>JAKFHU010002159.1:0-600000 GCA_023783475.1 Daubentonia madagascariensis | reverse complement strand
GGCAGCTCTCAACTGAATTTACTTTCAGAGACTGAGAGGCAAAGGGAATCGTTGCAAGACAAAAAGAATCAATTATTTGGCTTTGTGGCACATTGGTGTTCTCTAAGCATTTTCTGTTTAAGAACTGCCATAATGCTTTTCCATGATTTATTTCAGTGGGAGTTTTAGGATGATTTTGATTCATCCCCACTCCCATACAAATGTGCAACATCTCTTAACCTACCAATAATCAGAGTGCTTCCAGTGCTCCAAGCTCCAAACACCAGAAAGTGTAGGAAAAAAGCTCCAAGACAAGGCAGCAGCAAATCCAAGACATTTGTTTAGATGATTCTGTTCTTAATTTGGTGCATGTCCTTTGGCTCAGGGGCAACTGTTTTCAGAAAAATTTTACAAAAAAAATTCTGATTGTAAGTAGATGCATGAGGCTGGGCGCAGTGGCTTATGCCTGTAATCCTAGCACTCTGGGAGGCCAAGGCGGGAGGATCGCTTGAGGTCAGGAGTTTGAGACCAGCCTGAGCAAGAGTGAGACCCCCCCATCTCTACTAAAAAGTGGAAAAAAAAATTAGCCAGGTGTGGTGGTGCGCACCTGTAGTCCGAGCTACTCAGGAGGCTAAGGCAGGAGGATCGCTTGAGCCCAGGAGTTTGAGGTTGCTGTGAGCTAGGCTGACACCATGGTACTCTAGCCCGGGTGACAGAGTAAGACTCTGTCTCAAAAAAATAAATAAATAAATGCATGATTTATAGGAAATTTGGAAGGATCTGAAAAGCATGACACACAAATAAAACTATGTGTTATCCGGCCACCTAGAGGCAACTACTGATAATGTTGTGTATTTCTTCCCTTCCCAGGTTTATTTTTTTTTACTTACCCACTCTGTGGCAGACATTTTCTCATTGATAGTCAGGGAAGTGATAGCTACAGGGTGCAACGTAAGTACATATGGAGGGAAACTCAGTCAAGATTTAAGAGATTAGGGAGAGGACTGTCCTAATTCTGGGTAGTTATTCTGTTCAAAACCCACATCATAAGTGCTCTTTAATGGTAAGGTGAAATAGAGGCTAAATGGTCCTCTACCCCCAACTTTCTCAGGGACTCTTTCAGTTATTCTCTCTTCACAAGATAATTTGCATCCGCTTAAGAAAACTGGCTAGGGTCTTTATTCCCCTTCCTTCCTCTCTACCTTTCAATGGCCCTATAATTCTCTGCTTCCATTTACAGCCAGCATTTTCAAAAGAGTGTTTCACACATGCCATCTATGCTTCCTCACTTTCCATTGAATGCCTGACTCACTCCAGTCTGGCTTTCATTCCCACCACCCCACTGAAACAATTGCTTGTCGAGTTATCTGTAGTTCCAATTTCAACAAACATTTCTCTGTGGACACATTTTGACATTTGATGCAATTGATCACTCCTGACATCTTTTATCTTTCATGATATCATGATTAACTAGTTTTACTCTTACCTCATCACCCTCTTCATTGCTAGATTCTTCTCCTTTGCCTTGCCTTTAAATGCTAGAACAAATAACTCAGTTTTGGGCCTCCTTTCCTTCTCTGTAAGCGATCATCTCCAGACCCATGGCTTCAAGTACTGTCTGTATGCTGACAATCACAGATTTTATTCCCAGTGCATACTTCTTTCCTGAACGCCATTCTACAAATTTTGCATACCTGTCGTGGGAGATAAGCGTGCTAGGTGCTGAGAGCTTTAACATTGTGGAAAATCAAACCAGTAATTACAATTGGTACTTGTTATGAAAGAAACAAGCAGGGTACTATAATAGAAAAATAACAATGGGACCAGCTTTAGGTGGGATGCCATGGGAAGACTCTCTGGGTCTTAGTTTAAATGTCAGTTCCTCAAATCTGTGGGAAGGGGTGGGGGAGGGCCAAAAACATTCCACTGGGGAACAGCACTTTCAAAGGACTAGAGGCCAGAAAGAACTTTAAGTGTTCCAGGAACTAAATGAAAGACTAATGTGGTTATGCAGAGAGAAGAGATTGGAGAGAGTTCCAGGGGCCAAATCATGCCAGGGCCCTATGGGTCATGGTTAGAGTTTGGATATAATTCTAGGGAAACCGTTGAAAGGTTTTAATCAGGGAAGTAACATGATATGATTTGTGTTTTAAGAAGATTACTTTGCTGCTCTCTGGAGAATGGATTGGATGAAAGTGAGCGTGGAAGTGAGGAGATCAGTTATTCCTGTTTCACAGTTAAGGAAACAGAAGCACACAGAGGCAGATTTGTCCATGGTCATACAGTGAGTAAATGATACGGCAAGGATTCTAACCCAGGTTTCCAGATTCTCGGCCTATATTCTGATCTGGTGTTTCTCAATGTTTAATATACGAATCACCTAAGGATCTTGTTAAAATGCAAATTCTGACTCCTCAGGTCTGGGTGGGGCCTGAAATTCTACAATTTTTAATTGATGTCAATGCTGCTGATCCTTGGACCACCCTTTGAGTAGCAAAGCTAGTATACCACTGCTCCCAACTGCTTTTGAGCCAGATCTGGGAACTACAGGTGTCCTCTGCCCTTAAGCTGATTCAGTGTCGAAAGTCATTATTTCTAAATTTTATCAGCTGGAGGTGATTACTACAGAATGAGTCACCCTTTAAAAAGTGACTTCCCTCAATATATTTTAGTTGTACACACTTGTTCTTTGTGTAAACTCTGCAAAATCAGGATTCAAACCTCAAAGGTAAGTGAAGGTTGGGGGAATGAGGAAGTGAAAAAATAAGTTAATTTAGCTATGGGATGGTGATTCATAATAATTCATTCATTTCCTTAAAGTTGGTTGTCTTTCTGACCTAAGTTTAGGAAGAAATATTTATTACACATAGAGATTGCTTAGTGCTCAGAGTTCTGGTTCTGACCCAACAAAGGCAGTAGGCCATTTCCAGGAATTTGTTTCAAACTGACTGTTTTTTTGTTACAGGTTTTTTTAATGTAATGGGATTTTCACCTGTTTCCCTTCTAAGAGTTAGGTAGAACTTAGTCCCCAGTTACTGTTCCCTTCATTAGGGAGATTGACAATATCTCAGCTTGTGCCCCAGCTTCCTCTCTTGGAATAATTTTTTTTGACAGTAGGATCCAACAGTGTAGAAGAATCTGCCACAAATTTATATTCATCTGCCAAGTATTTTGTTGTAATAAAACTGGTAAATAAAGTGAACAGCACAATATTGAAGTATGGACTTGGGAGCCAGACCTGGATTTAGATCTTGGTGCCAACATTTACTAACCAAGCAAAGTACTTTTTTTTTTTCTCTGAGCCTCAGTTTTCTATCTGTAAATAGGGATAAAACTTGGCTTGCGTAGTGAGGATTGTATGAAAGAATATTATTTATATGAAGTCCCTGGACAGCGTGTCTCAAAGTGTATTCTTTGGAATACTTAAATTGGTGGGCTTTCAGTAGATGCCGCTTGAGAGAACAGTTCTGTGCCCTAATAAGCTTCCTTTACCCAAGATATCTTAGAGGCATTAATAATGTCATTCAGCCACATGACTGTCCTAGAGGAAGATAAATTCTGTTTGTAATATTTCCCAAATTATTGGATCTTTGTCTCCCTCCATAGAGCAAGATGCTTTAACTAAGAACAAAATAACTTCTGAATTTTAATTGATGTCTCATGGACAGTGATGTCTTTGTTTTTTAAACTATAAGCGTTTCTTGCAATAGAACTATAAAAACCAGGTTAGCATTACACTTGTTATGGGGACATTTGTGCGTGTGTGTGTTCATTTGTTTTGGCTGGGTTGTTTTATTGGGTGCATGAAATGCTTGCACTTTGGACTTAAGAGTCGATCCACTCATGGAAATAACCAGAGACAATTTAGAAATCATTCTGCCACCAGCAGTAGTTCTAGGCATCCAGAGTCTGGTGTTGGCAGCAGAAGCATCCCTAACTAAGCTGTTTCCGTGGGAGGTCGTTGGCTGTAGTTCCAAGCTGCCTAGCTTCCTGGGTTCCTCCCAGTTTTCTGAATGTGCATCTCTAGCCTTGTGTCAATTCCGTGAACAATCAGATATCCTTCAGTGAATTAATTTTCTGCATTAGTTAGCCAGAGTCTATGTTTCAGACACTTGACTAGTACAGTATACTGTCAAAACAGCTTTAGTTAGAGCAAGATGCTTATTTGTTTAAGTAAAGATTCACCAGTGACCTCATCTGCATTTTTAAAAACCAGTAAAATGGTTGTGATTTGCTTATTTCAGTGGATAAATTACTCAGTGTTCTTGTTTTGGAGGATTGATTGTTTTTTTTAAAATATACTTTATTTTTTAGAGCAGTTTTACATTCATAGCAAAATTGAGCAGAAGGTACAGAAATTTTCCATATACCCCCTGCCTCTCCATGTGCACAACCTCCCTCATTATCAACATCCCCCACCAGAGTGGTACATTTGTTACTGTTGATGAACTTACATTGACACCCAGAGACCATAGTTTACATTAGAGTTCATCCTTGGTATACATTTTTTGGGGGGTTTGGAAACATGTATAATGACATGTATCTACCATTATAGTATACAGAGTAGTTTCACTGCCCTAAAAATCCTCCATGCACCACCTATTCATCACTTCTTCCCCACTAACCCCTGGCAATCACTGATCTTTTTACTGTCTCCATAGTTATTCTTTTTCCAGAATGTCATATAGTTGGAATCATACAGTATGTAGCCTTTTCAGATGGCTTCTTTCACTCAGTAATATGCATTTAAGTTTTCTCCATGTCTGTTCATGGCTTGATAGCTCATTTCTTTTTATTACTGAATAATATCCCATTGTCTGTATGTACCACAGTTTTTCCATTCACCTATCAAAGGACATTATGGTTGCTTCCAGGTTTTGTCAATTGTGAATAAAGCTATTAATACTATAAACATTCATGTGTGGGTTTTTGTGTGGACATAAGTTTTCATTTCCTTTGGGTAAATACCAAGGAGTGTGATTGCTAGATCATATGGTAAGAGTATGTTTAGTTTTGTAAGAAACCACTAAACTGAATTCCACAGTGGCTGAACCATTTTGCATTCCCACCAGCAATGAATGATAGTTCCTGCTGTTTCACATTCTTGCCAGCATTTGGTGTTGTCTGCGTTCTGGATTTTGGCCATTCTAATGGGTGCATAGTGGTATCTTGATTTAATTTGCCGTTCTCTGATGACATGTGATGAGGAGCATCTTTTCATATGCTTATTTGCCATCTGTACATTTTTGGTGAGGTGTCTGTTAAGGTCTTTGTCCCATTTTTAAATTGGCTTGTTTTCTTATTGTTGAGTTTGAGAGTTCTTTGTGTATTTTGGGTAATAGTCCTTTATTTTTGCAAATATTTTGTCCCAGTCTCTGGCTTGTCTTTTTATTCTTTTGACAGTGTCTATTACAGAGCAGAATATTTTACCATTTAGGTCTATGGTGCATTTTGAGTTAATTTTTGTGAGGGGTGCAGTGTAGGTCTAGATATTTTTGCCATGTGGATGTCAAGTTGTTCCAGCACCATTTGTTGAAAAGGCTATCTTTGTCCATTATATTGCCACTGCTTCTTTGTCAGAGATCAATTGACTATATTCATGTGGGTCTTCTGGTAGACTCTTTAATCTGTTTTGTTGTTGTCAATTGTTGTTTTTTGTTTGTTTGTTTGATTTGAAGAGATAGGGTCTCATTCCCCTGCCCTTGCTGGAGTGCAGTGGCACAATCATAGCTCACTGCAGCCTTGAACTCCTGGGATCAAGCTATTCTCCTACCTCAGCCTCCTGACTACATGCATGCACTACCACTCCTGTCCTGTTTGTTCTTTCACCAGTACCACACTCTTGGTTACTGTAGCTTTATAGTAAGTCTTGAAGTCAGGTAGTGTTAGTCTTCTGACTTTGTTCTTCTCCTTCAATATTGTGTTGGCTATTCTGGGTCTTTTGCCACTCCATTTAAACTTTGGAATCAGTTTGTCAGTATCCACAAAATAACTTGCTGAGATTTTGATGGGGGTGCATTGAACCTATAGATAAGTTGGGAAGGACTGACATTTTGGCAATATTAAGTTTTCCTATCCACGGACATGGAATATCTCTCCATTTATTTAGTAGTTTGATTTCTTTCATTGGAGTTTTATAGTTTTCCTCTTATAGGCTTTGTACATATTGTTTGATTTATACCTAAATATTTCATCTTTTGAATGGTATTTTTTTAAATTCCAAATTCTACTTGTTGATTGCTGGTATATAGGAAAGTAATTTGACTTTTGTATGTTAACCTTATATGCTGCAACCTTGCTGTAATTGTTTATTAGCTCCAGGGGTTTTTGGTCTATTCTTTTGGATTTTTTACATATATGATCATGTCAACTGTGAAAAAAAGACAGTTTTATATCTTCCTTCCCATTCTGTATACCTTTTATTTCCTTTTCTTGTTGCTTTAGCTAGAACTTGTAGTACAGTGTTAAAGTGAGGTGATCATCCTTATTCCTGGTTTTAGGGAGAAAGCTTTTAGTTTCTCACCAGTAAGTATGATGTTTGCTGTAGGTTTTTTGTAGATATTCTTTATCAATTTGAGGAAGTTCCCCTATATTCCTAGTTTATTGAGATTGTTCGGCTTCTTACTGTTGAGTTTTGAGAGTTCTTTATATATTCTAGATACTATTATATGGTTTGCAAATATTTTCTCCCAGTAAATTTTATAGTTTTACATTTAAGTCTGTGGTTTTATGTAAGGTGGGAGACTTAGGTCAAAGTTCATATTTTTGCCTGTGGATGCCTACTTTTCTCTGTCACCGTTTGTTGATAAAATTATCTTTCTTTGAATTGCTTTTTCACCTTTGTCAAAAATCAGTTGGGCATATTTGTATGGGTCTATTTCTGGGTTCTTTATTCTGTTCCATTGATATATGTGTCTATCCCTCAGTCAATAGTACTTGATTTCTGTAGTGCTATATATATAATAAGTCTTAAAAGTGAGTAGAATGATTCCTTCCTCTTTATTTTTCCTTTCCATAATTGTTTCAGCTATTGTTCTTTGCCTTCCCATATACACTTTAGAATTCTTGGCTTATTTACAAAAAATCTTGCTGGGATTTGGATAGGAATTGTATCAATTTTAGGAAACCTGTGTATCAATTTTAGGAGACTTGATATCTTTATACTATGTTGAGTCTTAGATATTTCCCTGTACTTAGATCTTTGATTTTGTAAATCAGCATTTTGTAGCTTTCAGCATATAAGTTGTGTGTATGTTTTATAGGTTTATACCTAATAATTTCATTAGTATTGAGCGATTGTGAATGATATTTTATTTTTAACTTTGGAGTCTACATATCCATTGCTAGTATATAGAAATATGATTGATTTTTATGTTTATCTTGTATCCTATGACTTAGAGGATTAATTAGTTCTGGGAGAGTTTTTATAGATTTCTTAGGATTTTCTAATCCTTTGTCATCTGCAAATAGGAACAGTTTTATTTCTTTCTGATCTGTGTATCTGTTAATTTTTCCTGGTGTATTGTAGTGGCTATGACTTCCAGCACTGTATTGAATAAAAGTGGTAAAAACAGACATCCTTGCCTTGTTCCTGATCAGTTATTTGGGTTGTATGGTGTTGGAGCCAACTGCTACTTCTTGGAGCAGAGGCAGTTTAATAGCCTCCCTGAAAAGACTGCAGACACGATAGTGTGACAGCCACTTGCTCTAAGTAATGGGTTTAAGAAGTTTTGTGAGAAAAGGAGAAAAAAGCAAGCCTGAGAGTAAGTGTACAAATAGCTCAGCTTATAGTTTCCACCGCATGGATAGGATTGTTGCCAGAGTCCTGTTGGCCTCATTTTAGATGTTCAGAGGTTGTTGGCAGCAGGCATTTTGTTCATTTTGTATTAGATGCTGAGTTAATTTTTGAAAAAGTAATCTGGAGTTACATACCCTAAATATCAACCACAGAGAGAAAACATCTGTTTTTCTTCAGGCATGGTTTCTACAGAAACATTTTAGAACATAGTCTGGATTTTTTCACCAACTCTTCCTTAAGTGCCTGTTGATTGAATGGATGCAAGCCATACAGACAAATACACGCTATTTCCACAGTACTGAGTATATTGGACTAAATCTAGGCAAAAAGCTGCCTAAAATTTATATCCGTGCTTGGTCAGCTTTATATTATGGCAGCCTTCTTGGGGGAGAGACATTGACCTCTAGTGACTGCTCCTGAGCAAATATTACTATTTTTTTTTTTATTTCAGAATATTATGGGGGTACAATCACTTTGGTTACATATATTGCCTATGCACTGCCCAAGTCAGAGCTACAATCATGAACATCCCCCAGACAGTGCACCCCGCACCCATTATGAGTGCGAGTATGAGTTTTCCCATCCCCTCCACCCTCCTCCTGAGCAAATATTATTAATAGAATCTTTTGTGTGTAAAGAGCCCACAGTCCACTTCTACCTCTGTGCATGTGTCCTAGTTGCTAATAGGAGAAACCTTTATTTCTTCCTGTGCTTTGGTCAGAGTACCTTAAAGGGCTTGTCTGCCATCAAAGATCACCTAGGGATTATATTGTGGGTCTGATTAAGCTGTTGCCTGCTTTTGAGCCTTACAAATTACATGGCCTTAGTATAGTGATTGTTTTCTGTGCTCAGGATATTTCTAGTGGGAGTCTTAAAGATCTTATACCTCATTTTCTTTTTTCTTTTTAAAGACACGGTAATGTCTATTAGACCTCATTTTCGAATTAAAAAATAAAAGTATTGTGTTGCCTTTGTTCTTACGACAGAACTAATATATTTTTATTGGTAAAAACAGTAAAAGAGGAACATAGGTAAAACAATCGTATGTAATCCTTTTGGTTAACAATGAATTAATATTTTGCTGCATATCCCATCTAAGCTGTTTTCCTTAGACATAGGTTTATATTGTACATTTTATGTTGTAACCTTTTTATGTCATCATGAACATTTTTGTGTGTTATATAGTTGTCTGCAATATTTTTAACAGTTGTGTAATATTCCATTTTAAACATCCTATTTTGGACATTTTATCCTTTCCGATTTTTCACTATTATACATGGTCATGCAGTATGGGTTCTTGTGGTTAAGTATTTGTGTACATCCTTATGACTTTCTTTGGATAAATTCCTAGAAGTGGAATGTCTAAGCTTTCCAGAAAACTGCAGGGCTATGGTGAGTTTTTCTGTCCTGAGGTGTGTTGGAAACATTGTACATTTTTATTTTCAATAAAGAGTTTGAGATGCTTGTAAAATAAAAGCATTTTCATTTTAGCTTGATTTGGTTCTAGGCTTGTGCAACATAAGGGTATGAGCCAGTTTGATTTGGAGAGATTCTTTACACCTGTCTACCTCATAGCTCTGCCTCTGAGTTGGCATAGCATCATAACTCTGGTGTTTTTTACTTGAAGCATTTTGCATGCTCTTCATTCTATATTGTCTACGTCCAAGCTTGTAGAGGTCAAGATTGCAACTTTAAGTCCTCACTTCTTTTGGGATTTTCTTTTCAGATCATAAAGCAGAAAATTGAAAACATGAAAGTAGACAGGACTAAACTGAAAAAGACACCTACTGAGGCTGTAAGTATCCAAAAGTTTGCTTTGCCTATCTTTTCTTCATTTCAGACAACATTTTTGTGATCGGTTCTCCCATACTGATCCTCCAAATGCATCATCACTCATATATACAAAGTGCAGTAAAATAGCAACTTATCTTGAACCAATCAAATTTTCTTTTGAACTTGCCTTTAGATAGCCAAGAAACCAATGAAAAGTGAGCACTGAACAGTTCTTTGTAGCTTTGTGTACCTGACATAGGCTCTCAGGCTGCTGTTTCGATGCATTGAAAGGTAGTATGGTATAATGGAAAGAGCAGATGTGGGTTCAAATTTTGACTATAGCTGTGGGAGCTTTCGGTTTTGTTTCTTTAGAAAATGAAAGTGGTAACAACTTTCTTATTAGTTTTCTTGTGAAGCTGGTGTTTTAGTTTTCTTTATTACTGATTCTTAATCATACAATTAAGCCTAACCCCTTGTATTGAGTGGCCATGTCGATTGACCCTGTGTCAACAGGAGAAATCCCAGCTTCAGTCCAGTATTCTATCAGCTAGCTTGAACTGTGTTCTGAGGTGAAGGAAGTGTTGCATTATGATACTTCTGTAGAGACCCCATGTCCTTAGTTTAAAGAGTACAAGCTTTGGAATTAGACCTCAGTTTGAATTATACTAGATTTTTGTGGCTCAGAGTGTATTAACTTGCCTGGTTTCCACAAAGTTCTACAAAATGGAGCTGATAATTTCTTCCTCTTTGATGTGAGGCAATTGCTTGGCATAGTATCTGGCACATAATAAGTAAATTCATTTTCTTTCTCTTTTTTTTGGGGGGGTGGGGGGTAGACAGAGTCTCATTCTGTCACCCTGGCTAGAGTGTAGTGGCGTGATCATAGCTCACTGCAATCTCAGACTCCTGGGGGCTCAAGCGATCCTCCTGCCTCAGCCTCCTGAGTAGCTGGGACTACAGGTGCATGCCACCACGCCTGGCTAGTTTTTCTATTTTTTTGTAGAGACGGAGCCTTGTTTTTGCTCAGGCTGGTCTCAAACTCCTGACCTCAAGCTATCCTCCTGCCTCAGCCTCCCAGAGTGCTAGGATTACAGGCGTGAGCCACCGCGCCCAACCAGTTAATTCATTTTCTAAATAGAAGCCACTTGGTTTTTTAAAAATACATAACTACCTGGCAAGTATCACCAAGGGATAACCATTATTAACATTTTACTATATTTCTTCCAATCTTTTAAAAAATTATTGCATGTGCACTCACAATTATCCTGCCCTTTTCACTTAGCATTGTACTAATGAGAATGAGAAACGCTTTCTTCTCATACCCTTGCCAGTATTACAGATTATCTTTTAAAATTTTGTTAATTTACTAGGTGGGGAAAAAAGTATTTCTGTGTCATAATTTGCATTGCTTCAGTACCTACATTTTTCAAGTTTATTGGCCTTATATCAGTTGTCTTTTTGTGGTGTTCATTTTGTATTTGGCATTGGAATGTCAGTGTATTTCTTACTGAATACCGTATATGTTGAGTATATTCATTTTCATATCTGTTGCAGATACTTTCATTTGCTTTTGACTTTGTTTTTGATGTGTTTTAGCCTCTAGAAGTTTTGACAACTATCTACTCGAGTGTCTTTGGAAACTGAAGAGCAAAAAGAAAATTTGCCTTAAGAACTACAATTTAAAAATTAAAACAGTGGCGCCAGTGTAAGAAGCTACTGATAAGAGAATAGAAAACCTAGAAAGGATCCTAGTGTACACAAGAACTTGATATATGACAATTGAGGGATTATAAATTGGTGAGGAAGGACAGTATTATTAGTCAAGAAACCCATGCCAGGACAATTGTTTGACTTATGGAGGGTAGGAGACTGTTATAATGCAATAAATTCTAGGTAGACTAAAAGTCAAATATTTTTAAAATAAATAAATTATAGGAGAAATAGAACGTATAGGTAAATGTTTACCTGGTCTTAGGTGGGGATGGTTCTTCCAAGCATTAAAACAAAGGAAAAAAATCATAGTGGAAATGTAAAATACTGTATCCAAAATAGAAAAGACACATGACATTAGCCATCCTAACAGGTGTGAGGTTGTGGATTTGATTTGCATTTCCTTGATGATTAATGATATTGAGTACCTTTTCATATACCTGTTGTCCATTTGTATGTATTCTTTGGAGAAATGTCTATTCAAGTCCTTTGCCCGTTTTTAAGTTGGATTATTTGGGTGTTTTTGCTATTGAGTTGTAGGAGTTCCTTATATATTTTGGAAATTAACCCCTGGAAGACATTATGCAAAGTGAAAATAAGTCAGTCACAGACGGACAAATACTGCATGATTCCTCTTATGTGAGGCAAAGGTATAGAAGTAGGCAATAGAATGATAGTTACCAGGGAGTGGGGCGAGGGAGCTGGGAGTTGTTGTTCAGTGGGTATATATAAAGTTATACAAGATGAGTAAATTCCAGTTAACAATAGGGTATTGGGTATAGTCTGCCCTCTGTATCCATGGGTTCTGCATTTGCGGATTCAACCAACTACAGATAGAAAATATTTGAAAAACCCAACAATAAACAGAAAGAATACAACAATAAAAAATAATTCAAGTTAAAAAACAATGCAGTTGTTGTAACAACTATTTACATAGCATTTACATTATATTATTATAAGAAATCTAGAAATGATTTAACATATACAGGAGGATGTGTATAGGTTATATGCAAGTGCTACACTGTTTTATACGGGGTGCTTGGTATTTGTGGGGGTCTTGGAATCAATCTCCCACAGATACTGAGAGATGCCTGTGCTTAAAATTTGTTAAGAGGGTGTATCTCATGTTAAGTGTTCTTACCACACACACAAGCATGCACGCGCACACACAGAGACGCAAGGAAACTTGGAGGTGATGGATATGTTTATCACCTGGATTATGGTGATGGTAACATGAATGTCCCAAACTCACCAAACTGTATACATTAATTATGTACAGTTTTTTGTATATCAATTATACCTTGATAAAGCTTGGGCAGGGGGGAAAGGCACATGATAAGCTGGGGAAAATATGTGTAACCCAAAGTAGTTAATATCTTTAGTAGCTAAATAGTAGGAGAAATGAATATCCCAATGAGAAAATGGGCATAGGGCATTTCAGAAAAGAACAAACCCAGTAAACTTCTAGAAGGAATCAACCTTGTGAGTAATCAGAGAAATGCAAATTTAAAAAAAATTTTTAAATCAAATGGATTGTAAAGGATTTGCTGTTGGAGTCACACTTATATACAAATTTCTGGCTCATATTTCCTAGCTACTAGCAAATTACTTGGGATAAACTCCCAGAAGTGGGATTTTTAGGTCATTGACTAGGTACCCCCCCAAAAAAAATTTTTTTTTTTTTTTTTTTTGGAGACAGGGCTCATTCTTTCACCTGGGCTAGAGTGCAGTGGCGTCATCATAGCTCACTGCAACCTCAGACTCCTAGCTTGAGCAACCCTCTTGACTCAGCCTCCCAAGTAGCTGGGACTGCAGGCATGTGCCACCACACCCGACTGATTTTTCTATTTTTTGTAGAGATGGAGTCTTTGTTTTTGCTCAGGCTGACTGTACATTTTTAAGATTTGAGTGGCCTATTTTACTTGAGCAGCATACAAGAGCACCCAGTTTCCCATACTATGGTTATACTAGGTATTATTTTTAAGAAAGGCTCTTATTGATCACTTTATGTGTCAGCTGTGCAAGGGATTTTTTTCTCTATATTTGATACCTATTGGAAAAAATCAGGACAAACCCTGGCAATTGATATACAGCTGTTGAACTGACAAATGCTTTCTTTTACATTACCATAAGTAAGGAAAATCACTGAGTTTGCATTTATGTAGCAAGGATAAGATGGTGAAGATACACTGTTGTGTTTGTTGCATTCTCCTACAAAACACAAGGGACCTTGATAGTCTGATAAAGCAGAGAACATGGTGCTGGTACATTAAATTGACATCGTTGTGCTAGCTGGATCTTGTGAGCAGAAAACGCAAACGCCTTAGATGCCTCAGACTTTTGTGCCAGAGAGTCAAAGATGAACCTTGTGAAAGCTTGAGGGCTTACCACATTAGGAAAGTTTCTAGGGGTCCTGAGGTCTGGATATCCCCTCTAAAGTAAGAGGCAAGTTGCTGCTCCTTGTACTACACGCCATGAAGAAAGAGGAACAATGTGTGGTGTGCCTGTTTGGATTTTGGAATTAACATATATCACATTTGGGCATGCTGTTTTGACCTATTTACTGGGTAATCTCTAAAGCATTTAGTGGACGACCACTAAAGTGTTAGTGAGGTTTGGATCTAGAAAAGACTCTGCAAAAGGTCCAGGCTATGATGCAAGCTGCCCTACCACTTGGACATTATGACCTAGTACACCCAGGTGCCTGACTTACGTGGCAGCTAAAGATGCTGTGTGGTGCCTTTAGCAAGTCCCAATAGGAGAATCACAGAGTTTTGGCTCTGCTGTCCTCTGCCAATAGCCATTCTACATTCACAAAAGCAGCTTCTGGCTTGCCATTGGGCCTTAGTAGACTGAAGGCCTGATTATGGGACATACCAAGTTATTACAGGACCCAAATGTTCATCATGAACTGGGTGTTATCTAACCCACAGAATCATAAAATTGGATTTGCATAGCTGCATTCCGTAAGAAATTGAAGCTGTGTATTTGATATTGGGCACAAGTGGGTCCAGAAGGCACAAGTGAACTTCATGTGCAAGTGGTTCAACTTCCCCATGTTATCTCTTTCTGCTGCTTCACTGCCTCTCCTTCAACCTTTACATCATTAAGAAGTGGAGGAAAAAGTACAGGCCTGGTTTATGGAAGGATTTTGTGCCAAGGATTTTACATATACTTAATTGCCACAAAAATTTGAGGTAGATCTTAATAATGCTTACTTTAGAGGGAGAAAAGGTTTGGGGCTTGGCTTAAAGAAACCTACCTTTCATTGAGCCCCTGTTACATCCCATGTTGTGTTTTGTATGCTCAATACATTTCCCCTAGCTTAAATTACACAGCAACATTGCTAGATATATAGATGTTGTTAGTTCATTTTGCGGAAGAGGATGCTGAGATTCAGAGAGATAGCTTACAGACTACCTAATTCCAAAGCCCATGTTCTTTATAACAGTATGCTGTCTCTCAATATTTAAGCCTCTATTATGTGAGATAAGTATTTTATGTTTATGGCAGACATTTGAGCTTCTTATCTCTGAGGTAGCTATTAGGTCTGTTTTCCTGGTAAGAAAATTGGCTGAGAGGTTGGAATTGCTCATGATCAAACACCTTAGTAAACATAAAGCTAAAAACTGAACCTATATGTTTGGTTCCAGATCTGGGCCTGTTCCCAGAACACCATTCGTCTTTGCAGAGTTAAAGAAAAGTATAATCATTTTTCCCAGCTGCCTTCCATTAATAGAAGGCTTCTTTCTCCCAGCCCCTATCCCCTTCCCCTCTTCCACTTTCAGAAACTTCATTGTAAACTCTCAATCCACCCCTTGTTACCTGACAAGCAAAACAGGCCCTTTCATCAGTACAAGAGAGCAGGAATGTATCAAAACGGGAACCCCAAGTAACAGCGTCGTAGTTTTACAAAGTTCAGAAGATGTTTGCCCTTCTACAATTGGAGGGTTTAATGTTGCAAAAAAAAAAAAAAATAGCCAGTGCTAGTCTTCACCTTTGTGAATTCAGTTAGGGCTTTTCAGTGTTTCTCTGATTCTACATACCTCACGAGACATTCTGGTTAACTTTCAGACCATGGTACAGATTCACTTTTTCTTTTATGGATGTTTAGCTTAATTCTTTTATTTCTATTGTCTGTACCATTCTAAATAGTTTTCATCTACAGGTTTATCCAAGTTTTTTTTAAAAATGCATAGATGGATTGTTGGGGAATAAAAGTGTTTCTTCATGAGGTTTCCATTTTAATCTCAAATGATTGGCAAATCTCCAGTTTTCTTAAGTAGTATGTTCTAGCAAAAGTTAAATTACTGTGTGGGCTTAAGGTTTACTTTTCCTATTCTCCTTCTTTGCATCTCCCTCATTGCAAAATATCTTTTGTGAATACTTGTTTTTCTTAGCCTGCAGACTGCAGAGCCTTAATAGACAAACTCAAAATTTGTAATGATGAGCAACTCCTCTTGGAACTGCAGCAGATCAAAACATGGAACATTGGGAAGGTATGTGAAGCCATGCTCCCAAAAGATGGGACTCACTGTACTAGTACATCATTTTGTATGCTCTGATAAGGAAAGAGAAGCCACAGTGGGGTAACCTCATTCAGCAATTACTTAATAAATGTCTAGTATGTGCCTTGCACAGTTCTACACCAGTGGCTTTTACCCTGAATGGTTGCCAAGGAAATTTTGAAAGAAAAAAATGTGAAGGGAAATTTTTGCTAGCTGAGGATGAGGAATGCTTGCACAGGTGATGCTAAAGAATCTCAACCACAGAATTCCTTTTGTTTGATTGACAATTTAAGTTTGAGATAGTTTCCAGATTTTTACTTTTAGTTTAAGAGAATTTTCATTGGATAATTCTAAAAATGAATTCTTCTGATAAAAATGGGTTGTGGCAGAGACGGTCTTTGTCTTTGTAGACCTCAGAATGTAGCCAGATTTCTCCCTCTAAAGACCTAACTCTAGGGGATTTGTAGTGTCTACTGGTGTTAGCACATATATCTTGATGAGTGTAACAATGAATTCCAGCCCTTTTATCTCAGAGCATGATCTTTCTCATATGGGCAAAGGTGGGATATGAACTTGTTTAGGTGTCATGCTCAGCAGTCTCTCATATGACAAAGCTCAGTTACAAAGCACCCACACAGTGCTTCTACCTTATTCTTATATCCTCTTTCTCCTCCCCTCTCCAGTGCGAGTTATACCACTGGGTGGACCTGTTGGACCGCTTCGATGGAATTCTGGCAGACGCTGGACAGACAGTGGAGAATATGTCATGGATGCTTGTATGTGATAGGCCAGAAAGAGAACAACTGAAAATGCTTCTCTTGGCTGTGTTGAACTTCACAGCCTTGCTCATTGAGTACAGCTTTTCCCGGCATCTGTACAGTTCTATAGAGGTAGGGTTCAAGCTTTCCTCATTCTCCCTCTTTGCATTACATTGTTCTGTTCTTGACTAGAATTTTGTATGTCCAGAAACAAGGAAGTTGCTGTTTCTCTCTGATTGCTTTCCTTTTCATTATGGAGTGCTGGTTTTCCAGTATCAAAGACAATGGTAGGATGTTTCTTAGATATATAAATATTACCCTTCATAGAGCTGGTGGGAAGGTTCTGTACTATCACCTTTGCCCTGCCTTTTCAAGATTCAAGAAATAAATGAGAAATGTAATACATGTATTGAAATATTATAGGGACTGTGGGAATTGATCTTTGTTCCAGGTTATTAGAGCAGCCCCAAATTACTTCTAAGCTGTTAGAAATAGTTTGATTTCCTTATCATATTAATGTACTTCTCTTCTAGGTTTTAGTGTGCTGCTTTTCAATCTCTTCTCCACTCTCCCACACGCTTCCCAGAATATATTCATAGCATCCTCTGTGTCCTTAAAGAGTGAAGTGGCTATAGCAATAAGCGATCGTTTGGGCAAAAATCACTATAAGAAGAAATTCTTTTCCTTTAGCCCAACTTTCTATCATCATTAGTTAGGTACACTGTTGATTTTAGGTGTGTTAATTTTCCTAAGTCTTCAGTAAAGAAATAATCATAATCAGAACAAAGAAGTTGAAAGAAAGTGGCTTAGAAAAAGAAGTGGGATAATTGAACTAAAGGCCTAGCACACAGTGCTTTAAGCAGGGGGTAGATAGGCAGTCTGTTGAAGATGAAACAGATAATGCTGCCCAAGGAAGTCCATGGCCTTTGGCATAATTGGCAACTTGAAATGCCTTGGTTCATTTCCACCTAAATTACATACTGATTTTAATTGACCGATTGCTTCACTATGTTGGTGAATTTTAATTGTATTTAAAAACCAATGTAGTCACTCTTAAGGCATATACTGTATTGTAACAGTTATATTTTACATAATTTCCACCAGCTGTTGATGTCTTTAGCTTTTATATGATAGGCCTTGTGTTTTAATCAATTCCAATTTTATATTTGTCATAAAGGATACAGAAGGAGCATTAAATGATCTTTCCTTCCCAGTAGTTTTAGTCCATTTGGAGACTTAATGTTCTTGAGTCGCACATATGTATTATATCACATTTGTCTCTCTTGTAATCTCTTCTTTCCTGTGGAGACACCTGTGTAATTTTGAACTTCTGTTTACATTTTTTTGTTGTTATACTTCTGTTGGGTTGTAAGCTCCTTGGGGACAAGGTTGCATGTTGTAGATTCTCAAATGTTTATGGTATTTTTTGTATTGTTGTGATTGAACTTCTTGATAGCTTTGTAAATGTTGACAAATACGTTGTTACATTGGCATTTTAAGTTTGCAAGGTTAGTTGTGCCTGATACCTTGAACTTTGCCCTTTTTTTTTGGTCCCTGTAGCATTTGACAACTTTATTGGCTTCCTCTGATATGCAAGTGGTGCTGGCAGTCCTTAACCTCCTATATGTATTTAGCAAAAGATCAAACTACATCACACGTCTTGGATCAGATAAGAGGACCCCACTGCTAACCCGGCTGCAGCATTTGGCAGAGGTGAGTCTTGGGTGAAGAGTGAAAGGGCCCAAAAATGGGAGCATATGTTTCCTTTCAACGGGCGTTTCTTGCAGTGTCAAAATGGATTAGAATCCTTAAGTTAACTCTACTGGCCTAATTGAGTAGAACTATTGGCCCACTTAAAAAAACCCAAGTATTCTGTTAAGAAGTAATTTTGAAGCATTTCATGAATCTCTGCTCACAAAGTAGAATCTCTCTTTGTTGAAAAATGGTGACTTCTCTACTGGAAAGAAAGTTTAGAATTAGATTCTGTGTGAGAGGAAAGTATAGTACAAATAAAAAGATTTGAATTTGAGTCCTGGCCCTACTTATTTGTTTTGATAGCAGTTTTCTCATCTGAGAATTTAGTATATCTACTTCAGAGTTGTTTTAGAATAAAATAAAATGTAGGGTACTCAGTGCTGTGATCAGTAGTTAGTTTCTGATGATAGTGATCATAATTGAAGGCAAATGCTCTCATATAGAAGTACAACTCTACCAAACTATTGTCCGGTGTTCCTAGAGGCTATTTGATAATAAATACTCAGGTTTGAGAGGCAGCCACTGCTGGAAAGCTTTCTTGGAAGAAAAGTGTTAAGGCTGGCTTTTTCAAAGCTAATTTAATGGTTACTGCACAACTCAAGTTCCAGGCTATTTTTAGGTGCCATGATTACTTTAAAATCATTTTTGAATGATTGTAAATGTTACGTGTATTGCAAAAATTCTAGGACATATAGGAAAATATAGAGAAAATATCAGTCATCCCGATGAGGCCTCCTTTAAAATTTGGGCATTTTTTTTGCATTTGCAAATATGTATATACATACATGCGACTTGTTTTCTTAAGATACTGTAAACATTTCCTCATTAAAAAATATAAGGGGGTTCAACATTGGATCCCCGAGTCACAGTTAAAAGGAAAAAGAAACCATATCTCAATAGATGTTTCCAAAGCATTTGATAAAATTTAGCACATTAGTGAAACACTAATACAAACTTTAATAAAGCTAGAGTTTGTCTATAAGAAGTAGAGTTATTTACCAGAGTCATAATGAGGAAGCTGAGGTATTTCCATTGAATTCAAAAGTCACACAAAAATGTCAAGTATTACTTGTGTCATTTAAATTTGTAGTAGAGGCCCTAACCAATACAACAAGAGAAAAGAAAGAAATGAAGAATACATATTAAAAGAGAAAATTTGTGATTATTTGTAGGTGATGGGGTGAGTCTCTTGGTTTCCTAGGGAGACAGTATAAAATTATCAGAACTAACAAAAGTACAGTGAGGTAGCCAAGTAAAAGATAAATATACAGAAAGAAATAGCTCCTCCATGCATTAGTAGTTATCAATTAGAACATGATTGGTAAAGATGCCATTGATAATATGAACAAGTATAGTGTCTATAAGACATATTGGGTATAACTGTAAATTTAAGAGGAGATAATGTACGAAGTTATTTTGTGGGGAAAGAATTCTTAAAAATTCCCTTAGCATAAACCTAAAGGTAAAAATTTGAGCTTTATAATAGAAAATTAAGACTTGCTTTTCAACAGAAAACACCATAGCTCATGGCTCCTTAGGCCCTTACACTGGATTGTAAATCATAATGCTTCCGTCTTTGAGAAAGATTTCAGTTGTACTAAATAGTATAGTTACTGATGTAGTCAAAAAACATTCTGGTGCAAACTCATTTTGTCATGGACCAATAACACTTTAAACAATTGGAATAGCAGCTGGTCTGTGGGCAAAATTAAGCAGCACTGCCAAAGACAAAAGTTAACAGATCTGTGATTGAGAGATACTTAACAATGTTTTAAACTGACAAGGATCTGCTCCAATAAGGATAAAGAAAGGACATGGGTAGGCAATTCATAGAACAGGAAATCCAGCATATAAGTAGATGCCAAAACTCTGATAATTAGGGAAATAAAAATAAAATACAGCTCTGTAAGCATCAGATTTGCAGAAATTAGAAAACTGCACAATGGTAAGTGTTGGCCAGTATGTGAGGCTATAAGAACCCTCATTCATTGCTAATAGGAGCATAGAGTAATTCTCCTCAGTATATATGCCAAAGATGATATCACATCATTCCATGAATGTGATGTCAGAATATTGCATCATTTGTGGTAGTGAGGAGTTGGGTGGAACCTCGGTATCCATCATTAGTGGATATTTGAACAAATAAAATGTGGCACTTGCACACTATGGAGTATGTAGCAGTTAGAAGCAGTGGACCAAATGATACAGAAACATTGATAGCTTTTAAACACAGTGCTGAGTGAATAAAAAAGTAAAAGCAGTGATTTTTATTGTTCAGTACCATTTCTGAAACTTAAAAATATGTGTACACAAAGCAACATAGTTTTAAGAAAACAAAAATTAAAGGATAGATATCAGAAGTAAGTGTTGCCTTTGGCAAGGAGAAGGTAATCTGGGCAATAATGGCACAGACGGATATATGAACAAGTACAGTAGTCCCCCCGTATCCCTGGTTTCAGTTACCTGCGGTACAATAATATATTATGAGAAAGGCTACATCCACATAACCTTTTATTAAGTATATTTTTATAATTGTTCCATTTTATTATTGTTAATCTCTTAATGTGCCATATTTATATATTAAACTTTGTCATAGGTATGTATATATAGGAAAAAACAGTGTATAGATAGGGTTCAGCACTACCCAAGTTTTCAGGCATCCACTGGGGTCTTGGAACATATTCCTCTTAGATAAAGGGAGACTCCTATAAGGGAAAATGTCTAACTAGCAATTTAAGATCTGTTGGAACAAGACTAAACCTTTACTTACAGATTTAGACGATGGTCTTTTAAATAGAGACATAACATTTTTTGCATGGGAAGACTGAAAATACATAGTAGAAGGCCTCTTGGATGAAATTGGGACTAATAGTTGCTAGGTTAATTATTTTAAAAATCTTGTTAAAGCAGGAAATGTTTAAAAAGTGATTGATACATACGATTTTTAATAAACTAAACCAAAAATGCCAGTTCCCTTTCTTGTCTTTTTTACATAGACTCGACTTTGAGTAAGAAACCGTCTGTCATCTTACGTAAACTACAACTGTAATCTGTGATTTCTTTATACTGGAGTGACAATGTAAAGAGACTTATAAAGGAACCCAAATACAGAATTCTAGATTTTTTTAATACTTCTGAATCTCCTCTCCTTAATCTGACACTATTTTTATTATCTAAGAAAACACTGGTGATGAATCAGGGTCATCTGTATCTGTATCAGATAATAAAATATTATAAAGCCATAGTGATTTTATTTTAAAGCCAAGCTTTTACCGTAAGGCTTTTATCATGAAGCCAAGTTTTGTAATTGACACAGGAATAGAGAGTACATCTGCAGAATGAAATAGTAAACCCTCATGTTGCTTATGATCAAAACAGTGGGATAATAGGCTCTTTGAGGCAAAAAATGTGTTTACATCCTTCACACTATTCACATAAATCCTAGAAACGTTTTGAGGTAAATACAGGCAACTTAACATCTTTGATAAAGAAAGGTTTCCTAAGAAAGTCAGGGGACCTGGAAGTCATTTTAAAAATACTGACAGATTTGATTATGTGAAAATTTAAAACTTCTGTATGATAAGATAGCTATACAATAAGGTAGTTGTGCAACAAAGGAATAATATTCACAATATGTAAACAGCTCCTACAAGTCAATAAAAATGGAAGTAACTCAGGAAAATGTGCAAAAGTATATGAACAGACAATTCACAGAGGAATATGCAATATTTCTTTTAAATTGGCCAATAAAACATGAAAAGATTACACTAGTAATAACAGGGAAAGTGTACATTACAGTGAGATCATGTTTAACCATTAGATTGAGAGTAATACAGTATATACAAATAATGGTTGATGTATAAATACCCTTTGGTAAGGTTTTTTGGCAGCAACTTCATTTTAAAATGTGTGTGTTTTATTTCACCCAGCAGTTTTATTTTAAGGAAACTATGTTACAAACGTATTCAAATGTGCACAAAGTATATGCATAAGTATTCTCATTGCACCACTGTTTGAAGCATCCTATTTAACATGGCATAAGCTTATGACGAAAGGTCTCCTAGGTGAAAAGATCTCTAAGCATAAAAAATTGGTTTAAGATCCCCATTTATGGTTTTTTAAAAGTCCAAAAGTAAAACTATATAGTCCAGTAAGTTATATATCTAATTGTAAACATAGAAAAAAGGAATTGAATTTGGGGACAAGATGAAGGGTGAGTTTCACTTTTTAAATTCTCTACTTTGAGTATTTTCTAGGTACAGTGTATTATATATTATTTTTGTAATTAAATATGAGACTTGGTAATGGCTCTTTGCAAATGTATTTTTAGTGACTGTAATACTCCATTGTTTATATACTGTATTTTAATTGTTACCTGATTTCATACCTATTACATATAATCCTCTTAACACTGTGAGAGGAGGAATTCTTATTCCCATTTAACAGATGAAAAGCATGAGAGGTTTAGTAAGGTGACATGATTTGTTTATAATCCCCACAAGTAGGAATTGGGGAACTGTGGCTTGAAACCTGATTGATTCGCTTATTCAGGCCATATCCTTTCCAAGGGATGTACCATATATGATGATTTTGAGATTTCAGAACAAGCTTTACATTTAGGGATGGAAGAAGAGCAGTTAATTTGGTACTTTGGTAGTACAAGTTATAGTTAGTTTAGCACTTTGTATAGAGCCACAATAGCACCCATCAGCCTTCACGTCTTGTCACCCTACTTTTAGGCTGATATCACACACTAATATTTCATACTTTGATTAAATTAAATGTTCTGACAATTTAGAAAGTAAAAGGTAGGATGCAGACTGTACTTGTAAATGGTACACATATGCAAAGTATGAGGGGGTTTTTTGTTTTGTTGTTTGGGTAGTTCAGATCAAGTTCTTTTCTTCCTTTTTTTGGATCATTTTGCCACCAGAAAGGATTGATTAAATGATTGCTGTTTTGTGCCTTTGCATTTTGGACTCTTTTTACCTTAGACAAGTGTGCTGCTTTTTGTTCTGAATTGTGCTAACAGAGACTATAGATTGAAGGTTGATTTCTAGTCCTGGACAATTTGGAATCTGGATGGGTGCAGTGAATTGCTGCTTTTGGTAATGTATTTATGTGCTTGATACTTTGCTATGCTATTACAGTAGAAGATTCTTACAGGTTTTTGAGGTTTAGAGATAATATGCTAGGTGTGTAATAATAGTAGCTGCCATTACTAATACCCCTCATTAAAATTTTAAAACTTTCCATGTTTCTCTAAAATATAAAATTTCTCTAAAAATGTAACTTGTTGGCCTGGGCTTTGTTCCCCTACTTTTTCCTTTTGATGTGTAACTATAGCTCTTACAACAATGATCTTCATAGACGTCTTGGTTCACGTCTCTTCAGTTTTTTCAGGCAGCTTCCTGTACAACACACACACATTCACTTGCGTGTGGTTAAGAATCTGGATTTAGAAATCAGACCTACTTCTGTCAACAAATCAAATTAACCTCACTTTCTATATCTGCAAATTGGGGGTTATGATATCTACTTCATAGTTTTTAGGATTAAATTAAATGAGGTCATAAATAAAACTCTTAGGGTTAATGCTAATCATGTTGGAAATACTTAATAAATGGGAGCTGTCATTGATAGATGGTTATCAGCACATAAACTACATGCTATCTTATATTTGCTTTCTTTTAAAACTTTATACACAAATGTTATTTTATAAATGCATATTGTCAATATGACTCAGTAGTCTTTTCCCTCTTGGCTCATCTCCCCATAACCTAAAATGTATCTTTCTATATATATTTTTTTTATCTTCATGTTTTATTGACATGTTGAGGGTATCTTTGTCATTGAATAACAAATGCGGGATATTTTGCATCCTGATTTTCTTATTGAATACCTTGTTAAAAAGTCACTTTTAAGTCACCTGTATAGCTATAAGTAATTCTTTTGATGGCTACATAATATTCCACAGTTCAGATGTACCTTAATTTATTCAACTATTTGCCTGGTGATGCATATTCATTTTTTTCCTGTTATGAACAATGCTACATTAAGCAATCTTATATATATGCATTTGGTTACTGACACTTTTAATATGATATGATAAGAGGGAGACTGTATGATAGAGTCTCAGAAATCTCAATGTTACTGTAATTGGCACTTTCCTGATCAGTAATGAACTTGAACATTTTTTTGGTGTGTGTTTGGCCATTAGGATTTGTTCTTGTGAACAGTCTTGTTCATATCTTTTGTCCATTTTTCTCTTGGGTTTTTTCTATAAGAATCATATTGGAGAAATTAGTCCTTTGTCATCTTAAAAGGTTTTTTTTCTTAATCTTTATATATGTTTTCTTTGTTTATTGTGTTTTTGTACATGGTGTTTTCAGAAATGGTTCAGTCAGTGCTTTTAGAAAAAATTGAATATCATGTTTTGATCTTTATGAAAAATGACTTTGTATGGGGTATCTTTTCTCATAGTAGTTTTTTAATGTCTCAGTTAATCCAATGATGTGGGCTAATTGTGAATGTGAGCAGTGATTAATGAGTTACAAATTTAGGGAAAATTCTCCAGAAAGAATCTGAAAGAGCCTCAATCCCTTTTCCTGATGTCTGAATACTTACTCATTCTTTAGCAAACCCCATCTAGTGAGGTGGTGTTGTATATGCTTCTCTGGCATGATTAATACAGTTATTTATTGGGTGTCTACTTAAATGCCAGGATCATATGGTAACACTACCAGGTAGATGAATACAGTGAGGCTGAGAAGTTATATATGTTATTTTTGGACAAAGCCTGTGGGCTCTTGGCCTCTGTTAAAGTGCGAAATATAATATCTGCTGTTACTGTCTGAGATGTTTAGAATTGCTTGAGTATGATTCTTACCCTATACCTGGGCATCAGCCTGTGAACTGGCTCCTGAATCCTCACCCACATTTTTCAGTTTGTACCATTCAAGAAGTATATGGCCATCCCTGTAATGAGACAGTACCATTATATTAAATATAAAGAAACGCTTGTTACAAAATTATGTAAACTTAATATGGGAAAATGCTGATGCTAGTATTTTAAGTAAATCAAGCAGAATATAAAATTATATATACCATGAGCTGAGCTATGTAAAGAAATATGTATAAATTAAAGACTAAAAATGTACCAAAATGATCAAAGCAGATACATGATTATAAATTTTGTTCTGTACATTTCTACATTTTAAAAGTACTGAGCACACATTTTTCTGTTCTGGATGTAGTATAAAACGTGTTCTTTTCTTAACCAGCTCACTTAGTAGTTGAGGAAGCAGGCTATAGATGTATAATAATAAAAAGGGCAAAGAACTAGTGTTATTCTGAATAGTATTGACTATTAAGTACCCTAGAATCTTAAACGTTCCATAGATTTATTTTGGTGGCAAAACAAACTTGTCTTCATGATAAAAATGTGTGCTCAGTATTTTTAAAATGTAGAAATGTACAGAACAAAATTTATAATCATGTATCTGCTTTGATCATTTTGGTACATTTTTAGTCTTTAATTTATACATATTCCTTTACATAGCTCATGGTATGTATAATTTTATATTCTGCTTGATTTACTCACAATACTAGCATCAGCATTTTTCCATATTAAGTTTACATAATTTTGTAAGAAGGGTTTCTTTATATTTAATATAATGGTATTGTCTCATAAGTGTAACATCATCACAGATTTCATGAATCAAGTTTGAGTTGGCATGGTTTTTTATGGATCCCAGCTTACAAAAACTTTCTAATTAGAGGTGCTTGGTTTTTATTAGATTACGAAAGTTGGCAAGAAGGACTTTGTGGTGATAATAATAGAAGTATTCTAAAACAGTTAGTTGGGGCAACAGCAGAAACAAAAGGAAAATAATTGTGCAGGTGTACAGCCTTTCAAGCTTACTTTGCCTTGCAAATTCAGATCTTTGGTTTGACTTAACCTGTCTCTTCTATGTAGCATCAAGCCTTTATACCCTGATCCTAATGATTTTCAGCAAATTCCGTGTGTCTTCACTAGAAGTCCTGTGAATAGCCAAGAAAATATTGGAAATGTAATGAGGAAGTACTTCTGTTAGGTGTTAAACCATTTTATAATGCTATAGTAATTAAAATAGTGTGGTAATAAGAGTGGAATTGACCAATCAATAGGTTCTAGAAGTAGATCCAACATGTTAAAGCTGGCATTTCAGATTAGCAGGAAAAGGATGGATTATTCAATAAAGTGGTATTTTAACTACTAGCTCACTATTCAGGGGGCAATTAAGGTAGATTCTACCTCATAAGAGTAAAATTAAGGTGTATTAAAAAGTTGTATGTTAAAAACATGAAGCTATAAAGGCATTGAAAGAAAGTATAACTGCATGGATTTATGTTGCTTGGAGTGGCAAAGTCTTTTCAGGAATGAGACTAATGCCATGAAAGAAGAAATTGATTCCATCATGATATGGTTTTATACCGTCTGTATGTGAATATTTTAAATACTGTCAAATTATGCCATCTACAGTTATTTCAGTTTACTTCACATTTTTCATCTTATTTGGGTAATTTCCAGTATTTTTCTATTGTAAATAATGCCACAGTGGATATCTTTAATGCATCAATATTTGGGCCATATGTAGCAACAGATGCTTTTTATTAAGTTCTTAATGAATGTTGAACCTTGTACTTTACATATTCTTGTGTCTCATTTAATTTTCAGAAAGATGCTACGGGCATCATTTTCTCAGTTTTATACATAGGCTCAATTTTGAGGTGTAAAGGTCAGAGAAATCCAGTAACTTGTTTCTGATGTCATTGAAGATGAACATTATAGTCCCCTGTCTTAAATCTTGCCCTTTTCACTGGCTCCTCCTATCTATATATTTTAAGAGAAAGCAAGACCATACATTTTTTTTTCTTGGTCAGTCTAGCTCAAGATTTCTCTGTTTTTGTTTTGTTTTTGTCATTTATCTCTGCTCTAATCGTTACTGTTTTTTTCCTTCTGCTTGCCTTGAATTTCGTTAGCTGTTTTTCTAGTTCCTTGAGGTAGAAGGTTAGATTACTGATTTGAAATCTTTCATTTTTAATGTAGGTGTTTAAACTTATGAGATACACTGAAGGCAAAAGGCCTCCTAAACACTGCTCTGTTAAATGTATCCCATAAGTTTTGGTATGTTGTGTTTTGTTTTCATTTACTTCAAGGAATCTTCTAATTCCCCTTGTGATTTCTTCTTTGACCCATCATTGATTGATAAGCGTGTGCTGTTTAATTACCATGTATTTGTGAATTTTCCAGGTTTCCTTCTGTTTCAAATTTCTGATTTCTTTCTATTGTTGTTGGAGAAGATACTTTGTATGATTTCATTCTTTTTAAATTTTTTGAGGTTTGTTTTATGGCCTAACATATGGTCTATTTGGGGGAATGTTCATGTATCTTGAGAAGAATGTGTATTCTACTTTTGTTGGGTGGATTGTTCTATGTGTGTTTGTTATATCTAGTTGATTTAGTGTTGTTCAAGTCTTCTATTTCCTTTTTTGTCTTTTATCTAGTTATTAGTGTCTGCTCTGGGGATTACAACTAATATCTTAATTTACAAAAAGTTCAAGTTAATATCAACTTAGTTTTAATAGTAAACAAACACTTTGTTCCTGTATAGATCTATTCCCCCACACTTTATGTTGTTGTTTTCATCACAAATTATATCTTTATACATTGTAGTGCCTATCAGCATATATTTAGAGTTAGATTTATGTAATTGTCTTCTAAAACACATAGAAGCAAAAGAAGAGTTACAAACCAAAAAATACATTAATAATGTCTTTCATATTTACCTATGTAGTTATCTTGCTGATGTTCTTTGTGTCAATTCAAGTTACTGTCTTGTGCCCTTTCATTTCAGCCTGAAGGACACTCTTTAGCATTTCTTAATGTAAGCAAATCTACTAGTGATGAACTCTCAGCTTTTGTTTATCAGAGAATGTCTTAATTTCTCCTTCATTTTTGAAGGAAATTTGTGTGAGAAATAGAATTCTTGGTTGACAGTATTTCTTTTAGTGCTTTGAATAGTTCATCCCAGTGCATTCTGGCCTTCATTGTTTCTAATGAAAAATCAGCTGTTGATCTTATTGAGAATCTTTTGTACATGCTGAGTCACTTTTCTACTGCTGCTTTCAAGATTCTCTCTTTGTCTCTGGCCTCTGACAGTTTGATTACAATGTATCTTGGTATGGCTCTCTTTAGGTTTGTCCTACATGGAGTTAGTTGAGCTTCTTGGATTTGTAGATACATATCTTTCATCAAACTTGGGAAGTTTTCAGCCATTATTTCTTTGAATAATCTCTCTGCCCCCTTTTCTTTCCTCTCCTTATGGAACTCACATTATACATATGTGTATGTGCACTTTATGGTGTCCCACTGATCTCTTAGACTTCATTTTTCTTCATTTTTCCTTTCTACTCTTCAGACTATGAATCTAAGTTGACCTGTTTTCAGGTTCACTGATTTTTCTGCTGTCTGTTCATATCTGCTATTGAATCTTTCATGAATTTTTCATTTCTGTTATACTTTCCAGCTTCAGAATTTCTTTTTGCTGACTTTTTTCATAAGTTCTTTCTCTCTGTTAATATTCTTTATTTGGTGAGACATAATTCTCATGGTTTCCTTTAGTTCTTTGTACTGGATTTCTTTTGGCTCTTTGAGCATAATTCAAATAGTTCATTTAATGTCTTTGTCTAGTAAGTCCAATGTCTGGGCTTCCTTATGGACAGTTTCTGTTAATTTTTTTTCCTGTGTGTGGGTCATAGTTTTTCGTTTCTGTGCATGCCTTGTAATTTTTTGTTAAAAACTGGATATTCTGAATGTTACAATGTGGCAGCTCTGGAAATCAGAAACTCACCAGTCTTTGTAGATACAGACTGTGTGTATGTTGGGCACACCTTCAGTACTCAGCCAGGAAGTCTACAACTCTACCCAAGCTTTCACTTCTTCCTTGCACAGAGCCTGAAGATCAGTCAGAGGCAGGATCTTAGGACCTTCTTAGGTCTTTTCCAAGGGCGTGTCAGCCTTGGGCATGCATGTGGCCTTTTAGGTTCTCAGGAATATGTGGAGCTTTTCAAAGCCCCTATTCCCCAAAGCATCTCACACTTAGCCGTACCCTCTCATTCCAGTTTGTCTATTGTTTGCCCAACTGTATGCCTTGCCCCAGGAGGCAGAGACTAATGCATTTACCATTAAATGTTTTCAATAAGTGCCTACCCTTTCTTCACCTCTGAGGGAGTTCCAAATTAGGCAAAATAGTGGCAAGCCCTTTGAGGTGGTCCTTCAGTGGGTCTATCAGACAAACCAAAACAGACAACCACGATTCTTTGAGAATAAGGTCCATTTTGCTCACTCCAGGAATGTGGGCTGTTGTCCTCACGGCGATTGCTAAGCTAGGAATTGTGGGATAAGGTCAGGGTAAGTTAAATATGACAAAGCTCTTTCAATGAGATTTAGCTGTTTTTGTTTTGTTTTGGTTTTCTCCATTAAGCATTTGCCTGGTTGCTTTAAACTTTTGATTAGTTTCCAGAGTTATGATAAAGTTGATTCTGACAGTTTTTGCCAGTTTATTCAGTGTTTTTGTGAAGGGATGGGCTTTTGGGGTTCCCTATTCTGCTGTTTTCGCTGATATCACCCCCAATATAGAACAGTCCAATTTTAACCAGCTGGGAGTGGGGGGGAGTATACATATCTGTTTCTAAGCAATCTTTTTCACTTAGGTTTCGGCTGGAGAAGTAAGCCCTAATGCTCTAAGGTATCCATTATATGTAACAAAATAGCTACTTCTGTGCTTCTAGAGTGGTACTAGTTCTGTGTCATTCTTTGGAGAGTTAATAAAGTAATCACTAAGCATCTTCTGTATTCTGTGCTTTGTTTATGACACTTGGATTGAGAAAGGCTACCAGTAGGTCAAAAAGCTTATTTCTCAAGGAGTAGGCAGATGGTGTTTTTGTTTGATTTTTCAGGTTTAGACTTCTTTGGGAGGTGGTAACATGATAACAGCATTTCACAAAGAGGAGACACTTGGATGTAGACAGAGCCATGTTTGGTCATGGTGGTAGCCCAGATCTTAGGTGATTGGGAACCCATACTGGGTTGGTGGGAATAAAATGAAGGTGTAAATTTAGGTGGCATTTGTGCTTGAACCATGGGTTACCTACAGAATTAAGGGAAGAATAGAAGCAATTAGTTGATACTCATAGTTAGAGCTGGGATGACTTGGAAATTTTTATTCTTAAAAATAAAATAATGCTCTTAATGCTAAAATGATATTGCAAAGGCTGTGGAAGATGCAGGCTGGTTTGTAAGGAAGATTATAAAGGCTGGAGGTTTGGATTTGGAACCAGTTGAGCTATTCTCCCTATTGGCTCAGGGGCTTGTTGATGAGTTTTTAGACTTTGGTGGCAAAGTATAGTAATAAATAGACAAGGCAGAATCTTCTGCTTTTTAACTCAGCTCATGTCAAAAGAGGAAGTAGAAAGCATGTGATTGCACATGTACCCTAATGAGGAAGGTGAACAGGCAGAGTATCAGGCAAAACCTTCTGGGACATGACTGACCTGTCAGCAAGCATGACTGCAGGGGTGTGGAATGCAATGGCTGACAATTGCTGCTTGTGTTCTTCCTAGGAGCATCCTCACAGAACAGTGAAATTGATCTCATTGAAGAAACCACCTTTAAGCAGACCCTCTTGGCCTTGGGTCTTAAGTTCTTGCTCCCTCTTGTTTGACCTTCACATTGGATGTTTTCTCAACACTGTGCTCCAAGCAGCCACACACTCTTAAATATTTTATACACAAAGCACTGTAAGCACTTTCTTAACACTGTCTTTTTCTTTTTCAAGAGCTGGGGTGGAAAGGAGAATGGCTTTGGACTTGCAGAGTGTTGCAGAGACTTGCATATGATGGTAAGTAACTCTTTGGGATATAGGGGTCTTTTGGCAGAGATATGGTCTCTTTCTGAGCTTTACTTTACAATGAATATATGATATATGAAGTTATGACTTCACATCAGGACCTTTGAGAAACCTGAGATCAGTTGACCCATAGCAGGCCTTAGGAAGCAGTCTGGCATTGCTTGGGCCCTCAGTGTGCTGGTGGTGGATAAAGAATCACAGAGACAAGAGAATATGTTCATGCCCAATTCTTGAGTAGGGACCTGTATTTGTTGAATTGGTTGGAAAGTGATTTTAAAAATCCCAGAAAGTGTTTGCTTGCAGTCTCATGCTGGAACTATCAGAATTCTGGGCAGTGTGGCATGATTTAGGAATGGCTACTTGGAGAGCAATTTGGTTAGGGTTATTGACAACCTGCAATGTTCTGTGTGCTTTCTACGTTTATCTCTCTGCCTTTCACCCATGCTGAAGTTATGAGCTCAGGCCATCCTCCCTTTTACTTTGATACGTTGCTGTGGAACCACAAAATACAGTTGAATTTTTTATAACAGTTCTGTGCCTACAAGCAACTGTACTTTACAGCAGATGTACAGTTTGTCTTGTCAGTTTGTCATGTTCAGCACAAATGGCTGCAGTGAAATTTAGTGAACTTATGTTAGCAAGCCTTTTCCCCCCCAGGAGAATGGCTTTTTTTCTGGTCACAGAAAACCATAAATTAGAGCAAGTTACTTTCCCACCTTAGCTGGTATACTTTCTTTAGTGAGTATTTTATGAAGATAGCATGTAATATGGGAAGTGAGTGTTGTCTTTTTAATAATCAAAACAACATAAATCTTGAAGGATATTCAGAGTTTAGAATTCTAATTATGCGAATGTAATTTTTCATCTTTAATTTAATCGGTGAATTCTGAGCCTCCTTACGCATGTCAAGTTTGTTCTTTGCCCCTCGGGCAAAACAGTATAATGTACTGGGCTAGGCTTGTATGATGTCTGTTACCTCTTTCAGTTCCAGTCTATGTTAAGATGTCACACATTCTTTTCTTTATTGAGATCTGGCATGCCATGAAACTTTGAAAAATATGATGCGTACTTTAAAAGAAAGTAATACATATACATGGTAAAAAACTCAGAGTATTGAGAGGTATGCAATGATAACTTCTCTATCCCCAGAGACAACCACTGCTAGTGGTGTCTTTCAAGGAGACATTTTAATGGCCATGCTGTTGTTGTAATCTTTATTTTGTTTGTCATGGTGCTATTCTTAGAGTTAAAGGGAATGTATTGTCAGGGTCTGGTTTATAAGTAAGAAATGCAGAAGCTTTTGGAGCTCTGGCTCCATCTTCCTGATTCTGTTTGAACAAGTCTCACCCTATCTGAGCCCAGCTCTAAGACAAGGAGTTAAAGGCACTGTGGGTACTGAATACACTACGCATTCTGCTGCCACAATGAGTTGGACAAGTGGCTAGGACTTTGAGGGAAGAATTGGGAATTCACGTTATACGCCTTGTGTATTATCAGTTGAAGCTCAATGTCTGATTCTTTGCTGTGCTTTATATGCAGAAATACCCACCCAGTGCAACTACACTACACTTTGAATTCTATGCAGACCCTGGGGCTGAGGTCAAAATCGAGAAAAGGGTGAGTCTCATACAGACTTGTTCTGATAGTCTGCAGTCTACTGTAACTGGGGTTGACTTTTCTAGAATTCCTCAATTAAACGAAGGAATGTTTTTGAGCTACATTGCTGCCCTCTCAAGCTAAATATACCTAGCAACTTCTCAGGAATAAGCGTTAATTATTATACATGCCCAGCTCTGATAGGGTTAGGTTTTATTTATGTTGGGAGTTGCCAAAAGACATTACTTCCTTTATGGGGCACTGCTATGACTTGTGTATTTTTCCCACAGCCTCAGTTGAGAATTCCAACATACAGTATAAATAGTCTGGATAGCGATGGCTTAGGTTTCTTCTCATTAAGCCAGTCTGCAAGAAGTCTCTATATATTGTGTATGGGTTGCTGCTGAAATTATCTGGTCATTCCATATTCTTTGAGGAGATACTAGAATTTGGTTTAGAGTTTGGTTTAGAAGTAGCCTAGTGAATAAGATCCTTTTTCTTCTACCTAGAATATTAAATAATATTAAGTCAATAAATAATTTTTCTAGATTAATATTGCCTTGAAAGTAACTCTAATGCATATTCAGAGAGAAACTATTTTCATGGATTCATTCTTTGCTATAAATACTGAGGCTGTGGGGATGAATTCAGTAGAGGGCTAAAAAGGGACAAAGAAAAATATGAAATGTGCCTGGCTAGGTGCATTATAGTTTGATACTACTGGTTTCAAAGACGCTTTCTTAAGAATATTCTATATATAAAATGGATGTTTTGGAGGACTCAGAAGTTACCTTGATTTTAAGAGCATTCAGTTAGGCTTCGACCTAGGGGGTGACGTCTTGGTTTTCTGACAGTTCTTATTGGTTTTCAGACAGCTTTTACAGCTTTATGGTGGGGGAAGCTAGGGTGTTCAGTAACTCCTAACAGCTCTCTTATCTTTTTAATTTCAGACAACTAGTAACACACTACACTATATTCACATAGAGCAACTTGACAAGGTAAGAGGAATCTTTGACTTTTGGCTGGTTTCTTAACATTGGTTCACTTTTTGTTCCTAACTATATATTTTTTTTTCCTAATGTAGATATCAGAAAGCCCTTCCGAAATCATGGAATCTCTTACCAAAATGTATAGCATTCCTAAGGATAAGCAGGTATGATAATATCTTAAAAACATCCGAAGGATGTGGTTGTTATCTAGATAGACTAATGATATGTGCTGGGATGGGAGACTGCATAGCAGAAAGGATGTCAGCTTTGGAGTCAGACCACGGGCAAATAGGTTAGCCTTTCTGTGCCTTAATCTCCTTGTCTTTTATGAGGCCAACACTTAATAACTTCCTAGGTCTGTATGAGAGTTTGAGGAAAATGTAAGCTGCCTGACTCACTATGAGTATCTAATAAGTGGTGGTAGCTTTCTTAACACTTGGGATGCCAAAGGAGAAAACATTTAGTTGTGTTCTTTTTTTCCTGCTCATTTTAGTGGTGATTGAATATTTAATTTGATTAAGAACTGTCAGAACTCTTGCCAAATATCCCCTATTATGTTGGCTGTCAGTATATTGACAATTCTTGGCTTACATTGGGATATTAAGATTCTGTAAGCCTCTGTTTTGTTGCTCCCGTTTGTCAGCTATAACCTGTGAGTGGATGGAACCAGTTCTGTTTGATACCTTAACAGTAGCAACAGTAAACCATTTTACCACCTAGTCCGACAGGTAAGAGTTAGCCCTCAGATAGAATATTTACCTTTTCGATTGATTTTTTAAAATATAGGTCTTATGTTTCTACAGATGCTGTTATTTACACACATACGGCTGGCCCATGGCTTTTCTAATCACAGGAAGCGATTGCAAGCTGTTCAGGCCAGACTGCATGCGATATCTATATTAGGTAAGAGAACACTATAATTAACAGTCCCTAATTAGGTAGTTTGGACTTGATTTCCTTTGAATTTTATCTGTCTTTGTTGCTGTGAGGCTAGTTGTAGTTACTTAGGTAGCAACTTAAATTGTAAAATTGCCAGCCTTCCCAGTGTTCATTGTATTCATTCATCATTCCTGAGCTCCTTAATATTGGACCGGAAAGAGAATATGATGCTTACTGACATGTCACATGGGTTTGGTCTTGGTTTTGGTCTTTTTTTTTTTTTTTTTCATTGAGTATGCATGTAGTCATCTCCCACTGGCCCCTACTCTTCTTCTTACCATTTCATCTTCCTCCTCTCCCATCCTTTCAGGGGTGTAATTTTGAAATAAGTCAGAAAATATTCATTAAGTAGTCAATATTGTGCAATTTAACTTCCTTTACTGTGGGGTAGTAGAATGGAAAACACATGGTTTTGGAATCAGTCGTGGGCTCTCACCCTGATTCTACAGATTATTGGCCACATGTTTATGCTCTCAGCCTCAGTTTCCTCATTTTATATTGAGACAGCACTTTATAGGCTGGTCCGGGGATTAAATGAAAACCTAGAAAGCAACCTAACATAGGCTAGGCACATAGAAGGTATAAAATGGTAACTGCTGCTGTATTACCTACTTTGATTTTTACTACTTGTTTGCTCTTTTAAACAGTGAGTTCCTTGCTATGACATTCCTGCTCTTGAATTTGTACTCATACGTAGTATAACTTCTGGCATGTTAGTGGGTGCTCAGGAAATGTTTGTTGAAAATTAAATGAATGTGCTCATTAGCTTACACTTTAGGGGACTATGTCCAGTAACTGTCAAATTCATTGAAAGTAGATTACATGCATTCTCAAGTTTTACTACAGTGTCACACAGATTTCTGACTTAGTCTGCAATAGTCCATAAATTCTGTTCTTTACAGCTTGTGAAAGTGTTTGCAGTGAAAACAGAAGCATATGAAGAGGCTAACATGGAAGTCTGTGTCCAAGGCCATAGTGGAGTTATATCGAGTTATGATATGAAAAATTAAATCTTCATTCCCTTTCCCTACTTTCATCCCCCAAAATCCTTGCTCTAGACTACCGATACCTTTATTAGGGGAATCTGTCAATTCATTGGCTTTTTAAAGTTTATCACTATATTTGATCCGATCCTCTAGAATTCAGTGATTCTGCCCTCCAGTGCTGGTTGGCAAGGGAATCCTTCCCAGAATCTGTAGGTACTAAAAGGTTTGTCATTGGGCAGTGGCTTGACCACTGCCTTCTTGCCTAAAGTGTTTGTTTCTCCTTTTGCAGTGTATTCCAATGCCTTGCAGGAATCAGCAAACAGTATCTTGTATAATGGGTTGATAGAGGAGTTGGTAGATGTCCTTCAGATAACAGATAAGCAGCTTATGGTAAGTATTTACAGGTTGAATATCCCTTATTTTGAAATGTTTGGGGCCAGAAGTGTTTTGGATTGGATTTCAGATTTATTTTGGATTTTGGAATATTTGCATATACATAATGAAATATCTTGGGGATGGGACCTAATCTAAACATGAAATTCATTTATGTTTCATATACACCTTATACATATAGCCTGAAGGCAGTTATATACAATATATATATATTTTTTTGAGACAGGGTCTCACTCTGTCACTTGGGCCAGACCACAGTGTCATCATCATAGTTCACCGCAACCTCAAAGCCCTGGGCTCAGGCCATCCTCCTGCCTCAGCTTCATGAGTAGCTCGGACTATAGGCACGTGCCACTACACCTGGCTAATTTTTCTATTTTTTTATAGGGACAGGGTCTTGCTCTTGCTTAGGTTGTTTTTCAACTCCTGGCTTCCAACAATCCTCCCACCTCAGCCTCCCAAAGTGCTAGGATACAGGAGCCACCGCACCTGGCCGATTTTTATACGATATTTTTAATAATTTTGTGTGTTTTATCTGCAACCTGTCACATGAAGTCAGGTGTGGAATTTTCCACTTCTGGCATCATGTCGGTACTCAAAAAGTTTGAGATTTTGGAATATTGCTGATTTTCGAAATAAGGATCCTGTATTAATATTCTTCTCTGTATATCATACTTATACCTATTTGCCTTTTGATTTTTTCTCTGGGAGTGAGAAAGAACTCAAAGGGAAACTTGGCCATTTTACTTCTCTTCCTTTTTGGATATTAAGATGCAAAATTAGCAAATGCTGGATTTTCATTGTTACTCTCAACAGACCTCCATCTCCTCAAGCAATTACCAATAGAGTGACTTAAATTTTAGACTTTGGGATATTAGTGACTTGAATTTGATTCAGCCATCTACTTCTTATTTGACACATTCTGTGTTTACCTTCTCTTCTCATAGGAGATTAAAGCTGCTTCTTTACGAACATTAACATCAATTGTTCACTTGGAGAGAACTCCCAAACTCAGCAGTATTATTGACTGTACCGGAACTGCCTCCTATCATGGGTTTTTGCCTGTACTTGTGCGGAACTGTATCCAGGCCATGATTGGTAAGTTTTGATGGTGATTATCCTAGGTAAAAAGAGGACCCCTGCCCTTTGCTTTTCTGTCTTTAACATCCTGCCAGCTTAACACCAAATTCTGAGCTTGCTCTTTCTCTCCCTCTCCCCACCTCCCTTGTAGATCCTTCCATGGATCCATACCCTCACCAGTTTGCCACTGCTCTCTTCTCTTTTTTATACCATCTGGCCAGCTATGACGCTGGTGGCGAAGCCTTGGTCTCCTGTGGAATGATGGAAGCCTTACTGAAGGTGCTGTACTTTTTTTAAAAAATACATTTGTGGGGAAATCAACTAAGACAGGGTGTACAGTTGCCAGTTCGGAATGTTTCATGGTGAGAGCAGATAACATAGGAAAGCTTACACAGAAAAAGTTATACTATAATTTTTCTAGTTTGCCCTTCTAATTATCTCATTAACAGCTTTTAAGAGCAGCTACTTCCATTATTAAGAATTTATTATAGTCCAGCGTGATCAGGAGGCCCAGGATACTAATCAGGGCATTGCTATATGTTATCATGATCTTAGGCATGACCCTGAGGAAAATGCTTGTAAAGGTACTTTGTACATTGTGCTGTGATAGTGATGGCCTTTACTTATGTGCTGGGCACTGGTCACCAGCTTTTTTCTCCCTATGTATTTTATTTAATCCTGTGACGTAATTGATGTCCTCATTACCTCAGAGGAGGTTGAGTCCCAGAAGTCATAGAACTATCATTTGGCAAGCACCAAAAATCAAACCCATGTTTTCCCCTGTACTGTGCTGCCTCCCTGAGGCCCCATGCTGCATGTTTACAAAAGAATACAATTTTTATAACTTTGTGTCTTTTCAGTTCATTGGTCTTTTTGCCTCTTTCTCTCCCTGATAGGTCATAAAGTTTCTTGGTGATGAACAGGACCAGATAACATTTGTCACCAGAGCTGTCAGAGTGGTTGACCTCATCACCAATCTGGACATGGCAGCTTTTCAATCCCATAGTGGACTTTCGATCTTCATCTATAGACTTGAGGTATTATTATACAGGGAACACTTTGCATAGAATTTATACCCAGTGAGAGCTGAGCCTAGGAACTGTCCTAATAACCCAAAAGACCCATCTTCTTCCTCTTCTGTTTCTGCCTGCAGTGTTCTAATCCCTGAAATGTATATAGAATTTTATTATTACTTTTTCCTTGATTGCAGCATGAAGTAGATTTATGCCGAAAAGAATGTCCATTTGTGATCAAGCCAAAGATCCAGAGACCCAGTACTACTCAAGAAGGAGAAGAAATGGAAACTGATATGGATGGTAATTAATAAAGTCAATATTTTTGTGCTTGAGATTTTCCTGTCACCTCACCCAAATTTTCATTCTTCCCTGTAAATTCTAAAGTACACAACTCACTTGAATATATATATATATTCAGCAACAAAAATTTTTTTCCACACAAATGATCTTGCAAGTTGTTCTTCATAAGACTAATGAGAAAAGGAAGGTACAAGTTGTTTGGAATAAAGATGGAAGGTGAAGCAGATGGTAGAGCTGCAGTCGACCCCTGTAGTCACCCTATGATGTTAATCTGTTTTATTTCATCACTTAATCCGTGTTTTCTTATGTATTGATTCATTATCTTATTCCCACTAAAATGTAAGCTCTGTGGGGTCAGGATACTGTCTTTTTCACTGCTGCTGTGCCTGATACTTCCTAGGTGTTTAAGATGTGCTTGGTAAAGATATAGAGACTCTAAAATGAGACCTTTAAAAACTTTATCTAGCTATTTTGAGATGAGAAAGGAGAGGTAAAAAGATTGTTGGATAGGGAACAACTTTCAAATCATAAAATCTGAAAGATAGAAGACCAGATATTTTTAATCTTCAGGTGTACTGTGTCTTTTTTTTAAAAAACCTTTCTCTACCTCTAATCTCCGCCTATCATAGTTCATAATAATGGTATGGGGGGGGAGACTGTTCCCCAAAACAGCTTTATTAGAGTTTACATTAATTTTGTCTTTATGACCCAGGTTGTTAACATGTATCTGTTACGCTTATAGTAAAAGTATTAGAATTTATAATGCTTTCATTCTTTATACTAAATATCCATACGTTGCTTTTCTTTTTTTTTTTTCCTGTCTTTATTTCTGAACACAGTTATCTATGCATGTTGCTGTCCCTAGTAGCTCCTTTGCCCAATTTCTGCTTCTAGTCTATTATGGGCAAGCTGGCATTTGAGTCCACAAGTGAGATCCCAGAGTGTTGAGTAAAATGTGACATCTAACTTGTGTGGTATAGATGAATGTTTAAAGGCTCACTGTTCATTATAGATTAATGATTGTCAAACTTTAGTAAGCAGAAGAATGAGAGTGCTTGCTAAAGATTCAGACCCCCACCTATAATGCTTGATTTAGTAAGTTTGCAGCTGGAGACCAGGAAATCTGCATACCTAACACAACCAATCCAGGTGATTTTGATGTACACTTAGAGAAATTTATATATTCAGTGAAAAAGCAAGTTATAAAACCAAGAGTTTGTGCTTCCCATATGTTGTATGTTTGTTTGTATAAGTATAAAAAGATTGGAAGAAAGTATTTCAGAATGTAAACAGTGGTTTATCACTAATGGGGCTTTGATATATTTTATAAACTATAAGGAGTGATTATGTATCTTGTACTCAAATAAGATTGTTTCATTCAAATGTGTAAAGTAAAAATGAATGCTCACCCACCCACCATAGCCACTAATTTGGTGTGGTTCTTACCAGGCTTTTAAATGCATATTCCAATACATGTTCACATAAGTATGTAATGTTTTAGAACAGGAAGATGAGATCATAAACATACTGGTCAACTTGCTTTGTTCATTCAGTGTTTCATAGACATTCTTCCAGATCATTAATACATTGGGTATTAATGTTTTAATGCTTTTTTATATGTATTATTAATTATCCTCCTGAAAAGCTCTACCTGCTATCTGTATACTACCAAACAGTAGTATATGAAATTATATATTTTACCACTCTCCCTTTCTCCCCCAATTTGATGGGTAAGAAATATTGAAGGACTTTTTTTGTAGGATTGTTTTTAATTTGCATGTCTTGAATAGCTAGTGATGTTAAATACCTTTCTGTTTGTGAAAAACTTACATTTTCATTTTGGGGTCCGGTATCCTAATATTTCTTCATTTTGATATCATCCATCTCACCTTAACGGAAGAAATTTTCTCAAACAAAATCTTTTTTCATGGTAACTTTAATTCTAATAAATTTCTTTTATCATGACTTATACTTTAGTTGCAGATGTGACTATGGAAAGCAGTCCAGGCTCATCCATCTCCATGGAGCACCGGCTGGATGTTGAATTAAGAGCATCAAGTTCCATTAGCACTAGCATCTCCTCTGGCCCTGGCCCTGGCCCCGGCCCCGGCCCCGGCCCCGGCCCCGGCCCTGGCCCCGGCCCCGGCCCCGGCCTGGGTCCCCGTCCTGGTGCGTACACACGTGGATACGCAGTTTTTCTTAGTGACTGAATTATTAAACTAGTGAAGAAGAGGGCTTTAGGCAGAACTTAATGGTATGTTGGAAGGTTACCTTCCTATGACTGCACATGTTACTTCACCATTCTGGTGTTCCGTGTTCTTATATTAACATATGTTTCATAGCATTTGATAGTTTTCGAACAATTTGCATATTGATTATCAAAACAACCATGTTGGAGGACAGATATTAATATCAAAAATGGGAACTGAGTGAGATTCAGAGAGCTGAACCTTTTTACTTTGTAATTTTTCTTTTTTACTTTAGGCTTTTAATTTTCGTATTGGTCTTGTGTTATCCTTGGTAATTTACTTTTCCAATTTCAAAGCTTAGTTAAAGATTCTTCCCAACATCCAGGGACCTCACTTTGAATGTCTACTAGTTTTGCTGTAGTGTATAGGGGTTTCTTAAAATTTTGTTTCATGTACCTGCTCCTTGTGGTTTAATGGTGAACCCAGTATAATTCTGTTGTCTTTCTCCCTCTCCAGGAGTCCAGTGTATTCCACAACGAGCAGCACTTCTCAAATCCATGTTAAATTTCCTCAAGAAGGCCATTCAAGACCCTGCTTTCTCAGATGGCATACGGCATGGTATGTGATTCTAGATACTTTTTCTTAAAGTATGTTTGACTCTCTCAAAGATTGGTCCTTTTCATACTTTCCTAACACCTGTTATTAAAGGCAGGCTTAGGAAAAGACCATGCCATTTAGAATGGCTTTTAGTTGTTTGGTGTTATTTTTCTCAGACCTGAGAGTTGTTTAGGTATTTTCATAACGATTCCCTCTTTTTCCCATTTTCTGTCTTTTTGACTCTATGCTCACTTCCATCCTACTGCCCCTCTCTAACTCTCTGTGTTCTTTTTTTTGACCCACTGTTAGAAAGCTTAATGTATGAACAAAGAATAAATATTAAAATACAAGGAGGAGACAAGTAGGGGCCGTTAGATTGGAGTCATTGTGGGCCTTGTTTACCACAGTGTGGTATATGTAACATATTGCTTCATTATCTCCATGCCTGATACTACTCCCAGACTGATCATATTCTCCTTAATGTTCACTTTTCTCTTAGTGATGGATGGTTCTCTGCCTACCTCCCTGAAACACATCATTAGCAATGCAGAATACTATGGCCCATCACTATTCCTCCTAGGTAAGTAGAGTTGACAGTTGGTTACACCAAGCTGGCATAACCTGGCAGAGGTATCTGTGTGTGTTTTATATCCCTGCAGGATTTTGCTATCCACGTTTGTCCACTGTGCAATTGTGTATCTTATTGGTGATGAAATGAAGATTAGATTCCAGTTTTTAATAAATAGCCATTTCCTGAATGCCAAATATACCTTCTATAAGCAGCACATTGTGAATCATTTGTAATAAGTAGTGTTGTTATACATTTGGCTTATTTATGCTATACTTATGCTTCAAGTGTGATTTTTTAAAACACATGGCTTTATTCAGTGGTTAGTTTCTAACCTTTGGGAATCCAGCGGGAATGGTTTTCATTCTCAGAATTGAATGTCACATCTGCAAACTGTAGTATAGAAAATTGTTTTGCACAGTAGAAAATGCAGTTTTGGAAGCTATGGATATTTTGTTATTTGCGGAAACGTCTTTGCATTTTGATATTGACATTTCTTTGAATATTGCTATTGTTAAAACCTCATTTTATTAAGAGGCATTTATTGAGTACCGTAACATTTGGGACAATGTGCTAAATGCATAGACTTTTAAAATTCTTCTTAAAACTCTAAGGAATTTAGTGGGAGATGTGGAAGTAGGGAAAACCTCCTTGTACTAGTAGCAGGCATTGTTTTTTATAGTTTAGGGTGTGAAGGACATAGTTTTGGCTACTGCAACTTAGATACTTCCTTGTCCCCTTGCTGAAGCAGTTTAGGGTTTTTGTATATTAATCTTGTATCCTGTGACCTTGCAAAATTCACTTATTCATAATTGTTTTGTTGATTTCTTAGGATATTCTACATAGTCTTTACTATGTGCATATTTCTTTATGATCTTTAAGCCCCTTTTTTCTCCTACTGCATTGGCAAAGATTTCACAGTGCTGAATAGAAGTGGTAAGAATGGGCCTCTTTGCTTTTTTCCTGAACTTAGAGGGAAAGGTGTTTAATATTTTACCATTAAGTGTGAGGTTAGCAGAGATTTTGTGTTGAAGATTTTGTTCCTTTTTGTCAGGTTGAGGAAGTTTTCTTGTAACAACTCTACCATGACATGGAGAGGCTGCCTTCCAAGGGTAGGATCAGATGGCAAAATTCATGACAGTAGTTTTTTGGCATGATTAAAAAAAAAAAAAAAAAGATTTGTTTCACAGGTGGAGAAGTCCCAAGGCCAGGGGCCAGGAGAATGGCTCTCTTATGGTAGAAAGCTCAGAACACAGAGAGAGAGAAGTTAGTGCATAAGCATTTTTTAATAAAGGGAAAGTTTAAAAGAGGCAGCAAGAAGACACATGTCCTGGTGGGGTGGGGAGCAGGTGAGCCCTATCAGGATAGTGCAGGCAGTGAGGGACACAGGCAGGAAATGAGCACTAAATTAGATGTCATTGGAAGTCCAGATTCCCTCCCTATGGTCTTCCTAATTCATCCCTGACATTTGAGTTGGCATAGCAACCTCGCAGGTTTCCTGTAAATAAACTTGTACTTGAGAGAGACCAAATTTGCAAAGCCAGCCCAAGATAATTAGACTAGCAATTACTATTTTAGCTCCCTAAATGATAGTACAGAGCCTTTTGCCTCAGGCAGAAGGAGATGGCCAGGAGAGGAAATCAAGGGGAACCGAGAATCTCTTGGAGTATTTTCGTAAGATCATTGGCCATTTTGGTTTGTTTCATTTGTTGAACTATTCTGGATATCTTTTCTGTATTACTGACCCACGTGCAGGAGAAGGTCCCATTAAGGCACAGACTCCACCTTGAAATGCCAATCTGTTATCAGGTGTCATAGCAACCAGAGTGCTTTGAGGGATTCTAAGGCCTGAGCTGTTTGTGTGGTCTGCCAGGAGTTATGGCATTGTCTGTCTGGGTAGCCTGTGTGAGTTGAGTCTGTGTTGCAGAATTGAAAATACCTAAATTTGTGCTCATTACACCAAAGATGCTGATGAGGCCCAGTGGTCCCTTTTGTGGCAAGACTTGATGCAACAGTTAGACTTTCTAGTTGGATCTAAGGTGCCCTGGGTACTAAATGTCCATAGGACACAGGTCAGGCTATATAGGGTGTTAGAAGGTAGAGTTTCTGGTGGGCAGACATGTGAGGATAAAATAGTCTCAACAGGGGAATATCATTGTATGTGCTATCATTTGGTGGGGAGGGAGGTGGGGAGTCTGGGAAGGACAAGGAGAAAGTACCTGGTGAGGTCATGATGTCTGCTATAATAATTGCACACTGAAACCCACCACATAAAGATTCTAACTTCTCCTCTCCTGTCTCCAACCCCTGGCTCTTCTACACCACTTTCAGACCCACCTGTGTCGTCTTTAACTTCCCCAACTGCCCTTTCTTCTCTCTGGCCTCCTGCCTTTTTCCTCACATTATCTGTTCAGGTCTGCTTATGCTGTTTTTAGCCTTGCTGGTGCCAGTGCTAGGCTAGAAACAGCATTGTTGACTGTTTAACCAGAGATAGCGACAGGTGGTCAATATGAGTATTGAAGACCTCCAAGGGAGCAAGACTCAGTTGTATAAATGGTTCCCTGGGCACATATTAACATTACTAAAGGTTTAGCACTTATGTGACATTCCCTGCTACTATTACATAGATGTTGTCTATCAGGTTGAGGAAAGTAGGAAATAGAGGTAGTGATTGTGGAATAGTAGAGAGTGAAGTGTGGGCTGGCTGTCAAACAAGGGGAAAACAGAGCTGATGGGGCTGTGGAGTTATGATGAGTGATATGGGGGCAGGCAGTTATGGGGCAGTTAACATCTTGGAGGTGTCAGCACCGAGGCTGGGACCAGCAATTGCGCTAAAGTCATCATTTAGGATGCATTAATATGCTGAGTTGATGGGAGTCCTTGGCTAGCCTCAAAACCTTAATGCAGAATTTTATAGTTTTGAGATATCATTACAAAAGTAACTGAAGGTCAATATCCTTTTGCCTGCAAGAGTTACGGAGTAATTTCTTATGGGGATCTATGGACTGATTGAGTACCTCAAACAAGTAGAATCACAGCATGGGCAAAAAGTAGCCCAAGAAGTTTGGCATTGAGCTGGAGCAATAGAATCCCAGCCCCAGGCCATGAGCCAGATGAGTTATAGCCAGGCCAACTAGAGCCAGAATACTCTGCAGTGATATTTTGAGGCCTGTGGCACATAGGCTTTGGCATGCTGGAGGTGCCAATTTATTATGGGAGCCACAGGCATTGCCGTCCCAGATCCTGTGGTGGCCTCCCATTCAATATCTCTGTAATAAGGTGGATCCAGAACTAGCATCCTATTTAAGGATATTGATCCTGGGAACTAATTTAAGATCTTCCTTTCCTCTTTGGAGGAACCATACCGTTGTAAGTGTGGGACCAGGCAGGCACTAAGTCTCCCATTTCCTACAAAAAGGGACCTCCAGTTAGCAAACCTTTAAAACCATCATATTAGGAAAGGGCTTTGGCAGAGACTTCCTAGACAAAATAGTCTGGGAGGGTGAGGACCCTCAATTTTTAGTGGGTCCCATTCTGTTCTCCACTTTCAATCCAGGTGCCTCTCCACCAGAAGATTCTGAATTACAGCAGGATCAAAAAGCGAAGTGTCATCAAGTGTGGGGGATTCTGTTTAGATATTATAGACTCATAGATGGAAAGTATCCCCTTTTGTGGCTAGAAAGGGGATGAAGGAAGCACTAGTTACATTTTGTTAGGATGTCGTGCAACTTAAAAGTTGAGAGTTCACAGTAACTAAGGCAGTAGGCAAAAGAAGGACCCACTTAGGAGACCACTATCCTTTGTGTAAGTTTAAGAGAGCATCAAATAGGCCATTATGTCTCTATTAGGCCTGCTGTCTGTGAACAATAAGACAAATAGAAGCTCCAAGGTGATACCTTGTTTTAAGGCCAATTCCCAGACTAAATGAGCAGTACAAATGTGTGTACCCTGATGGGAGTTGGTGTTATCAGGAAGCCCAAAGGGAACTGACATTTGCTGAGTCCTACAATAATGGTGTCAGAAGTAGCATGGCAGGAAGGATAAGCCAAGAATAGGCCTGTATAATCAGTCATTTTGAGGGCATAGCAGTTTGTGCCAGCAGATTAGGACAATGGCCCGATAAAATCGATTTGCCAGTGAGAGAAGGGGTCTTCACCCGTTGGTATAGATTCCAGTTGGTGATGATGCCACTGGCAGGGCAAGGTGCAAAGATCATAATTGGGAGGCTAGGGTTTGGGTGGGGCTGGTGGCATGGAGATGCCATGGCATTTGGGCCCAGGGAGTGTGATTACCAGAGGTCTCATTCCATTGAGCCAAGGTCCAGGGGTAGTATCTGAGCTTATTTGAAAAGTGTGAACAGTTGGTCGGCTGTGGCATTAAAACGTGCTTCCTCCGTGGCAGCCTTGGTATGAGCTGAGATGTGGGAGGCTCTTATTGTAATATATGAAGTCTGAGCAGCAGTATAATCCCAGTGTGGAAGGCCTCATAGAGGATAATCCTGAATATAATTATTTTGAGCTCACTGACCAGAAAAGAACAGTGAGGTCATTAGCTACCACCCATGAATCTGTAAAAATACAAACAAGGGGCATACCTTTATTGAGGTATCCTCCAGTGCCAAAGTGAATGCAACCAGCTCTCTAGTTGGGCTGACCCTTGATTCCCATCCTTTACCAGCAATGACCTGGTTGTGGGGTGGAAAGCAGCCATCTGTTAAATAGACTCCCTTTTTATGGGATTTCCTCCTCAGTAAAGGTATGTCCCTCTGCTTTTGTGTCCTACCATGGTACTCTAAACACTCTAGAAAAGCAAGGTTACCCTCAAGACAAAAGCCTAAGGCTCTGAATTCTCATTTTCACTTAGTTTGGGCCTTTGGCTATAATTTGCTTTGTTCTTCATATTTTAAGCAATTTTTCAAGTGTTTAGCTTTTAATTTGTTTTCAGCAGAATGATTTATTAAGGTGTTTTTGTGCCTTTTTATCTAAAAGGAGAAATTTTCAACATTTGTCATATTTCTTCTAGTCTCTAGGGGTTATTTCTCTTATTGCTAAAGTCTTATGTTTAATGTTAATGGGGTTTTTGTTTATTTTTCATCCAGCCCGAAATGTCATGTTTTTTGCTTTTTAAAAAATTTTCTGAATCTTGTGTTTCCTCATTCCTTTTTGTGTAATGGTTATCCTTACATTCTTTTTTGACTTTTAAGCTTTTACTCTGTCTTCTGCCAAACTGGACAAAATAACACCTTCAGTCTGCCTTTACTCTTAACATTTTCTTTTCTTTTTTGGTAACCTTTGACTTTACCTCTCTTGGATTCATTTTCAATTTTATTGAAGTACATCCTTGGGTACTTTTTAAGGTGTTATGCTTTTCTTTCCAAATTTGTTGGATGTTTCTCCACTGTATTCTCATGCTTCATACTGTAGATAACCATGTCATTGGACTAGTTCCTGTGTTTATCTGAATATATTTTCCTGCTTCTGGAAATTTTTTTCTATTTCTATGATTCCTTTTAGCTTACATGTTCTCTCCTGGAAACTCTATTATATAAGTAATAAGCCTACTACCATAGTTACCTTTTTGTCCCTTAACACAGTTGCTTGGTTCCACCCAGAGCTGATTGCTTTGTTCGTGTGTATACCCTTTATTTTTAATTCTTATTCTTTGTTGTCTGTTAATATTTTTTACAGAGGGTATTAACTGTCCCAGTGCGTGGTGGCATTGTGACATAGTACTGTAGTTATATGTCTTAATAAAATAATAGACTTAATGTCTTACTAACCTCTAATAGGACACTAATTTTAGTTTATGAATACAGAATTGCATTTGTGCAAATGTAAGTCAGTGGATGGGTATATCATATACCAGTAGGAATCCAATAAAGGACTTATATTTCTCAGAAGTTTATAACTTTTCAGGAGTCCCAAAGCCCATTGACAACTGTTCCCCAGTGATTGTTATATATCTGCCATTCCACTGTCATTTGAGATAAATGAGAAGGGCCTTCATCTTGAACTGAAAATCTTCCAGTTTCTTTTAGATCTTAGGCATCACTGTAAATGAGTTTGTTTCATGTACGGTCTATGGACATTGTATGTGTGTGTACCCTCTTGGCCAGGTTTTTAAATCAAAGTTATTTTAGCCTTATAAAATGAGTTGGGAAACCTTAATTGTTTCTAGAAGGTTTAATAACTCTCACATAGAAAATTCTTGGCTTGGTGCCTCTCTGTTACTTGGGTTTTTTAACTTTAAAAATTCTTCTGGTTGTTGATCTAGTCTGCTTTGCTGTCGCTTCTTGAGAGTTGATTTTTATGACATTTTCTTGCAAAAGCATATGTTTCACTTGTTAGCGTACACATTGTAGAATAATGTTGTTTGTTCTGTATCCAGTTAAATCTCCTTTCTCACTGCTAATGTGTTTTATTGCCTTTTTCTTCATTGGATTTCCCATACGCTTATAAGCTTTTTTGCTATCTTCAGAGGGCTAATTATTGGTTTCAATTGTTCATGCTTTTTGCTTTCATTTTCAATCTGCTTTTTTCTATTAATTCTTCCTAGCTTGTTTGGTTGCTTTTTAATGAATACTGTACTGTTTCCTCTTAAATAGAGTTTTTGACATGGTCCAGAAACTTTGGTAGTAGTACTGCACATTTCTAAATGTTAAGTAGTGTCAAAAACTGGTCAGATTAATACCCAAGGATTCTTATACCAGTACTGGTAGTTTAAAATTGCTGAATTAGCTTTTTAGAAGACAGTTTGTCCATTTTCATCACTTGAGTTTGCATTCGCTTTAACCCAGCAAACCCACATCTTGGATTTTTTTCCTATATAAGCAGACAAAAAAGGATGTATGTTTAGGTTTATCAATTTTAACAATAGGAGACTAGTTGCATACATGGTGGTACATATAATTAGTGGAATAGTATGTAGCCATTCAAAATGAATGGGAGTGGTTGGGAGATTATGTGGTATGACAGTTGGGAGAAAAAAGCAAAATATATTACAGTATAACCTCATTTATATAAAAATAGCCCATAAAAATCTTGAAGGGTAGTCACTAAATTCTTAATAGTGATTAATCTCTGATGGAGCAGTATTAGGATCTTTCATTTCATAGTAAGCACAAGTGTTTAAATTGTTATACATTGAGTATATATTTTTTAAAGCCTTTGGTCGTTTGCTTTTAATACCTGTGAGGAATGTCTCAGTTTCCCATATTTTCTCATCTTTTTTTAGCTACTGAAGTGGTGACTGTGTTTGTATTTCAAGAACCATCACTGCTGTCCTCACTCCAGGACAATGGATTGACAGATGTCATGCTGCATGCTCTGCTTATCAAAGATGTGAGTCCTTTCTGCTGCTTTGTAGAGAACGTTTTTTGCATAGCCCTCCCCCCAAAACACATACAACGCATACTTGAAAAGCAGTCTTATGGCATGAAAATCCCATCTCTTATCTTCTGTATGTAGTATTGAATCTAATTGGGACCTGGTAGTCAAAATTCCTTTTATCTCTCAGCATGATACCCCTTGCCCGGTTTTCCTAGCATCTATACTCTCCGCTCACTTTCTCTTCTCTCTAGGTTCCTGCTACTCGTGAAGTCCTCGGCTCCCTCCCAAACGTATTCAGTGCACTCTGCTTGAATGCCCGAGGTCTTCAGTCTTTTGTACAATGTCAGCCTTTTGAACGTCTCTTCAAAGTTCTTCTGTCTCCAGATTATCTCCCAGCCATGCGAAGGAGGAGGAGTTCTGATCCCCTTGGTAAGTCACTGGGGTTTTTTTTATAATAGAAAGTTGGTTCAGTTGGCAAGGAAACCCTTCCTTGACCTCACATCATTTCTCTAGTTAGGTATGCAAAGCTTAATGGGAATTATCGGCATACATTCTATTGCAGGTAGGAAGGCATACCTCATCCTTATCTTCTCTACTCATGATATTTCCATGCTTCTCAACAGTTGACTGTTGTACTGTCATGGTACTGGTTAAAAAAAACAGGTATTAGGGAGCAGTGGTAGATTTCCAGGCCCACCATCTAGTCAGCAGCAATGAGAAATACAGAGTCCTTGAGATGCTGGTCCTGGTAATCTGATGTTCTAATATCTGAATCTCTAAGATAGTCACAAATGAAGAGATTTCCTTCTCGGTGAACTTGAGACAGATCATTGAGGAATTATTACCAAGAAGGTAGGGCTCCAGAAAGATTCCAGTTTTCAAAAATGTGCTTTGTACTTCTAGCCACCACTGCAGCATTCTAGCCACTATTATTTTTCACTGGGACAGCCAAGAGGGTTAATGGTTTATGCTGCTTTTCTTCTCTCTATGCAATACTAGTTCAGAACTTGCCAGTACAGATTGCCAAGGGTAGGGTACAGCACACGGCGTAGTTACTTTAAAATATGTACACTGGACTGATTCCTTCTTCCTCCTCGGTGATTTTGGAGATGGGAACTGGTGTGAATTTATTAGAGAAATTATGGCATGAGAAAATCACAACCACCAGCTCGGTTTCTTTTTTCCACCTTATGTTGGCACAGAAAAGAGCGCAAGCTCTATTTTCTTCAGTCTAACAGTTCATTTTTTGCTTTAAGGGGATACTGCATCCAACCTGGGGAGTGCTGTCGATGAGCTCATGAGACATCAGCCCACCCTCAAAACAGATGCAACAACTGCTATCATTAAGGTAGAATGTGATGAGGCTGTGACCCTGGGCATGAGATAGCAGTGAAGGGGCAGTTTTTAGAAAAGGTTTGGCCTAGTGGAGTTCGTTTGGATCCTCAGATTATTCCTTATATAAGAGCATTATGTCTGCCTCGTTTTTTCCATGTCCTTGGGTTGGTCCTTTGCCCAAAAAAAAAGTCATTTTAGTTATTCTCAGAAAGAAATCTCTGTGAATTTCGACTTTTCCGAATTGAGAATTGTTTTCCTTATAAAAACATTTTCTCTATTTAATGTAAGCCCACATGTTGCTTTCTTATATGTGTTATTGACAAGCAGACAAGGCCTAGCTTCTGTTTATAAAAGCATATTACCCTTTCTAGTTTTTGTTTCTTGATCCCCACCACTACTACCATCACATTCATTGGCCCTGCCAGTTGCCTTTTAGGATTGTTGAAACTGGTATCTGAGTTCCTGGTGTTTGGTGAATTAGGACAGGGGGTCAGATCAGTCACTTAAACAGCCATGCTGACCCTGAACAAATTATTTAACTTTGCAGAACTTCTGTTCCTTTGTATGTAACATGGAGTTAATGACTCGGGAATGATACATATAACGTATATAAAGTGTTTTGGCAAATGTATAGCATATAGAAAATGCTTCCAAAATGTTAGTCCCTCCCCATTCCTTAATTATTAGTAAGTAATCTTATTTCCTGTGCCTTTCAGTTACTTGAAGAAATCTGTAATCTTGGAAGAGACCCTAAATACATCTGCCAGAAGCCATCAATCCAGAAGGCAGATGGCACTGCCACTGCTCCTCCCCCAAGATCTAACCATGCAGCAGAAGAAGCCTCTAGTGAGGATGAGGAGGAAGAGGAAGTACAGGCCATGCAGAGCTTTAATTCTACCCAGCAGAATGAAACCGAGCCTAATCAGCAGTAAGTGTTTATGAGACAGGTTCTCTAGCCTTATGATCTTGGGCATGTTATGACCTCACTAAGTCTTAGTGTCACTTTCATCTATGACAAGTGAAAGAGTTGTATTAGATCATTTTAAGGTTCTTTCTGACCCCAAAAGTACATAGTTTTTCTTTTCTTTGAACCTTGTGTGTCATTTGTGCTTTGGTATTTAACTGTATTGGTTGCCTTAGGAAGCTATCTTTCTTAAAAGCGGTTGATGAAATTGAATCATAATTCACTCTGTCAGGTTAATGAGCTTTATTTTCCCCTTGTTAATTTGATATTCCATATTTATTGACTGCTTGACTGTTCGAAACACATGCGAAACACATTGCACTTTTGAAGCCTGTCTCCTAAGAAGTCCTTAAGAGGTGCGGGAATTTGTTGTGGCTGGTTGTATTTTGTTTTCATTCATTTGGCTACTATCTGTTCATTCCAGACAAATTAGAAAGTTTTGGTATGTGCTATATGATTGTAACCAAGCACAGGTTTTCCTTCTCATTTGTATTGTATTTATTTAAGGTTTGTTCTACATAAGAATTGACTACCTGGATTGGGAGTAGGGGGATTGCTTAAAGGCTACTGACTGGTAGTGAATAGTTCGTAAGGCTCTTTGAGCTTACAGTATTCACACATAAGAGATGAACTGTAACTCTATAGCTATAACTTTAAATGACTTTCATGCTGGAAGTGGGAGTGAGCCTTCTGGGCAGTCATACATTCACTCATTTAATAAGTGTTCTTCTGGTGTGTAAATAAGTGGTTCTGAGAAAGGCATGGGCATTTTAGGATATGAATGGATTTGAGCTGGTCCTGAAGGGTGGCTTGGGACTTAAGAGAATATTAGGTTGGAGTAGACAGCAGGGGCAAAGAATCCAAAACTGGTATGTCTTCTTGGAACTCTAGATAGTAATGAGCCTGTGGGTATCAGAGGAGAGGCATTATCTACCTAAGTGCATTGCTTTGTTGAGCAGATACTCTGTCTGAGAAGGCAAACCTATCTTCATTCTACCAGCATCTTCTGTTTTCTTTAAAATATTCTCTTTCTGGAAGAGAAGGACACCCTGGAAGACAACAAGACTTTTTTTTGCAAAGGAGTCAGAGTCTTAGGGCTTCCTTTGCCACACCCTTGATTGTCAGTGACTCTGCTTGGGTGGGGTTCCTTATCCTGGCTACAGATAAGGAAAAGATTTTTAAAACTTGAGGGTTGGTGGTGGTGGAGGTTTTAAGTCAAGCTGTGTATATCCATCTACGTATAACTTCTCTACCTGAGCATCTTACAGATACCTTAGATCTAACATGCCCAGATATCAAGCTGTCACAGTAAAAACATGTTCTCCACTGCCCTCGTTTCTTCACTCTCCGTGCCTTTCTTGGGATATCATGTATCACTGTGTTCTATCCACATTTATCCCTGTTCCCACATCATCTTATCTTCTTCTTTTCTGTAAGGCCAGCTCAAATGTCTCATTCTTAAAGGAGCTTTTCCTTTTACTCCCTAATGAGAAGACAATCTTGTGTTGTCCAGTTTTGTTAGAATTATTCATATATGCTTATGGTTTCCCTCACTAATCCATAAGCTCCTGAAGGACAAGGACATTCTCATTCAGCAGTGTATCCCAACACTTTGTATATTAGGTGATCAGTCAGTGTTTATTTAATGGAATGAATAAAGAGCATTAGGTTAAGGATTCCCTAAGTCTTAAATGCCCAGAGAGCTGGGCCTAATGAAATATGAATTGGGAATGAAGAGAAAGTAGAAATCTAGACCAACAGCATTAATACTCTACCTTTAATGATATTCAGATGTAACCAGCCATGGGTGGCTCATGCCTGTAATCCCAGCACTTTGGGAGGCCAAGGTGGGACGATCGCTTAAGGCCAGGAATTCAGACCAGATGTGGCTTCTAAGATGCAAAGGACATTACATGGGTATTCATCATGACCTTGTTCACATAACACATTCAGGAGTCTCACAGACGTTGACACATATATATAGTTTTTCACTTGGGCCTTCTTCAGATTGGGTCACTAAGTGGATTATTAGGGCTGGAAGAAAAAGCAAGGGACTGTCTCAATTTAGGTTCATTTTGAAAGCCACAATATGTTAAAAGGGAAGGTTCTTTTATCTCCTTATCCCAGGCAGTTGTTATGGGGGAGTTGTTGTATACTTTCTGCCAGTATGGAGAAGAGGCTTGGAAAGATTTGGAATGTGTGTCACCCCTCGCCCCAAAAGTCTTGTGCATCCCCTCCCCCAAATCAAAATTCTTCAGTGGGACTCCAGAAGAAATTTCTGTTTCCCATACCCTCATCTGTTTTCCAATGCCTTATACACATACACACACAAGATTAATTTTTTATCAATATACATTGAGGTAAGAGTTCCATATAGTAAATTGCAGAGTTTTGAGTTTCTAATTTTTCCACCCCAAAATGAAGTAGCTACTGATCTTATTTCTAGCAACATAGAATAATTATGTTCTGTCAGCAGAATAATTATGCCTATTCAAATAGAATGATCATATAAATGGAGTCTTATGTATGTATCATATCTGATGTATATACTTTCTTGTATCTGGCTTTGCTCGATGTGTTTTTGAGATTCATCCATGTTGTTGCATCTATGAGTAGCTTGTTACTTTTCATTGCTGTGTAGTATTCTATTGTATGGATATTGTATGGCGTTTATCCATTCTCCTGTTGATGGACTTTTGGGTTTCCGGTTTTTTTCCAGAATCAGACAGTGCTCTTTTCCCTTACTTTTTCCAAAACCAGCAGCTAGTATTTGAAAATTGTGTTTATATATGATCTTGAGATACATGGTTTTGTGCTGGAGATCTGGAATAAGGAAAACTTACGCACTATAGTCTACTCCAAATACGTGAGGTACTGTTCTATTAATACATTCAGAAGTGTTCATCACGAGTACTTCTAAATACTTGTCTTTTGGCTTCTTCTACCTTCTAAATTGTTTGAACCCATAAAATCTGATACTGCTGGGGATGAATATATTTGCTAATGAGTAACCAGGATTTGTAGTTGGCATCATGGTTCATTTTGTGGTTGATTCCATTTAGTGTCCCTAGCTTACCACCCACCTCTGCTGAGCAACTTAAAAGAAATGGGTTATATAAGTCCATGTGGTCTTTAGAACTTGAATAGCAGTTGTCTGGCCTGTAAAGGCAATGAGTGCAGAGAATCAGTTGTTCCCTGAAATGTGGCCCACCAAGAGGGCTCCCTTGCCAAAGGTGCTGTCTCCTCAAGAACTGGAAGAAACACCTGACTTACTCCCCCCTACCACCAAAAAAAACCCCATGGGATACACTGTACTAAATTGGACTCCTCCTTTACGTCTGATTAGGGGCTCCCCCACAAGTAAAATTAGGTTTGGGAATGTGTATGTGTTTTGGGGAATGGAGAAAGACAGGAAGTTTTTCATTGGAAAGTTATGGTAAATTACTTCATTCATTGTGGGAATGTAGTCTTTCATTGTTTCAAAGATGCCATGGGTCAGAGTTTCAAATAAGATTAGAATGCCTTTTCTTGAAACCAGTTGGTGGGTGGAGTTCTGTTGGAGAGAGTTGATCATTTTTAGTATTCCTGTATGGTTTCTTGGGCCTGGAAGCCAAAAGATAAGCATGGGGAGAAAATTGGCTACTGAACAAATTTGTTCCTGGAGTTGTATTAAGAACCAGTGTTGGTTTTCTTTCCTGTTACTCTCCCCATTTTCCATGTAGCAAATGAAGGAAGCGTCTAGGTCCCATTTTATTATATTGCATAGGCCTTTTGCCATCATATTTGCCTTCTGCAAAGGAACAGGTGTCTCACTAGGCTGCAGCTACACTTGTGCACCTTAGCTGTAGAGATGGATCTCTAGGTTCTTTCCAAGGAGGTAAGGCCAAGCTGGGATGCGTAATTGGTATAGGTAATGGGGAATGCTGCAGTGGTTCTGAGGAAGAACTTCATAGTTAAGGAAAGGTTTGTGGTCTTCTCGTGGAATCATTTTAATCTTGCCTTATAGGTATTCTCCCTTTGTACAAAGTTATTCCCCACATTTTTCATTAAGGATGTTCACAACATCCTATCCATATCCTAGCTCTGGATATTTTTATCACTGAAGCCATTCATGATGCCTCTCTACTCTCTTTGTCTGTTCTAGGTTTTACTGCCAAACATTCTTGTTCCTGGCAAATTTTTATTCACATTTTGTCTTGCTCAGAAATGAGAACTATTAGCTTCTTGCCAACTTTCTTGCCTTTTCTTCTTCCCCTACCTCTCACTTCTTCTGTCTCTACCCCTTCCCTTCCATTCCCCCTTCCCAAATCTGTTTCAAGGGCCTATGTCCATACTGTTCCATTATCTGCTTAAGATTTGTTCTTTCCTGGGATTTATCTTAGAGGTTTATCTTTGTTTCATTTCAATATACTGTGTGGGTTTTTCCCCCCCTCTGTGCTTTCTTGCAAAAGCCACAATGTTAGCCATTGAGCGCTGAGCCACATTTTCTGCAGCTATGGCATTGTGCAGCCTTCTCATCTGAAGTGCAGCATTGAAGCAACTGAAAAGGCAAAAGACCTGATCAGTTTTTGAATAGTTTGGGAACTGTCATGCTGCAAATAGATTGTTAGGAGAGGAGGCCTTGAGTGTTGGCTTCATCTAAGTATGGATTTTTGAACAAAATTAAATTCCATTTCCTACTTTCCATAACTTTAAATCTGATGCAGGAACGTGGTAATATGTTTATGTGTTTGTCTAGCCCCTTTCTTTAAGCAAATGTTTAAATAGTCTTTTAATTGAACTTATTTTTAATATATTCATATGGATGAATTCCTCCAACAATAGTTTGTCTAAGGTAGGATAATTTCTTTTGTGATAGATGCAAATGCTGAGTTTTAGGCTTAGGTTTTCCCTTTATGCTCTAAACCCTGCTCTCTTTTCCCCCCCTGTGGTGTGTGAGTCTAAAGGCTCATGTACTAAAGACTACGAGGCTAAGTTAGAAAAAGGCCTTGAATTTCATACTGTGTTGTGTCCCTTTCCTCACTTTGTTCTCTTGCACTGGTATTGTGAATTTCTGTGTAACTCACTCTTTTCTCCCTTAACAGGGTTGTTGGTACAGAGGAACGTATTCCTATTCCCCTCATGGATTACATCCTTAATGTGGTAAGATTCATCATAGGGCAAACTGAGTAAAGGTGTGTGCTTTTCTGGAAAATGTGTGGGGTTATCAAAGAGTCCAGTACGTTCCATATGTATTTTCACTGGAGCCCTTGAAGTGTGGAGGGGAAAGATGTGCAAACCTTTTGTTTTTGTTCTGTTAGACTGGTTTGCCAAAAATTAGTCAACACCCTCGCCCCTTTTTTAAATCCCAATTTTCTGTTCATTGTTACCATTCCCCATCAGAATCCAAACAGGAGGAGAGTGGGCTTTGTTTTACCTGTCTAGTACAGTTTGAGCACCCTAAATCTGAAATGCTCCAAAATTGGAAGCTTTTTGAGTGCTTACATGATACTCAATGGAAATGCTCATTGGAGCATTTCAGATTTTCAGATTTGGGATGCTTAACCTGAACTGTATAATTCAAATATTCCAAAACCTGAAAAAATCCAAAACATTTTGGATAAGGGATATTCAACTTGTATTATGTTTTCCAAATGTGTCCAAACATATATTTTTTCCCATTACTTCCCTTTTCCCCCATTAATTTCTCTCTCTCTCTCTCTCTCACTCACTCACTCACTCTCTTTTTTTTTTTTTATCAGTGTGACCTTTTCTTTTAACTTCCTGAGTATCTCACAGGAAAAAGTGAAGAATTAAAATTTTCCCAGAATTGTTTACCAATAAGGGAAAGCCCTCTAAACATTTGTTCTAGTCTATTAAGTACTTCCAAGACTTCCAGAGATGGTTTCTCTTGTGCCCATGTGTATGTTGCCCACATTTTACTTTCTTACTCTTTAAAAAATGCTTTTTTGGGGGAACAAACAAACTTCCAGAGTTCCAGGTTTCATTTGCAGTTAAAAGCACATGTGCAGAAAATTATCCATGACGTTTGCCTTCAGGGGAGAGGTGGCATATTATCTTGCAAGGAGCACTAAGTTAGCAAATTAAAAGGTTAGACCTGATTCTTCCACTAGTTCATAGTGTTGCCCCTAAGCAAGTGACTTAACTTCTCTGTATCTCAAATTATCTGACTCTTGTTGTGGTTGAAAAGGTAGATTGGGAAGAAGTTGTAATTATTCTTTATTTCCTGGATGTTTTTAGGGTTCATATCATACATCTAGCCCTGTTTACCGGAGGTTTTGGTATTGTAGAAAATACTGGTTTCACAACTACAAGGCTACCCCTGTCCTTACTCCAAGCTGGCCTTTTAGTTCCAAGTGTCAGGCTCTAACTTTTTAAAAAATTTTTATTACCTAGATGAAATTTGTGGAATCTATTCTGAGCAACAATACAACAGATGACCACTGCCAGGAATTTGTGAATCAGAAAGGACTCTTGCCTTTGGTTACCATTTTGGGTCTTCCCAATCTGCCCATTGACTTTCCCACATCTGCTGCCTGTCAGGCTGTTGCAGGTGTCTGCAAATCCATATTGGTAAGAAGCATCTGGCCAAATATTTTCATTTCTTTTTAGAAATCAATTTTGCAATACTTCTGTATATATGTTTTTACTGTGGTCTCCCTTCAACTAAAAAATAATGAATAAATTTGTGTTGTGTTCTGTAAGTGAATTTTGTGACTAATACATAGTGTGCCGTGTTATTTCTCATTGAAAAGTCATAGTATTTTTTCTTTGTTCCAGAGTTTGATGTGTAGTTCTAACATGTTTGAATTTATTGGAGGGGAAAGTGTGTCTCCAAGAAAGCTTTGTAGCTGGGTTTTATTAGTGCGTCATCCTTCTTTGTTATGGATGATTTTTATCACATTCTGGTATCTTTAGCCATGTATGTTTTCCCTTTTTCAAGCTTGGTAGTCATGTATTTTTTTTCTTTGATAGTCAATGTATTTTAAGCATAATTGCTCAAATTTTGCCAAAAATGAAACTCCTTTGTTTTATTTTTCATAGTGGTAAACTACATAGAACATGAAATTTACCGTCTTAACCATTTTGAAGTGTACAGTTCAGTAGCGTTAAGTGTATTCACATTGTTGGGCAACCAATCTCCAGAACTCTTTCCATCTTGCAAAACTGAAACTCTACCCATTAAATAAATATTCCTCATCCTCCCCTCCCCCACAGCCCTTGGCAACTACCATTCTACTTTTTGTCTCTGAATTTGACTACTGTAGGTACCTCATATAAGTGGAATCATAACAGTGTTTGTCTTTTTGTGACTGGCTTATTTCACTTAGCATGTCCTCAAGGTTCATCCATTTTATAGCATATGTCAGAATTTCCTTCATTTTTAAGGCTGAATAACATTTCTTTGTATGTGTATACCACATTTTGTTTATTCATTCATCTGTCAGTGTACACTTGGGTTGCTTCCACCTTTTGGCTATTGTGAATAATGCTCCTATATGAATATTAGTTACAAATATCTATTCAAGACTCTACTTTTAATTCTTTTGCGTATATCCCCAGAAATGGAATAGTTAGATCATATGCTAGTTCTGTGTTTAATTTTTTTGAGGAACCACCATACTGTTTTCCCACAGCAGCTATACCATTTTACACTCCCACCAACAATGCTCAAGGATTCTAATTCTCCACTTCCTTACCAGCACTTAATTTCTGGGTTTTGGCAATAGCCATCCTATTATAGGGTTATGAAGTGGTATCTCATTTTGGTTTTGACTTGCATTTCCCTAGTGATTAGTGGTGTTGATCATCTTTTCATGTCCTTGTTGGCCATATATATCTTTAGAGAAGTGTCTGTTCAAGTCCTTTGCTCTTTTTTAATCAGACTATTTGTTTTGTTGTTGTTAAGTTGTAGGTGTTCTTTCTATATTCTGGATATTAATTCCTTATCAAATACATGATTTGCAAATATTTTTCCCATTCCGTGAGTTGCCTCTTCATGCTGATGGTATTCTCTGACACACAACAGTTTTTAATTTTGATGAAGTCCAGTTTATCTTTTTTGGCTTTTGTTGCCTGTGCTTTTAGTGTCATATCCAAGAAGTCATTGCCAAATCCAATGTCATGGAGCTTTCCCCCTATGGTTTTCTTCTAGGGGTTTTGTAGTTTTGCTCTTATGTTTGGGTCTTTGATCCATTTTTAGTTAGCTTTCTATAATGTAAGGTAAGGTCCATATAGACCCTTATTTCTGGGTGCTTTATTCTATTCCATTGGTCTTTATTCCAGTATCACAGTTTTGATTACTATAACTTTGTAATAAGGTTGGAAATCAAGAAGTGTGAGACCTCCAAATTTTTTTACAAGATTATTTTGGCTACTTGGGGTCCCTTGAGATTCCATATGAGTTTTAGGAGGGATTTTCCTGTTTCAGGGTGGGGGAGTGCCATTGGGATTTTGATGGTGATTACATAAAATCTGTGAAGCTCCTTTATTAGCTGGGTTGTGCAATAAGTAATTTCTGCTAAAAATCAGAAATCCAGTCTCTTATAGACTTGGAAAGATCCATAATTGTGATATAACTTCATTTTATGTTTTATTTTGATTTACTCTTTGCAAGTATTGAATTGAGTGCTCTTCGTAAGAGAGGGGAAAGGACTAATCCATCTTTATCCTACCTCTAAGATACTGTGCAAGGATAGATAGATTTATTTAAAGCCATAGGAAAGCACATAGATAATTCTCCTGTTTTTGCATGGCAAGTGATGGTGTTTTACTGTCAGATTTTTCTCCAGACTGGAAATCACAAGGGTCACATAATCTTTGGGTTGCCTAATAAAGCAAAGAAAGTACCTAGCTGATGCCTATCCCCAGAAACATCTCTCTTGTTTTAGGTAAAAAAGAACATTATAATAGTGATTCATTTCCATGCTTTGGAACCTTGCCTAACATTGCTCCCTGATGAGCAAAATTTGGAATTAATATTATAGTATATAGTCTTTGCTATAACAGTATTCCAGTTTGGCCATCATGAGTATGATTGACTCACCAAGTTTGAAAGTAATGTGTTGCTATAGAAAGAGGTGTTTGAGGTATTTCACACCTGGGTTCATATTTCGGCTCTACCATTTACCAGGTGGGAGACCATGGGCATGTCTGAAATTTGGGAGATTTCCATTTAATAGTCACTTCCATTGTGACTATAAAGACATGCATATGGAGTTGATTATATATTAACACTTTAATTGTTCTTCTTGTTTCAGACACTATCACATGAACCCAAAGTCCTTCAGGAGGGTCTCCTTCAGTTGGACTCCATCCTCTCCTCCTTGGAGCCTTTACACCGCCCCATTGAATCCCCTGGGGGCTCGGTGTTGTTGCGGGAACTGGCTTGTGCTGGCAATGTTGCCGATGCTACTCTTTCAGCTCAGGCCACACCTCTGCTGCATGCGCTCACTGCTGCCCATGCCTACATCATGATGTTTGTTCATACTTGCAGAGTTGGACAGGTAAAAATAATGTGAACATGTTGGTTTAAAGCCAGTGAAATACCTAGGGCATACACCTGGCAGGTTACCATACTTAGAAGCAGATCTGCCTGGGGTAGCAACTGAAATAACAGATTTAGGGTGAGATTTTTTGACAATGTCTACCTTTTTGGTGGGTGGTTCAGGTTTATGCTTCCAAGTTGCTATGTACTTTCCCTCTCCCTTAGATTTTTTTCTATTAGAAGTTGGATGACCATATAATTTATCATGTGAGCTGGAACTTTTTGGGAGTGAAAGAGGTTATTATAAATAATTAGCAGGCATTAATTGATCTATACCATCTATATAGGCCAACTGGGATACACGGTCACTCTTTTACACAGGCAAACCTCAGTCGGTTACTCATCTGACGTTATTACTTTCTATTCTTTGTACAAGTGCATGTAGCCTGGTTATGGGATGGCATAGAACATTTCACCACAGAACATTTAAATCTGTAGTAATTAACAGATTAATAAAAATTTCCTTTGTATCAAACCCTGTGCCTGCAATCCATAATCTCTGGTTCCAGAAAAGGGATTTTTGTGTGTGTGCTCACAATTTTACTATCTTTATTGTGCAGGTAATTGATTCTAAAGATTAATGGTATCACAGCTCAACAGCCCTGTTTTATATCAAACAGCACATTTATAAACTATTTAGGAAATTAAATTATATAACAAAAGTTAGGGGTTGGGGGTTTATTTTTATGACTTACCTTTTCTTTGTTGAACGAAATAAAATGAAAATTAAATATTTAATTCAAGGAATTAAATAAATCCAAGTATTTACTGAAGTAAAGAAATTGGAGGAAAAAGCCCCCTACTACCAAGAAAAATTTAAAAGTAGTTAATGAATCCATAGCACTATTTCTTTGATTCAGAAAAAGTTGCCTATAATGCTTAATCTTTCACTTCATAATCAGAAGAAATGAGAACAGATGTTAGAGACAGTCTGTAAATATTGTAAGAGGATACCTTGTGGAACTGTGGTCTTAATGTGGACATTTTGATGAAGTAGACAACTCTGTGAGAATAGCAACGTGGAAAAGTAGAATCCCTTATCCTTGTAAAACAGCTGAAAGTTGATTTTGAATCTAATTATTCGGAAAACATCCCAAAGGTGAAATTCTTTCTGCTTTGGTTGCAGAGTGAAATCCGTTCCATCTCCGTAAACCAGTGGGGCTCTCAGTTGGGTCTGAGTGTTCTGAGCAAGCTGAGCCAGTTATACTGTTCCCTGGTGTGGGAAAGCACTGTCCTCCTCTCTCTGTGTACCCCGAACAGGTAAGAGAATGGTCATCTCTTTTATTACTCTGTTAACTTTTCTGACAGAGAAACTAAGCTCAGTGAGTCTGAAGGATTGCTTTGGTAGGGGATGGGAGGATATAGTAAAGAATTCAGAGGCTTCCTTGTCCTTCCCACTTAAACAAGTCTTGGAACTTGCTGGCAAATTGTAGCATCTTGTGCATCTTTGATTTTGATATCCCAATTATGCTGTGTCGGTTGGCATGGTAGGTGTTTAAAATTTGGTCCTGTTGTTAGCCAGATACTAAAAAATTGAGTTAGAAACCTTGTGGGGTGCTACCTCAGGAATTGCAGGTGTTTTATTCTATTCAGGTTAACCTACCTGCTATAGGAGGAAGAGTGTCAGCCAAGCAAGTTAGAGACTGTGCACAATATGAGAGGTGAACTATCCATGGGTTTTTTTTGTTTGCTTGTCCCCCCCTACCCATCACTATTTTCTCTTATTGCAGCCTACCATCTGGGTGTGAATTTGGCCAGGCGGATATGCAGAAACTGGTTCCAAAGGATGAGAAGGCAGGTACGACCCAGGGCGGAAAAAGATCAGGTAACTCCAAGAAACTAAAATCTTAGTCATTAATTCTCTTAAGTTCTGTTCCTTTGTCTTTATAGGTTTATTGTGAAATTTTAGTTAGTTTTGTCATCCACAGTCCTCAGTTTAAATCCTCTCACTGATTTTTAATTACTTATTTATTATTAAAATTAAACTATTTTAGTCATTTTCTCTGTAAAAACATACATACATAATGATAAAAAATTAGAAAATGTCATAGAAAGAAGAATCACCCATATTTCTACCACCCCCCCCCCCCGAAAAACCATTTTGGAAGTGTGCATAATCTTTTTCTCTGAGATAATCATAATTCATGATTATGAATTATAATTCATGATTATCTTAGATGAAACATTTCACAGATCTCTCTTTTCACTTAATGTTAAGTACCATGTAACAGTACACGAATTAACCATTCCCTGTTTGCTAATGTGCAGTTTTAAAAATGAACATCTTTTGTGTAGTTGTTTGCGAATGTAAGATTGATTCCTAGAATTCACTATATCAAAAAGATACAGTGGGATTTTACTTTTTGATGTACAATCTCAATTTTTATGTTGACTACATGTTGAAATAACTTTTATTACATTGGGATAAACAATATATTATTAAAAACTTCACCTATTTCTTTTTACTTTTTCAGCTACTGTCTCTTATTCTGATCTTTCTACTTCTTAATGTGACTACTAGAAAAGTGAAAATTATGTATGTGGCTCACATAATTCTGTTGGACAGTGCTGCTTTAGAAAACGTCTTTTATGTTATCTCTTTTTCTTTTTTTTTTTCTTTTATGTTATCTCACAATAAAAATTCCAAATTACAATGAGCAGAAATCATACACAATTTTCTGACCCTAATGCACAAACCTAAAATTAATAAATGCAGCTTTCAAGAAAGTATTTTCTCGTGTGTTCTACATTAAGGAGGAAATAAAAATTGATAAACTACTAAGAAAATAAGGAAGACAATTCTTTGTATAAAAATATATCACATATGCTTAAAACTTGGACTGAAATTACTAAGCAGAGAGAAATTTCAAGATAAAGAAAGCAGACATAGATTATGAACCAACAAACGAGGACTTTTATATACAACAGCTGGTTATTACAGGGAGTGGGATAGAATTAATAAACTATACACAAACCTGACAAAATGAGAATCTCAAATTTAGTCAAAATATACCAAATTTAACTCAAGGTAAGAATAAAATAATTCACTAGGAACTGAGAGTGAAATTAGATTGACTGTCAAAGAATTGCCTCTCCTAACAATTCAGATATATTTTTTCCAGCAGTTTCTTTTAATACATTTAGCAAAGGTAACAGTTTCTACGTAATTTTTCCAGAATATTAAGAAGAAAACTTGGTGACTTATTTTATAAAGTTTGCATAAAGCTGATTCTTAGCTCTAAGAGCACACACACACCCCTAAAAAAAGACAAATCTCACATTCATATACAGAATTCTTAAATGCTAGGAAATAGAATTCTCCAGTGGTAGTCTATGATGTCCAATTTGAGTTTATTCACAAATTATAACATTCTAGCAGGGCAGCCACATTGACAGCATCAGAAACCATGTACACTGTAGTGTATGTGAATGGTAGGGTTGTGCTGTGCCTACAACAGTCCTCCAAGGTAGCCCTGGATTAAAACTATTCATGTGCTCTCATTTGAAGATGTCAGCATTAACTACTTAGTAGAGCTCCAAACAGAGGTGCATATTAGTACAGTATTTTGGTTGTGTTTGTTTTTTATTTGGTTTTTTCAAATTTAGGAAGTCATGGGAATTTAAACAGTAGAAAACACCGTAGCTCTTTCTTGGGACTCTAAAGAACAAGGAACCAGGTAAGTTCTGGCTCTACATGGTCTTATTGCTCTCCTCTTAATGTCTGCAGATGGGGAACAGGATGGAACAGCTGGAAGTATGGATGCTTCTACCCAGGGCTTATTGGAAGGCATTGGCTTAGATGGTGACACATTGGCTCCCATGGAGACTGATGAACCTACTGCTTCAGACTCTAAAGGCAAATCTAAAATAACACCAGCCATGGCTGCCAGAATCAAGCAGATTAAGCCTTTGTTGTCAGGTGAGTGATTCTCTTCTTTCTTCTCCCTTTCCTGGCTTTCAGAGCCTTAATCATTCCTCAAACAGATTGTGTTGGAAAGGCTGTGTTGTTTTGTTTAAGGAAGTTTAAAACGTTTGTGACTCATTTTCAGGTGTACTTTGTTGAGTGCCTGCTAAGTGACAGGCTCTGTACTAGCCACTAAGGATACAGAGATGAGAGAATCCCTTCCTGAGAACCATGTCTGCCCTCCCTTCTTTAATTCCTTCCTCCTACTTACTGTTCAGCTATTGCAGATAGCTTCTGCTCCGACCATCCCAGTGAAATGTCTCACCAAGGTATCTATAACCTCCTTGTTGATAAGTCCACTGGATACTTTTCAATTCCCTTCTTAACTTGTTGGCATCATGATAGTTGACCCATCATCTCCTTCTAAATACTCTTCCCTTGGGTTTTGTGTTATTAAGCTGTCCTTATTTCCTGTTAACAGGCTACCCCATCCAGTCTCCTCTTCCTTTTTCTGTCCCTTAAACATAGCTGGTAAGTAATACAGTCTGGTGTGTTTTATTTAAGTCAGTTTGGCAGCTCTGTGGAGACTATATTGGCAGGATACACGAGTGCATTAAAGATGTGCACTGATCTGTTGCCATCTTTTGCCCTTCAATGTAATATCAATGTTTGGGGAAGCTATTTTGTATGTTCCTCAATAGTTGCCACTTTCAGGCACCTTAATATAGAAGAAAGTGAAGAAAATTCCTGGGAATCTTGGGCCCTGCCCAAAAACAAGCAGTAAATAGCCTTTGTTGTTTCCCTTTGTTATCTTAAATTCCCGTGAATTTTAATTCTTAATTTTATCTCTTAATTTGTTTACTTCTCCATTTGTTTTAATTTGAACAACTACCAACACTAAGCCCAAATTGAAGTAAAAATGTCCATCTAAGAAGATGTTCATGTTTATCTCTCCTTGCTTTGTTACACCTCTTTGACCTTGGAGCATTCAGGGATTTCTGTGTGGGCCGAGTCCATGCATTTGGTGACAGTTTTTATGTGGTTACTGGCCTTTTGTTTTCCTGTTGTCCTTGGAGTACCTTAGAGCCACTTTGCTGTCTGTTTACCTGAAAGCAGTGGTAAGAAAGTATAAACTTAATGTTTGGATATATTTTCCCATTGATTTGAATTCATTAGGTTTTCAGAGTCTAGGTAATACCCAACCTCCAGCCAGGCAGTGCACCTGTCTGTACCCTGTTCCCTAATTAGGATTAGGAAATTGTACTTTGGATAGAATAAGAAGATAGGACTATTTCTTCCTTCATATGCTGAATTCATCTGAGCTTTTTACTAAGTTTGAGCAGAGCCAACTTAGTTGATGCCAACTTGAGCAGAGCCTATTTTTACACAGTGGGTTCATATGTGCATGTACATCCTGACAAGACATGCAGTTGACCCTTGAACAACATTGGGATTAGGGGTGCCAACACCCTGTCCACAGTCTGCTCGTGTGCACAAATCTACATATAACTCTTGACTCCCCCAAAACTTAACCTCTAATAGCCTACCTTTTGACTGGAAGCCTTACTGATAACATAAATAGTCGATTAACACATATTTTGTATGTTGTATGTATTAATACTATATATTCTTACAGTAACGTAAGTTGGAGAAAAGAAAATGTTATTAAGAAAATCCTAAGGAAGAGAAAATATATTTACTATTTGTTAAGTAGAAATTAATCTTCATAAAGGTCTTCATCCTCATCTTCAAGTTGAGTAGGCTAAGGAAGAAGAGGAAGGGTTGGTCTTGCTGTTTCAGGTGGCAGAGGCTGAAGAGGTGGAGGGGATGGAAGGGAAGGCAGAAGAGGTAGGCACACTCAGTGTAACTGTATAGAAATACTTTGTAATTTCTCTCTGACATTTGCTTTTTCATTTCTCTAAAAATGTTTCTGTACGATACCAATCCTTCTTCCACCGTTTGCTTTAGTTTCAGTGCCTATATCATAGAAGGGTCCATGTCTTTAAAAAAGTCAAAAGCCATCTTGAATAATCAGGACCCTTCTGCCAGATTGTCTAATGTCAATTTGTTTTCTGCCACTGCTTCTTCGTCTAAGTGTTCTTCCTCATCATCTGGCACTGATTTAGAAGCACTTGTCTCCATCAAGTTGTCTTCTATTAATTCCTCTGGTGTAGTGTCTGTTACCTCTGGAATTTCTCCAAGATCCCTGTCTTGAAACCCTTCACCTCCCACCTTTTTTGCCATTTTCACAATATCTTTCGTGATTTCCTTTATTGGCTCTGTTGTAAATCCTGTGAAGTCATGTGTAACATCTTGGACACAGTTTTCTCTGGGAATTTATTATTTCTGTCTTTAATGGCTTTTTCTATAACAACGAAGGCATCTTCAATGGTGTGATCCTTCCAGATTTTCGTGATCTCTCTATCGAGGTTCTGTTCCATAGCTTTGACAATCCTTTCCATAGAGTACTATGTGTAATAACCTTAAAAGTCCTTATAACCCCCAATCTAGAGGCTAAATTAGAGATGTTGTCTTTGGCGACATAGACCACTTTGACGCCTTCATTGTTGAACTCATGGGGTTCTGGGTAGCCAGGGGCATTATCTAATATCAAAAGAAATTTAAAAGGTAGTCCCTTACTGGCAAGGTAGTTTGTAACTTCAGGGACACAGCATCGATGGAACTAGTCCAATAAAAGTATTCTTGTTATCCGGGTCTTCTTGTACAACGAAAAGACTAGCAGCTGGTGTTTATCTTTTCCCTACAAAGCTCCAGGGTTAGCAGCTTTTTAGATAAGGGAAGTCCTGATCATAAGCCTGGCTGAATTTGCACAAAACAGAGTCAGCCTATCCCTTCCTGCCTTAAATTCTGGTGCTCACTTTTTCTTAGTAATAAATCCTTTGTCTTCCCCCCCCCCCAGAATAGGGCACTTTCCTCTGTATTAAAAACCTGTTGGGGCAGGTATCCTTTCTCCTCAATGATTTCTTAATAGTATCTGGGATCTCAACTACTGCCTCTTGGTTGGTTGGCAGACACTGATTCTCCTGTTTTCTTGACGTTTAAGCCAAATCAATCTCTCTAAAAATTATCAAACCATCCTTTGCTGGCATTAAATTCTCCAGTTTTTCTTCCTTCACCTTCTTTTTGCTTTAAGTTGTCATATAATGACTTCACCTTTTCTCAAATCATATGAGTCTATAGGTATGTCTGTCTTTTTATAGCAATCCTCTGCCCACATAAAAGCTGTATTTTCAATATGTGATAAAAAGGTATTTTGCCAAAAAAAAAAAAACCAAAAAAAAACCAAGATTTTCCCACCTGCTGGTGTAGCTGCAGTGACGGCTTCACAAATTTCCTTTTCTCTCTCTCTCTCTTTTTTTTTTTTTTGTTAAAATGGCTCTTACACTGGAGTCATTTATCTTAAAATGATGGGCAGTCACAGCTATAGACCTCAATCTAGGGTACATATCAACTTTTTCTCGGAAAGTCATGACTTTGCTCTTCTAGTATCACTAGTGGCACTTCGTATGGGTCTTGGTGGTGTTTAAGCTTTACGGTATTGCAGTAAACACAACGAAAAATACACAAGAACCGCAGAAGATTGCTTTTTACTGCGATACACAATTTACTGGAGAGACAGTTTTCTGACATGGAGATGATTAACATTGCATAGCGTTTTCAGTGGCTACTCACAACCCTTGAGCTCGCTATCAACAAGGGGTAGCTATGAAATTACTACAGTAGTACAGTATGTACTACAGTTAATTTTACACGGTTGTGATTTAATACTACATCTTTACATTTCTTTGGACTGCGAGTGTTGCCATGTACAGTCTGTGTTTTTGATGAGTTTTAACTTTTTAAAATAGATTTGTTTATATTTTATGCATTCATGACATGCCTAACTTTTTCTTAATTTTTTCAATATTTCTAGGCTACACAGTTCATCTGGGGGTTTTTTGAAATTGTCACAAATCTCCAAAAAATTTTACAGTGTATTTATTGAAAAAAATTTGTATATACGTGGGCCCATGCACTTCAAACCTGTATTGTTCATGGGTCAACTGTGCTTTGATTCAGACCTAGCCCTTCTTGTCTCTGGATCATGATGACATAATGTTTATTTCAAAAAAATGCTATGGCAGCACTTTCATTTATGATTTTAAGAGTAATAAATATTCATTATAGAAATTTAAAAGTACATAAAATGTTAAAAGCTGGAGAATACCCAAATATAATGTTTGGGCATGTTTTCTTTCCCTTTTGTATACATTTCCTTTTACATATGTTTATGTTTGTATTCTGCCTTTTTTGGTTTCATAATATTGAAAAGCATCCTAATAAGATGAAAATTTGAAATGCTTATAATCTACCTAATTTCTTAATAAGCCATTTGTAAACATTTTATGCTTTTTCTAGCAGTCTTTTTTTCCTTTGGGACTATTTCGTGTTGTGATCAGACAACATGTAATGTATATGATCTTTTCTGATGTAACTGGTTAAATAAACATTTTTGCCATTTTTAAAGTTCTCTGTAGGTATTTTAAGTGACTCCATAATTCAGTAGGAATATCATTTGCTTAATCAGTGCACATTGGCCATATTGCTTCTACAAAGGTAGTTTCTGTTTATACTTCCTCTAATAGTGTGAGTGCTTATTTGTCTTTCACATTTGCTATATATTGAGTGCCAACGCACTTCTCTATCTCCTACCCAAGAGTCTTTTGTTCTTTGTGAAACCTCCTTTGTGGCAGATTGTCATATATAGAGACAAATTCAGTGTTTCCTAGGGCTTGTAAGAGGATGTGGTGAGTCATAAAAATGTATTAACAGTAATGTGTCTGTTGTAATGAAACTGTTCTGAGAATATTGTACAGCTTTATTCTGACTTCTGGGTTCCAGCTTCCTCCAGATTAGGCCGAGCACTTGCTGAGCTATTTGGACTCCTTGTTAAACTTTGTGTGGGGTCTCCTGTCCGCCAGAGAAGGAGCCATCATGCTGCGAGCACCACTACAGCGCCAACACCTGCCGCTCGATCAACAGCCTCAGCCCTCACTAAGCTCCTCACAAAGGGCTTGTCTTGGCAGCCTCCACCATATACACCTACTCCTCGCTTCAGGTGAGGTTCTGTTTGAGATGCAGGGACTAAAAAGTTGAAATAAAAAGAATATAATGTTCCTATTCTAGTTAAACAGGGTAAGCCACTGAATTAGAGAACTTAGAGGTCCCTTATTTACTCCACAAAGTAAAGTGTAAGGTACTTGTTTTGGTTGTACCTAGTATAGAACATGGGAAAATTTAAAAGCATTTGCAGTCAAACTGCATTTCATTAACTTTGTACAGGTTGAGTATCTGTTATCTGAAATGCTTGGGACCAGAAGTGTTTGGGATTTTGGATTTTTTTTAAATTTTGGAATATTTGTAGAATACATACTAGTTGAACATCCCTAATTTGAAAATCCAAAATCTGAAATGCTCCAATGAACATTTCCTTTGAGCTTCATGTCAGCAGTCAAAAAGTTTCAGATTTTGGAGCATTTCAAATTTTGGATTTTCAGATTAGTGATATTCAACCTGTATTCTTTAGTAGATGAAAGATGTCACCTTTTTTGCTTTTGAAATTTTAATAACCACACTAATCACCCACCTGCCTTCCAGTCAGTCCATCAGTCACTTCAGTTTGTTGTTAAATTTTACTCTCGGCTTTTACATGAATTTCCCATTGCTCTTGTGTCTGCCTCACAGAAGGCTAAATTTTTGCTTTTTCCTCTTTTCAGGCTGACATTCTTCATCTGTTCAGTTGGTTTCACATCCCCAATGCTGTTTGATGAGAGGAAGTATCCATACCACCTCATGCTGCAAAAATTTCTCTGCTCTGGAGGCCACAATGCTCTTTTTGAGTAAGGATCAGGTTGCTTCACAGAGAAGCATTTCGTGGAGTTTGGTCTTTTTCTGTGTGCCTTACCAGCCTACTGCTTTCTAAGTACCCTATCTTGTGATATAGAGATAGCCATTGATTGTATCTTTCCACATTCTGGGAATTAGCCATGTGTATCTCCATTTTCTTTGTAGGGTGGGATTTAGCTTTCCCTAGAGGTGTGTTTGTAAGGGTCTCTGCTTTTACCTCATTTGGCTTCCAGTACCCAGTACCCAGTATGCTGCTTTTTTTTTTTTAAGTAATAGACATGTCTTTTGCTGTTGTTTCTCTGGATATAATAATTTTTCTACTTTTCTTGGTCAGAAGATTCTAAGCTGAGTTTTACTGGTTTGGGGGAAGGGGTTAAGGCTTAAAAAAAATAAAAATGATAAATGTTGGACAGATTGGAAGTAATAGCTCCAAGAAGAGGGACATGTAGTACCAGGGTAGAGATTAGGGACCTTTTAAATGTAAACTCTCCTCAATCTAAAATGCTAATGTTCTCTCTCCATACTTCTTTTTATTTGAATTTAGAACTTTCAACTGGGCTTTATCCATGGGAGGCAAAGTTCCTGTTTCTGAGGGACTGGAACATTCAGACTTACCTGATGGCACAGGAGAATTCTTAGATGCCTGGCTTATGCTGGTGGAGAAGATGGTGAATCCCACCACGGTGCTTGAATCTCCACATTCATTGCCTGCCAAATTGCCTGGAGGTGTCCAGAACTTTCCACAATTCAGTGCCCTCCGCTTCCTTGTGGTAACTCAGAAAGTGAGTATTTGCCATTCTAAACCCAAGAGGTATTTCTCATGCTAACTAGGTAGTTCCCACTCTCTTTTGTCCTTCTTAATGGAAGAATGTGATTATTGAGGAAACATTGGATCCTACTCCCAGATAGGACTGCCTTACAGAAGGGAATAGAGACCATTTGAGGATTTCTCATGGTTTAAACATTTGAACAGTAAACTTCCGATAGGTACTTTCAGGTTGAATTAAATGCCCCTACTTGGTGCTTCTGTAGGGCCCCTCGTGCTGGCCTAGGATTTTGTTGTTGGCACTGACTAATTGTGGTAGGACTATCCCATAGGTCTTTAACTTATTCCTCCTGAGGCTTTGAATTGAGGCAAAAAATGATCTTCACACACTTTTCAAATGACTTATAGGCAGCCTTTACTTGCATCAAGAACCTTTGGAACCGGAAACCCCTGAAGGTATATGGTGGGCGAATGGCTGAATCCATGCTGGCCATTCTGTGCCACATCCTCCGAGGAGAACCTGTGATTCGAGAGAGACTGAGTAAAGAGAAGGAGGGGTCTCGAGGAGAAGAGGATGCAGGGCAAGAGGAAGGTGGCTCCCGCCGGGAACCTCAAGTCAACCAGCAACAGCTGCAACAGGTAGGGTGCTTGCTGGCTTCACACTCTAGGGCCCAGACTTTGCACCCAGTGGTGTGCAATGGTTGTGGATTTTATAAGTTCACATACCACTAAGTGCCTGGTCACATTAGCCAGGAGACAGTTTAAATTTGTTCCCTCTCATAGCATTTTTTCCTCCTGAGAAATGCTGGAGTGTAGTCCTGATGCTCTGCACAGGTAATAGATTTATGTCCTCCCAAGCATGTTGATTAGTACTGGGACTCTTACAGTATTCTCAGTAGCCTGCTGCTGCCACGTTCTTTGGAAGCAAACTGTTCTCAGCTACTTTCTGGTTAACCTGTAAAGGGAAGAGACACTGTGACCCAGATTTATTCTTCAACAGGAGCTTTCTGAAACGTTAGTCACCTATAAACTTTTGTTTTCACCTTCAAATAAAGGTATAAGCCACATTTTGAAAATTGGAGGCTAGAAGGGAGTAAGGAAAAGGCATGTAAGATCCTGCCACTTCAATTTTAAAGAGGATTTAAGCATTTTTTCTTGGAATTTGTATGTACATGTGTTCTCTTTATGTCTAAAGTCCTAGTCAAATCTGTCCTCTATATACTCATGCCTTTTTTTATTTTAAACCTTAAAAAATTTGGAAAGTACAGCAAAGTATTTTTAAAAGGCATTCATAATGCCACCACAGAAAATAGTCATTGTCACCTTTTCCAGTCACATTAGTTTTATGCCTAATTTTTACATAGTTAACATCAAGCAATATGTAGACTTGTCTTGTAGTCATTAAGAAATTTTTTTTTACTATTTACTAGTCGTTCTTTTATTGTTGGATGTTAATTTTCTTATTCTTTGATGTTGCAATGCTGTGGTATATAGTTTCCTTATGTACATCTCAAGATTATTACCTGGTAGTAGAATTCCTGGGTCAGTTTTTTCAGGTACTTGCTGAGTTGCCAGTTTGTTTTCCAGAAAATTGGGACCAATTTGTGCTTCTGTGTATGAATCTCGGTCTTTTAATTGTGATAATCCTGTTAATTATAATAACCATCTTTTCCCCTCCCCCATTTTCTTAGAGAATGTAATTGGGAATCCCTTGGCTCTCTGCCCCGTGTTTAGCTTTAATGTTTGAGTGCTGTGGAAGCACCAAACAGTAAGGATTGTTCATGTTACCTACCTGCCCTAGCTCATAAAAATTCTTGGTTCCTATGAAGTTAGAAGAACCTGTTTCCATCTTGAAAAGGTTTTTTTCTTTTTAAAATGCATTTGGATTTCTCTGATAATGTGGTGCTGAGCTATTGCATTCTTTTTGTAGCTCATGGACATGGGCTTTACAAGGGAACATGCAATGGAGGCCCTATTGAACACCAGCACCATGGAGCAGGCCACAGAGTACCTTCTAACCCACCCTCCTCCAATCATGGGAGGAGTTGTTCGGGTGAGTTGGCTCAGGGGCTATAATTTTCCAGGGTGTTGGATTGGCTACTGATAGCCTTTTTTTCCTTATCCTTCTGTCACTGGTCTTCCTTTCTATAAACTGCTTCTCCGTGCCAGTATTTTCTTTTCATAATAACTCTTGAAACTCCACAGAGTATAATGACCAGAGTTACCTATCCCCCAGTCATGCAAATTACTGGACTTGGTTTGCGGAAGAACTCACAGTGAGAAAGCAATATTAGAGGCACACTCTTTTAAGATGCAGAATACACATCACATTGAAGCCACCCTCCTACACTTAATTTTCGTTGTTTTTCCCCCTCTGTTCTTGTAGTGATCAAATAAACCTAGTTGGGTTTGACTATAGCGAGCAGCATTTGGAATCCCTTCCCCTCTCTTAAGCTTGAGCACAAGATGTCTGATTCCCTATGAGTTGGGGTGACCTCATTGTGTTTGTTTTGGGTGTATGTCATTACTGGATTTTCTGTAATTGCTCTGTAGGATCTCAGCATGTCTGAAGAGGACCAGATGATGAGAGCGATTGCTATGTCTCTAGGACAGGATATTCCAATGGATCAAAGGGCAGAGTCACCTGAGGTAACTAGGAAATGGCATCCAAAAGGGCTTGGCACATATATCTTAGTATTCTGAGAACATTCTGCTACTACTGCAAAGTAATTGGTGGAATTACCACCAGAAAAAGACAGGGAAGTACTCAATTCTTCCCAGCCTTCCCATTGGTTAATACAATCCAGCTTGTATTGACCTGACGCTTTAGGTGAAGCACATGAAGCATTAATCTTTATTGTCAAATAGAGACCCTAAGTGTACTTGGTAGTACCATTAAGCCAAACTTGGCTGTGTACTCCTAGATAACAATTACTTTAATTTACCATACTGACCAAGAATATAGGACAATGTCTAGAAATGATTTTATGAGAGGTGGTATAGGATGCTGCAAATAAATTGGCAGTGCTTTGGGGTATTGAAAGTATCCCTCCCTGTTGCCTTAACCTGTGTGGCTGCCCTCATATTTGTTTCCACACCCTGGATGAAAGTATCAACTGCCTGAGGAGAAGGTAGAGAGTATTCATATGGTGAGGCAGATACATTCTCAGGGTCTCCCTTACTTCCACCTTCACCTCTGCTATGTATTATCACTCTTCCTTTCCTGCTTCCAGGAGGTTGCCTGCCGAAAGGAAGAAGAGGAACGGAAAGCTCGGGAAAAGCAGGAAGAGGAAGAGGCTAAATGTCTAGAGAAATTCCAGGATGCTGATCCATTGGAACAAGATGAGCTGCACACATTCACAGATACCATGTTGCCAGGTTGCTTCCACCTTCTTGATGAGCTGCCGGACACAGTGTACCGTGTATGTGATCTGATCATGACAGCCATCAAACGTAATGGAGCAGACTATCGTGACATGATTCTGAAGCAAGTAGTCAATCAGGTAAGCTCTCAAGGGGCCAGAAGAGAGGAATATTTGAAGTGATTTGCCTGCCTTTTATCAAAACCCGATTTCTGAAAAATCAGTATTTTTGCTTTCTACCTAATATGGGTATATTTTGTCTTTGAATTCTTTTGATCTGGTAATTGAGCTCTTCATTGAATATTTACTAAAACAGTGGATTAACTACATCACAAAAAAATGTCTTTGGAAGGGACAAAGCTCTGTTTTTCTAGTTTTCACTTAGATTTATCTAAAATGTCCAAAATGTGTCTTACTCTTGAACCAAGTTAGGCTCCCTAGACTAACAGTGAATAGATGGTTCCTTCCTATGTAAAAACACTTTAACAAAGGAGTCCCCATCCTGATGAATACTTGTGTCCCAGTGTCTTAGTCCATTTGCATTGCTATAATGGAATACCTGAGGCTAGGTAATTTATAAAGAAAAGAGGTTTATTTGGCTCACACTTGGGCAGGCTGTATAAGAAGCATGACCCTGGCATCTGCTTCTAGTAAGGATCTCAGGAAGCCTCCACTCATGGCAGAAGACGAAGGGGGAGCAGGTGTGTCACATGGCGAGCTAGAGCAAGAGGTGGGGGGCTGCCATGCTCTTTTAAACGACCAGTTTTCAGAGCTCATACTGTAAGAAAGGCACCAAGCCATTCATGAAGAATCTGTCCCCATAACACAAACACCTTCCACTAGGTCCCACCTCCAACATTGGGAATCAATGGAGGGGACAAACCATATCACCTGGTGTTCTTTTTTAAACACTGTTTTCCTTCATTATGAAATTAGTATTAACACTAATTGTAGACATGCAGGATTAGAAAGAAATTACCCTAAATCCCCACACCCAGACATAACCAGTTAAACATTTTGGTTGTATTTCCTTTATTATTTTTTAATCAATCTATTTATGTATGTAAGTCGTTGGAATCTTGTTTTATGTAATTTTTAAGCCTAGAAGCAGGGAAAGAAATCAAAAAGGAATAGTTTTTGTTTTGGACTATGTAAACATAACTTTAATGCATGGAAACATCTTGAAAGTAAAGGAAAACTGGATAAAACATTTTTTTTTCACAGAAAAGTTTAGTATCTTTTTATTAAGACCTTGTACAAATTATTTTAAGAAAACTAAAACCTTAATAGAAATGAGCAGTGATATCAAACTCATTACAAGAAATTTCACATGCAAACTAAAACCAGACTAATCTAACTTTCTAGTTCTTTGTTTTTTATGATAATTCTGGGGGAGATATAGTGGAAGTATAAGTTGGTAGAACCTCTTGGGGGTTGACCGTATGCACCAGGAATTTTTTAAATATTCACTTCCTTTAACTTAGATTTTAGGCTTCTTGTAATCTAGCCTAAGAAAATAATCATTCAGTGGTGATTCTTTAGTAGCATACATCTTCTTTTGATATAGACACTAAATCCCTATGGCATGTATGTTAGTATTTACTTACCTTTTTTCAGTGGATGTGTTGGGGTGGAGGGAGTATTTTAAAAGGTTGAGAATGTTTTCACAAACCTCATCTTACTCTACAGTTCCTTGACATGGCCACTTTTCTGCTTTTCTAGGTGTGGGAAGCTGCTGATGTGTTGATCAAAGCTGCTCTTCCTCTGACAACAAGTGATACAAAAACTGTGTCCGAGTGGATCAGTCAGATGGCCACCCTGCCCCAGGCCTCCAATTTGGCTACTAGAATCTTGCTTTTAACGTTACTTTTTGAGGTAAGATTTAGATCTTTAGGACCTTGTAATTCATTCATTAAAGAATTATTGAACACCTACCATATGAGGCATTGAAGAAGATAAAGAGAAGCATAAGGTATGATCCCTGCATTTCATGAGCCAGTTTCTGATAGGATAAAATGCACATAATTAAGTACAAAATACAACATTCTGTGCTGCATGAATGGTAGCAACAATTTTATCTGAGTTCAGGAAAGGCATATTTATCACTTCTGGATGATGTGAGAAGGCCTTCTCAGAACATACGTTAATTGAATTGAGTCTTTAAAGGATTGTGGGGTGGGAAGGGTATTTAAACGACTATCATAGTTTGATTGTGGAATATTTTTACCTCTCAGGAAAACTAACTGGTAGCCACATAGTGGAGTAGCATATGGAAATTGGATGTTGTCAGTGTTAAGGTAATAGACATCAGATAGAGCAAACTCCTTGCTTTTCCTTACCTGGTCAGTCAGCAGATTGTTTGAGGCAAGAGAGTAGTTTGGGCAAGACATGTTCTTGTTCCAACCAACGTAGGAACCAGGAGGCAATTAACCTTGGACAAGGGACTCTTGTTTTGTAGCACATCATGTTTAATAGTAAAACCTGTACTTAATGGTGTCGACCCTTTACATATAACAACTCAGGAGATAAGTCCAATATTGATGACCAACTGTGTACCTCTACTATCTTGGGGCTTTCCTTTATGATGGAAATGTTAACTTATTACAGCACCTCATGAATAGATACTTGTGGTAAAGATTTCAAAGTACTGAATGCTGGGGGTCCTCAATAACATAATGTAAGGAGAAAATAACTCATGGGCCCTCATCTAAGAAGAATCTCAAGTAATAGTCCTATGTTTTCTTCTAGTTCTTTTTCTATCTGTTTAAACAATTGGGATAAGACAATATAGAAAGTTCTATATTCTTCTTGTTCAGTATTACATTATGACTATTTCCCCATGTCATGTACACATTATTCCATCTTTTGGGTGTTCTCTAATTTATTGAAATAATTACCTATTGTTGGACATTGACTTTCAGTGGTTTCCTGTTAAAAGTAACACTTTAGTGTAGCCCCAATAAGGGGAACCATTAACTATGTTTAATTATTTCATCTTCCTTGAAAGATTATAAAGCCTCTCTGAAAATCAAAAGCTTTACAACTTCAGCATAGTTAAAACTGCACAGCCTAGGTGAAAATACCAAAAGGTATTAATAACCATTTCTGTATTAAGCACACACTGTTATGCCAGGCACTGTGTTGGGCACTTTATATATATAACGTCATTTAATCATCACAATTATCCTGGAGGTAGGAATTATTATTATTCCCTTTGATTTATGAGGAAACCAAAGCCTAGAAAATTTAAGTAACTCATTTCAGATTACACAGCTGGTAAACGATGAGGTAGAATTTGAATTCAACCAATTCAGTTACTGTTCACCCCTTTGTTCCCCTATACCATGCTAATCTTCGATACTGAGTAGAAGTTGATTTTTAATTTTTTTCCTTTGATTAATCAGGAGTTGAAGCTACCTTGTGCTTGGGTGGTTGAATCAAGTGGCATCCTTAATGTCCTAATCAAACTATTGGAGGTGGTTCAGCCTTGCCTTCAGGCAGCCAAGGAGCAAAAGGAGGTCCAGACCCCAAAGTGAGTGACCCTGTATCTATCCCAGTTTCACTTCTATTCCCCTGGGACTTGGCCACTCAAGCTTAGGGCCTGAATCAGGCAATTTTCTTGGAGCATATATTGGGCAAATCTTGGGTACTTTTGTGGTTTGAAAATTGGGAAGTGCCTGATGAAATCAAGATATATTTTCCCAATTTTTTCAGGTTTCTGGCTTGCTCAGAACAAACGTTTCTCTCTTTTTTTAGATGGATCACCCCAGTGTTGCTCCTGATTGATTTCTATGAAAAGACAGCCATCTCCTCAAAAAGGAGAGCCCAGATGATTAAGGTATGTAATGTATGTGTGCAGTTGGCAGGATGGTTTAGCTTCTTGAGAAGAAAATATGGGAGAGTAGTGAAGAAAGTAAAGGTCTCTGACCAAGGTATAAATCATTTGAGGGATCTTCATAGCTAGGTTTCTCTTTTGAATAGGGAATTCAAGTTATTTTCTTATGGAGCTCCTTGCTAAAGGCCCCAAGGATTTACTCTGGAAGTAAATGTTAAAGGTGTGTGTTATCTCCAGAGGAGGAGTGACTCTTCTGTTACGTGAAGGACTGATTATGCAACAGTCCTTCTAAAAGCAAGTGTTCCTTGGATGAAGATTATTATGCCACATTATCTCAGTACCTTCTTAGAAAGAGAATTTTTATTTCAGTATATCTCAAATGAATATTCCCCTTTTGGGGGAAATAGTTGGAAACAAAAGAAAAGTAGGGGATGGCAGGATAAGGAGGTAGATGGGTTTTTGCCTAGGGAGAATGTCTTGGTCTGTTTTGTTTTTGCTATAACAGAATACCACAGACTGGGTAATTTATAAACAATAAAAGCTTATTGGGCTCACAGATCTTGGAAGTCCAAAATCCAGGGGGCTGCATCTGATGAGGGCTTTAATGCTCCATCATCCCATGGCAGAAGGTAGAAGGGCAAGAGGGGGCCAAACTCACTTTTATAACCAACCCCCTCTCAATAACTAACCCACTCCCAGGATCATGACGTTAATCCGTTCATGAGGGCAGAGTCTTCATGACCTAGTCACCTTTTATTAGGCCCTACTTCCCAGTACTGTTGCATTGGGGATTAAGGTTTCCAACACGTGGAGGGCTCAATTAAACCATAGCAGAGAGGCTAAGGATTGTGAGTGTAAATTTATATGAAAACTCTGTCAGTTTTCAAAATTTATTAAATGTCCAGTATATTTCTTTTTCCTGGATTAGTTTTAGCAATGATCATTGACAAAGTTACTACTTTTTCTAACAATGAATTTTGAAGGAAACACAAAAAAACTTTGTGCTTTTATATTTAGTACCTACAGTCCAACTGCAACAACTGGCGCTGGTTTGATGATCGCTCTGGGCGTTGGTGTAGTTACAGTGCTAGCAACAACAGCACTATTGATTCTGCCTGGAAATCTGGAGAGACAAGTGTGCGATTCACTGCAGGCCGAAGAAGATACACTGTCCAGTTCACTACAATGGTGCAGGTACATGCTCACCCAGTTTTGTAAACTTTATCGGAAAGAGGGGAAGGTGCTAGGTATGTCTCGGTTTTCTTCTTTCTGAACCAGCAGTCCTAATGTGTTTATAAGGCGCAGAATTAGCACTACTAAATTGAATGTAGATTTCATAGAACTGGGTCTTCCCTCCTGGAAATGATTTTTAAGTGTTCAGTCAAGGATTAGGGAGTGGTTAAGGGATGATGTCTGCTCCGTTGGAAAGTTTACAGTTCATTGTGGGGCCTTGTGTATACCACTTTCCTTCTGGGGACCTTTGGGTTTTCTCTTTGTATAATAAACGATAAGGATGGAATAAATCACCAGGGTTCCTTGCTGTTGCAGCATTTTACCTGGGAGGTGTCCCTACCCACCCCCTACCCCCCACCCGGTCACCTTTATAATTCCTTTTTTTGGTAGAGATTTTTTTTTTTTTTTTTGGTCTGCTTGAATTCCTAGGTTAATGAGGAAACAGGGAATCGACGTCCTGTGATGCTGACTCTCCTTAGAGTACCACGGCTGAATAAAAACTCAAAAAACAGCAATGGACAGGAATTAGAGAAGACACTGGAAGAAAGCAAAGAAATGGATATCAAACGTAAAGAAAATAAAGGCAATGGTATGAACTTTCAATTTCGAATCTCTTAAGGCGTGTTTTACCTAAAGCTACTGTGCCCTTTATGGCTTAAGTTCTGGCCAATTTCATTGTGAGTTATTTTCTTTCCATCAGATTGCTTAACAAATTAAAGATACATAGTCCTCCCCTATAGGCCTTTTCATCTGGTCTTAGAATTGGTGTTTGATGTGTTTCTCTTAATAGGACCCTCTCTTAATAGGACCCAAGTGCTTGGCTGGTTACTTAGGGAAAGTTGTGGAAGGAAATAAATGTCAAGTTAAATCATAGAAAACTCTTATTTTCACATTTGTAGATACCCCTTTGGCCCTAGAGAGTGCAAACAATGAAAAGGAGACGAGCCTGGAAGAAACAAAAATTGGAGAGATCCTGATTCAGGGCCTGACAGAAGATATGGTGACTGTTTTAATCCGGGCCTGTGTGAGCATGCTGGGAGTCCCTGTGGACCCAGACACTTTGCATGCTACCCTTCGCCTCTGCCTGAGGCTCACCCGGGACCACAAATATGCCATGATGTTTGCAGAGCTGAAGAGTACACGAATGATCTTGAATTTGACCCAGAGCTCAGGCTTCAATGGGTTTACTCCTCTGGTCACCCTTCTCTTAAGACACATCATTGAGGACCCCTGCACCCTCCATCATACCATGGAAAAGGTGAGTCTTTTTGGTGTCAAATGCTGATTTAACTGTGCATCATACCTTTGTTTTCCTTGGTCTCAGAACAGATAGACTTCTGGTTCTTCTTAGGGTATATAGCTAGATATATATACTACATGTACTCTGTCCAGCAAAATTTCCCAAATATATGCTTGGCAGCTTGCTTAGGTTATGGTAGGATTATCCTATTGAGTGACATTAAGAAAAAAAAAGAGCTAGAAATATTTTCTACCCTTAAAGGTACTGTAGTAATACCTTTTATCTAGAAAGTCCTTTCTGGCAACCTAGGTTTCTTTAACCAAGCCAAAAACTGTTATTAAGGAACTGGAATACCTTCCGCCAAGTTCATGCCTTAAAGATCATTCCTTTGTAGGAGTACCTTTCAGGTGGTCACTCAAGAGCCTATTTTCAAAACATTGTATTTGGGGGTGTAAAAGTAGTAAAGCTTTTTGAATATTTATGTTCTGGCAGGCACTTAACAAATAGTGCAGGTCTGAAAATAGGTTTATATGTTTTAGGAAATTTATAAAGCAGTGGAAGAAATGGCAAAGTATAAAAAAATAACATTTCTAACATCAACATTAAGACAACAGCAGAAGGGTGAGAGTAGGCAACATGTTACTAATGAGGCTTTTCCTCCTCGGTACTTTTACAAAATTCTCTTACTCTCTTTCTCTTTGTCAGCAGTCATCTGACTGTTACGGACTTAACTTCCATTTTCCTCTCTTGAGAAATTGTTTCCAACATTTATAAGTAGTGTTGCAGTATGCAGTTTTGTGCTTAGCTTTGTTCATGTTTAAGATTGTTATTCTTAGAGAATTCTAGAAATTGGATCAAAAAGTATAAATATTTTTAAACTTGTTTACCAGAAAGGTGGTACCAATTTATGCTTCTATATGTGTATGAGTATACATCTCAGATTCTTCAGACAGTTCTTCACCCAGCCTGTTTGATTTCACTTACTTGTGTCAAATCAAGAGAAGGAGAGCTATTAAAGGCAAGCAAGGCATTACATCTCTAGTTTCTTGGTATTACAAGCAATTCCACAGTGAGCACTCTTGTATATGTATCTTGGCATACTTGATGTTAGTATTCAGATAAATTTTAGCCATCTGCAGTGATCCAGGGTCAAGAGGAGACAGCCCAGCAGGGAAGAAACTGCTATATACAGACAGAAATCTGACTTTCAACACTTGAAATGCTTAAAACTTACAAAAGTTAAAAATGCTAGGAGAAAATGTAGGTCCTCATTGGATGAGGGGAAAACTCGAAGCTTTAAGTAAATTGTACTTGGGGATGTGGGTAATAAAGGAATATCAGTGGCAGTTTTAATGTATCAGGTTGGCAAAATGTAAATGCTTGATAGTATCCATGGAGGTATAGGTGTGGAGAACCAGGCATACTCTTACTTTTGTAGGAGTGGAAATTGGTGTAGCCACATTGTAGGGCAATTTAGTACCGTCAGTTTAAGATATCCTTTGACCTAGAAATTCCACAGCTAAGAATTTATCTAATTACTAACGTCAAGTATGCCAAGATACATATACAAGAGTGTTCACTGTGGAATTGCTTATAATATCAAGAAATTAGAGATGGAATGTCCAGCAGTAGGGGGACTAGATAAATTGTGCTACATTCCTTTTTTTTTTTTTATTGTTGTTAGTATAGATGGAGTCTCACTATGGTGCCCAGGCTAGTCTCAAGCTCCTGGCCTTGAACTGTCCTCCTGCCTTGGCCTCCCAAAGTGCTGGGATTCCAGACATGACCCACTGCGCTCAGCTGGCACATTCTTTATAATGAAATTCAACTTTTCTGAATTTTATTTATTGTTTTTAGTATCTTGATGTTCCATTTTCTGGATTTTAAAAAATGAAATTACATTAGAATCATAACCAGACAGGCAAGATATAGGGGTTAAAATATGCGAGACTAAAGAGCATGACTGATTTAGTAAGAAAAGCATTAAAATACCAAAAGATGTTTATCTATGTGAGCATATCTTTCACAAAGGAATAGATAATGGAAAATACAATTGAGTTATCTTCTTCATACTTTCATGTATTTTCCGTGATTGCCAAGTAATTTTATGAGAAAAGCAAAAGCATAGCTATGTCTAAGCCCCGTGTTAATCAAAACAAACAATTTGTAAATAGTTTGATATCTCCTGTGGCTATCATCTCGGACTGGTGGTTGACTTTGAGGCATAAAGAAAATGTTTAATTTTGTTATTATACACTAAGTGGATATTAGTGTTGTGTATTTTAAACCATTCTGGTTTAAAATTGGGACAGCATCTGGGGAGGTTAGGAGCTGGCACTCAAACATGGAAGCTATATGGCATCTATGATCTTCAGCACATCTCCCAATTTCTATAAAGATCACATGCAGTCTGGTCTAATAGTTGATAGTTTTGAGATATGCTGTAACTTTTTAATAAGCCATATTTTTTTAATTGAGAAGGGGGATTGGATGGGAATTTAAAGACCAAATATATCTTTCTCCCAAAAGTCTAAAGCTGTCATCCACTGTTTCAAGGTGGAGCTTGGTTAGTATCTTAATCCTTGGTAACGTCCTTGACTGCAGTTATATTTTTAGAAAGCAGTTTTTAATCAAGAGTGTTTCTCCCTCTTTTTACTAGGTTGTTCGCTCAGCAGCTACAAGTGGAGCTGGTAGCACTACCTCTGGAGTTGTGTCTGGCAGCCTCGGCTCTCGGGAAATCAACTACATCCTTCGTGTCCTCGGGCCAGCCGCGTGCCGCAATCCAGACATATTCACAGAAGTGGCCAACTGCTGCATCCGCATTGCCCTTCCAGCCCCTCGAGGCTCAGGAACTGGTGAGTTTTACTTGCTCCTGGTCTTTGAGACATGGAATTCTGTGTCCTGGTATAACTGCAGAGATTTTTATGTGAGGACATCTATAACTTGGAGCACCTCCTTAGGCAAGCATTAGGACGTTGGCTGGTTGATCATTTGGGTCAATTCAGTAGGTATTTCAGTACCTTCTCTGGGCCTTGCCCTATTGTAAGCTTTGGGAGAAATACCAAGGACTCGTTCTCTCTAGTCCTTGCCTTCAAAGAGCTCATTTTGTTGGGGTAATAGGGATTACACACAGTTAATGGTTTACAAATAAAGTGATAATTGAGAGACAGATGGATATATGACTCATGTGATGCAGTGGGAAGTATACAACGTCATCTGTGTATGCTTACCAAAAATATTTGGTGTGTATTTAATTATAAGGAAACAGTTAGATAAATACAAATTGTGGGATGTGTTCTACAAGGCAACTGGCTCTTCAAAAATATTAATGTTATGAATGGGAGAAATATAGGAGTCTCTTCTAGATAAAAGGAAACTAGAGAGATAATAACCACCACCAATCTTGATTGGGTTCTGGATCCAGATAAAGGAGATTTGGAGAAATTTGAATACTGTGTATTAGATAATATAATTGTATCCATGTTAAACTTTTCAGGCGTTACAGTGATACTGTAGTCATGTCGAAAAATATCTTTGATCTTAGGAGGTACAAGTAGGTGTATTTAGGGGTAGTCAAATGGTAATTCTAGATGAAAAATATATGGGTGTTCATTGTACTATTCTTTCAACTTTTCTGTAGGTTTGTGGGATTGTTTTGTTTTTTAATAAAATGTTGGACAGGGGACTAATTATTTTGGGAGCCCCAGCTATGTGTCTGGCCTTATGCTGGGCAGTTTTCATATATGGTCTCATTTAATTCTCAAAATAACCAAATTTCAAGAGTGAGAAAATGGAATTTTCTTGAATTAACAGAATTGGATTTCAAAACCAGTTTTCTCTAACTCCAAAGCCTGTACTTTATTGTTATTTGGTACTACTGTATTAAATCCTATGGAATTTAGGGAAAGTAAAACCAGGTTTTCTAGTAGACTACTTAAACATTGGTTGAAAATGGCCTCTTTTCTCAAGGTTGTATGTTATATAAGCCTCCTTCTGAGCCTTTATCAGTAACCAAGTTTAGGTACTGATTTTTGACTGATTTTTCTCAGTCACAAATTGACCAATTTTTCTCTCTCTCATTTTGGCTTAGCTTCAGATGATGAATTTGAGAATCTTAGAATTAAAGGACCTAATGCCGTACAACTGGTGAAGACAACCCCTTTGAAACCCTCACCTCTGCCTGTCATTCCTGATACTATCAAGGAAGTGATCTACGATATGCTGAATGCTCTGGCTGCTTACCATGCTCCAGAGGAAGGTATGTGGCTAGCCCACCTCAGGAAGCTGGGCACTAGAGGATATGTTACTTTGCCTGGTTCATTTCAACAAAGTCATGGCTCAGTGAGCCCTCACTATGTGTGCCCACACTTTGGGGATCAAGATGAAAAAGACACACAGTGCATATCTCTGAAGAAGCTAATAGTCATATAGTATGACAGATGCCAGGTTAGTGGTGAATCCTAGGGTGAGGCACCTGATCTGGTGATAGTGGGATGGGTAGGAAAGTTTCTTAGAATAAGTGACTTCTGAAATGAGTCTTGAATGATAAGGACGAGGAGGTTGCCCAAGTTCTGTTGTATACTATACAGAGGGAAGAATGAACAGAGATTTAAAGGGAGATAATAGCATCATGTGAGCAGACTGAAAATAAAATACCAGGAAGTCTCCAGTGTTTTCATACTCAGAAGCAAAACATCTTTATTGCCTGAAGAGCTGGGGACAGTATTAGAAGGTGTGTCTGGACCACCATTCTAATCCACCTTTATTCCTAGTTAAGGTGCTGCCTGTGAGCACTAGGAAAGTCATGACTGAATTGCTTGGAATGAAACAGGATTCCATTCCATTCAGGTCCTTTTGGATTTTATTCAGGACATATTTATTTGATAGGTCCAAGGAATTGCCAAAAATTAATGAATGCTGACTTGAATAAGTAAAGAAAATCTGAATCTTTACTTTGGTACTTTTCATCCATACAGAGTATGAATCTTATATAGAGCTCTTTGGTTTTCCTACTACCATGGAATCTCTACCCTGTCTCATATCCTCTCCTCCCCTGTCTCATATCCTCTCCTCCCCAACATAGTTTGGCTATATAGCAGCAGCAACCATTTATTGACCTCCCACTGTGTAAGCCATAATACCATGTGTGCTCATTTAAACTTACTAGTGACAGCTTAGGCAAGTGAGAAGACTAAATAAATTGCCTATGGTCACAAGACTAGTTAGTATTAGTAATGTCACTTTGTAAACAGACGTAGCCACTTGATATGAAATTGACCAAGCCTATCAGATAAGCATTAACATTGTACAATTATAGAAGAGTTTTGGTTTTGTTGTTTGTTTCTGTTTTATTAGCAGACAAATCTGATCCTAAACCTGGGGGTATGACCCAAGAGGTTGGCCAGCTCTTGCAAGACATGGGTGATGATGTATACCAGCAGTACCGGTCACTTACTCGTCAGAGTAGTGACTTTGACACACAATCGGGTTTTTCCATTAATGTAAGTCAGTTGCAACAACCTTCTATCTGTCTTCTCCCTTTCACTGCCTGTGTGGTCTCAGTATTTAGAGTTATATGCCAGGGGAATTTCAAAGGCATTAGCTTTGATGTATCTGTAAATTATCTGTTGCCTAAATATGAAGATAAAATTGGGATGTCCCGGGGATTTTTTTTCTCTCTCCTTGGGTTAGAAATGTTTCCTTAATTCTGTTTTCTTTCTTATTTTCCCCTTTCTTCTCCCTGCACTCTCCCAGTCACTGTGTTTATAGTGATAGCTTCCACAGATTATAGTATAAAGGGGTAAGGTGGTTAAAAGGTTGGCCAAAGAGAATCTGTAGCATTCCCAGCCAGTACCCTGGGAAGGAGTTCTGCCATTTAGGGACAATTGTCTTCGAAATTCATAACAGCTCAGGAGTTTTCTTCTTCTACAGAGTCAGGTCTTTGCTGCAGATGGTGCCTCCACTGAGACGTCCACATCTGGGACCTCCCAAGGAGAGGGTAATGATTTGCTTTTCTTCCTCTCATATTCTTATTCCTTGGGAAGACAACTTGAAGAAACTGTGGGTGTCCTGGGCAGGGGGTAGGTGAATACAGGCATAATTGTTATGTTTACTTGTCTAAGTAAACTTTCTCAGAGGTGAGCTCAGTGTTCTGTAAATCAAGGGTCTCTGTATGCTAAAGTTAATGGAATTATAACTTAGCTAACCTAGTAATGGTTGTTATGGTAACATCCTTTAGTTGTACTCTTTAAACCACCCCATATTTCTTTTGGTGGCTTCCATAACCTGGCTTATAAACAGGTGGCTTTGGTGTCAATGATGCTATTCTAGCTACGTGCTTTGTGTCGTGGATTCCTGCCTTCTTGCAGGAGCCCATTGGCTACTCAGCATGGATTAGAGAAATGTCATGTGGAAGCTAGTCCATTGAGATCTTTCAAGAGCCATTTCTTCTTAGCTAGGAAAGATCTTCAAGATCTAATTTAGGAGACATTTTGCTTAATACCATACTCACCTCTGGACATAAATCAGAAAGGCTAATAATTAGCAAAGTATTGGTTAACTCACTTTAGTGGACTTACTGCCCAGGTATAGTTTATAGTATAGTCTAGATAAGACAAGAAAACATTTATAGAGGAGGCCAGCATTTGAGCTGAACCTAGATAAAGGTGTGCCAGGCAGATATAAGAGATAGAAGAGGTAGGAGAGTAAGGCATGTTTGGAAAACTTTCAGCAGAGTATTTCTGGAGCATATGTGAAGAGGGAAATGGGGGAAAATGCATGAACAGGTGGGCAAAGCCTCCTTGTTCTACTGTATCCACATACCACATCTGAGACCTGGATCATCCTGGTTCTCTGTCCTTCCACTACAGTGTGACAAGAGCATTGAGTTTATACAAGTGGCCTAAAGTGGAAGAGAGCATTCTTTCCACAAAGTTTGATTTCACCAATATTCCAGTGTGGAATTGAACCAGTGTTTGGCTCTTTCTCAGCAGCTTCAACTCCGGAGGAGTCTCGAGATGGGAAGAAAGATAAAGAAGGGGACCGGGCCTCTGAGGAGGGCAAGCAGAAAGGCAAGGGCAGCAAACCTTTAATGCCTACCTCCACTATCCTTCGTCTTCTGGCAGAGTTGGTGAGGTCCTATGTTGGTATTGCTACCCTGATTGCCAACTACAGCTACACTGTGGGCCAGTCTGAGCTGATCAAAGAGGTAATATTTCCAGCTTCTACTTAAGATTTTATATTGTACTTCCATCATTTGGGTGCCTAGTATGTGTCAGACACTTTGCTGGGAAGCAGTCACGCTAAGTGCTAACCTAATGATGAGAGAGGGAGAGGCATCTTAAGACACATTAAAGAGCTAGGCCTTTTTCCCATGATGTAGAGCCATTAGGCTAACTGCAGGGTCTGCATTGTGGAGATTGCAAAGAGCAAGACTGGAGTTAGACCAGTTAGGAATCTGATACAGTTATCTAGGCTAACACATGATCTTGGTGAAGTTGGGGGGAAATGGGTGAGTTGAAGAGATGTTTTAAAGGTAGAAATGAACAAGAATTGGATTTGGAGGATGAAGGAGGAAATCAAGGACTGAAGGATGTTTCTTGGTTTGTGGGTTTTTAAAATTTCTTTTTTGGTGGGCATCTAACAAGAACACAGAAGGGGAGGAAGCTTTGAGGAGAAAATGTGGAATTTTGAGAGGTATCTCTGGGGCATCTAAGTAAAGGTGACTAAAGGACTGTTGAATAAACCAAATAAGTAAGAATAATAGGTGTTACATCTGTACGTCTTCCAGATGTACTCACACATATGCAAAGATACCAGATACAGTAGCACTATTGGTAATGAAAAAATATAGTAAAATCCTAAGTGTCCATCAATAGAGCTGTGGAAAAGAATGAAGTCATATGTTATATGTCCTAATATGGAATTATCTTCAAGTTAGACTTTTTTTTTAAGTGGGCACTTTGAGAAACTATGTCATGTTCCCATATATGTAAAGTGAGTATCCAAAGGGGTTTTTTTTCCCATAAAGAAGGCATTGTTTTGTGGGTCATACTGTAATTTTATGGTTAGTAAGTGGTAAAGGCTCTGAGAGTAAGCAGGGGTACTAGTGTTGCAGCAAGTATGTACTCTTTTGTGTCTGGCTTCCTTTGCTTAACATGCTTGCAAGATTCATTTTTTTTTAGTGCAAGTGTAATTTGTTTTCATTGCTATATAGAATTCCGTTGTGTAAATATACCATATACCCAAAAGATACCAAACGTATCTTTTATCCAGTCTGTTAACAAACAATTGTGTAATTTTCCGTTTGGAGGTATCACAAATAGTACTGCTGTGAGCATTCTTATGTGTTCTGGTGAACATATATAAATACTTCTCTTGAGTGGCATATGCCTAGGAGTAGAATTGCTGAGCTCTAGAGTATGTACTTGTTCAGTTTTAGCAGACAGTTCCAGAGTAGTTGTCAAATTACGTTATCACCAGCAGCATGTGGGAGTTCTCCTTACTGATTGTGAACACCTTGCCAACACTTGGTATTTTTCATATTTTCTTTTCACCTGTTCTAGTGGGTTTGTAGTGGTATCGCATTATGGTTAAATGTTGCATTTCCCCATTGGTCATTTTTTTGTGTGTGTCATTATTAGCCATTTGGATATTCTCTTTTGGAAAGTGTCTGTTCAAGTCTTTTATTCTTGTTTCCTGTTGAGTTCTTTGTATATTCTGGGTGTAGGTCATTCAAAGCTTTTACTACATTTATGCCAATTGTATTCATAATTTATAATGGCATTACTTGTGAGATAAGACTTTTTTTAAGAGACAGGGTCTAGCTCTGTCACCCAGGCTGGAGTGCAATATAGCATGATCATAGCTCACTGCAGCCTCGAACTCCTGAGCTCAAGCAATTTTCCTGCCTCAGCCTCTCGAGTAGCTGGGACTATAGGCACGTGCCACCACACCCAGCTAATTTTTTTTATTATTATTTTTTGTAGAGATGGGGTCTTACTGTGTTGCCCCGGCTGTTCTCAAACTCTTGGCCTCAAGTGATCCTCCCGCCTCTGCCTCCCAAAGTGCTAGAATTACAGGCATGAGCCACTGTGCCCGGCTAAATAAGACATTTAATTACAAATTTATTACCTGTCTTGCTAAAAATGTGTCCTGTGACCTACTGGTACTGGCTACTGAAAGGTGCTTTATAAATATCATTGATAATCCTCACCTCCACACTGCAAGGTTGTTGGTATTACTCTCTAGGGAAGAAAGCTCAGAGAGATAAGTAACTTGCTCAAAGCCACACTGCAGAGTAGCAGGGCTAAAATTGGAACCCAGGGTTCTGATTGCAAAGCTAAGTCCTTTCTACTCAAGTCACACTGCTTTCCCAAATTGCAAGGCTTTTTTCCAGTTTTCACTAATAATGTCCGATGGTGTTATTTACAGTTTTATTCAGAAAACAGTTTTAACTTTGTAGTTTATTCACTACTGGGAAATTAACTTTTGTTTAATAGTTTTATCTTAACAAGGTCACTTTCATCCGATATCCCAGACTTTAGAATTCTTCAATGCTTTTTCTTTATTGAGGTAAAATTCACATAAAATTAACCATTTTAAAGTGTACGATTGCGTGACATTTAGTACATTCATAGTGTTGTGCAACTGTCGCCTCTGTCTAGTTCCAGAATGTTCATTTTGATCCATAATCTGCTTGAATGACAACAGAACTTAAGTTTCTTTCTAAGATAAGGAATTATCAGGGCTGAAATCATAGAGAAAAATGAAGAGTCTGACTTAATTTCCTTCCCCTTGGACCTTTTTTGTTATTTTAAGTAACCCTGCATTAAATATTTTCTGTATATCCATATCTGTGGCTGTTGTCTCTCGTTCACCTCTTGCCAGTTTCTAGCACAGCATCTTGGGCACATTTTAGGTGTCAGTAAATATTGCAATTTAATTGACTACTGAAGGGTTTATAGCACTCAGGAATCAAGGCGTGACTCTTCAGCCCTTGACTAAATTCTTTGTGCAAGCCACTTTTCTTTGGGCTTCAGCTTACCCGTCTATCAGATGGTGAAAATACTTGTCAGTCTGTTTTATAGGTTTGGTGTGAACAGTTCAACTAAATATCACACATAAAAATGTTTTAAGACAGGTGCATTGGTACACACCTGTAGTCCCAGCTACTTAAAAGATGAGGCAGGAGGATCACTTTGAGGCCAGGAGTTCGAGGCTACAGTGCACTATGATCATGCCTGTGAATAGCCATGGCACTCCAGCCTGAGCAACATAGCAAGACCCCATCTCTTAAAATTTTTTTAAAATACCAAGTAACAACTACATGACGATGTGTAAGTTGTATAGTGGGAACTGGATGGGATTTGAGAGTTTTATAAAATCTAGGTTTACCACTTTCCTTGTACCTTTGAGCCTTGGTTTCCTCATCTACAAAGTTGACCTGATAATCACTCACTGGCCGATTTCAAGGAAAAGCTATGTGTGTGTGCATTTCGGTGCTGTGCAAATGATGCAGCATAATTGTGCTTTTGAGTAAATGTCACGATTCATGACTTTTCAGGACTGCAGTGTGCTAGCTTTTGTTCTGGACCACCTCCTCCCACATACCCAGAATGCAGAAGACAAGGACACACCTGCCCTGGCCCGCCTGTTCCTCGCAAGCCTGGCTGCTGCAGGGAGTGGCACAGATGCACAGGTGGCCCTAGTGAATGAAGTAAAAGCAGCCCTGGGACGGGCACTGGCTATGGCTGAGAGTACAGAGAAACATGCCAGGTAAAACCCATGCCTGACCTAGGCCTGATAACCAAGACCATCCCCTCATTTTCTTCTTGGTCCATGGGTGTCCTTGCACTTGAACAAGAGTTCTGGTCATACTGGCATCATACGCTCTGGTCCTCTCAAATAGTTCTGGTGATTGAAAATACCCAGAGCACTGATTACATTTGGAGGAAGTGGGAAAATGAAGGGATGTTTTCATTGTATTTCTATGGTCTTCAAGCAAGAAAGTTGAGCAGATTATTCGATATTATTTTTAAAGTTATGTTTATAGAAAATGAATGCTACCACATAGAGAGTGAGTTCTCACTTGTTTAGATCTTACTTCCAGAAAGAAACACTAAAGGCACAGGAGGGTTATCTGAGGAACGTTAATGAAGATATGGCCTAAGAATGAGCTGTATTCACATGATAAAGGTGTGAAACTTCTCTCCCAGGCTTCAGGCAGTGATGTGTATCATCAGTACTATCATGGAGTCCTGCCCCTCCACCTCCAGCTTCTACAGCAGTGCCACAGCCAAGACCCAGCACAATGGCATGAACAACATCATTCGACTCTTCCTGAAGAAGGGGCTAGTTAATGACCTGGCCAGAGTACCTCACAGCCTAGACCTGTCCAGGTAAAATCATGCCCAAGCCCTGGGCTTTTTCCCACTCTTCGTTCTCCATTTGCCTAGTGTGTCATGTTGCTTCACCAGACGCATGCTGAGGAAACACCTGGTGTGGTGGGAAAACCTTGGATATAGGTGGGAGACCTGAGTTTTTTGTATTATGGCTTTTAGCAAGGCACTTGCATTTCTTTAGGCCTCAGTTATCTCATTTACTGCAACTGAAGAGTTGGACTATACCAGTGACTTTTTCCCCCCCAAGCTTCCCCCCACTTTAATTAAAAATAACCCTTTGGAAGGAGGGGAGGGGCAAAAACCTACCTAATGGGTACAACAAACACTATTCAGGTGATGGACACACTGATAGCCCTGACTCAAGCATTACAAAAGCTATCCATGTAACAAAAACATTTGTACCCCCTTAATATTTTGAAATAAAATTTTAAAATAAATTAAATAACAGAATAGTTGAGATTTTAAAAATACTGTTTATTATAAGATTATATATGTATTATAAGAAATACTGGTGAGCAAAAATAAGAAAGTAGACACCATAGTCTGCCACCCAGATACCACTGTTACCTTATTGGATATCTTTGAATGTTTTCTGTGCACAAATTATAACATATTTTTTACTAAAGTTGTATTATACTGTATGTGCTATCTATCGTGTAATACAGGGTAGGATGTTTGTTTTTTGTTTTAACAATGTAAATAAATTTCCATGCTATCTGATGCCCAAGTCCATAATCAAAGATGTTTGTCCAAACCAGAATCCATCTAGCTATGTCCTCTGAGTCTCTTACTCTAACATAGGTCTTTGTTTCAGTCTTTATTTTGTTGTTCATGACACTAACTTGTTCATGTGACTGGACCTGCTGTCCTACAGAAGGTTGGTTTTGCCTTCTAAAGTTGGTCCATTTGCTTCCTTGCAGTGTAGTTTAACTTACTACATTACTTCCTGTTATTTTCTGTAAGCTTCTAGTTACATCTAGAGGCTCATTGGAGCAGTTTAAACATTTTTGGCTAAAATGTATATCTTAGGTGATGTACGTCTCATATTGTATCATGAGAGACACGTTTCTTTGAACCTACCATTAGTAATCATGTTAAGATTGACCACTGGATTGTAGTGATAATCATCATTGTACTGTTATATTCTTCTTACTAAAAAGTAATCTGTGTTGTTACTTTGTCATTGTACAAATGTCTAGTTTCCTATCAACCATATACCTAATTAATAGTCTTAATGTCAGTTGATAATGCTTGCCTGGGTCAGTTAATTTCATTGGGAGTTATGAATGACAGCTTTCTGGTTTCTCATTCCTTTTACATTATTAACTGGCATTTTTCTGTGAGTTAGCCCCAGAGGGAAAGTCTAGTTATGCTGAAAGTCTAGTTATGCTGAAAAGGCAGGGGAAAAGCTTAATTTTTGGCTGGGCGTGGTGACTCACGCCTGTAATCCTAGCACTTTGGGAGGCTGAGGCGGGAGGATGGCTTGAGGCCACTTGAACTTGAGACCAGCCTGGGCAATAGTGAGCCTGGTCTCTACCAAAAAAAAAAAAAACTTAGCTGGGCATGGTGGCGTGCACCTGTAGTCCCAGCTACTCAGGAGGCTGAGGCAGGAGGATCACTTGAGCCCAGGAGTTTGAGGTTGCAGTGAGCTATCTGTGATCATGCCACTGCACTCTAGCCCCAGCAACAGAGCAACACCCTGTCTCAAAAAAAAACAAAACAGAAAAAACTTAATTTTTTTCTCCTTAGTTACCAGTTTTCAGTGTAAAGTCAGAAGACCTTGCCACTGTATAATTCATCCATGTAACAAAAACACTTGTACCCCCTAAATCTATCAAAATAAATTTTTTAAAAGAAAAAATATGTATTTAATCACCACCTCAAATGTAGGTTTCTTTTGGCTTTCTATTTCCTAAGTAGTACTATGGACTCATGAACTTTTATCAATTTTTTAAAACCAGTGATTGAATTATTTGCATCACTACAATTATCTTTTTTTTTTTTCATGCTCGTATTATTGTACCTTTGGCCTGTGGGGCCCCTTCGAGGTGACTACTTTGTCCTTTTGATACAAACCCATCAATTTTTTTAAAAAATATCAAACTCACAGTAGTGTAATGAACACCATATGTCTTAACCTGGATTAACCAGTGTTGAACATTTTGCTCCATTTGCTTTATTTCCTCCTTCCCTCTCTTTCTGGGAGCTGATTTATTTGACAGCATGATACTTAAACCTCTAAATACTTCAACACGGGTGTCCTAAGAAAAAACATTGCCTTACATGGCTAGAATTCAATTATCACATCTACGAAATTTACTATTAATATAATAATACTCAATATATATTTCATATTCAGATACTCCCAGTTATTCCAATTATGTCTTTATAGCCTGAAGGAGAATGTTTTGATTCAGAGTTCAGTGAGCACCGCGAATTACATTTGGTTATCATATGTCTCTTGTTTTTCATGACATTTGACTATTTTGAAGAATCCAAGCCAGATGTCTTATAGAATATCTCATAGTCTACATTTTTGTAATTGCTCCCTTACAATTAAGGTCAGGTTAAACATTTTTGGCAAAAATACTACATAGGTATTTGCCCTTCTCACATCACATCAGGAGACACATAATACCATTTTGTCCCATTATTGGCGATGCTAAATTTGATCCCATGGTTAGGGTGATATCCGTTAGATTTCTACTTTGTAATTAATACGTTATCTGTGAAGTGACACTCTTGAGATCACATGAAGATCGTGTGAATATTCTATGCCCTGAAGATTTTTAACTCAGTAGTTTTTTGTCTTGATTTGTGATCCTGCCTGGATCACTTATGTTGCTGGTTGCAAAGTGATGATTTTCTGATTTTCCTGTTCTTGTTTATTAGCTGGCATTCTTTTTAATGAAGAACTCACTCTCCCCACTTTTGTATCCCTGTGGATACGGATTCTTTTTATATTCAATATGTTACAATCCATTACCATCATTATTCTTTTTGGTACCCAAGTTGGGCCTGTGGTAATGATTCCATTAGTTTTTTTGCCCTTCATTTTTGGAAGCCTTTTGGTACAAGATATCCCAGGCTCACCTTGTACCTTCTTTGCCATATTCCTGGGACCACTTCTAATGAGCCTTGGTTCCTTTTAGTGTGGGATGGTATCAGAGACCATTATCTGGGTGCTAGGGGGCATACACACACACACACACACAAAAAAAAAAAAAAAAAAAAAAACATAAAAGCAGAGCTGCTCTGGTTTTAGTGGGAGCCTATTTGGCCTCACACACTTTATTACTGTTAGAAATCACATCACACCTCCAACTGCAGCCCCTTTGGCACTTGTACTAAACCCTAGGAAGGCCTGCAGAGTATAGTTTGAAATCTACAGGACTTAAAACATTTATCATGTTCCTTTGAGCTGTTAAGATTTGGAGACTAAGTGCTGGTGTTTTTTTGTTTTGTTTTGTTTTACACAGCCTGAGTGTGTCTGAGAAGTGGCTTGCTTACTTGCATGTAATCAACCAGGATACATTCTGACTTCCAGTCAAGAATTTCTTCCTCACATGCTTACCACATCCCCATGAAATATGACATTGATTTAACCCTTGCTTTGGGGGTGGGTTCCTTGAAGACCCTTAAGTCAAATATTTTTTTCTTCTAAATAATAAGTAGAATGTTAGTTCTGGGACCTCTTGCCCCTTTTTCTCTTAGTAGCTTCTATTGTAGGAACCTTAATGGCACTTAGAGGACACCTGCTGTCTCTCTGCTCAGTGCATATTTTTATCTCCCTTTATCTCAGTCCCAACATGGCCAACACAGTCAATGCTGCTCTGAAGCCTTTGGAAACACTTTCCCGGATTGTGAACCAGCCCAGTAGCCTTTTTGGCAGCAAGAGTGCTTCCAACAAGAGCAAGTCTGAGCAGGATGCCCAAGGAGCCTCTCAGGACTCCAATAGCAACCAGCAGGACCCAGGTAGGGAATCAGAGCCAATGGACTGGAGAGCTGGAGGGATGGGAGTAGTTGCTTTATGGGCCTGGGATCACAACTGTTCTGGCTTGGTTTTGTTTCCCTGGGAACTTGCTGGCCTTCCAGAGATCTGTCATAGTGGCGTGGGAATCTGCCCCACAAAGAATTCCTTCAAATTGCAGCCTTGTTTGGCTATCCTCACACGTAGCCTTGTCTTTTCCTTTGTCACCCATTCGTTTATTCTCTGAGAACTTGTAAACTTGCCCAAGGAGGGAACCTTATTGTCTTCTCGCTTGCCTCGTGGTGCCCAGCACATAGGCACCCTTTGATTATTTTGCTGGTTGGTTGATTGTTTCAGGCGAGCCTGGGGAAGCAGAAGTACAGGAGGAGGATCATGATGTCACTCAGACAGAGGTGGCAGATGGGGATATCATGGATGGGGAGGCTGAAACCGACTCAGTGGTGATTGCTGGGCAGCCTGAGGTGCTCAGTTCACAAGAGATGCAGGTAGGGAGGCAGATCACCCAGCATTTCCCTGTTGCGGCGCTGAACCAAACCCCCAGGTGGTGTGGGTGGGTGAGTACTTTAGATCCTTGCCTCAATGCTGTCTGCTTTGCAGAGGAGCATGGATGGTATGCTTAGTAGATGCTCAGTAAATGTGTTTGAATTGTATTAAAGGAGGGGTGGGGGCAGAGCCAGGATGCCATGTACTATGAAATGGTATAGATCCCAACCGGAAAACTTAGGCACAGGTGAGATGTTGATGTAGAAAGCTGGCCTGAGGCCTTTGGGCCCAGGGTCTTTGATTTACTTGGCTCTGGTCATTAATGGAAGCTCCTTAACACCACCATATGCCTATAGCACCAGCTCTTGCTAGGTCATTAAAATGGCAGTCTTCTAAAGACCCTAAAGAAAGCATTGTAATTTCTGGAGCTGGTAGCATTGGGTAAGAAATAGGGCCTGCAGTCCTAAACTGCTGGCTCTAAGGAGATCTGCATGTATTCCTGGACAGTATAAAGACTAACCTGATATCAGATAACTGGGATGGACCCACTTGAAGGACAGTCTGAGTGTGGATTGGCAGCACGTGGTAGTTTCTGTGCTATTAGCACCAAGTGTGTGGTTTTTATGTAATATCTTCTGTCACGCATAATCCTAGAAACGTATGCTCCCTTGCTGGCTTTTTTTAGGGTTTCGGTGCTAGCACAATGATAGACTTGTGTGCATCCATATGTATGTTCTATTTCTCTCCAGGTTGAGAATGAGCTGGAGGACCTGATAGATGAGTTGCTTGAGAGGGATGGCGGATCTGGGAACAGTACAATTATAGGTGAGAGCCCCAGAACTGAGTATAGCCTCTTCCTTTGCCTCAGTCTCTCTTGGGAGGACCCTTTTTCTCATCATCTGCTTGCTCAGCTCTGCCTAAGGGCTCATAGCCAGCCTAGATTGCTGCTTATCTTGATGTTGACAGTCTTACAGATGAGAAATTCACAAGCCATCTACAGGCCTGTGGCAGGTCTGAAGTGTTGCCTATGGGGGGGTTGGGGGAGGGAGTGACCATCAGCATAGATGATATGTCAGGCACATCAAAAGAATGTTTATTCATAGAGGCCTAGAGGAGGCTGTAGGGTGAGGAAGTGCTTTCCTTTCAGTTCTTCAATGAAGTCCAGGGGCTTTCTGCCTCTGAGTCTCAGTAGTGTAAAAAGAGTGATCATTCCCTAGGGTGGCCCTTTTTAAATCTCAGAAAACAACAAAGGTACCCTACTGTCACCTGGCTCTGAGGGTGTATGTGTTACTTGTTTTTACTTTATCGATCAAGGAAATCAAAGAATAAATGGAAGTAGACATGTATTCTTAAGTTTTACAAAGCTTTTTCACACCCAGTATCCTCTCTGGTTTCACAATTAGTGGGATTGGCAGGGCAGATGTGATCATCCCATTTTACAGATGAGGAAACTGAGACTCAGACAGGTAAAGTGACTGGCCAAGCTCACCTAGCTAGTTGACAGCAGAGAATCCAGATCTTCTCCCTCATCCAAAAAAAAGTGGATGTCTGCTAGGTGTACATAGGCTACTTTAGGCGCACCCAATCTGGAAAGGGAAGTCCTCTGTTGTTCAGTGAAGGCTCTGCTCTGTAACCTTCAGTGAGCAGAAGTGGAGAGGATGAATCACAAGAGGACGTGCTGATGGATGAAGCTCCTTCCAACCTCAGCCAAGCTTCCACCTTGCAGGCCAACCGAGAAGGTGAGAGTGCCGAGGCCAGAAAGGCCTCCCTTCTTGCCCTGCACGTCTGACAGACACTACACTAGGGTTTTCCTGGAGGCAGCTGCCCACGTGCAGAATAAGGAAGCATCTGTCTGCATGCGCTGATATACACCATCCACTTTATCCTCAGCCAGTTTTTCAAATAACATGTTACTACTGCTTGCCCAAAGTTTGTCACTTCTTACTTGGTTCGCTTTCTTCTTACCCACTTGCTATCATCGCTCCAGATTCCCTCTTATCAACAGGATGTAGTCAATAACAAAGTAGGGCTGGGAAGGCAAGGGGGCACCAGCAGACTTGGCCAAGTCTTAGGCCATGGCTCCTCAAGCACCACCCGGTAGCCAGCCTCCACATTCAGCCACCCTGCTCAGCGTGTTGATGCATTGATTGGCACTCTCAGGAAATCAGGGCTAGCTCACTAAGTCTGTACATCACCCCAGATCTGGTTCTTCCTCTCCTAGAGTCAGATACCCCATCGCCTTCCCACTGAATCTGCCGGCCTGCCCAGTAGCCTGTTTTCTAGCTACTCAGTATAGTCCTCCAATGTGCTCCCTTTGTTTTAGATTCCATGAATATCCTGGACCCTGAGGATGAGGAGGAGCACACTCAGGAAGAGGACAGCAGTGGCAGTAACGAGGATGAGGATGATAGTCAGGATGAAGAGGAGGAGGAGGAGGAAGATGAGGAAGATGATCAGGTGAGGGGGGACTGTGTTTGGGTTGGTTCAGATGACTTCTTCCATGGGAACACAGAGCTGCAGAACACCAACAGTCTGGGTTGCTAGACTCAGCGCCTCCCTCCCTCATGTGCACATGTGGCCATGACACCAGGCTTCAGAAAACCCTTACCTCCAGCAATTCTCCATCTCCTATTTTCCCTTAAGGAGGATGATGAAGGTGAAGAGGGAGATGAAGACGATGACGACGATGGCTCTGAGATGGAATTGGATGAGGATTACCCTGATATGAACGCTTCTCCCTTGGTCCGATTTGAGCGCTTTGACCGGGAGGATGATCTCATCATTGAGTTTGACAACATGTTCTCCAGTGCTAGTAAGATACAGGGGCTCAGCTGGGTTTTATCTCTTGATTCTTATACCCTTCTCTAGGGTAAGCAAAGCAGTGAACCAAATCAGTCTGATACAGACAGCACTTCTTTTCCTATGCTGACTTCCTGGGGCAAGGGATATCTGAATCCATCTCTCTCAGTAGTATATGCCTAGAAGAAGGAATAGTGAGAGGCTGCTTTTGTTCCCTTCACCTCAGTAAATAGGCAGCCATTTTAGAGCCTGGACAACTTGATGATTTGCTTGATTTAAAAAAAAAAATGTGAGACCAAGGCTGACTGCATCAGGCACCTGAGTGCACACTACAGTGAAAGGGAAATCAATAATCCTTATGTCTATAACACTGGATCTTGAGGGTTTGGATGGATACCTTTGAGCTTGGCATTGGGGAGTGCATTTGAACATATTCACTCTGTTCATCAAGGATGCATCTTTTCAGGGGAGAGAGTGAATCTCTTCCCTCCTCCCCCATCAACGTCAAAGTTCCCTTTTAGTGTCAAGTTAGAGTTGAGTTCTTAGAATCGAGCTGTCTTGATAGGGCAGGTCTTAACCTCAAATCACAAGCATGGTATAGCAGAAAACACTGTTCTGGTCTGTTGTCTTGGCCAAGTAATCTCTTACCTCTTTGAGCCTCAGTTTTTCGCCTGTAAATTAAAAGTTTGAAAAGAAAAAAAAATGGGTTGGGATATCTTCTATGATTCTCTTTGCAGTTTTGTGATTTTCATCAGTCTTCCTTATAGTTGAGCCTCTGTCCATTCAGCAAATTGAATAATAGAAAAGTGTCTACTGTGTCATAGGTACTAGGGGTACAACAGTAAGGAAGAAAACAGTCCTCGGCCCTCATAGGAGCTTATGGTCTATTAGGAATTATAAGTAAGCAGGCATTACATTGCAGTATGGTAAGAAAGCACAGAGTAAAGGGTTATCTTACCCAATCCATAGAAGTCAGGCTTCACAGAGGAAGTGACAAGAACAAAAGAGCAGGTGAAGAAGAGGAAGAGGAGTCTTCAAGGTAGAGGGAGCAGCATGTGTCTGAGGGGCCTAGAAACATCACTGTGGCTGTAGTATGTAGAATGGATTGGGAGAAGGTACTATTTAGGAGGCTGTTGCAGTATTTAGGTGAGAGATGATGGCATAAGCTATGGTAGTGTCAGTGATTGTAGATTAGGTGTGGGAATGAGGGAGAAAGGACAAAGCTCAGGTTTCCGTGTGAGGAAGTAAGGCCCAGGAGACATGGTTCTGATTGTACAACTATGGAAGAAATTTCTTTTTGGCACTGACCCCTTTGCATATTGTCCTTGCAGCAGACATCCCCCCATCCCCAGGAAATATCCCTACTACCCACCCACTGATGGTACGCCATGCAGACCACAGTTCTCTGACGCTGGGCAGTGGCTCCTCTACCACTCGTCTCACGCAGGGCATCGGGCGCAGTCAGAGGACCCTAAGGCAGCTGACAGCCAATACAGGCCACACCATTCATGTTCACTACCCTGGAAATCGCCAGCCCAACCCTCCTCTTATACTCCAGAGGTGAGTTACAAAGATCTGTTGGGTTCACCAGAGCACTTGTAAGAATCTTCACTGTGCTTCAGCCTTGTCTTAACCTCAGGGGAAACAGTCCAGTACTTAATGCTCTTGTCACACACACAAATACGGTATCTGTCCTGTTTCTTTGTGAGTTATATATGCAGCCTTTTGGGGAATAGCAAATTATATGACATGGTCTTTTGCTTAAAAGTCCTATGCATACATTCAGCAATTAAGTATCTCATATGCCAAGCACTTAACACTTCAGATATAGACAGGAAAAGATCTCTGCTTTCCAGCTTAGAGTTTAGTGGGAGAAACAATTTTAAGTGGTGAAAGAAAGGGATATAAGTGTTGCAGTGGTTGGTGTACAGAGTGGGTACAAGGGAGGCAATATAATTTAACACAATGCCTGGCACATGGAAGCTTATCAGTGACACTCACTCTGTGCCAGGAACTATGGAATAATATGCAACCTCACTCCAAATAAAGTTCTCACACTGGTGTGATATTTAGAAAAGTAACTAAGACTTGTGTGCAGCATGATATGGTCCATAATTGCATTATGGATTTAATAGAGGATACAGAAAAAGGATCTCAAACTGTAACTGGTTGCAGGACACCTATGCACTTACAGTGATCATGGTACCCCCAATATCACCTTACAGGTTGCTTGGTCCCTCAGCTGCTGCTGACATCCTTCAGCTGAGCAGCAGCCTTCCCCTACAAAGCCGGGGCCGCGCTCGCCTCCTTGTGGGCAATGATGATGTCCACATCATTGCCAGGTCTGATGATGAACTGCTGGATGACTTTTTCCATGACCAGAGCACAGCTACCAGCCAAGCAGGCAAGTTTATGTGGTAAAAGAGAGGGTAGAGTTTATCAGATTCTGATTTCTCCCTGCTGAGGAAAAGCAGAACAGTGTCTGCCCTGGAGAAAAACCCCACTTTGTAGGCACCAGAACCACTCCATGACTTAGCCGTGGGAAACAAAAACTTTATTGTTTCTTGGGTCCTGTAAAGGAAGTACTGCAATTTTTGGATCAGTAGACACTTGACAAGGCCAAGAATCTCACTCCCCCATTGTTCCCCTTACAGGAACCCTGTCTAGCATCCCCACAGCCTTGACCCGCTGGACAGAGGAATGCAAAGTTCTTGATGCTGAGAGCATGCACGACTGCGTTTCAGGTGTGTGACCAATTGCTTATCAGGGTATTAGTGAGCCTTCCCAGTCTAGGACAAATGCGTGGAGAGTTGTTCCCCTGGTTCTCTGTGGCAGCAAGCTCTGCCTCTTGGCTTCCTCCCTGACCTGACCAGAGCAGCCTCTGATCTTTACCTCTTTGATACAGTGGTTAAAGTGCCCATTGTCAATCACCTGGAATTCCTGAGGGATGAGGAGCTAGAAGAAAGGCGTGAGAAACGCAGGAAACAACTGGCTGAGGAAGAAACAAAGATAACTGACAAAGGCAAAGAAGATAAGGAGAACAGGGATCAGAGTGCACAGGTGATTCCCCGGGGCTGGGAGGATTCGTCTTTGGCTATGTCTTCCCTAATGTGGTTTTGGCATACACATGGCAAACCAGAGTTACTGAAGAATCCTAGGACATTCACATTGAACCTGGGAAACTTTTCATTCCAAATTCACTATACACTCACCTGATATATAGGGGAAAGAATTCAAATTCAGAGGGAAAATTATTTCTGCCATAGTCTCTACCTCCAAGGACTGCAACTAGACAAGGAGAATAACCTTGACTAAGCTCATGCTCTTGGTTATTCAGTTTCCTTTCTGTTAGTGGACTGCCAATGTGGGGAACCTTACTCAAGATGACCCCCTTCCATCATTTGAATATGCTCGGCTTGGGCATCAGATCAGAGAAAATATTTGTACCCTGAACCCCATCACTGCATGTCATTTTCTAGGGCTCACATTTATAAGATTCCCAATAACATGATTTTGGTTTAGAAAGAAGCTACCTACTTTTTTCTGAAACTTCCAGGACCTCAGATAGTATAACTTAAATACGTATGAGTAAAAGCCGATAGAAATAAAAAGACATTAAAAGACTTTAGTATACACTACTCAGCAGTTAGGGTATCAGATAGATTAAAAATAAGGATATTGACGTGTTTGGTTATAATAACAAGTTTGATGTAACAAATATCTTTCTATAGAACTTTTTATGTAATAAATAGTAACATTGTTTCAAACACATGATAAAGGATGGAAAGTAAGGAAATCTAGCATGTGACTGTGAAAAGGCTAGAGTGGACAAAATAAGCCTAAGGAAGGGAAAAATATGTAAGTGAAACTAAGAAATTGCTAGTCTCATGATCATGCCCAGCCCTAAGGTGGTTTTTATTATCCTTTCCTCCTGTTACTCGATTCCCCCAACCCCTGCATTTCCCCCTTGCCCCCAAGCTATTCTTAAACATGCATATGTATAAAGAAATTAGACATATTTGTGTGATGAAATGAGCACCTACCTTTGGTCACCTGGCCAAAGCATTTTCCAGCAGGTCACTGACCACCTAGATGGTTTAGGTACAAGACAGTGACTATTACAGTTGACCTCTATCTTAACGTGCTTGGAAGGTCCCACATTGGTCTATCCCTTCTCTTTGCAGTGTACTGCGTCTAAGACAAATGACTCCACTGAACAGAACCTCTCAGGTAACTCTCCTTCCCTTTCCCCTTTTTTCTGATCGCTCATTTGGTTCTTGCTCCTGACCCTTCTGAGTAGCTGGCCCATGTGGGCTGAAGATGGACGCTGGTGCTCTGTGGGATGAGGTAGTAGATTGTATAGTTTTAGGGTCATACCCCATCTTGGAGATAACTATACAGTCTACTGTCTTTCCCACGGTGGTACACTTTCCCTCCGATGCTCTGTTCAGGTTCTTGTTCTGGTTATGCTTTATTCTGGCATGGGTAGCAAGAACTGAGCGTGTACATCTTTAAGGTTGTTGGTCCTTTGGTGACCACGATGGTGTGGTGTTTCATGAGAACATTAATGACAGTGGTTCTCAAATGCCAGTCCTCCATGGAAATGAGCAAAATCAGGGAGCTTTAATGCCTTTTTCATAAAGCTGAATTTATTCCATATTTAGAAATTATGTGCTTTTTAGTTCTTTGGTAACAAAATATTTTTATTGTGTTGATGAGATATTCTATTTGAATATTATTGGTTCATGGAATCTAAAAGTCTAAACATTGTCTTGGGCACTCTGCTTTTGGAGAAAGTAGATCTATGGACTAAATGGTATGATGACCATATGCTTTCTATTTCTTCTAATCGTCTTAACAATGGTCAGTAGCCATTTTGTGATTCTAACAATTGGTCCATGTGGTATCATATGTCTCCCCCACCCCTATTTCCTCAGACCTTTCTTCTGCTTCCCTACACTTCTGTCTTCTTTGGCACTTGAGTTGGGAAATGATTGTACCAAAGCCTACACAGTATTTTTTAAAGCAATGAAGGAGGGTAAATGTCCTGGTGCCCTTAATTTAGCAAAGGGTCTTTGAAAGGGTCTGCCACCAGGTAAAATGGCCTTTTGCCTCCTGCCCTTTACTAGAAGATTCTGCTCATGCCAGGGTGAGGTAGTAAGTTGTATTGTTGTGGGGTAGGGATATTAGACCCCAATTAGAAGATAACTATACAACTTACTACTTTCCCTGGTGTGTGGCATATTTGCACTTAGTCTTGCCAGTGTTGCCTCCATCAGACAAAGTTGTGAATTTTCCTTGGATAATCAGGACTGGAAGAAAAGGAAGGTGGAAGGGGACAGATGATATTTAGGGTGAGGCACAGATATCATTATGAAGTGACTTGTTCTTTATTGATTGGAGCATGTAATTGAATATTTTACCTTTGGGCATGAACTCAAACATTTTGCTATTCTTCAACTGTATAATGACTGCACTTAATAACAGAGCAAGAATGTACAGAGGGAATAGAAAGCATACATTAAGAGTTGTGAGGAAAATTCTGACCATTTCTTGCTCCAAATATATGAGGAAATGGGAGGATCAATAGGCTTTTGGTAGGTAGATTTTCTGTGTACCTCCAGAGATATTTAGCCTCACCCTATCTGTGTGGCATAAAATCTTCCCCTTCCACCTGGGATGCAAAAAGGATTTTATTTTTAGGATCCACAAAAATTCAGATCTCTAGTTCTTGGGCCATAGATAGCACTGTCCCTTAGCTCTTACCCTGGGTATACCAGACCAGAACTGTTCTTTGGAGCAGTTGCTTGTTGGGGGGAGAGGGAAGCCTACATCATTGGCTGGGTGGGATACTTGTAAAGACACATGTGCTGATTGGGGTGGCTCCCCTGGTCATTGGCTGATTGCCCCTTAACCCCTGTTATTGTTCTTTCCGAGAAAGATGGGACTCCTATGCCTGACAGCTACCCAACAACTCCATCATCAACTGATGCAGCTACATCTGAGTCCAAGGAGACCCTTGGCACTCTGCAGCCCTCACAACAGCAACCAACACTCCCACATCCACCAGCCTTGGGAGAGGTTCCTCAGGAGCTACAGTCCCCAGCTGGAGAAGGGGGAAGCTCTACACAGCTATTGATGCCTGTAGAGCCAGAGGAATTGGGTCCTACAAGGCCAAGTGGAGAAGCAGAAACGACTCAGATGGAGTTATCCCCAGCTCCCACTATAAGTGAGTAGACTTTCAACTTTTGAAGGGGGTAGAGCAGGAGGGAAGAATGGATGTCTTTGTTGCTTCTCTTTACACTCTAGCTTGAGAAGAATAGTATTAGCTCAAGTCCTCAAATAGTGGGATCTCAGCTTGCACATTAGCTTTCTTAGGTGAAGTTAGTTTGTTTCTTCTCTGTATGCTCAAGTGATTATGGTTGAGTGTCTAATACTGGTGATGATTCCATTTATTGAGACAATTGCTCTATTCCTGGGCTATTACGCCAGGCTTATTATTTAACCTTAAAAATAACTCTCCAGCCGGGTGCAGTGGTGCATGCCTGTAGTCCCAGTGACTCAGGAGGATCCCTTGAGCCCAGGAGTTCTAGTGCAGCCTGGGCAACATAGTAAAACCCTGCCTGTTAAAAAAAAAAAAAAAAAAAAACAAAAAAAAACAGCTACTACTCTCCAAAGTAGATGGTGTTATCTCCACGAATAAACTTAAACTAAGAAGTGAAATAATTAGCCCAAAGTCACTTGGTAAGTGGTTGAGCTGGGGTTAAAATTCACATCTGTCTGACTCTAAAGCTTACTCACCTTCCATAGTTCCCAGGATGGCAAGCACATCACCCCACACATATAGCTCTTCCATCTTCCTGGTAGACACTGGCACTATTTCCCCCTGGTTTGAAATGGGGCCTCAAAATTTTTCTCAGCGCAGAATTCCAACAGGGTAAATTGAGACTTGTTTGCCATCCCTGCTCTATACCATGCTGCTTGTTACGTGCTCTGGAGAGACCTTAAGGTGTCAGGGTATTTTCCTTCAAGGAACCTTGTTTATTTAGATAAACAGATGACATGCATGTACAAATGGTACCTGTAGGGAATCTGAAAGTGGCAAGATCCCTTATCTGGGGTGCCTAGGGAAGATATTTCACAGGCATGCCTGGAACACAGTACATATTCAACAATTGATAAAAATAGCTTGAGCTGAGCCTTAAAAAGCAGGTGAGATTGCTGGGGAACAGCAAATCCAGCACGGGAGAAGTGAGAAGTCTGAGCCGACTGCCCCTAAGGAAACAACCTTACCAAAGACCTTGTCTGTCATGTTGCCCTGATTCCAGGCAGAGATTTAACCTCTCCCTATGACTTCCTCCTAGCCTCTCTTTCCCCAGAGAGAGCTGAGGATTCTGATGCACTAACAGCTGTCAGCAGTCAACTGGAAGGCTCTCCCATGGACACCAGCAGCCTGGCTTCCTGTACCCTAGAGGAGGCTGTGGGTGACACCTCAGCAGCTGGCAGTTCTGAACAGCCCACAGCAGGCAGCTCCACTCCTGGGGATGCCCCGCCAGTCGTGGCAGAAGTGCAAGGCAGGGGTGATGGGACGGGGGAACCTTCCCAGCCACCTGAGGACAGGTAAGCATTGTGTGGGCAAGTGAAGGGTAGGATGTGTTGGGGGATGTTTCAAGCCACATTCATACTTGTTAACAAATGGACGTGATTGTTAGACTGGGGAGATCAACCTGGTTTCTATGAGAAAGGGGTATTGTAGGAGTGTTTTATAAATGGGAAGACATAATACAGAGAACAACTTGAGTATGATTTCCCTCAGCTCTCCCCCTGCATCCTCTGAGAGTTCTTCCACCAGAGATTCTGCCGTGGCCATTTCTGGAGCAGATTCCCGAGGAATCCTAGAAGAGCCACTGCCTTCAACAAGCAGTGAAGAAGAAGATCCCCTTGCAGGTGAGCTCCATGTGGGCTCAGGTCATCCTAGAGTTGTTTTGGCTTCTAGTAGCCTTTGGCATGGCAGTGCCCACCAGGCAAACAGTTCCAGCCAGATGGGGAAGTCATGTGTGTAAAGGGAGAAGGACTGGCAGTAAGGGGATGCTGGTGTGGCGTGATAGGACAAGCCCAGCCTTTGGGAGTCAAAATGATCTTAGCTCATTCAGATTCCCCTACTCTGCCACATCCTACCTTTACAACCTAGAGCCATTATTTAGTTTCTCTGATCCTCATTGATACTAAGGGGGTGATAATATCTACATGGTAGGGTCTTTATAAAGGTTAAGTGACAGTGTGCACAAAGAACCTGGCACATAACAAGAGCTATTCTGAGCCCTGGGAAGGTGGGTGGGCCTTCTCTGCATGTCCCATGTCCTTTGCAAGTAATGAAAACATGTAAAGCTGGTTTCCCTCAAGCAGTGACGTGGGCTTCTTTTCTCCGAGTACATCTTAGGCATCAGTAGAGGTGTGAGTCCGTTCACATCTTGCATCTCCCATCAGGTATTAGTCTCCCCGAAGGTGTGGACCCCTCTTTTCTGGCTGCTCTGCCTGATGACATTCGTCGGGAAGTCCTGCAGAACCAGCTGGGTATCCGTCCACCAACTCGGACTGCTCCCTCTACAAATAGCTCAGCTCCTGCAGTGGTGGGAAATCCTGGTGTGACTGAAGTGAGCCCTGAGTTCTTGGCTGCCCTGCCTCCAGCCATTCAGGAGGAAGTATGTGAGCGGGAAAATGGTGGGGCAAGGCTGCCTGGGAGGAGATATGCCCCCATTGACTTTTTCTGCTCTATAGGTGCTAGCGCAACAGAGAGCTGAGCAGCAGCGACGGGAGCTGGCACAGAATGCCAGCTCGGACACCCCCATGGACCCTGTGACCTTCATCCAGACTCTGCCCTCAGACCTGCGCCGTAGTGTCCTAGAGGACATGGAGGATAGTGTGTTGGCTGTGATGCCACCTGACATCGCAGCTGAGGCTCAAGCCCTGAGACGAGAGCAGGAAGCCCGGCAGCGGCAGCTCATGCATGAGCGTCTGTTTGGGCACAGCAGCACCTCCGCACTCTCTGCCATTCTCCGAAGCCCGGGTACAAAGGGAGACAAGTGGGAGGGCTCTGGAATGTCTGTCTTTGCCCAGATGAGGCTTTGTTTGCTCAGCTTTGTATTACTTGGACTCAGCTTACTGTCCTCCAGTATCTCAGTTTTCTTTTTCTTTCTTTCCAGCTTTCACCAGTCGCCTGAGTGGCAACCGTGGGGTCCAATACACTCGCCTTGCTGTGCAGAGAGGTGGCACCTTCCAGATGGGGGGTAGCAGCAGCCATAACAGGTACCTTTGTCTTTCTTCCCATTATTGTGCCACCTCTCAAGTCTGTAAGTCCAACTCCCTTAATTTTATAGGTGGAGAAGCCGAAATCCCGATAGGCAGGCTGGATGACCTTTCTAGGCCATTTCCTTGAATGAGTGGGAGAGCTAGATCTTTGGATTCCCCCTTTAGAAAGCCAATCCTTTTTTATAGTCTAGCTACTGAAGAGCATAATCAAAAAGGCAGGCTGGCAGCAGGTGCCTGGCTATGGTTTTAACAAGAAGGAAAACCAATTTGCCTTGATTGTAGCATCTAGGCTGGGGAAGTAGAGAGGAGTTAGTTATTAACCAGGCTGAGGCAGAGTGGGCCCAACATGCCAAAATGTGAAGGGAGTGATCAGTTCCTATAAGGTAGACAATTCCTTGGTACTCTGGAGAAGGCAGAAATTAGCATTGTCTCCTAGACAGAGGTACAGTCGGATTTTTACCAGTCAATAGATGATACAAACCTGGGCTGGAATCTCTGCTCTCTTCTTAGTCATGTGATGCAGGGGAAGTCACTTAACCTGTTTGAGCCTCTTGTTCATCATCTCAAAAATGGGTAATTCTCTAGTTTGTACAGCAGCCCTGTGAGGAAGATGTTATAGTCACTGTAAAGTGCCTGGTACATAGTAGGCACTTAAGAGGGCAGCTATTACTATGAAGGAAACCCCTTGGACTGGACACCCTTCCTTCTCGAGCTTCCTTGGAGGTATCCAGCTTATTCCCTTCCCCCAGGCTTATGCCTAATCCTAGCGTTCTAGCTGAAGTGTTAACCCAGAAACCATGCTCTATTTCTAGGCCTTCTGGCAGTAACGTGGACACTCTTCTCCGCCTCCGAGGACGGCTCCTTCTGGACCATGAAGCCCTGTCTTGTCTCCTGGTCCTACTTTTTGTGGATGAGCCAAAGCTCAATACTAGCCGTTTACACCGAGTACTGAGAAATCTCTGCTACCATGCCCAGACCCGCCACTGGGTCATCCGCAGCCTACTCTCCATCTTGCAGCGTAGCAGTGAGAGTGAGCTATGCATTGAAACACCCAAGCTCACCACAAGTGAGGAAAAGGGCAAAAAGTCAAGCAAGAGCTGTGGGTCAGGCAGCCATGAGAACCGTCCCCTGGACCTGCTACATAAGATGGAGTCTAAGAGCTCCAACCAGCTTTCCTGGCTCTCAGTATCCATGGATGCAGCCCTAGGTTGCAGGACTAATATATTCCAGATCCAGCGTTCAGGGGGGCGCAAACATACTGAGAAGCATGCAAGCAGTGGCTCCACTGTCCACATCCACCCCCAGGCTGCTCCTGTTGTCTGCAGACACGTTTTGGACACACTCATTCAATTGGCCAAGGTGAGGGGCTTGAAGAAACCCAACTCCTGGGGATAGAAGAAGGGTGGCAGCAACAGTTTGGGTGAAATCTGAACCCTTGGGCTAGCAAGTCTTCACTTGCTGTTATTTTAAGTGTTGAGCCCTGTGTTGTTTCTGGGAAATTGTCCAATAAATAAATTTGTGGGGTTTTTATCTTCACTCTTTACAATTTTTATGCATCGTCTTAATCATCAAAACAACTATCTGTGGTCTGTATGATTTCTGTTTTACAGATGAAGACGCTGGGATTCAGAACATTTAAGTGGCTTTGTCATGTGACTAGGAAGTGATGGGGCTGGACTTAGAACTTAGTTCTGATCCGACCAGTGTTCTTTCAATAATAAGCATTGCTACCATGTAGTGAGGGCCTCACCTTGTGCCAGGCACTGTGCAAAATGCATTATATCATTTAATCTCAACAACTTTGCAAGGTAGCGTAGTCTTCCCCATTTTATAAGTGCAAAGGCTGAGGCTCAGAAAAGTTTGCTAATCAGTTTTGCTACAAAGCCCTTGTTCATTTCTCTAGGCTGCTTCGCCATCTGTTGGATAAATCTCCTATATGACATCTCCTCCTGTGTTACCAAAGCTGTCCAAAGGAAAGGAGAGTCTGAGAGCCAATTGTCTTTCCCTGTCGGGAAGGCTTATCCTCTATGGAGACCCCCTAGACCAAGCCTATCCTTATTTTCCCGGCAGGTGTTTCCCAGCCACTTCACACAGCAGCGGACCAAAGAAACAAACTGTGAGAGTGATCGGGAGAGGGGCAGTAAGGCCTGCAGCCCGTGCTCCTCACAGTCCACCAGCATTGGCATTTGCACAGACTTCTGGGACTTACTGGTAAAACTGGACAACATGAATGTTAGCCGGAAAGGCAAGAACTCCGTGAAGTCAGTGCCAGTGAGCGCTGGTGGTGAGGGGGAAACCTCCCCATACAGCCTTGAGGCCTCTCCACTGGGGCAGCTCATGAACATGTTGTCACACCCAGTCATCCGACGGAGCTCTCTCTTAACTGAGAAACTCCTCAGGCTCCTTTCTCTCATCTCAATTGCTCTCCCAGAAAACAAAGTGTCGGAAACACAGGCTAATTCTGGCAGCAGTGCTTCCTCCACCACTACTGCCACCTCAACCACATCTACCACCACCACCACTGCCGCCTCCACCACGCCCACACCCCCTGCTGCAACCACCCCTGTCACTTCTGCTCCAGCCCTGGTTGCTGCCACGGCTATTTCCACCATTGCCGTAGCTGCTTCGACCACAGTGACTACTCCCACGACTGCTACCGCTACTGTTTCAAGTAAGTGTGGATGTAGGCTGGGAGCTCTAGGGTGTGTACTGTGGCATGTGCCTCACCCTTTCCCCCATCCCAGTAGTCATCCTTAAATGATAGTCATCAGCTTGGTTTGTGTTCGTGAGAGCAGAATGTGTTCATTCTCACTCATCTGTCCCAGTTTGTTCTCGTTCTCTTTCTCTTTCTCTCTCTCTCGCTTTCTCTTTGCCCCACCTCCTCTCTCTGTCTCTCCCTCTCTCCCTCTCTTTCTCTCTCTCTCTCTTTCTCTCTCTCTCACACACACACACACACTCCTGTGAAGGCCAACAGGCATTCACTCAATGTGGCCTCCCTAGGCTAGGCACCAAAAGGAAAAGAGAGAAAAGTCCCTGTCTTCAAGGAGCTCCCAGCCTTTCCAGCCTGGTTGAGGGAGCCAGTTCTCATAAGAAACAGTTCAAGAGCAGGCAGGATACACTATGAATCAGAGTAGCCAGACCATCTCAAGATATGAAGGGAATGAGCCCTGCAGCAGATTGGTAAGAATTATCTGAAGAAGTAGGTTTTAAAGAATAAAGAGGGCTATGATGGTAGGGAAACAGTTGGGAGAAATGCCTGGGGTTCTTTGTCTCCTTAGAAGGTACAGTCATAAGAGTCCTTAGCATCCCAAGTCATTTAGATTTGGCTTTAGTGGGTAGATTTTCATTTTCACTCCTTCCCCATTTTTAAAGCCCTGGACAGTTCCTTGGTTCTGCCACTTAAGTCTCTGGCTCATGAGTTTCACAGAGGCTTACAGTGTTCTTTCTGTTTCCTCAAAGCTTCTACTACTACTAAAGGCAGCAAGTCTCCAGCCAAGGTGGGTGATGGGGGCAGCAGCAGTACAGACTTTAAGATGGTATCCTCTGGCCTCACTGAAAACCAATTACAACTCTCTGTGGAGGTGAGTCCAAGCTCTTTTGACCTGCCAAGGTTGGGGGGAAAGGACAGACAGGGTGGGTGATGCTTTAGTTCTCAGGCTGGGAGTTTGCAGGGCTTATCCCTTCTCCCTTCTTTTTCCCAGGTGTTGACATCCCACTCTTGTTCTGAAGAAGGGCTAGAGGATGCAGCCAATGTGTTACTGCAGCTCTCTCGTGGGGACTCTGGCACCCGGGACACTGTTCTCAAGCTGCTACTGAATGGAGCCCGCCATCTGGGTTATACCCTTTGTAAACAGATAGGTAATGGCAGGAGTAAAGCATTCTGTCTTTCTGAAACCTTCCACTTAGGTGTCACCTCTTTCTGGAAGCCTTCCCTGAGTCCCCAGACTGAATCAGCCTCCTCCATGCTCCTGTAGCACAGCCCCCCATGCTCCCTTTGTCATAGTACTGATGACACTGTGCTGTCTTCTGCTTCCCTCTGCTCAGTTGTTTGAGAGCAAGGCTGGGTTTCTCTCCTCATCCCCATTGTCTGGTACACAGCAGGTAATCAGTGCTTAGCGAGGGGAAAAGAGAATACAAGGGAACAGCAGTGCCCTCTTCTCCATTTTGGGTACCCGTAAGAGACCCATGATGAGGCTGCTAAGGCAAGTTCACCACCTCAAAGATGTGCCCACACTCCACTCAGCCTCAGGAGTTGTAGAGTCAGAATATATCCTCTGCTTTTGCATAGTTTTGAGGGTGCAAAAATTCTAAGAACACTTGCAAATTGCTTCGTTTCTATCATCTTCCTCCCTATTTTACTGGGAAGAAAGCTAAAAACCCAGGGTGATAAAGTGATTGGATCAAGGGAGTAGAGCCAGGTTTTCTTTCAGTAGAGTATCTCTGCTCTCTCTCACCCCCATCCCAATCATGGGTCCCCCTAGCTCTTGGCTACCTACTTAGTTATCACTCTCCTTCCCCACAATGTCCCTGAAGTTGAGGTGATAGGAGAGTTGATTGGCCTGTATAACTCAGGATATTCTTTGCTCCATGAGAATTACAAGGCTCTTCTAGAAAGAATTTGGCCTCCAGCCTCTGATCTTTCTCGGCTCCTTCCATTTATTCAACACCTATGGGCCAGGCACTGTCTAGGCACTCTACTACATAATTATGTCTTAATTCTCACAGCATCCTTGTGAGGTTAGGCAATATTATTCCCATTACTGAGATGGGAAAGCAGATTGGGAAAAGGGTAAAGAAATTTGCCTGAGATCACCACAAAAACTTGGTAAGTTCAAGAGATATACAGGATTTAGACTGTGGCCTGTCTGGCTCCAGAAGAGATACTTTTTTCCTCTACACCAAGCTGTATTTTGTGTAGATTGAACAGATTCCCGTGGCTGGGTAAATTGGTAGTCCCAGGGAGTTGATTCATGAGCACACATAATAAACTGAACAGAGCAAAATTCCTCCTCACTCTGGGTTCTCTGCAGCTGAGCAAAGAGAGTGGCCTGGGCAGGTTTCTTGGTAAGATTGGGAAGTCTCTGAACACTTGCTGGCTCCTCTGCCTGCCCAGGTACTCTGCTGGCCGAGCTGCGGGAATACAACCTGGAACAGCAACGGCGAGCCCAGTGTGAAACCCTCTCTCCTGATGGCCTGCCTGAGGAGCAGCCACAGACCACCAAGCTGAAAGGCAAAATGCAGAGCAGGTGGGTGGTAGCCACCCTTGGTCTGGGGACTCAAATGTGGGACATTCTGAAAAGTGGCTTTTGCTGGTTTCCTGGTCTTTTTTCTTTGGGCAGTTTTCCTATCTGTCCTATCCATGCTTGAGCCAATTTTTTCTACTACTCCGTACTTGTAAGATTTTCTTCTGAAGTTCCTTACCCCTGTGGTTGACACCAGGAAACCCTGCTTGCTCTGGGTGTTTATGCTTTGATGCTATCAATATACGCAAGCCACCTCTACACTATCCAGGTTTGACATGGCTGAGAATGTGGTAATTGTGGCATCTCAGAAGCGACCCTTGGGTGGCCGCGAGCTCCAGCTGCCTTCTATGTCCATGTTGACATCCAAGACATCTACCCAGAAGTTCTTCTTGAGGGTACTGCAGGTCATCATCCAGCTCCGGGACGACACACGCCGAGCTAACAAGAAAGCCAAGCAGACAGGCAGGCTAGGTATGGAACTAGAGTGTCCAGTTGAGGGGCAGGGTTGGTGGTAAAGCCAGAGTCCCTGGAGGGGCAGGACTTAATGTCCTGTCTCCTTCCTGTTTGACCCTTCCAAAAGGAAAATGATGATCCTTTTAAAAAATATTGATGGCTGTATTCTGTATCTCATTCAAGCTGTCTGCGTAGGAAATTCATTAGGGGAAATGGGAATTATGGGGGAGCGGAAATCTGGCAAGGAAGTTGGGGTCCAACCTTTTGTTAAATGAGACTCAACTCAGTACACCTCCTTTCTCCTTCCTTGATTACATATAACTAAAACACTGCAGCCATGTTGCCTCAGCCATGGCCTGCCAAATCATTTTCCCTACCTCTTTCCTTCTGTTCCACAGAACCCTCATACATAAAACCATCCATCTGTCTAGCACCGTGCCCCCTGCCCTTATCTATAGGTAAATCTTAGTGCCTGGTGATGAGTACTCTGAAGCTACCTGAACTAAACCTCAGCAAGATGCCCTGTGGCAGCCCAGGAGATAGGAGAGAGAATACTGGGCATCCCCTCTTCCTACATTTTATATGTTGTCTTCCTTTTTTTTTTCCCTCCCAGGTTCCTCCGGTTTAGGCTCAGCTAGCAGCATCCAGGCAGCTGTTCGGCAGCTGGAGGCTGAGGCTGATGCCATTATACAAATGGTACGTGAGGGTCAAAGGGCGCGGAGACAGCAACAAGCAGCAACGGTTAGCATGATGCCTGTGGCCCCTCATTCATTTGTCTCTCCCCTCATTCCCCCACCATGTCATCAGTGGGGTTTCACTGCCCTTACGCTGTATGCTTTTGCATTAAGTTTGCTATATGAATGCTTCTAGACAAAAGGGTGCTTTCTGTTGGTGGTTTCCTATTTGTTGATTGGTTTATTGGTTTGGTTTGAAGTTTGGTTTGATTTAAAGCTTGGCCATCATACCCCACTCCCAGCTATCCAGTCAACAGTGGCGCTTTTGCAAACTGCCTAATGCTAAGTGTTTGGGTTCTAAGGGGATGTGGGATGAAGATTTTTTTCAGTCTCACGGAACAATGCAAGTGCATCAGAGACATCTCAGGAATCCTACCCTTGAAAGTCCCCCAAGCTTGGTACACATCCCACGCAGCCACTTCTGTCTATGGCTGCTCCCTCCATCCTGGCCTCTGCCTTTATTCTCCATAATCCCTTGGCACGTAGGCACTCAGGCACTTTTAGGAGGAAACCTTCAGGTGCTTAAGTAGCCAGTTCAGTGTTGGGATCCCAGCACAGAGCGGCTGCAGTAAAAGCCTGGCATCACATATATATGCTGTGGCACTCTCATTTTTTTCCTGTCCTTGCAACATGCAACTCACCTTCCCAAGATCCAGGAAATAAAGGTATCCTGAGACCTGGTTTTTCTTTGTGTATAATTACTGTTATACAGTATGGTTTCATTGGGCAGGCTGGGAAAAGCCTAGAATTTGGGGTCAGTGACTCCAGGAAGGTAGAAAGGGAAAATAGAGCTGTTATTCTAGAATGAGTATTTTTTTCTGCCCAATCTCTTTCCTATCACCTGATAAGATGTTGGCTTTTTAAATAATCTCACCCATGAAAGGTTGCTCAAATTCCCCTATTATTTCCCCTTTTGTGAGCAAACAGAAACAAAGAGCAAACCAACCTTCCACCCATCTGAGTTTTATACATATACACACACACACACACACACACACACACACACAAAACACACAAAAAAAAAACACCTGTCCCAGAAGAAGATTTGCAGTCTGTACCCAGGAGGCTGGTTCTGACTGGGCACAGGTCTGGAGTAGATTGTAAGAAATGCAGGCATCCAGGGAGCTCTTTGGAAAAGCTTGCAAGCTTAGGGTGGAGGACAGCAAAGGAGGCGGGAAAAGCCATTCTTTTGTCCTGGAGAGCTACAGAGTTTCCTGATCAAATATTGGAAGCTTCTTTCTAAGCTCAGTGTGTGAGAAGTAGAAAGGCCAACCTCTAGTCTATCCCTAAGGAAAGCAGAGTTGCACCCTTTATGTGACTTTGTCTCCTTTTTATTCAGTCGGAGTCTAGCCAGTCAGAAGCATCTGTCCGGAGGGAGGAGTCGCCCATGGATGTGGACCAGCCATCTCCCAGTGCTCAAGATACTCAATCCATTGGTCAGTACTACTTCCTGTTTCTAGCCAAGCAAAAGGGAGAGCCAGTCTTATGGAATGTCTGCTGGATCCCCTGTTCCCAACATATATAAGCTCAGTGTTTTCCAGTTTGTTCCAGTGAACACTGGTTTCTGTAAATGTTAACAGGTGTTTGACAACCAAAACACACTGCAATTCCTGTAGTAAAGAAACTGTGATAGGAGACAGCATGTGTTTTGAATCTTGACTCCCCCATTTACTGGCTCTGGGACCTGAGGCAAACCTCTCTTTGTTCAATTTCTTCGTTTAAAATAGGGATATTCATAGTTGTTAGGATTAAATGAGTTAACACATGTATAATGCTTAGAGAAGTACCTGGCGCACAGTGAATGCTGTTAGTAACATTTCTCAAAGTCAGTCATGCATGTAATACTTTTTGGCACTCTTTTACCACATTCCTGTGGAATGGTGTTCTTGTAGGACATCCATTGTTGAAATGCTATATTAAATCATGTATTAGTCATCAGGACTTTGGGAGATATATGTTATTCTCATGTTCTCCATCCATCTTCTTTTACCCAAGGTCACACTATCTACGAGTGCCAGAGCCAAGATGCAAAACTAGGGCTGTCAGATCCTTGACGAATAGTCAGAATTTGAGTAGAAGATAAAAAGCAAAGATGAGGAAGAAACCTATGTGGAACAGGTGTAGGCGCGGGAGAGAGGAAGCAGTTGCTTCTTCCCTGCCCAGAAGATGAGCTGGGTCTTGCTGCTTGGCTACTGAGGAGAGTTTAGAATTTAAGCCCCCAGTTGGTACCAGGAACAGTACCAGCCATGGAGGTCCTTCTGCCACACCATGGCTTCTTGGAATTTTAAACTGTCCCAGGACAAGATAATTAATTCAAAAGGCATCAGACTTAGAGTCAGAAAGATCTAGTTTTAAGTCCTGGTCCTGTCCTTACAAGAGAAAATAGGGGAAAGGCAGCCCATTTCCAAGGTAGCTATCAGAATTCAGTGAGGATGATGTCCTAAAACGCATTTTGTCAACTGGAAGGCAACCATCCAAAGTTCTACCGTTGTTGCATTACTCTTAGGTAATAGGTTCTCTGGGAACTAATGAGGCAGTGACCAGACTAGCACTGTCCAATAGGACTTTGCAGTAGTTACTAGCCACATGTGGCTGTTGAGCACTTGAAATGTGGCTAGTGCAACTGAGGAACTGAATTTGTTATTATATTAATTTTATTTCATTTAAATTTCAATGCCATCCAGTGCAGGGCTAGACTTTGCTTTCAGATGTTGCTCAGTGAGTGACACTCAGCAGCCAGTGGGCCTATTTGATCTGTCTAGTAGCCAATGCATTTGCATTTGGTCTGGGAAAAATCTAAATGGAGGAGAAAACTCAAAAGCTTTCTTCTGAGTCTCATTCTGTGTGCCCTGTAGCCTCTGATGGAACCCCACAGGGGGAGAAGGAAAAGGAGGAGAGGCCACCTGAGTTGCCCCTGCTCAGTGAGCAGCTGAGCCTGGATGAGCTGTGGGACATGCTGGGGGAATGTTTAAAGGAACTGGAGGAATCCCATGACCAGCACGCAGTGTTAGGTGAGTGGTCTGAGGGCCCTGGTCCCAACCCACTGGTGTGCTCTGGGGCCCTTTCTGCCAGTTTAATTTTCTTCCTTCCGGGTTAGTCGTGTCCTTCAGGGTCTCTGTAATGTGAACGCAAAGGAGAATTGTTTTTTAACTGGTTTCCTATCCCATTTTTCTTTGCTTTCAAAGAAGCTCTGACTTCCTCTGTGGCTTATTCTGCCATTCTATTTCCTTGCAAGTTTTCATTATTTCTTCTTCTTTATTATTTTTGTAATTTGTTCATGAAGGCAAAGAGGTTTGTATGTTGAAGTTTGTAAAGTAAAATGTCACCTCCCTGTCATTCCTACCCCCAGTGCTACAGCCTGCCGTTGAGGCCTTCTTTCTGGTACATGCTACAGAACGGGAGAGTAAGCCTCCCGTCCGAGACACCCGCGAGAGCCAGCTGGCACACATCAAGGACGAGCCTCCTCCACTGTCCCCTGCCCCCTTAACCCCAGCCACGCCTTCTTCCCTTGACCCATTCTTCTCCCGGGAGCCCTCGTCTATGCACATCTCCTCAAGCTTGCCCCCTGACACACAGAAGTTCCTTCGCTTTGCAGGTACAAGGACCTCTTGGGCCTTCAGGTGTAGAAGATTTCATGTTATACAGGGTCATTTCATACAATTTATCCTTAGCTGACTTAGTAGAAAGAGGGTGGTGAGAGAGAGAGAGAGAGAGAGAGAATATGTGTGTGGGAGGTGAAAAGTGAGCCTAATGAGGTCAGTAGGGGCCTGCTCTGGAAGCCCTTGTGGGCCACTCTGAGGGGCTTGGATTTTATCCTGAGGACATGGGAAGCCAAGCAGGGGTAGAAATGCTCAGATTTACGTTCAACCTCAAGGCTGGCCCCTAGCTTTGGCTAGTTCTTTTTTAGACCCCTGAAACAAGGAAGAAGAAGGAAGAGAGTGTTGCTAGCTGGTTGGCCATCTTGAAACCTGGGACCCATGATGTGCTGATTCCTGCTATCGTTTCTCCCCTCAGAGACTCACCGCACTGTGTTAAACCAGATCCTACGGCAGTCCACCACTCACCTTGCTGATGGGCCTTTTGCCGTCCTGGTAGACTATATTCGTGTCCTCGACTTTGATGTCAAGCGCAAGTATGTGCCCTAGATGTTGTGGGGGCTGATGAGAATTCCCCAGATGGCATCTCCCTTCCCAGAAAGGAGCCAGAGTTGCTCCTGGTACTAGAAGTTTCCCTTAGTGGCAGCATTTGGAATGGTGGTGGCAAGGAAGGAAGAGACTAAGCTGTGCCACTGACAGTGACTGTACCTAAATATTCCCTGGCTTTCACCCCATCTCCATTTTTTCATCAGCGAAATGAGAGCCACATGATTTCTGAAGTCCTGTTCCAACCTTTGAGGTGGTACAGGTGGCTGTGGTATGCTCACAGGAGGGCCCAGGGGGCTTCCACAACACTCCTGGAGTCATCCCTGCTCCTCTTCTCCTTCCTGTGCATGTACATGGCTTGCCTGCTTGTTGTGGCAGACATTCCATGCCACGATCTCTTTGGGCCTTTATTCAGAGGAGATGGGAAAAATTTAGAGCTGATAATGAATGGTCTACCTCCCCCAACTACTGGGCATTTTCCAAGCAGGTGGGGAGCAGAGATCAGAGTGTTTACAGGTTGGAGGGAGCACCATTGTGGGTCTTCATCCTAATCAGGCAAACAGAAATTTGCTCTGCCACCCCAATCCTGTTTTTCTTCCTTTCATACCTCCCAAGATATTTCCGCCAAGAGCTGGAGCGTTTAGACGAGGGGCTCCGGAAAGAAGACATGGCTGTGCATGTCCGTCGTGACCATGTGTTTGAAGACTCCTATCGAGAGCTGCATCGCAAATCTCCTGAGGAAATGAAGAATCGATTGTAAGGGCCCCAAACTGAGAAAAAACGGCGGGGGTTGGGGGGACGGCAGGGAGTGGTGTTCCTATATGGTAGTGATAGGGTACTCCAGTCTCAAATTTAGGGAGGTACTGACCTCCCCAATAGAAATTCCCCATAGGAATCTGGCTTAGATAATCTCACTGAGCTGTCTCCTTCCTGTCTTCTGGGCCTGGTCCGGTGGCTGGTTCCTTGGCTGAGCTGACCAACAATTCCCAGACAGACAGGAAAGTCTTTGGTGTTTACAAGGATACACCTGATGGCTTTACAGTGAGATCTTTCACCATTGTTACATTAGGAATGGGAAGCCTGCCGAGCAGGTGGTACCCTGGGTTAGGGGAAGTCTGCACTTGGATGAGTTGCCTCCACCAAATTAGTAACTGCTCGCCGATGAGTCTGAAGCCACCTAGAGGAGATTGGCAGTTTGCAATACCAAGTGTAGGAGCTGATGGGATGAGAGACCTATTGGAATAGTTTGATTCCTCCCTGTACCTTGTGGAGTGAGCTCACCATCTATGCCATAACATAAGAAAGAGTCTTCCCAGACAGACTATGCCATGCTCTTCCACTTCCAAATACCTTAGAGAAATTGGACTCTGGGCTTAGCTCTCTCTAAACACCATTTTTCTCCCCACTTCCCCTAAGCGAGGCCTCATTTAGGCCTCTCATGCCTTTCCTATTGGCATTTTCTAGAATACTGGTGAACATTTACTGGTATTTCAGGATGACATCTCTGTCAGTGATACTTTTTTGGGTCCCAGATCCCCACCCCACCTCTGGGCTCTCGTGGCACTCTCTGTTCACCTCTTCATCTGACACTGCCTCTCACTCACACGGGTAATGTTGCACGAATGACTGGATTGGTTCTGGGCTTTCTGCACAGCTGTCTTCTGTCTCTGCTCTCTTATGCAGGTATATAGTGTTTGAAGGAGAAGAAGGGCAGGATGCTGGAGGGCTCCTGCGGGAGTGGTATATGATCATCTCTCGAGAGATGTTTAACCCTATGTATGCCTTGTTCCGTACCTCACCTGGTGATCGAGTCACCTACACCATCAACCCATCTTCCCACTGCAACCCCAACCACCTCAGCTACTTCAAGTTTGTCGGACGTATTGTGGCCAAAGCTGTATATGACAACCGCCTCCTGGAGTGCTACTTTACTCGGTCCTTCTACAAACACATCTTGGGCAAGTCTGTCAGGTGAGGATGTGGCATAGTCCTGGGACTGTTCTCAGCCCTGAGGGTCAGGTTTTTTTCTTGTGTCCCATCCCTTTGCTGCTGCTTCCCCCCACCTCTCTAACCCATAACCCTAATTGTGTTTTTCTAGATATACGGATATGGAGAGTGAAGATTACCACTTCTACCAGGGCCTGGTTTATCTGCTGGAAAATGATGTCTCCACATTAGGCTACGACCTCACCTTCAGCACTGAGGTAGGTCAGGAAATCCTGACCACGGCACATCTCGGCCAGTCTAGGAGACCCATTCCAGATCACCTTAGAACTGCCACTAGATAATCTCTCGTAGTTTTAAGGAAGCCTCTTGACTTCTTAAAGCCCTACCAGGCAGAGAGCAGTGGGTGTTTGTGAGAGACATCACAAACAGAAAAACCAGAATTTGTAAAACAATTCAGACTATTTCCTAGTTTTGCCTTTATAAAAAATGCTCCCATGTGTAATTCTTCATTCCTGAAAGTAGTTCACTATAGAAAAATCGTACAAATAGAGATAAGTGAAAAAGAAAATTTTTAAGTTTATTCTTCCCCCACATTGTTTTCCTTAAAGATTGTGTTATGTCACATTACGTATGTTAGCCATGCCTTTTTTCCTTTTACTTTTGACAGTTGCCTTACTCTCTGCCTTCTTTTTGTATGTCTTAGGGCCAGAAAGTAATTTCCTTCTTTCCTTCCCTCACCCTTTCTTTCCCTATCAGGGGAGTTGTGAGCTAATGAGTAATGAGTTAAGTCACTGTTTTGTATGGACTTGCCTCATCTCTCTGCCCAGGACATGGCAAGGAGTTTAGGGTGTGTTCCCAGGTATCTGTTAGTCCCACCCTAGACCAAGCCTGTTTGTATGATTGGTGTTTTGGTTGTTCTAGGTCCAAGAATTTGGAGTCTGTGAAGTTCGTGACCTCAAACCTAATGGGGCTAACATCTTGGTAACAGAGGAGAATAAGAAGGAATATGTACACCTGGTGTGCCAGATGAGAATGACAGGTAGGGTAAATGTCCTTTACATCTCTAGTTGCTCAATATGGGAAGAGGTCAGGCTTCATTCATTTCACAAGCATTTCTTGTTCTCTTCCCCTGTGACACAGCCATAAATGCCTTGCACAAAAGGAGTCAAAACACCTGATCAAAAACACTTAACTTCATCCACTTTCTCATATGTGGGCCTAGAAACAGAGTGGTAGGTGAGGCAGGTAGATCCCTCAGCATCCTGGTAGCACCAAGAGCCAGATTGGGGATCTCTGGCCTCTAAGAGTTGTGTGAGTTTAGAAGCCATGTAGCTTTTTGGTTCTCTTTCCAGGAGCCATCCGCAAACAGCTGGCGGCTTTCTTAGAGGGCTTCTATGAGATCATTCCAAAGCGCCTCATTTCCATCTTCACTGAACAGGAGTTAGAGCTACTCATATCAGGACTGCCCACCATCGACATTGATGATCTGAAATCCAACACTGAATACCACAAGTACCAGTCCAACTCTATTCAGGTGAGCTGCTACTGGTATCCCTCCCAGTATGGTCCTCTTACCCTAGGCAGTGCTAATTTGTGTGATAACAAATAAACCACTACTCTTAGAGGAAGGTTGTGGATGACAGTTTACCTATATCTAACTCTTAGTTCTTCTGGAACGTATTTTCAGGTGATATTCTTGCCTATCTTACAAATAAAGGGACTGAAGCCCATCCAACAGAAGGGACTTGCCTAGGATTCTAAGTCCAGCCCTATTTCCCACATTCCATCCCCCCCCCCCAGGAGCTCTCTACCTAACGCTGGCTTCTTGTGTCCTTTCCTGCAGATCCAGTGGTTCTGGAGAGCATTGCGTTCTTTCGACCAAGCTGATCGTGCCAAGTTCCTCCAGTTTGTCACAGGTACTTCCAAGGTGCCCCTGCAAGGCTTTGCTGCCCTCGAAGGCATGAATGGCATTCAGAAGTTTCAGATCCATCGAGATGACAGGTCCACAGATCGCCTGCCTTCAGCTCACACATGGTAAGAGGAAGGGTTTGTTTCTCCTTTTCAATGTTCAGCTTGAACTTGCATACTTGACGTTTCTAGGCCCCTACCCAAGATTGGAAACACAAATCTGGCCCAGTCCTGGACCTTGGGCAGGTCACAGTGTGGTGGTTCTAGGGAAAAGGTGATGTTTAAGATGAGAAGATGGGCTAGGTACAGAATGGGGTCTGGGGAGACATTGGCAGGTGAACACCACCACAGGAGAGCATGGTGTGTTCCAGGGCTCAGTGTGGCTAGAGCAAGGAGGAGTTGCAGGGAACAGAAGGCTGAAGAACTCAGCAGAGGTCAAATCACCAGTGACCCTGAATACCTCTTTAGCGCTTGTACTTTAGCCTGTAGGCAAGGCCATAGTGTTTAAGGAGGAGTGACAGGGTCAGATTTGTGTCTTTGGTGCCTAATGGCCAGTTTTGGAGCCAGATAGGGGAGGGCAGACTGGGCTGGGACAAGATTGGGAAGTCAGTAAGAAGCGAGGACTAGGTTCCCTCAGGGGGGAAGGGTCAGTGGGCATCATGGGAATACAGAGATTTGGTTATCTATCATCTTTTGTCACAGACTGATCTTTTTTCTTTCCCTAGTTTTAATCAACTGGACCTGCCTGCCTATGAGAGCTTTGAGAAGCTCCGCCACATGCTACTATTGGCCATCCAGGAGTGCTCTGAAGGCTTTGGGCTGGCCTAATAAGGCCCTGCCCACCTCTGTGGGGTTTTTCTACCATTGTTGGACCTGGGGAGGGGGGAAAATTAAAGAAGAACCGGAAAGAAATTGTGAAAAACCAATAAATGAAATCCACCAACTCACCATGTGTGTGTCCCAGCTGCCCCATCTTCCCCAGAGCATACCTGTTCCTTTTCTCCTGTTCATTCTCTCTCCCCCTCTCCCGTTTCCTCACCTCCTCTCCCTTTTCCATGCCGTCCATGATCCCCACCCCATGTGTTTAAAAGGCAGTAGCCTTTGCAGGGACCTGTTTGTCCCAACTGTTTGAACAGTGTGCTCCTCAGATTCTGTGTTCAGAAGGATTTGCTGCATTGAGACTTGAAACCTTTGGATAGGGGAAAAAATTATATATATATATATTTTTTTGTTCTGTTTGCATTTCTTAATTTGTGCTTGGAATGTGTTGATGTGCACAGCTAATGATTCAATGCGAGACAAGATTGGCGTCTGTGTTGTGGAGGTTTCAAATAAAGAGCACTCTTCATAACTCACTTTTCACAATGGAGTTTTTTTCAAACTTAAAAAAAAAAAACTCTTAAGCACATGCTAGACATCTGGAGAAAAGATTCAAATGGACTCTCCAGAAAACCATCTCTGCCCTACCCGCTCACCCACCTGCCTCCACCACTGGTGCAACTTCCTCCTTCAAAATCAGTTTACCCACGGTCAGGAGAGAGCAGCAGCCACCAGGAATTGGGGGGGAGTCTTTTTTAGAATGGGATCTGCACTTGGGGATGGTGATGGTATTAAGAGATCACAGCCAAGGACAAAGCATCACCTTGCTCAAGGGGGACAAACTGCAGCAGATTGTACAAAGCATTCACTCACTCAACTCGACCCAACTGAGGGTTTTATTTTGTGAGCCTTTTTAAGTCTCAAGTCTGGGGCCCACTTTAAAATTTTGATTTCATTTATTGTTTTAGTTCATTTCCAATAAATTTTAATCAAATAATTTGACTAGTTCTCCAGAAGGCCATTCTTTCTGTCTGTTTCTGTTGTCTCTCCCTGTTGTCATGTGTCTGCCAGTCTGTTCACAGATCATCTTGTAGTCTCTTGTGGTTTTTACTCCATCCAGCACTTAGAGCTGATCTAAGGACTGCGATGGTTCCAGCCTTCCAAGAAAAAAAAATAATTTAAATAAAAGTTTAGTTAGAAAAATAACCCCAAGTGGTGCTTGCTTTGTGTGGTTTTTCTCATTCTCTGAGGTGCTACCTCCTAACAGATTTTCCCCATGTGCTGAAGTTGTGGGTCTAGGAGAACAGGGGGTGTGTCCCCTTAACCTGATCCCCTGGTTCTCAAGCAAATGGCTGCTAGCCCTTTTCCTGTTCTTTTTGATATTCCCAACTCTTCTGTATCTGGCCCTGCTCTGAGGACTGAGAAGACAGGTGAATAACCCCTGTCCTTGTTTTTGAGGTTCTAGTCAGGGAGAGGAGACAGTGATCAGTTGTATAAACGGGTCTCTGGATTCACAAAGCAGAAGTGCCTGAGTTAACCTGAAGGATCAGGAAAGGCTTTTTGTTGTCAGTGCACTTGAGTTGAATCCTAAAGCTGTGTAGGGGTTAAAATGAAGGAGGGAAAGGTCAGCTAAGTAAAGCAGCAAGAATTCCAGTTGCTAGGGCATGGCTTGAACAAGGGATGGCAACCTGAGATGAGACTGGGAGTCCAGCAGAACAAAGAATAAATAGAGCAGGATTTGTCAGTAAACAAGAACTGGTTCTTTGACATAAAGTAGAATAAAGCTCTGGCAAATAAACTTGGAGGTGGAAAGGGTGAACAGGTTGGGGATTGGGTGTGGAAGTACAGATGGACCAATCCTGAAGGAAGTAGAAGCAAATCTAATTTAATGGCATGCTACAGCAATAGAACATGATCAAGTATGATTTGCCTCTGGGACGTGTGTGGTATAATCGTTGCCTCAATGTCAAATGAGAAAAATGCAGTCCGTAGATGCCAAGGCATTTGCTAACAATAACCATTCCTGGTAACTTTTAAAGGTAAAGATACTACCTTGATAAGGTAGTTTCAGACCAACAGTCAACATCACATAAGGTGGCCAGTTACCACCATTAGCACTGTTATGCTATTTTGCACTGTTCTGACAATTTCAGTAAAGCAAGAAACAAAAGGTATAACTGTTGAAGAGAAACCATTTGCTAAACCAAGGGAATCAAGTTAATGGAACTTAAAACTGTCCAGCAAGAGACCTAGTTATAATGAACGAAATACTAAATTTTTATTGTCCAACAAGTATAAATTGTAATAAATTCATACAATGGAATCCTATACAGTAGTAAAAATGTATCCACTGCATATATCAATCAACATGCACAATCTCCATGATAAGCAAAGAAAAAGTTTTGTACATACTTATGGTATAAGACCTGTTTAAAAGCTGCAAAATAATATGTATGAAGAGTATGAGAAACTATGAGAATGACAAAATCCTGCACAATGTTCAGGATAAGTTATGGGGGCATGTGGGAGTGGACAGAGGGGATGTGGTTGGGAAGAGCTTCATTACGCAGAGGGTTTCAACTACACTGGTGATGTTTTATTTCTTAAGCTGAGGTCATGCTGGGTACGTGAGTGTTCCTTATAATACTATATACTATGATACTTTATAACTTTTATACGTCTGAAATGTTTCCTGATGCCTTTTTTGAGATACATGGTTTATTAAATTTCACAATGCATTTGAGGTAGGTAACAGGGGAGATATCAGTCCTGTTAAGTAAAAAATAGGAGGCCATTGTTTTGGACAAAGCTTCTGTACTAGTCCCCATCAGACCAGACTAAAAATCAAACTGGAGTCACCCATGCTAAAGTTCCACTTCATCAAACCAAAACTAAATTATTACCTGACCTGACCGTGAAAAATCAGGAGAGAGAGAACAGCCAGTTTCCCAAACAGGCCAGTTTAAATCTTCAGTCGGTGTAATGAAGTTCCCTCTGCTTTAATCCTTGCACAAAAAAGGTATCCTGAAGTAACCTGATGTTAACTAATCAGTTACTTTTCTATTGTTTTGTCTCCCTGTCCCCACCTTAGGAGAAAAGTAACTTTTAAACAACTAATACACTCTTTGTTCTTTGCTTCTGATTTCTTCAGCCCTTCTCTGTCTATAAAGCCAAACTCTTCTGCTCAGCCCACTGGACACTCATTCTACTGTGTGGAATGAAGTGTTGCCTGATCCTAGAATCATGAATAAAGCCAACTGAGATCTTTAAATTTGTTGTAATTTTGTCTTTTGACAGATCTGCTGACCATGAAGGGACCTGAAAGGAGACTGCTGGTGGCCCTGAGGCCCTTGAGGAACATAGGAAAAAGCACTTCGAACCCCTTTTTGAGGGGAGGGGGTACTCTGTCTTCCTCATGGAGCCCCAAGAGTCATGAGTGTTACTGCCCGACCAGGTTCTATTGCCTGCTGCACAGAAGGAAGCTGATACACTGAGACAGAGAGAGAGCTCTGCATCACTTGCCAGAAAAAAATTTAAGGCTCCACAAATAGGCAAGTAATGCAGATCTTACTCTCCGAAGAACTGCCGCCCACTCAGGAGTGAGTGACTGGAGGATTCCTATATCTTGACTAGGAATGAGAGCCCTGTGTAAGTAACCTCTAATAAACTCATCTAACTTGCCAAACTGGATTGGTCTGGGTTGTTTCTTTGGTCTGTCAGCACTATCTCAGTTTGAGGGGGTGGTTTTTCTATACCATCCCGAGATTTTCCAGAAACGGGGGCGCCTGAGCAAGGACACAGGAGAAATCTCTCAAATCCGTCTTCCCAAGAATTTGGAGGCTAGGGTTTTTTAAAGGATGGTTTGGCAGGCAGAGGGCTAGGAAATCAATACTGCTGATGGGTTGGGTTGGAGGTGAAATCAAGGGGTTGTAGAAATTGTCTTCTTACGCTGAGTCAGTTCCTGGGTGGGGGCCACAGGACCAGTTGAGTCAGTTCCTTTGGTATGCACCACTGGTCTGGTTGGGTCAGTGGTCCACCAGGATGTAAGGTCTGGAAGATACTTCAAAGAGCAGCTTAGGTTTCACAAGGGTGATGTTCTCTATGGGAGCAATTAAGAAAGCTACGAATCTTATGACCATCAGTTACATGACTCCTGAGTAGTAAGCAATTACAGGAAAGCAAGCTAGGGAACAATGGCTGGTTATTTTTTAATTATGCCTGTACCTTTGCAGAGTTTAGGCCCCTACCACAGTTTGCTCCTTGCGGCCCTTTAATAATTTTATGATGGGTGGTTTCAGTCCCCCCTGGGCTTGATCTGGCCTCATTCCTGAGGTGTGGGCTAATGAGATAGAAAAAGGCAGATGACCAACCTGGCTTTTTCCAGCTGGCAAGGGGCATAGTTGGGGTTGAGCCCCGGGTAAGAGGAATGAAACCATTTTGCAGTTGTCTGCAAGTATTCACAGGTGCCCAGTTACGGACCTAAGGTTTGAACATTAGTACTCTCATCTACAGTCTTAGCCCAGCACTTAAGTGAACAGCAGACCATAAAATAGATAATGAGCCCCAGGACAAGGAGTGAGAGTCCTAGCTTCAGGAGTCTGCAGAACTGATCTGAAGTCCTTGGGGATCCAAGTGAATAACCCTGAAAACCAATCAGGTGTGGGGTCACTAGTAGAGAGACCTGTTGTAGTCACACAGCTTGTTGGGAAAATTTTTCTATTTGAGTTTCAACTTCTCCTGAAGTATTTATATAGATATAACAGGTAGTGTTTAATACTGCACAGACTGTCCCTTGTTTAGCCAACAGGAAATCTAGTGTTGCCCAATTATCTAGGACTACCTGAGCTAGTAAGTTGAAGGGTCTTTGTTGAGCCTGAAGGCTCTTTGCAGTTTCTTCTGCAATCAGTCCTAGAGTCGCAGACAGATTTCTTATTATGTCTCTATTGGCATATACTCTGTAACTAGGGACTAGTTCTCCCAGCAGGCTTTGCCACCAGGTGTCCTGGTATCATCCTGGCAACCCTCTCTCTTAAGTTGGTAGGGCAGGGGGTGGAGACTATCATTGTTAAGGAGGATAGTAAAAGGGGTTATGAAGTGACCTAGCAGGCAAGAGCCTTCTGTGTGTAGGCTGTCTGTACAATGGTGGGCACACCCCAGCAACAGAGGATCAGACCCCATGTCACAGACAAACGTATATCCCAGGGGCATGCATGTAATGCCTCTGAGGGTGTATTTATGGACTCATTTATAGGGAGTTTAGTCAGCACAGAATCAAACCAAAGGTCATGATATTCACAGGCTTTCTAAAATCCATCCCCATGATATTTCAGCTGTATTACCTGTTGGCATAAAGCCAACACTTCTTTAACCCAATTCCCCATCTGATCCCAGTTACATTTGTTAGTCCAGTAAGCTAGGAATTGAGGTGGTCCTGTGGACCACCGTTCTCAGTTGATCTCGAGGAATTGGGAAAAGTCAAAACATGGGGTGGGGTATCTTGATGAGTGACCAACTGAACCTGAAAAGTGGTTAGGGACAGAGGAAGATCTAAGTGGGTGGTCACACCAGGGACGTCTAAAAAGTCAGTAACAGGAGTCAGAGATGGCAGATGTTTGTCTTGGTTAGATTTGGGAAGATGCTAGCAAATCTAACAATCAGATTTTCCCCTGTTGCAATACTTAGGGATAGTTTAACTATTGTGTCGTCGTGCCATTCTAGGCTGTGTGACAAAAGGAAGGGCAAAAGGGTGGCTAAGGTCACAGCACTAAAAGGTGGCATCCTCAATAATGAGCCTAAGCGTTAAGTGTGTCTAAACAAGGGGAAACAGGAAACCGTTCTAGTGTGGCATAGAATATCCCACATACAGATAATTCTGGCAATAATGATAAATAGGGTGATGATAAAATAACTGTATGAACTACATCTAGTAAAGGAGGAAAGGTGGGAGCAGGTATCTCACCTTGCATAAAGCAACAACAGTAGCAAAGATTTTTATGATGTTTAAGATAATGATTATAATCAATGGGTATATATTTTCATTTAAATTTTATTAAAAAGATAAACTATTTATCTTAAAGAGATATTTAAGGTCTGTCAGGGCTCATTTGTCCACTCGGGAGAGCCCAGTGTATCTTCTTGATTTTTCTCACTGGGCTGGGAATCAGGCAGGGCTGGTTTCACTCCACTATGACAAATCCAAGGTTTGACTCCCACAGAGGAGTTGGTCACCAGCAAGACTTCATAGGGCTCCTTCCATTGGGGCTTTAGTTCGTTGTCAGGATGTTGATTTTTCCAGGTCTTAAGCAGTACCCAATCTCCAGGCTGGATGTAATGTAATGCAACATCCACTGGGAACCACAACCTGCTAGGAGGCAACTCATGAATAGCAGTTAGAGTCAGACCTGTGGGTTGACCTAATGGCATCTAACTCTTTGACAAGTAAGCTGTTGGGGTCCCATAATCTAGAGCTGGAGCACAGGAAGCATCTCCCATATAGAATTTCAAAAGGGCTCAACTTTAGCCCTCTTCTAGGGGCCACTCTTATTCTAAGTAGGGCAATAGGCAATGCCTTATCCCAGGTCAGATTAGTTTCTTGGCAAATTTTAGATAAGGTGTTTTTCATAGTATGATTCATCTTTTCAGTTTTTCCAGTGGACTGTGGTCTCCAGGCTGTGTGGAGGTTCTAAGTCATACTGAGGGCTTGGGAAACATCCTGCGTGATCTGGGCCACAAAGGCAGCACCATTGTCACTCTGAATGGAAACTGGTACTCCAAACCAAGGAATAATCTCTTTTTTTAAGGCGTTAATGGCTTCAGAAGCTCTTTCTGTCTGGTAAGGAAAGGCCTCAACCCAGCCCAAGAAGGTGAGCTGATATGAGTAGATATTTGAAATTTTCTGCTACCCTTGGCATCATAGTGAAATCAATTTGCCAGTACTCTGTTGGCCCTTCACCCCTAGCCTAAACTCCTTGTGCTGAAGGGGGAGGACCAGTTTTAGGGCTGTTCTGAGTGCAGAGGAGATGCTTTTTTATAACCTCCTGAGCAATCTTTTTTATATGTGGACCAATGATATATTTCTGTATCCATTGTAGAGTGGCATCTCTGCCATAATGGGTGGAGTCATGAATATGCCTGACAATGTCATTTATAAGATATATGGGTACCAGAACCATTCCTGTCTCATTGTATATCCACCCATCCTGAGTCCTGTGGTCGGGGTCAAACCCCTAATCAAGTGCTCTTTTCAGGTTCTCCTCTTGAGTATGTGGGAGGTTCAGGGCCAAGATCTATTTCAGGCAACAAGGGCATCAATAAAGTCTTGGGGCCTTTTTCTTTGTTTTTTCGTGGCCTGATCTGCCTGATGGTTGTCCCTTGCCACCAGACTATCTGTCCACTGATGTCCAAGGCAGTGCACTATAACTATTTTCTTGGGGGCTAAAACAGCATCTAGGAGGGCTAGGATTTCTTTAGCATGTTTTATTTTTTATTATCAGAGTTTAGAAGTCTCTTTTCTTCCCAAATGGCTCCATGAGCGTGAACAACAGAAAAAGCATGGAGTCCATGTAAATGGTCACTCACGTGCCTTTACCTAGTTGGAGTGTAAATGGTCACTCACACACTTTTACCTAGTTGGAGTGCCCTAATAAGGGCTATGAGCTCTGCCTTCTCTGCTGAGGTTCCTGGGGGAGTGTTTTGGCATCTGATATTTGTCAATGGGTTACCATCACATACCCAGCTCTCTGTTGTCCCTGATCGATAAAATTGCTTCCATCAATAAACATCTCTAGGTCTGGGCTTTCTAGAGCTATGTCCTAGAAACTTGTTCAATTATTTGTAAACAGTCATGTGCAGGTTCAGATGGCATTTGAGAAAGTAAGGTAGCAGGATTTAAAGTAGAGACCACTCTCAGTGTTATATTTGGGTTGTCTAAAAGGATGGCCTGATATCTGCCGAGCCTCCTAGAGGTCAGCCAATATTTTCATTTCTGTTCCAGCAGGGGGAGCACACAGTGGAGGGTGGGGGTGTATTGTGGTGGGCTGGCCTAATGTAAACTTCTCTGCTTCTTGAAGCAGTTCACAAGTGGTAGCAACAAAGGCAAGGAGGCCATCCCTTTGTGACAATGTCTAATTGGTTTGAAAAATAAGCAACAGGTCTCTTAATATTTTCTACGTCCTGAGTTAACACTCCCAGACTCATTCTTTGCCTCTCATGCATGAAAAGATCACAAGGTTTTTTCATATCTGGGAGCCCCAATTCCAGGGTAATCAACAGCTTTTTCTTGATGTTTACAAAGGCCTTCCGACAGTCCCCAGTCCACTCAAGTGTTTATTATCTCCTTACTTTCAGGCATCATATGGAGGCTTAGCAATAAATCTAAAGTAGGAATCCAGATACGTCAGAATCCAGTCATGCCTGAGAAGCCCTGAAGCCCTGCAGCTGTTGCCAAGTGGTAGGTCTGCCTACTCTGGCGAGGGCCTCCCTCTGATCAGGGAGCAGATTTCTCTGTCCTCGAGAAAGCTTGAACCCAAAATATTTAACTAAAGGCTGTGAAACTTGAGCCTTTTTCTTGGATACCTTGTACCCTCACTCTGCCAGAAAGTTTAGAGTTATATAGTTTTCTGATCAGACATCTCCTTTGTGGTGCTAGCAACTAATGTGTCATCGACATATTGCAATAAAGTCCCATCCTTTAATTGGAGGTCTCTGAGGTCTTTAGCGAGAATCTCCCCGAAGATGGTAGTGGAGTTTTTAAAACCTTGGGGAAGAACTGTCCAATAGTATTGTTGCTTTGCTTTTGTATCTAGGTCCTCTCATTTAAAAGTAAACAGTTCTGTGACTCTGGGCTCAGGGGGATGCAGAAGAAAGCATCTTTTAAATATAAGACTGTGAACCAGCAAAGCTCACCAGTCAGGATCTTGAGTAGCATATAAGGATTGGGGACCATCAGGTGAATGTCTTCTACAATTTAATTGATAGCTCTCAGGTCCTGAACAAATCTTAGTCCCAAGCTTCTGGACCAGCAGGATGGGTGTGTTATATGAGGACCAGCAAGGTCTAATAAGTCCAAACTGAAAGAAAGCAAACAGCAGAGGCTGGATTCCCCATTGTGCTTGTTCTCTCAACAGGTATCGTTTTAGATGTGGTGGTGCCACTCCCTCCCGTACCTTGACTTGTACTGAGACAGTGGTCTTATCCCATCTGTCCATGCCTCCAGACTTATCTCTCAAACTATCTCTTGAGGAATGGGAGCAAGTTCAGAGGCTTCTGGTTGCAGCAGGGCAGCTTGCAAGGCACAGGCCTGTTCTGGAGGCACCCTGATATTCAGTCGTCCTAGGCTGAAGGTAACTTCGGCATTCAGTTTTGTTAAAAGATCGTGTCCCAGCAAAGGAATGAGACACACAGGCATATACAGGAAACTATGTTTTAAGTGACTTTGTCCTAATTGGCACTCCAAGGGTTGGGGGAATGGTCTTGTCATGGTTTCTCCTGAAACCCCAGTCACTTTTATAGTCTCTGAGGACAACTTAGACAGCTGGGTGTTTATTACCGAATATGTGGCACCAGTATCTACCCAAAAGTCCAAAAGTTGATTTCTCACTATCATTACCACCTGGGGCTCCATGTGGGAAATATGGAGGGTGTTGCTTGAGTTGGGAGGAACCCCTGGGCCCCATCATTCCTGGTTCCCATCCTCAATATCTTCAGCCTCAAGCCTCCCAGTTAGCTCGGGCATCTGGTGAATGGGAAGGGGATTCTTCCTGGCATTAGCCTTTTTAAGGTATGGGCAATCTCTTTTCTAGTGCCCTTCCTGTTTGCAATAGACACACTGATTGGGACCCACAGTGGGATGGCCCTTTTAGTTGGGGTTCTGGGGCCTGGGGGTAGGGATGCTACCTTGGATGGAGTGCCTGAAGGAAGTCCATGCTGTGGTCCTGGAATTTCTTGAGTCAAAGCAGCAGCCAGAAGGCTGGTCTGTTGTTTTGTCTTCCTTTTTTTTTTTTAATCATCCCATCTCAATCAGTGAACACCTTAAAAGCAATCTCTACTAATTGAGACACAGACATATCCAAAACACCATCCATTTTTTTTGGTAACTTTTACCAAATGACAGGAGCTCTTTGGCTGATGAAAATCATATTTACCATTTCAGAATTTGCTGGTGCTTCTGGATCAATGTCCATATACTCTCTGTATGCTTAAAAAAATCTGCTCTAAGAATTCCGAGGGGCTCTCATTAGGCCTCTGGCTGACTTTATGAACTTTGTTTAGACTCCTCTGTTTTGGCATTCTCTTGCAGAGGCCAGCCAAGATGTAATCTCAATAATGCTCAAGCTTAGGTCTGTCTCCATTGTTCATATTCCATCCTGGGTCCAAGGTGGGCCCTGTGACCTGAGCAGCTAATGGGTTACTGGGAGAGTTGGCATGCATGCAGTCCACTTCTTCCCTGGCCTTATCTAGGACCATTCTCTGTTTCTCTGAGGTTAGTAAAGTGTTAAACAGATTCTGAACATCTGCCCAAGAAGGGCTGTGAGTGGCAAATATTGAGGGAAATAAGTTTTCCATTCTCCTTGGGTCATCCTGATATATAAGCATGTTGTTTTTTTAATTAAATGAGTCAGAGGTGGAAAACGGAGAGTGGACCCTGGTAAACCCCATGGGCTGACCTGTATTGGCATCAATGGCCCCTATAGGTATCTGCTGAAGAGAAAATTTCCCTCCTGGAGCTATGGTGGCACCCTGACTGAATTGGGTTCCCTGTCGGGTGTGTGTGTTGGGGGGTCATTCCTGTTGCTCCTGGTTCCTGACCCTACAGAGATGGGAACCCCGGCTCAGGTGCTGGTGGTTCAGCTCTGGCCCCTCCATAAGGAGGGGAGGAGGAGCTGATGGTTCATTTAACCAGGAAATCAAAGTATTATCATCTTTTTCTTGGGATTCAGGCAACACAAGCTTTTCCTCATTATTAGCCTGCTGGATCATAACTTCACACCTTTTCTGCATTGGCTTATTTTGCCAGAGTAACATAAAACTCTACATATAGGGGATCTTATCCCATTTCTCTTCCCTTTTACACAATAAATCTAACCCGAGAATTGTATTGTAGTTAAGGTATCCATTCAGCAGCCACTGTTCTCTTGATACCTGTGAGTATTGTGGCCAAGAAGTGTTACAAGGAAAAACTGTTTGTGGGTCAACGGGGAATACCTGAAGGACTTCTAATTTTTGAGGAGACATCCCAGTGGGCTACCCTCTGGTATGGCAGACACCTGGTTCCCCATACTATTTTGTTTGTTTGTTTGTTTGTTTGTTTAAAAGCTAGACTTCTTTATTTTTTATTTTTAATTTCAATAGATATAGGAGGTACAAGTGTTTTTTGTTACATGGATGCATTTTGTTACATGACATGCTGATGTCATGGCTTTCAGTGTACCTGTCACCAGAATAGAGTACATTGCACCTGATAGGTAGATTTTTATCCCTCACCCCTTCCCACCCTCGCCCCCTTCTTAGTTTCCAATGTCCATTACACAACTTTGTGACTATATATATCCCTCATTTAGCTCCCACTTATAAGTGAGAACATGTAGTATTTGTTTTTCCATTCCTGAGTTACTTCACTTAGGATAATAGTCTCCAGTTCCAACCAGGGTGCTGCAAATGACATTATTTCATTCCATTTTATGGCTGAGTAGTACTTCACATTTTCTTTACCCACTCATCTGTTGATGGGTACTTAGGTTGATTCCATATCTTTGCAACTGCAAATTGTGCTGTGATGAACATTCAGGTGCAAGTATCTTTTTTTTTAATAAAATGACTTCTTTTCCTTTGGGTAGATCCCCAGTAGTGGGATTGCTGGATCAAATAGTAGGTCTACTTTTAATTCTTTGAGGAATCTCTATACTGTTTTCCATAGAGGTTGTACTAATTTACATTCCCACCAACAGTGTATAAGTGTTTCCTTTTCACTGCATCCGCACTATCTATTGTTTTTTGACTTATTGACATTGGTTGTTCTGACAGGGGTAAGATGATATCTCATTGTGGTTTTAATTTGCATTTCCCTGATAATTACTGATGTTGAGCATTTTTTCATATGTTTGTTGACCATTTTTCTATCTTCTTTTGAAAAAAATTGGCTCATGTCTTTTGCCCACTTTTTGATGAGGTTATTTGTTTTTTTCTTGCTGATTTGTTTGAGTTCTTTGTAGATTGTGGATATTAGCCCTTGGTTGGGTGTACAATTTGCAAATATTGTCTCCCATTCTGTATATTCTCTATTTACTCTGTTGATTGTTTCCTTTGCTGTGCAGAAACATTTTAGTTTAATTAAGTCCCATTTATTTATTTTTGTTATTATATTTGCTTTTGGGGTCTTAGTCATAAATTCCTTGCCTAGGCCAATGGCCAAAAGAGTTTCTCCTATGTTTCCTTCTAGAATTTTTATGGTTTCAGGTCTTACATTTATGTCTTTAATCCATCTTGAGTTATGGATTTGGTAAGGGATAATGATCCCTTACCAAATGGAGTTTGGATATGGTAAGGGATAATGATCCAGTTTCATTCTTCTGCATGTGGCTTTCCAGTTTCCCTGGCACCATTTATTCAACAGGGCATGCTTTTGCCAGTGTATGATTTTGTCTGCTTTGTTGAAAATCAGTTGGTTGTAGCTATATGGCTTTATTCTGGGTTTTCTATTCTGTTCCATTGATCTACCTTTATACCAGTACCATGCTTTTTTGGTTACTATAGCCTCATAGTATAATTTGAAGTCAGGTAATGTGATGCCTCCAGATTTGTTTTTTGGGTGTTTTTTTTTTTGTTTTTTTTTTTTGCTTAGGATTGCTTTGGCTATTTGGGCACTTTTTGGTTCCATATGAAGTTCAGGATTATTTTTTCTAGATCTGTGAAAAGTGACATTGGTATTTTGATGGAAATTGCATTGATATGTAAATCATTTGGGGCAGTATGGACATTTTAACAGTATTGATTCTTCCAATCCATGAGCATGGGATGTTTTTCCATTTGTTTTTGTCATCTATGATTTCTTTCACCAGTGTTTTGTAGTTCTCTTTGTAGAGATCGCTCACCTCCTTTGGGTAAGTATATTCCTAGGTATTTTATTTTCTTTGCAGCTATTGTAAATGGTACTGAGTTCTTGACTTGCCTCTGAGCTTGACAGTTATTAGTATATAGAAATGTTGCTGATTTGTGTATATTAATTTTGTAACCTGAGACTTTACTGAATTTATTTATCAATTCTAGGAGTCTTTTGGTGGAGTCTTTAGGGTGTTCTAGATATAAGATGATATCATCAGCAAACAGGGATAATTTGACCCCCTCTTTCCTGATTTGGGTGCTCTTTTTGTCTTTCTCTTGCCTGATTACTCTGGCTAGGACTTCCAGTACTCTGTGGAATAGAAGTGGTGACAGTGGGCATCCTTGTCTTGTTCCAGTTCTTAAGGGAAATGCTTTCAACTTTTCCCCATTCAGTATGATGTTGGCTGTGGGTTTGTCATATATGGATTTTATTATTTTGAGGTATGTTCTTTCTATGCCTAGTTGGTTGAGGGTTTTTTTCATGAAGGGGTACTGGATTTTATTGAATGCTTTTCAGCATCTATTGCGATAATCATATAGTTTTTATTTTTAATTCTGTTTATGTGGTGAATCATGGTTATTGATTTGCATATATTGAACCATCTTTGCATCCCTGGGATGAAACCCACTTGATCATGGTGTATTATCTTTTTGATGTGCTGTTGGATTCAGTTTGCTAGTATTTTGCTGAGGATTTTTGTATCTATGTTCATGAGGGTTATTGGTCTGTAGTTTTCTTTTTTTGTTATGTCATTTCCTGGCTGGTATCAGGGTGATCCTAGCTTCATAGAATGAGTTAGGGAGGATTCCCTCCTTCTCAATGTTATGGAACAGTTTCAGTAGTTTAGATGCCAGTTCTTCTTTGTAGGTCTGGTAGAATTCAGCTGTGAATCCATCTGTTCCAGGGCTTTTTTGTGTTGGGAGATATTTTATTACCATTTCAATCTTGTAACTTGTAATTGGTATATTCAGGATTTCTATTTCTTCCTGATTCAAGCTTGGGAAATTTATCCATTCCCTCTAGATTTTCTAGTTTGTGTGCATAGTGGTTTTCATGGTAGTTGTGGATGATATTTTGTATTTCTGTGGTATCAGTTGTAATGTCTCCTTTTTCACTTCTGATTGTGCTTATTTGAGTCCTTTCTCTCCTATTTCTGGTTAATCTAGCTAGTGGTCTATTGATCTTGTTTATCATTTCAAAGAAATAATTTTTTAATTTGTTTATCCTTTGTATTTTTTTTGTTTGTTTCCATTTCATTTAGTTCTGCTCAGAGCTTTGTTATTTCTTTTCTTCTGCTAGCTTTGGGTTCAGTTTGTTCTTCTTTTTACCAATTCCTTGAGGTATGACATTTGGTTGTCAATCTGTGATCTTTCTTGATGTAGGCTGTAAGGCTATGAACTTACCTCTTAGCACTGCTTTTTCTATATCCCAGAGATTTTTGGAAGTTTGTGTCATCTTTGTCATTCAATTTGAAAAATATTTTGATTTGCATCCTTTTTTTTTTGAGACAGGGTCTTGCTGTGTTGCCAGGGCTAGAGTACAGTGGTGTCATCATCATAGCTCACTGCAACCTCAAACTCTTGGGCCCCCGTGATCCTCCTGCCTCAGCCTCCCAAGTAGCTGGGAATACAGGCACACACCACCATACCCAGCTAGTTTTTCTATTTTTTCTAGAGATGGGGTCTCACTCTTGCTCAGGATGGTCTCAAACTCCTGACCTCAAGCAATCCTCCCACCTTGGCCTCCCAAAGTGGTAGGATTACAGGCATGAGCCACTGCACCCAGCCTTTGATTTCCATCTTGATTTCATCATTGACACAAGGATGACTCAGCAGCAGGTTGGTTAATTTCCATGTATTTGTGTAGTTTTGAGAGTTCCTTTTGGAATTGATTTCTAGTTTTATTCCTCTGTTGTCTGAGAAGATACATGGTATGATTTCTATTTTTCTGAATTTTCTGAGGCTTGTTTTGTGCTTAACATTGGTTTATCTTGGAAAATGTCCCATGTGCTGGTGAGAAGAATGTATATTCTGCACTTTTGGGGTAGAATGTTCTGTAAATGTTTGTTAGGTACATTTGTTCTAGAGTATACTTAAGTCCAGTGTTTCTTTGTTGATTTTCTGTCTCAGTGATCTGTCTAGTTCTGTCAGTGGAGTGTTGAAGTTCCCAGGCCATAATGATAATGCTTTTTATTTATTTGCTTAGATCTAGTAGAATTTGTTTTATGAATCTGGGAGCTCCTGTGTTAGATGCACATATATTTAGGACTGTTATATCTTCTTGTTGAAGCGCTCTCATTATCATTATATAATGACCACCTTTGTCTTTTTTTAAACAATTGTTGATTTAAAGTCTATTTTATCTGATATGAGACTAGCCACTCCTGCTCACTTTTGTTTTCCATTTGTGTGGAATATTTTTTCCACCCCTTTATCTTGAGTCTGTGAGAATCTTTGCAGGTTAAATGGGTTTCTTGGAGACAGCATATATTTGGGATTTGCTTCTTTATCCATGCAGCCAATCCGTATCCTTTAAGTGGGGCATTGAGACTGTTGACACTCAACGTTAGTATTGATGTGTGAGATGATACTATTCTGCTCATCGTGTTGATTGTTACCTAGTTGCTTTGTTTTCTCCCTTGTGTTACTGTTTTATAAGAGCTGTGAGTTTTAACTTTTGGTTGTTTTTGCACTAGTGGGTATTGATTATTCTGTTCCATGTATAGAGCACTTTTAAGCATTTCCTATGGGGTAGGTCTAGTGATGACAAATTCCCTTAGTGTTTGTTTGTCTAGGAAAGACTATTTTTCCTTCATTTGAAACTTAGTTTTGCAGGATACAAAATTCCTGGCTGGCAGTTATTCTGTTTAAGAAGACTGAAAATGGAACCCCAATTCCTTATGGCTTATGAAGTTTCTGCTGAGAAGTTTGCCATTGGTCTGATGGGTTTTCCTTTGTAAATTACTCAATACCTTATTCTTGCAGCTTGTAGTATTTTCTCCTTCACTTTGACATTGGCCAGTCTGATGACTATGTGGCTATTTGCTATGACTCTTCTGGGTGTTTGAAGACTTTCTTGTATCTGGATGTCTAAACCTCTAGCAAGACCAGAGAGGTTTTCCTCCATTATTCCCTCAGTAGGTTTTTCATACCTTTTGCTTTTTCTTCTCCCTCAGGGATACCTATAATTCTTATGTTTGGTCGTCTTACATAGTCCCATAATTCTCGAACACTTTGTTCATACTTCTGGATTATTTTCTATTCATTTTTGGCCAACTGGGTTCATTCAAAAGCCTTTTTTTTCAAGCTCTGAAATTCTTTCTTCTGCTTGATCTAGTCTGATGTTAAAACTTTCTACTCTATTTTGAAATTCCCTAAATGACACTTTAATTTCTAAAAGTTCTGTTATATTTTTTTCTTATATTATCTATCTCTTTAGTGAATTTTTCATTCATGTCCTGAATTTTTTTTGTTTGTTTGTGTTGGTTTTCCATTTTCTGATCAATCCCATTGATCTTACTTGCCATCCATATTCTGAATTCCATATCTGACATTTCAACAATGTCCTTTTGGTTGGGTTCCACTGTGATCCTTTGGGGGTGTCAAAACAGCCTGTTTTTTCATGTTGCTGGAGTTCTTATGCTGGTTCATTATCATGTGAAACCTTGTCTCTCAGCTCAAGACAGATAGCTTTGCAGTACACCTATTCCCCTCTGCTGGGAATTCTATTGCTCAGTGAAGAGAAGGAGAGGTCCCTGGATGGCGTGCTTGAGTCCTACTTTGGGATATTGACCAGGCAGGAGAGGGGTACACTGTGAGCCTTTAACACTACTGCTCTCCTGCATCTCCCCATTCCCCTGTGGTTGTCATGGGTGGTAGGCACACTTGGGGATACACAGCAGGTGGTGGGTGTATGCAGCATGAGTGATACCCCTGCCCAGGTCTGGTAGAAGCAGCATTACCCAGGTGACAGTGGCAGTGGCTGTGCCACCCAGACAGCAGTGGCAGGCACCTGGGGCTGTGGGTGCTCTCTCCATCCGGGTCCCGTGGCAGCTGTGGCTGTTTGGGGCTGACCAGGTGGCTGCAGCAGGCACCGGATCCATGGGTACATGCTTTTCTTGAGTACCCCGGTGGTAGTGGGGGCACATGGCACCCACCTATGGGACACACGAGAGTGCTCAGCCTCCCCACTCTCTCCCCAGCCCACCTGCCAATGGGGAGGTGGCAGCAATGGATCTGGCCCCCAGGTAGACACAGTGCTCTAGGGCTGGGACCTCAAAGTGGCACCAGCCACAGTGCCCAGGGTTCATAAGCCCACAGGAACCCACTGTGCCTTGTCTCCAGAGCAATGCCACTGCACAGTCTCCAGTCAGCTCCCTCTGTCAATTTGTTGACCTGCTGCACTGGAGGGGCCTTCCCACAGCTCTGATTGCAGTGTCTGCAGGGGAAATGTGGAGCACTGGAGTTCTCTCCTCTGTCCTTTCCCAAGGTGCAGGTGCCTTCCCCGTGTACCTCCAACCCTGCCGAGTGGGTTGCCCCACCTCCCTCTCCTTCACTTTGGGAACCTCCTGTCACCTCCCTATTGATTCCCAATGCTCTCTCAGATGATCAGTCTGAAGGTGAATATCCACTTGCCACTCTCGCTCCTGTGCATGAGAGTGGTGTGTGCAGGCTGCTTCTAGTTTGCCATCTTAGCCCCTCCCCTCTCCCCATACTATTGGTTTTCTGTTACAAATTTGTCTCCAGCACCCAATAGGGAGTCTCCAATGGTTTGTAGGGACACCCAATCTGCTGGATTAGACCCAAATCAAATTTTCAATTTTCTTGGCCTGATAGGAAGCCCAAAATGCCAGAGGATGAACTTAGAGGCTTTCCCACAGGTCAGAGAAAGCAACATAATAAGCACAGGGATAGTCCCACATGATAGATCAAGGTGCTTCCCCACATGAGTGGTACCTCATGATAACCCTCCCAAAGTTGATTTCAGCAGAATTTTGGAACATGTGCTCCCACCACTGTTGTACTCTTCCCATGATCCCAGTATAGAACCCCTTTCACTGTCCAGCAGTTGTCATAAAAAGGCTGAGGCTAGCAAGGCAGGGGTGGGTACCTCACTCAACCACTCAGGCTCAAGCTAGGTGAGCCCAGTCAGTCCCTGAAGCACTTAGAACTGGGATTTGAGGGGCAGCTCAAATTCAATGTTGTTGAGAGAGAGCTCTAAGGGTGTATTCCAGTGGGTGTCCTATGAGGGTCCCACTAACCTCCCAGTGGTATTGAATGAATACTGCCATAGTTTCCCAAGCACTTCCCCTCAGCTCTGGTGGTGGCAAGAGGTAAGATGCCCCAGAAAGTCTTTGGAAGGTCCTGCAGGGATGGTGGATCCCTTGTCATCCTCTGGGAAGTGTAATGGGGAATAAAGCAAAGGGGAGGTACAGGGGCATGTAAGGGAGCCACAATCAAAGCAAAGCTGATACCACACACACAGACACACAGCACATAGACAAGTCAAACAAAAAGGCCTTCCAAAATAAGTCAAACCAATAGTTCAAGAGTATTTGTCTGGAGAGACCCCCTATCCTTTATCCAGTTGGGGAGAAGTCTCCCCAAGATGAGACTCTTCCTGTAATATAGGGAAAGCCAACCAAGACTTGCAAAGGAGCCACAATGCCTCCAGAGAGGTCAACAAATCTGGAGAAGGAAAGGGTTGCTGGTTGCGCTTAGAATGCTCACCAAAGATGTATTCTAGTTCCAGAAACAGTTTCTCCACTGCAAACAGGTCCAAGCACCATGGATCAACAACATCCCACTGGTAGTAATAGCACCAGAGATGGCCCTCAGTCCAAGAGAACTGAGCAGCTGCTAGGGCACATCTCTAGGTCCACCCCACCAGCAAGAGGCTGCCAAACCATGGGCAAGTGCCCACAAGGACGATCCTAGACAAACCCCCCAAATTTGTTAACAGAACCCAACCAAGTTCCATTTCTTGCTGCACAGTAGGAAGCCAATACACTGAGACAGCAGGGGGTGCAGGGGGAAAAGAGTTTATTTATTGCAGGATCCCCAAGCAAGGAGACAGGAGAAATTTCTCAAATCCATCTCCCCAGGAATTTGGAGGCTAGGGTTTTTTAAAGGATGGTTTGGCAGGCAGAGGGCTAGGGAATCAGTACTGCTGATGGGTTGGGTTGGGTTTGAAATCAAGGGGTTGTAGAAATTGTCTTCTTACGCTGAGTCAGTTCCTAGGTGGGGGTCACAAGATGAGTTGAGTCAGTTCCTTAGTATGGGCCACTGCTCTGGTTGGGTCAGTTGGTCCACCAGAATGTAGGATCTGGAAGATATTCAAAGAGCAGCCTTAGGTTTCACAAGGGTGATGTTCTCTCTGGGAGCAATTAAGAAAGCTACGAATCTTATGACCATCAGTTACGTGACTCCTGAGTAGTAAGCAATTACAGGAAAGCAAGCTAGGGAAAAATGGCTGGTTATTTTTTAATTATGCCTATACCTTTGCAGAGTTTAGGCCCCTACCACAGTTTGCTCCTTGTGGCCCTTTATTAATTTTATAAAGGGCAGTTTCATGAGCAAGTCCTTCTCAGATCTAAGCTCTGCTCTCTTTTGCATTTGAGATCACTGATCTCTTTGACTTTGGGGTACCTAGGGTTAGTTTGTGCTGTGGTGGGACAGATGACTTTTGGATTTGTGGTGGCTGACAAGTCACTAGAAAGGGCTGCATTTTTTTCTCCCTCTTTGGAGATGTCTCTTGCATGGTTCTATAAAAGGCTTGAGTCAAACCCCCAAGAATATGGCCAGAAAGTGATGTGGATTGCACCCCATTTGTGGCTAGCATAAAGGGCTGCAATTTTAAAGGTAACTGACAGCAGTTGCCGTAAGTGGTTATTACTGCAGGGGTATGTGAACTCCAGCTTTTGGCATTTGCAGATATGTGGGTTCTTAATTCTTGCACGCTTAAGTAAGGGAGGCCTCAGATGTCTGACTGGGTCAGACAGAAACCGGAAAGTCACTGGGTAAGTTAGTCAAGGAGATCTGAGAGCCAAAGCCATCTTGGCTCTGACACCCAAGATCCAACATAAAAATAGGATCCTGAGCCAGGCACAGTGACACACACCTGTAGTCCCAGCTACTCAGAAAGCTGAGGCAGGAGGATTGCTTGGGGCCAGGAGTTCCAGGCTGTAGTCAAGCTATGATCAAACCTGTGAATAGCCACTGCACTCCAGCCTGGGCAACATAGTAAGAATTCATCTCTAAAAAAATGCTTTTTAAATGGGATTCCCTAATTTCTAAAGATCTGAGTACTTCACCTTCTGATAGACCTGCCTTTTTCATGTATAATATTTCTAGCCTTGGAAGCTACAAATATTTACAAAAGTCGTAAAATCTTACTAAAGATAATTCAGAATTCCAATGGCCATTATATTGAAAGTTTCAGGTGAACAAAACTATATATCTAAGAAGTGCACTTGAATCCCAAGCCTCCTGAATTAGGCAGAGAGAATGGGACTCTTACTGGCATTCAGAAGCCTCAAAGAGACAACAGTATTCTAAAACTCTTTTTAAAAGATTCATTGCAAAAAGCTAATGAAAAACTAGAAATGTAAGACATTCCCCATACCAAGGAAGGTAGAACTGACATGACTCCTACTGCTCCCCTCTATCCTACTTTGTCTGAATATTCAGTCTACTAACTCTCTGTCTGAATTGTCTTTCTTCCCTGAAAAAAACAGTTAAACAGTTTCCTTATAAGAACCAGCTAAAAATTCAGGACATAATGCCCAAGTGACATACATTTGCTGAACAGAAATGGACCTCAGGGCCATAGTTAAAAAATTTCCAAAACCTAGGGAAGAACTTTGAAAGTTTTGTGAAGAATTTGTGGTCTTAATTGTAACTTATGACCCAGGATACCTGACCTCTACCATGTTGGTTGGGACATGGGGAGGCCAAAAATGGATAAAAGAGACAGAATGGTATTCTCCTGAGAATGCTATCAATGACCTGACAAGCCCCACCTGATCTACTTATGGGCCAGGCGAAGCCTGAAAGATCACAAATGACCTTTTGAAAACCATTCTCAAAGTGTTTCAGCTCCATAGCAACCAACAGCATAGAATGACTTTTAGGCCTTTCCCAGGGCACTTCTCCAATAAGCAACCACTAAAACAGCAGTTTCCAAGAATTTGTGCAAACAACCAGGACATTGGAAAAGGGACTGCCCCCCAAAGATTTGGAGGAAAGCCCCTAAAATCAGGCTGCCTACCCTCTGATAATAATCTCCATGTTAACCACTACTACTGATGGGCCTCCAAGGGAAGCACTAGTAAGTTTCTATGGTTATTCTTCGTCCTATTCCTTAAAGGACTCCCCATGAAGCCAGTAATGTAGTTAAGAAACAAGCTAAGTTGAAGATACTGCCTATGGAACTAAACTGGTCTCCAAAATACAACTTTCTGACATTTACCTAGCTATTTTGAAACTCTTTGTAAAAGAAATGTACTTCTATAAAGGAAAACTCCATCTGTAAGGGTGTCTCCCTCTCTGAGCCTAAACCACTAGAAACTTTTACACTGGCAAAGACATTGGCTTAAAGTTTACATCACAAACCTTACCTTTGCTTAAGGTGCCTTTCCTAGCCATCTTGTCTTAACTAGGCCTTTACCTATGCCTGTCTTTGTTTCACAAATAATAGTGTTTAGGTCTAAGTTCTGTAAATTGTCTACCTTGTTTCATCTGGCAGTCATTCCTTTAGAAGTGCAAATTTAGGGCTGCATAGCTAACAATGACAATGGAACAGGTAATCAGAAGACTAATAGTCAAGGACTGGGGAAAGAAACTCTTTGAAAACTGGCAAATGAAGAATGTTAATGAGGGTGTAAGATCTGCTTCTGTCTGTGTATCTGTATGTCTATATGTCTATATGTGTATGTGATATTTCTCTACCAAAATATATGAGAGCTCTAATTATTTGGCTTAAAGAAAAAGTAAGCACTTAAATAAAATATCTTAGAAAAATAAAACCTTTGTAGAGACAGGGTCTCACTATGTTGCTCAGGCTGGTTTCCAACTCCTGGCCTCTAGTGATCCTCCCACCTCTGCTTCCCAAAGCACTAGGATTACTGGGGTGAGCCACAGTGTGGAGACCATTACATTATTATTAAAATGGACTTTCATCAGGTTTTTAACCATGACCATTTTAAGTCTTGTCCACAGTTAATTGTTTTGGTTCTGATACTTTTTCTGAAAGCTCTTTGCAAGCAATTATAATCCTAGAGTGCTGGTCTTCAAAGAAGTATATGGGAAGAATGGAAAGAACTCTAACAAGTACAGGTTTCTAATGACTTTGAGTTCATACCATTGGGCTGAATTTCCAAAACTCTAATGAAGAAATTGATGAGTTTGTGAAACTGTTAAGACCAAACAGAGGAAAAATTACAAAAGACAAAAAAAGAGAGCAAGGATTAATTACATGAGACTGAATGAACTGATAAAGAAGAATTATGGGTTTTTATGGTTTCTTTATTTGAAACATTGCTGGTTCTTTTAATGTTTTTCTTTCCAGATGTAAGGGAACTTGTTCTTTCTTTTAAGCTATCTGTAGCTTACAGCAATTTGGTAAAGTGAACTTTTGTAAACAAAAATTGAAACATTTGCTTTTCTTCCCTACCTGATCCCTCCAGAATTCAGAAACTATTCATCAGTATTCTTCCTTTTGTGGCAATATGGTTATTTGCATAAGTTCAAAAAGAATCTGTTCTCTTTAACAGGATACAATTGGAAACATTGGTTATATTATCAAGGCTTTGATTGGAATGCCATATTTGAAAATGCGCATAGAATGCTTGGCGCCAAGGGTTCACAGTCTTACAGTGAGCGAGTAAATGTTCTCACTTCCTGGCAGGCCCAGGAACCTCAAGATATTAGAGACAGCAGGAAAAGTCTAATGTCTGCCATGGTTTGGCTTCCTAGTGTCAAGAGGTTTTTTAAAATCCAATCTGAGATTCTACGTCAAAATTTCCAGCAAAGCAAGTTTAAAAGGAGCCTATGTGGTTATTCTTGCTGCACTTACATAAAAAGTCAAGAAAATTGGCCTTACCATGATTATCTTTGGTAGAAATGGGGGTGACTATAGAGAGAAAAATTACATTTCAAAAGAAATCTATATAGTACACCTGTTATTAGACTATAGCCCTGTTTATTAGTTTTGAGTTTTTTATCTACCTGTAGACTAGACTGGATTCTGAAGTCCACTAGCTTTCTCTAATATCTAGCTACAACTCTCCAATGAAGAATGAGAGCTGCTCAGTTCCTGAAGCCCCATAAGCCTAAACTGGACAACTTGATGTAAATTTCAAGGGACAAGTCTCATACCTGATGTCTGGGCCACATAGAGAGTTCACCAGAATGCCCAATGCCACAACTGAAACCATCTCTATTAAAATAATGTAGAACCATAAGGTATAAATAGCAATCAAAGTCTGATTTTTGTGAAAGTATACATATAGCCAGAAGTTAACCAGCCATTGTTCCCTAATTTCCTTACTGCTGTAACTGGTCACTGCTTAATGGCACTATCCTCCCTGACAGGCACAAGATCTGTGACTCCCCCCACTACTTCTATAGATAACATTGCTATTGTAAAGCCCAAAGACTTGTGCTTCTACAGATAACCTTGCTATTGTAAAGCCTAAGACTGGTCTTTGAAGTATTTTTCAGACTCTGCATTCTGGGGGTACCCACTGACATCAACTGGACCTGTGGATAGGCATGGAAATGGATCCAACAGCCCCAAGACACCCTATCCAAGAAATCTCCCAACTGAGGAAATAATCTCTATGAGTTCATCCCCCGCCAATAAACAGACCCAATTGCCTAGTCTGGTAAACTATCTTTAAAAACCCTTTCTTCCAAATTCTCAGGGAGATGGATTTGAGAAATTACTCCCAATCTTCTCACCTGGCGCCTTGTGAAATAAAACTCTTTCTCTGTGACAGCACCTCCTGTCTCAGTATATTGGCCTTCACTAGGCAGTGTGCAAGGGACCTGGTTGGGCTGTAACACAACTAGAGACAATCAAACTACAAACCAGGATGAGAAGTTGCTGACTTCATGCTGTGGACAGCTTTTCCCAAGACTGTTGGAACAAGACTCGCTATGATAATAAGACTCTTACCTCTTAATTTTTCCTTACTTATGCCTACCTTTCACTTGGCAGGATAATGCTATTGTTAAAATTTCATAATCAGTAGTTTGTGTAGGCAACTTGTACTCCCTGCTTTTATTTAAGCCAGTCATGGGCTGCTGGATTACCTATTTACTAAGCGGGGAGGAATCTGTGCAGTTGATAACACTTCTTGTTGCACGTAAATACATTGGGTATTGTGGAGTAGACTACTTGGTTAAAATGGGTAGACTCCTCATCTGGCTATTTAACTTGAGTTGGTTTGGTTCATGGGGACCCTGGCTAAGGAGCATACTCCAAACTCTTGGTATTATCCTCCTGGTAGTCATAATAGTAGTCTCCCTGGTGCAATGTATCCTCTCAAAGTCTTAAATGTTTCCATATAGCCATCTGTCAAACATCAAATGGTCTTGTAACAGAGGTAAAGGTCGGAAAAAGGGCAAGGAAATGTTTTACGAGTTGTGTCTTTAAAACCTCCACCCTTTTTGGGAATTATAACCTGTATTCCTGCCTGAGGCCAGTAATCAAAGGGGCAGAAAAATGTTCTTTGCTACTTGTTTTCTAGTATCTTAAACCACAGGAGGTGGCTCAACAGAATTACCCAGACTAGGATCATGAGATCATTGTCACCAGAGATAAGGTCGACAGAAACCACCAATTATAGTTAAACAACAATAACCCAAAGCCATGACATGTGACACTGGTCACATAGACCTGAGCCCAACCACAGAAAACCCTCCTTTTACAAAGCCCTGTTTTCTGCTTAAAGGCAGGATGGCAGTCTTTGAGACACTAGTCCACTGCCCTCCTCATTTGCCAGCAAATTAATAAACTTCTCTTTCCTTTTCCTGAAACCACTTGTCCTCGTTCTGTTACTGAAAGTTTGGCATTTGTACCCAAGGCTCCATCAGAAGAACAAGGACAAGTGGTTTGAGGAAAAAGGAAAAGGAAAGAGACAACTTGTAATACATTTTGCCCTTTTTCAGGCCCTTACTTCTGTTACATATTCCCTACGGTCAACTGTCCCTTCCATATTTATGGGAGGAGGGGTGACATAATCATCAAGCTACTTCCTGCTAAATTGGGGCAATGTTTTAGATGGATGGTTTGTACTTATTTATGCCATTGCAAAGCTTTGGCAGTAGATTTATGAAAAAAAATAAAGATTGCAAGAGATTACTATGTGAAAAAGGGCATAAGCAACAATTACAACCGTGAGGATTGACAAAGTGAAATGGAGGATACCTGATAAGAGAGATTTTACCCTGCTTTGTATCTAAGACACCAGTAGGACTGTGGGTCCTCACTGTCACCTTGTATATAATGTCTGATACAGGGCCATGCAAAAAAGAAACATGGGACCTCTGAGTATGGAGCTATTAGTCATACCTTGTAGGTGATCTGAGAAACTGGATTCTGCAAATTCAGAAATTATATACAGGAATACTTGCACCAAACAAGGTTTAGGATGATAAACCCAGCAGTGAGACAGATCAGCAAAAGAGGCAACAGCCTGGGAAATTCTCACTAAGGAGTTGTCTCTCCATCCTATAGACAGAACAAATAACCAAAGAAAGGTTAGCAAAAATATCAACATTTCCATTTTTCCTTCTTCTTAAACAGATAATTTAGATTGCCTAAAGGCTGGCCCCTCTACTGGGGGCTTGGGTCCTCTTCTTCCATGGGACACCTCTTTACTCTGCTATGATGGACCCAAGGTTTTACTCCTGACAATTTCAATGAGGTGTGAGTTGTTAGAAGCACTTCATAGGGTCCCCTCCACTTCTCTGCCAGTTGTTGTTCAGATCCTTATTCTCTCCAGGCTCCAAGCAACACCCAGTCTCTGGGTTCAAAGGTGTGGAGGGGTGCTTCCAACTGGGGCAGGAACCTGAAAGAGGCAAACTCATGCATAGTGGTTAGTATCTGACCCACTCATTTGACATATTGCTTTACTCTGCTTTCCTTACTCATGGTTATATTATCATACTTACCTGAGGGTGCTAGGAAGGGTCTCTCATAAACTATTTCTTTGGGGTTAACTTGAGCCTGCCTCTAGGAGCTACCCTTATCCAGAGGAGGGCAAGCAGCAACACTTTATCCCACTTTATATGGGTTTCCTGCATCAATTCTAGGATGCATGCAATTTCCATTCTAGATGTAGGGCCTTGCTTACTTGCTGTGTTATCGCTGATATAAAAGAGGGTCCATTATCACTTTGTATGGAGGAAGGGATCCCATACCTCAGAATGAGTTCCTTCAGGAGGATTCTGGTAACTTCAGATGCTCCTCCATCTGGGTAGGATAAGTCTCTACTCAGCCTGAAAAGGTATCTACTAATACAAGCAAGTATTTGAAGTTTCCAGTCACTTTAGGCAATCAATTTGCCAGTCTTCAAAAGGATGGATCCCCACATGTTGGATTCCCTGTGCAGCAGGTTGCTTTTCTTTCTTTGGATTGTTTTGAGCACATAAAGGGCAGCTCTGATTCAAACGGGGTTCTCTTAAATGAAGTCCCACCAAATCCATTAAGGCAACATGCCCATAGTGTGTGCATTCATGTAGGTGCCTCATAAGGGGTTGAAACAAGGCTTTGGATCCTTATTTCCTGCTGTCAGGAGCCCCCTTTCCTTCCAAATGGCACCATGAGCTGCACAACCATAAAAGCATATTTAGAGTCCGTATAAAGTTTACCTTTTTTCCTCTGGATAACTGAAGAGCTCTGGTCAAAGCAGTCAGCTCAGCTTTCTGGGCTGAAGTCCCAGGAGGTAGTGCCATTGTTTCCAGTACCTGTCATTCTGTAACCACCGCATATCCAGCCCTTTGTTGTCTATTGTCCATAAAGCTGCTCCCATCAGTGAAAAGATCCCAATGTGGCTCTGGCATCAGCTGAACTGACAGATCCATCCTGCTAGAATAGACAACCTCCAGAACCTCTAAACAGTCATGCTGCAAAGGCTCCTTCTCTTCAGCTGGTAACAGGGTGGCAGGATTGAGAGTAGACACAGTCTTTAACAACAATTCACAAGTAGCTGCTGCTGCCCAGACGCAAGGAGGCCATTCTCTCACAATATTGTCCAGTGGCTTTGACAAGTATGCTACTGGCCATGGGATGTCTCTCAGCACCTGTAGTAAGACTCCAAGGCTCATTCCTTGTTTTTCATGAACATATAATTTAAATTCTTTCTGTGAGTCAGGCAACCCCAAAGTGGGGCAGTCATAAGGCTCTGCTTTAGTTTGTTTTTGTTAAAGGCATTTTGACAGTTTGTGGTCCAGATCAGGGGCTTCACATCTGTTAAGAGGCTCATACAAGGGCTTTGCTATTAGTCCAAAGTTTGGGATCCAGATGCAACAGAACTCTGCCACTCCTAGGAACCCACTCAGTTGTCACAGGTTCCCTTGCTAATTTGGAATCCCAGATAAGTAACCTGCTGTTTGCAAATCTGTCCAATTGCAGGTTCTGCAAGTCCCCTGCTAAGCCCTCACCAAACCAGGCAGGAAAGCCTTTTTAAACCCCTGAGGCAACACAGTCCAGCAGCACCACGAGGCCACCCTGGTCCTGGGATCCTGCCATTCAAATACAACTGAGTACCATTCATAGTCACTTGTACAATATCATTAATGGCATGTAGATCCTGCAAGAATCTGTACTCTTCCTCTGTATTTCTGCACATCCTGAGGTCCCATCAGCCTATACTGCCTTACTCACGTTTTGGTAGCTTTCTTCTTGTTAATGCTGCAATGACGTGCAAGTCTGCTGAGGCCCAAACTTCAAAGTGAACTTTTCTGCAGTGGCAGCCTCCTATATGCTTCACCAGGCCCTGGTATTCATCCAGCAGGAACTTGGCGGCACCCTCAGAGGTGAGCTTTTGCCACTTCTGGAACAGCTCCCGGTGCTCCTGCTGCTTGCCCAGGTCCATCAGATTTGGTGGTGGAGATAGTGGCAGGAGCAGTTCCGGCTCTGGTGGCAGCTCTCTGGGGTCTGCCTCCTGGGCCCATGATGATAAGTTCCTCAGCCACCACTTGCCCACGGCTGCCTCACCACTGCCTGGCCCCCCTGCCCCCTGCCTGGCTCGTGGAGCACCATGCATGGCTAGTACTTCTGCACATGTAGTAGTGGCACTCCCCTGCTGATTAAAAGGCCCGCTAATCGAGTCCCCACTCTCAATCATACCTGGGGCTTCTGTGGGGATATTTGGATTGGAGCCACTAGTGAGGCATGGAGCCCTGGGCTCCCTCCTTCATCATCTGAGTCCTGGACTCGAAGAACCATTTGCTGTCCTGGGGGTTTCTTGTTACCTGGAGCCCTTTGCAATTTTGGGCAGTGTTCTTCCCAATGTCCTTCCTTTTTACAAAAAGCTCACTGATTGTGCTTCAACCTGGGGTGACTTTTTCTACCCTTTCCTTTTGACTGTCTCAAAGGAACCTTGGTTGATGCAGCTAACAGAACACACATAAGTTTCAGTTTCTGTTCTTCCCTAGTGTTATATACTTTAAAGGTGATATCAGCAAGCTGTGAGGAATTCATGCCAATTGTCCTTTCCACATGCTGCAGCTTCCTCTGTATATCTGGAGCACTCTTCCCTATAAAAGTTGTATTAATCATGCACATATTTTTGGTGGTCCCTGGATCCACATCTGTATATTTCTGATATACCTGATAGATGTGTTCCAAAAATTCAGAGGGCTCTTCATTAGCTTTTTGTTGTAATTCTTGGACCTTGTTTAAACTCTTCTGTCTAGGCACTCCCCTCTGGAGGCCTGCCAGAATACACTTTCAGTAATGATTTATCCTTACACCACCTGTGTCCGCATTAGGATCCCAATTTGTGTAAGTCCAATAATACCCTGCTGGCTGTCCTTGTGCATTCAAGCCCCCTATCTGATATCTCCATAATGGAAATTGCCCTGACCTGGCTATGGCTGCCCTCTGGCCAAATTGAGTTCCCTGCCAGGTCTTGGAAGGAGAGATGATTCCCACTCCCAAGTCATAACCCAGGGAGCATGGGACTGAAGAATCCGTCCCAGTTGTGCCCTCCCTGGCCCCTCTCATGGTGCCAAGATGGCAGTGGCAGCAGTGGGTGGTGGCAACAGTAGTTGCCCCAGACCTGGCTCTGGGTGGGGCCACCTCCTGGGCTGGCTATGGGCTCTGGCAGGGGAAAAACTGCTCCCATTAGTGTGCTCTGTGACCACTGCATCAGAGGTCCCAGCTGTGGTGGGTGTCGCAGCTGCCCCAGGGAGCACAGTGGGTGCCAGCACCTCCCCCCCCCACTCCATTCTGCATTGCACATATGCATGCAATGGTGGGGAGGGAGCAGTTGGGTGGCAGGCATTGCCCCCTCCAACCCCCTCACAGTGTGCTGCTGGGCAGTGGGCCCCATGCTGCTGGTTCCTCCCCTCCCCCACCCTCCAGGTACACCCCCAGGGCCATGGTTCTGCACAGTGCCTCGCCTTGGCCAGTGCCCAGAGGCTGACTTAGAACTGGTGCAGACCAGGGGGATCTGAATGTCCAATTAAACTAAAGCATCATGAAGGGCCACAGTGGACAGGGCAGCGGGGCCCCAGCAGTGCATGCTTGAGCACGTCCCAGCCTGCAGTGCCTTCCCCAGAGGGTGGGGAGCTGTTGGTGGGGGAGCAGGAGGTTTGGATCCAACCTGGTTATTTCCTCCCCAATTTTATCACCTGGCTTTTCAGCCTCCTTATTATACAATTGCATGAAAGATTGTACATATGGGGTCTTGTCCCATTTACCTGACCTTTGACAAACTGATCCCAGTTGTAAGATAGTATAATAATTTAAGGTTCCATTGTACAGCCACTTCTCCTCATACTCCAGCACATGCATTGGATTACAATAACACCATTCTCTTTTAGACATAGACTTATAGCTACAGGTTGGCCATTCAGCCAAGACTCAACAACAAACACAGACAATACAGGGAATTCCCATTGCAAACAATCTCAAATGCCAAGGCTTTACCAGACAAATGGGAACTGCACAAATGAGAACCAAATTCTCAAATGAGAACCAACATCTCCTAATCCAAAAGGGAATGAACTCCCCCAGTTCCCTAGTTCCACTCAACCGTGACTTCCACCCCCAAACAGTGCCTCCAAACAAAATGCCCTGCTATAGGGCTGGATGGTTTGAAAACCTTTCCCAAATGAGCGGAATCAAGGGTCTCGGTGTGCACACCGGTGAACTTACCAAAAATTGCCGAGTCATCATAACACTTCCCAAATCCATTTCCTTTTCCTCAACAAGGTTCAGGTTGGTTGGAGCTGCGTCTAATTTGGGGAGAAAGAGACAGGAGTTCCCTGGAGCTAAACAGGCTCTGGCAGCTGCTGGGGCGGTCCCTTACTCTTTCACCTTGACAAGACGCCACTCCTACTGGCGAAGACCCACGGCTTGACCCAGTTCTACTCCCCACTTCTTCCAGCCACAGCAGCAGTCACAGGATGCCATTCCACTGGGGCACTGATGGGCCCACTCCAGGGATGCCAAATTCTGTTAATGAAAGTTCAGCACTTGTCCCCAAGGCTGCATCAGAAGAATGAGGACAAGAGGTTTGAGGAAAAGGAAAGAGAAGTTTATTAATTTGCCAGCAAATGAGGAGGATGGGAGACTCTCATCTTAAAGGGCTATCATCCTGTCTATAAGCAGAAATACAGAGCTTTTAAAGGGGGTTTTCAGCTTTGGGCTATTGCTGTTTAACTACAGCATGTCCAGTGAAGACAATCTTGTGACTTCCACCCAGACAATTCTGTTGAGCACTCGCCTGTGGTACAAAGAACAAAGGACACTCCCCTGCCCCTCTGATCACTGACCTCAGACAGGAATGCAGGTTTTAATTCCCAAAAAGATTGGGGGGGTGGTTTTAAAGAGACAACTTTTAATGCATTTTGCCCTTTTTCAGGCCTTTACTTCTGTTGTAGTTCTTCGTTCTCACTCATTCAGCCCCAGGGAAAAGTACTGAACTTTCAATGATAGGCTCTCATTGGCTGGAACAACAAAAACTCAAAGAAACACGTGAGAATGAGAACACCGTAATCTATACATGGCATGCTGAGACCGGAAACCCAAAATGATGGTAAGTGAGACTAGTGCTGATGCCCTAAGTTTTGGTCATATTCTCACCTAGATGACAGCCTGACTGAAAGGGGTGAATTGTGAAATAAAATGTATCAGAGGCCATTGGACTAAGCTCTTGCACTAGGGCCAAACAGACCAGATTAAAAATCAAAATGGAGGCACTCATGCTAAAGTTCCACATGACCAAACCTAAATTAAGTGGTTAACTGACCCAACAAATCAGGAGAGATAACAGCCAATTTCCCAAATAGGCCAGTTCAAATCTTCAATTGGCATGATAATGAAGTTCCCTCTGCTTTAATCCTTACACAAAAAAGATAGTCTAAAGTAACCCGATGTTAACTACAGTTGACCCTTGAGCAATGTGGGGGTTAAGGGAAACAAACCCTTTGTGCAGTAAAAAAAAAATCCATGTATAACTTTTGACTCTTCAAAACCAACTACTAATAGCCTACTATTGACCAGAAGCCTTACCAATAACATAAACATCAATTAACACATTTTTGTATATGTATTATATACTATATTCTTACAATAAAGTAAGCTAAGGAAAATATTATTATGAAAATCATAAGGAAGAGAAAATATATTTACTATTCATTAAGTGGAAGTAGATCATCAAAAAGGCCTTTATCCTCATTGTCTTTAGGTTGAGTAGGCTGAGGAGGAGGAGGCGGAGGAAGAGGAGGGGTTGGTCTTGCTGTTTCAGGGGTAGCAGAGGCAGAAAAGGTGGAAGAGGTGGAAGGGGAGTTAGGGGAGGCAGGCACACTAGGTGTAACTTTATAGAAATACATGTACTTTTTTTCTTTCTCATTTCTCTAAAAATTTTTCTATGTAGTACGAATCTTTCTTCCACCATTTCCTTTAGTTTCAGTGCCTGTATCATAGCAGGGTCCATGTCGTAAAAGAAGTTAAAAGCCATCTTGAATAATCAGAACCCTTCTGCCAGATTGTCTAATGTCAATTTGTTTTCTGGCACTGCTTCTTCGTTACATCTTCTTCCTCATCATCTGGCACTGATTTGGAAGCACTCGTCTCCATCAAGTCATCGTCTGATAACTCTTCTGATGTGGTGTCTGTGCACTGTTAAATTTCTCCAGGATCTACATCTTGAAACCCTTCACCCGCCACCTTTTTTGCCATATTTACAATTTCTTTCATGATTTCCTTAATTGGCTCTGTTGTAAATCTTGTGAAGTCACATACAACATCAGGACAGTTTTCTCCAGCAGAAATTTATTGTTTTGGGCTTTCGTGGCTTTTCCTACAACAACAATGGCATCTTCAGTGGTGTAATCCTTCCAGACTTTCATGATGTTCTCTCTATTGGGGTTCTCTTCCAAGGCATTGACAATCCTTTCCATAAAGCACCCTCTGTAAGGGGCCTTAAAGGTGCTTATGACTCCCTGAACTAGATGCTGAATTAGAAATGTTGTCTTTGGGGGCAAGTAAACCACTTCAATGCCCTCAGTGTTGAACTCATAGGTACCAAATTTGGTACCATGTAGACAATATACAAACACAGATGTGTACACATGTATACATAAAAATACAGACAAACATAAATTAAGATTTTATAGCTTTGATTTTAAAATTTTAGCCATGAAACAGGTAAAACTTACTAGTTAAAAGGACAGTTAGATTGAACTGTACCTCTGCACATGGAATAAGTTGAAGTTTATCTGTCCTACATTGCTGAAGCCCTTATTGCATTTTAGAGAAAAACAGGGGAGCAAATTTATATCTCAAAGCACAGAGAGAGGGCTGGGTGCAGTGGCTCATGCCTGTAATCCTAGTGTTCTGGGAGGCCGAGGTGGGAGCATCACTTGAGATCAGGGCTTTGAGACCAGCCTGAGCAAGATCAAGACCCCATCTCTTCTAAAAATAGAAAAAATTAGACAAGCATTGTGGGGCACACCTGTAGTCCCAGTTACTTGGGAGGCTGAGGCAGGAGGATCACTTGAGCCAAGGACTTTGAGGATGCCACGAGCTAGGCTGATACCACAGCACTCTAGCCTGGGCAACAGAGCGAGACTCTGTCTCAAAAAAAAAAAAAAAAAAAGCACAGAGAGAGAATTTAAGTGTTTTCAAGGAGGAGTTGGGGTGTGCTAGTTAGAGGAAGATTAAAAATAAATGCCAAGCCAACATAAAATCATAAGAATTTGCCAAAGGAATTTATAAGGAGACCAGTTTTAGTTAGATAGCTAGCTTCCAGTTTAATCTCCATTTTCAACTGGACCACTGAGCTCAGGGCAGAGCCCATCAATAAACAGGGCCAACAAAGCATTTGCAGTTTTGGGGGACTAATACTTATTTATGTGAACAGCAGGCACAGCTGGAAGGTAGTGCATCTAGATATCCAGAAATCAAGGATCCTCTTTTTATACTGAATCCTGGGTACCCCAGAGCTAAGGGAAAAACTCAGGGGGGAAATGTCATGGGCCAGGCAGCATAACACTTCTACAGTGCATCTCCCTGCAATGACATTCCCCTGAAGCTGGTGGGTGACCCAATGCCAAGCAGCCCACTTTGTGATCAGCCCATCCCCCTAAGGGAGTCTTATCCCTTGGTGGCAAGTGTTTCCACAGCCTCCAAGTGTCCAAACCTTGCTTTTCTTATCTAAACATGCAAAGAAATGAGAAGCCCCCTGTAGTAATAACCATTCACTGCAAAACTGCTGTCATCCACCTCCAAAACTGCATCCCTCACCAGTGACTCACCAGCCGTCACACACCCAAAGGGCAAGTACTCTCTCCCAGTACAAAGTAACCCCTGGTACCCTCAAAAGCCAAAGAGATCAGAGAACTCAATGAAAAAGAGAGCAGAGCATTAGGCCTGAAAGGAACCTGCCCACAACTCTCCTTTATGATCTCCTTTATGATCATAATGTACAGAGCAATTTCATTTCTGCCGCTAGGTCAGTAACAGGCTTAATTCTACATGAAGGCTACTTGATAGCTGCTTGCACAATAGGATTAAACATGTCTTTTTTACCCCCTAAGAATTCCCTCCACTGATCTATTTGTGCATTATAATTACAACTGGTTATCTCTGTGTTAAAATAGTCCCCTTCTATTATAATTAGGGTGACCATATAATTTATCATCTAAAGTTAGACAAATTTAAGAATAAAAGGGTGCTATTAATAATTATGCTGGGCAACAGGTATGAACAAACCAGATAAACTGGGTTGTATGGCTTTACTCTATACATATGATACATCTCTGTCCTGGTTGGGGAAACATAATTATTACTCATCATAAACATAAAAATTTTATTGAGCATTTACCATATGCTGACAACACTGAGAAGTCACTGCTCTTAAGAAACTCACTGAAGTGAAGGAGGCAGGTATTAAGAGTAATGGGGGCAATGGTACACAAAGGGACTTAATAGGCGGGGGTAGCAGGATTAATCATTTTCTCAAATACAAGCAATAACTAGTTAGAAAACATTACAGCAAATAGATTCCCTTCACAACAGCAGCAGAAAATACCTAAGAATAACCTTAACAAGCAATGATCAGGATCTGTGTGAAGAAGAAAACTGCAAAATTCATGTGAGAAGCATAAAAAGAGGCAAATAAACTGAAGAGACTTTCTGTGTTCATTTGCATAAAAATACAAGTTTAGCTGGCCTCCATACTTTTGGGTTTGTTAACTGACATGCTAAGCAAGGTGGGAGCTGAAATAAGCAGACCTACCAGAGAATGGCCTTTTAGCCATGAATATTCAGTGTTCTGTGGTCTAGCGGAAACAGCACATGAAGTACCAAAAACCAATCTCAGAAGGAATGGCTGTTTCATTGTTAAGGTTGGGAAACCTGCCAGACCATTAGGAGGGGAAAAAATATAAAGTTTGCTCTGCATTTCATACTAAATAAATTCCAAATGGAAGATTCAAGAGTGAAAAACATGAACTTATTTTTTTAAAGCACAAAATGAAAATATAAGCAAATAACTAATCTGGGATATGGAAAATCTTGCTAAGGCTGAAAACTACAGAAGACATCATCATGAACAAGTTAATCATATATATATATATTTTTTTTTAACTTACAAATCACTAAGAGACAAACTCCCCAACAGAAAAACATGCAAGGACATGAAATAGCAATTCACAAAAGAAGAATTACAAGTGAGCAGCCAGGTGCAGAGGCACATGCCTATAGTCCCAGCAGGAGTTCAAGTCCAGCCTGGGCATCATAGCAAGACTCCGTCTCTAAAAAAAAAATAATAATACAAATATACAATAAACATATAAAAATGCTTACCTTGTAATTATTATTGCCTCTTTAATAATCAAAGATCCATTAAAAGCTCAAAGAAAACCACTTACCAAATTGAAATGTGTATTATATACTGCTGAAAAATTGGCACTACCTTTCTGATGTGAAATTTTGTAACATATATTGAGAAAGAGGAAAGCAGCCCCTAACTTCTGGTAGCTGTCACAATGGCACCCACAGCTGGCCTTGGTGTCCTCCTGTTGAACATGAACAATTTCACACACTAACATCAGACAAGGCTACTCTGTGACCATGATGGATCAAGACAAAATTGAGACCACTTCATAACCATGTGTGAACACAAACAAAACATGAACATTGTGAAAACCACAAAATAACCAAATATTCCCTATCCTGACTAATATGAGCGGCTGCTACTTTTTTTTTAACCAATTACAGACGGTCTCCAACTTATGATGGTCCAACTTATGACTTTTTGACTTTTTGATGGTGTGAAAGTGATGCATATTCAGTATGCTACTTGATTTATAATGGGGTTACAGCTGGACAAACTCATGGTAAGTTGAAAACATCATAAGTCTGAGAAATGTGATATACAAAATGATGTCACTTTGGTTCAGAGCTCTAAAATGGAGAGTGGAAGCCATTCTAAGAAGGATTGACTACATGACTTGCAACCTTGTAAAAAAACCAGGAACTTGCCTTGAACCTTTGAACTGAGCCAAACTGCCACAACCACAATGTTCTGGAAAACAGCTGAATTTCGCCAGCACTGCAGCTCCTAAAGAGCAATGACCAATGAACCATGGACTCATGTACTAAGCCAGCTGCCTCCACCAATGATACTTCTTTCAAAACAACATGTGTAATCAGCCTTAGCTTCTTTTTAAAAACCCCTACTCCTCTCCCTCTCTTTGGAACACAATTTGGCTTCTAGCTAAATCTGTGTCTCCAGAATTGCAGGCCCCAAGACCCCAATAAATGCCTTGTTTTACTGCTTTGCAGTGTGGTATTTCACCTCTTCTTAGTTGACAAGTTGAAAACATGCTTTTGACTTATGATATTTTCAATTTATGATGGGTTTATTGGGACATAACCCCCATCATAAGTCAAAGAGCATCTGTACAGCTTTAGCCTCTCTCTAAACTTCCCTCCTTCTAGATAAGATTGATTAATATACCTAATCATAAAATTACCCCCACTTCTGGATAGTATTCAATCTAGAGCAAAACCTCACTTCCTTAAACCCTCCCCCAAAATACCTAACACAAGCCCAAATCCTATAATACATCTTTTCTAACATACTTGTCCTGAGACATCCCACAGTGCCCTATGGTGTACATCCTCCCCCACTACTAAGAGTAATAAACCCAACTTGTTCAACTCAAGGCTTGTTCATGCCCCTGGTCTTTGGCTGCAGGGCACTGACACTATAAAGAGCCTTAAAACGTACATAGTAAGGTGCCAAATAGCATGTATCCTATTCTTCCATTAATCCTTTGTAATATTCACAAGTTCAGACATAAGCTGACAGCCCAAACTTTTTGGCTTGCAGACATAACATGGTGTGTGAGTTTGTGCACGTGTGTATGTGTATGAATGTGAATGGTTTGGAGTGGGACATGTCTTCTCTAGGGGCCCACAATCCCCACCACTTTTTATTGTCACTTATACCCTCCTGCTTTGTTCACACATTCATTCCACAAACATTTAACTGGACGCCTACTATGTGCCAGGCTGGGGATGCAGCAATGAACACATCAGACATAAATTCCTGCTGTCATGGAGCTGACATTCTAGTAGGGAAGGCAGATAATAAACAAATATGCCAGGGAGTGGCATATTTTCTTCTCTGAAGAAACATAAAACAAAGTAAAAGAACAGAGAGTTGACGGGGGAGGCTATATTAGCTGAGGTGGTCAGAGGAAGGCCTCATTGAGGAGGTGACATTTGAGCCTGGAAGACCTGCTTGGAAGAAGCAAGAGTATAAGCCACTGGCAGACCTCAAGGAGGAGTGTTCCAGGCAGAGGGAACAGCCGGTGTAAAGGCTCCGAAGTGGGAATAAACATGGCATCTTTGAAAACCAGAAGGAAGACCAGCATGGCTCTAGGGAGGTGAGTGCTGGGAAGTGTTGTAAGAGTTGAGGTGAAAGAAGTAGGCAGGGGCCAGACCCTCATGTCCCACTCTGAGTAAGGTGGGAACTACCAAAGGGTATTGTGCAGAGGAGGTGTGATCTGAGACCTCTCTAGCTGCGGTGGCAGCGGGTGGGAAGCTGCGGCTGCCTTTTTCCAGGCAGGCCAGAAGTGACCAGCCAGGACCCTGGAAAGAGTTCTTAATAGGCTTATGTATGCATAGGAAATAAGGGTATTGATAAACAGCGGCCTGGGGGCCTGGGGTGAGCCAGAGACTCACTCTTGCTGCTTGAGGTTTTTGTCTGTTTATTATTGTTGTTGTGTTTTTGTTATCTGTTTTTCACCGCAGGCATGTATTTCTGCTATTGAAAATAACCTAGCTTCAGTGCACACGCTCTCTCTCTTCCTTCTAGACGCAGTCCCTAGGAATAAGAGGCATTGCACTGAGCCCTGCACACGCACAACAGTGAGGCCTTGCCCAGCTCGTCCTGGTTTGCTTGGGGCCAACCTGGTTTTAGCACTGAAAGTCCCACGCCCTGGGCGACTCGGGACGGTTGGTCACTTGACATGAGTAAACGCGCTCCTGTGCAGCTGGGAGCAAAGGCCAGGACGGCTGCCCCTGCTCGTTGCGCACAGGAGGCCTCTATAGCCAACGGCGGTGCGTGACGTGGCGCCCAAGCATGCTCTGCCCCGCGACCTAAGGGGTCGCACTCAGCTGCAGAGGTGACACCCAGAGCAGCTAAGCCTGAGGCTCCTTCCCAGGACCCTGCCTCCTCCGTGAAAATGTGTGTGACTCTGTGTTTGCATGACCAGATAACTTGGCGGGGGGTGGGGGGTGGGGTAGGGGAGATCTGGGAGGTTGTGTGTAGGTTTAACTGCAGGTGATTATATAGGACTAGGTGCAATTTTGTACTTGGCTGCTTGTGTGTAATTGAAGGGGCTTGTGGGTGAACGCAGGGGCTGGTCCCATGTGTCCACGGTGAGTGTGTGGCTATGTCACCACGTGTGGTCAAGATCTGGTGCCTTGAGTTATGGTGATTGTGTAAATGGCAGTAAATATTTGATGTGAGAGTGGCCATCAGTGTGTGTTTCTGTGACAAGGCGTGTGTGGGTGTGTCTGTATGTGTGTGTGTCTGTGACTTTATGAGCACATGCCTGCATGGGATTGCTTCTGTCTTAGGAACTGGCTTTCTTGTGGCCAAAAAGTGTCTCTCTGTCTCTCTGTGTCCCTGAGTCTCTCTGGGCTTGTATGTGACTCTTGCATAGTGGTGAGGCCATGGGTCCTGGAGTGTTGGAATCAGACTAACTCTGCCACTTACTGGCCAGATAACCTTGGACAAGGTACTGAACCTCTCTGTTCATCAGTTTCTTCATCTGCAAAACACAAATCCTAATCATTTCTACCTGGTGGAGTATAAATGAAGCAATGCTTATCTAGTGCTCAGCACAGTGCCTAGCCCACAGGAAGCACTGGGTAAACATTAGCTTGTATTAACGTGTGGCTGTATCTGCAGGAGCGTGCACCTGTGATTCTGTCTGTATTTCAGAGATTATGCGTGTGTGTGGCTCTCATGGGTTTCATTGGTTCAAGAAATACTAACTGCTATGATCACACCACTGCACTCCAGCCTGAGCAACAGAGCAAGACCCCATCTCTAAAAAGAAAGAAAGAAAGAGAGAGAGAAAGAGAGAAAGAAAGAAAGAAAGAAAATAGAAAGACAGACTAACAGGGCAGGCACCTGCTAGATATTAGGCACTGCACTAGACACTGCATATGCAGTTATGAAAAAAACAAACCAGCCACAGCCTCTGCCTTCAGTCCACAGCCACCTTCAGGAGCTGACCACATCAACCACCTTTAACACTACAGATATATTTGCTGATGTGCAAAATGGCATGAACACAAATGTATTGCAGAGAAGGGTTAGAGATGACTTAAATCAATGGGTGACTAGTTACATCTGTTATAGTCCGCCCCATTATGCCCTTTAGGCATCTTACTGTCAGTAATCCCTCACCTTCCTATTTGTTGACTCTCTTCTGTCCCATTGATCTATTTATCTATGTTGATGCCAATACCATGTTGTTTTGATTACTGTAGCTTTATAATAAGCTACCTGAAATCAGGTACTGTTAGGCCCTCCAACCTTGTTCTTCTCTCACATTGTTTTGGCTATTCTAGGTCCTTTGCATTCCATATGAATTTTAGAATCAGCTTGTCAATTTTTACCAAAAAACAACAAAAAGGCCTTCTGGTATTTTGATTGGGATTTCATTGCAACTGTAGACCAATATGAGGAGAACTGACCTTGCAGCAATATTGAGTCTTCTAATCCATGAACATGATACATATCTCCATTTATTTAGGTCTTCCTTAATTTATCTCAGCAGTATTTGATGTTTTTCAGGGTAAAGGACTTGCAAGTCTTTTACCAAATTTTTTCCCTAAGTATTTCATATTTTTATGGTATTGTAAATGGTATTATATTTTAAATTATTTCTGATGATTTGTTGATAGGATATAGAAATACAATTGATTTTTTCTATTAAACGTGTATTCTGCAATCTAGCTAAACCTATTTATTAGTTCTAGTAGCTTTTTTGTTGATTCCATAGGATTTTCTACATAGACAATCATGTCATATGCAAATAAAGACAGTTTATTCTTCCTTTCCAATCAATCTGCCTTTTATTTCTTTTTCTTGCCTTAGTGACTTGGCTAGACCCTCCAGTACAATGTTAAACAAAAATGGTGGGAGTAGGCATCCTTGCCTTTTTCCTGATCTTAGTGTGAAAACAGTCTTTTACCCTTAAGAATGAGCTTAAGTGTAGTTTTTATTTAAGCACCCTTTATCAAGTTGAGGAAGGTCCCCTCTGTGCCTAATTTCTAAGAGTTTGGTTTTGTTCAGTTTTGTTGTGTTTTGTTTAGTCAGGAATGGATGTTGGGTTTTGTCAAATTCTTTAGTGGCATCAATTGAGATGATCATATGGTTTTTCTTCATTAGTCTGTTAATATGGTGAATTAAATTGATTGCTTTTCAAGTGTTAAACCAAACCAAGTATTCCTAGGATAAGCCCCACTTGGTCATAATGTACTATCATTTTTACATATTGTGTTGCATTTGATTTGCTCAAATTTTGTTAAAAATTTGTATATCTATGTTTATGAGGGATATTTGGTCTGTAGTTCTCTTGTAACGTCTTTGTCTGGTTTTGATATCATGATCAGGGTAATGCTGAATTTATAGAATATGTTGGGAAGTGTTCCCTCCTTATGGTAGGCAGAATTCTAAAATGGCCTTCAAGATTTACAGCCCCTGGTGTACACATACCTTTTCCTAGTTATTTGATTAAACACTAATCTAGCTACTGCTGCAAAGGGATTTTGCAGATGTAACTAAGGTCCCAAATCAGTTGACCTTAAGATAAGGAGATTATTTGGGTGGGTCTGACCTAATCACAGGCCCTTTAAATCTGTGTCTAAAAGTCAGAGAGGGCCGGGCACAGTGGCTCACGCCTGCAATCCTAACACTCTGGGAGGCTGAGGCAGGAAGATTGCCTGAGCCCAGGAGTTTAAGGTTGCAGTGAGCTATCATGATGCCACTGCACTCTAGCCCAGGCAACAGAGCGAGACTCTATCCCCCCGCAAAAAAGGTCAAAGAGAAGGATGAGATGTATCTGACACACTGTTGTGGGCTTGGAGACATAGGAGGCCACATGGCAAAGAATGTGGGTGGCCTCTAGGAGATGAGGGCAGCCCTGGCTGACAGCCAGCAAGGAAACAGGGTCCTCCATCCTACAACTGCAAAGAACTGGATTTTGCCAACAAGAATGAGCTTGGAAGTGTGTTTTCCCCCAAGCCTGCCACAAGAACTCAGCCTGGCCAACACCTTGATTTCAGCCTTGTGGTAGCCTGAGCAGAGAACTCAAGTCGTGTTGTTCAGGACTTCTGACCTACAGAAACTGAGATAATAAATGGGCACTGGTTTAAGTCGCTAACTTTGAGGTAATTTGTTATGCAGCAATAAAAAATTAATATGCTCGTCTTCTATTTCCTGGAAGAGTTTGTGTACAACTGCTATTATTTCTTCCTTAACTGTTTGGTTAAATTCACCAGTGAAATCATCTGGGCATGGGGTTTTCTTTGTGGGAAAGTTTTTAACTATGAAATAAATTTCTTTAAAGACAGAGCTATTCAGGTTGTCTTTTTTCTGGAGAGAGCTTTGGTAGCTTGTACCTTTTAAGGAATGTGTCCATTTGATCTAAGTTGTCAAATTTATGAGCATAAATCTCTTTATAATACCCCTTTATTATCCTCTTAATTTCTGTAGGACCTATAGTGTCATCCCCTATCTTATTCCTGATATTGGTCATTTGGGTCTTCTCTCCTTTTTCCCTCATCAATCTGGCTAGAGATTTATCAATTTTATTGATCTTCCCAAAGAGCCAGATATTGGTTTTTTAATTTTCTCTTTTCTGTTTTCTACTTCAGTGATTTCTGCTTTTATCTTTATTACTCCCTTTCTTCTGCTTACTTTGGGTTTAATTTCCTCTTTGATCATAATTTCTTAAGGTGGAAGCTGAGGTTGTTGATTTGAGACCATTCTTCTTTTCTGATGTAAGCATTTAATGCTATAAATTCCTTTCTAAGCACTCCGAGTTTGTTTTTGTTGTGTTCCATAAATTTTGATACATTGTGTTTTCATTTTCATTCAGTTCAAAATACTTTCTCATTTTCCTTATAATTTCTTCTTTGACCCATGATGTGCTGGTTATCAATTTATTGCATATCAAATTCGAATTCACCCTTTCTGCCTGCTCCTTGAAAATGGAGCATATTTTAAGTATTTTTTCCTTTGCCAGCTGGCACTGAATCTTTCTCAATAGAGGGTGCTGGAGAGATAATGCAAGAGGGAAAGGGGCTTCCTTCCTGATTCCTGTGCTTACTTGGCAGGTTCCTGCTGCCTGGCTTTTTCTAGCATCAGACTCCTAAAGAGCTCACAGCTTTTCCAGTGCCTGGTTTCTGCAGTGCATGGTGGCCAGTAGCACCCAGTGATCAGCAGCTTCCCCCTCCCTCTAGCACTTGCTCTCAGGCAATTTTGTAGCAGAGTGACTCTGGATCCTGCAGCATTCACAGCTTCCCCAGTACACAGAGGCCAGCAGCACTCAGCAGTGAACAGCTTTCCCTGGCACAACAGCAGACAGATTTCCAGAAGGTATATTTCCAACAAGTTCCACCAGTGCAGCACCACGATGACTTCTTTGCCATTCAATGAACTACAGCTATGCTTCTTCCAGTAAGATCTGGATCTCACCTCATAGGTGTTCTATCTTAGCCTAGCGATAATTACCGCTCCTTATATCTGCTATTCCTATATTCTTTAGAGATCTCTTTACATCTTAGGGGCTAATCCCTTGTTAATCCAATCCCCTGTTACAGGTAATTCTTTATATTAATAATAAACTTCCCCTGTTCAAATTACTATGTCATCCCTCTCTCCTGATTAGACTCAGACTGATACAGAACTGTTATCAGGAGTGTTTCCAGGAAATATACCTGCAGAGATGGGACTTTGGAATTGGTTTGTTCCTGCTCTGGGCTTGAGCACAGTGCTGAACTCTTTGCCAGTGAGAAATGGATGCTAGTAATCCATGGCATGCAGAAGCATCGCAATTAATCAACCTATGGTTGATTGTGATGAAGTGCCAACTGAAACACATGCCTTGGGAGTCCAAATGGCTATTGCACTTGACCATTATGGCAGTAATCATGACTATAAGGACTGTGTTGCGGGATGGATTGTTTTGAATGCACATGAGCACTTACAAAGAGAAAATGGGTGGGCACCATATTATCTGAGTACATGCCGGGTGCCTCTATCCAGCCAGGGAAGTCACAGCCCCTCAGTCTCCCTGTAACTGGATCCCACACAAACATTCCCCAGCACCTGCTTGAACTGTGACAACCACAAAGGAGTGGGGAGACACAGGAGAGTAGCAGTGTTCCCGGAGTTCTGACCTGTGGGGTGGGCTGCACCAAGGGGACTGGGAAGTGCCATGAATGCTTTCTAGGACAGAGGAAGTCACACTCTCCTGTACCAGACAGCCCCTGGCCCTGATCTGAAGTTGTCTTCACCCCTCCTAGTGGAGACATTCCCCACCATTTGGAGCCTTCTCCTCCTCCTCCCCTCCCCCGCCCACTGCTACAGAGGCAGCCACAGCTGAAAGTCTGTTTCTGCTCGGTACTGGCAAGTGTTCCACAGGAGACAATTAAGCCAGGGCACCTGGGAGTGGCTGCCCCACCTCCGACAGAGCACTTAACACACCCAGAATTCCACAGAGCTGAGGCTCACTCCCTTCCCACTAAAAAGAAGCAGTGAGTGCTTTCATGTGCCCCAAGGACAAAAGCTACTGCCTCCTCTGAGGGACAGTAGAACTAACAGTCTCTCCTCAAGCTGTAAGCTACCTGTCTCTTCTGGGAGGAGTCTACCCTCCCTGGAGGCAACTCCCTGACACAGCCACACCTCCCCTGCTGGAGGAATTCAGCCACAGCCCACAACCAGTCTGGTAGCCCTATATACAGCAGGTTGAGCTACCTCCAACACCTCTCCTACAGCTGGGCCAGGGTAGAATCTGGGTGCTTTTGTGCCCCTGAAAGACAGAGAATGCTGTCATTGCTGACAGAAGGAGGTGTGAGTAGCTTGTGTGTCCCACAGCGGCCCACCTCTGCTAATCTCATTAAGAGGGGCCCACCCCTCCTGTCACAAGCTCATGGTGCATCCGCCTTCTCCTGCTTGGGCATTCTTCTGGAGCATAAGAACACCACATCCCATACTATCACAGCCAGCACCTGAACCCAGGAGGCTTGAGAACAAGTTTGCTAGCTCAGTCTTGGTCTGGACCCCAGGGATTCAAGCACACCTTCCAGGGGCCTTGGAACTGGGGATTGCCTAACCTAGTCCACCACTGCTGGCACTTGAATGCTATCCCAGGGGTCTGAGGTCCAACCAACCCAAATTGCCAGCAGCACCACAGTGGGTCCCTTACCTGCATGAGCCAAAAGGTAGCATACCTCTACCTCTCTACACTGAGCAGCAGAGTTGCTGGTAGAGGAGAACAGGTGAACCACAAAGCTACCTGTTTTGAGCTGAGAGAAGAGGTTACAGATGAGAGGGAACCAGCATAAGAACTCTGGCAATATGAAAAAGCAGACTGTTTCAGCACCCCCAAGGGATCACACTATCTCTCCAGCAATGGACTCCAAACAAAAATAAATTATTGGCCGGGTGCAGTGGCTCACACCTATAATCCTAGCACTCTGGGAGGCCAAGGTTGGAGGACTGCTTGAGGTCAGGAGTTCAAGACCAGCCTGAGCAACAACAAGACCCTGTCTCTCCAAAAATTAGAAGAATTATCCAGGAGTGGTGGCATGCACCTGTAGTCCCAGCTACTTGGGAGGCTGAGGCAGGAGGATCACTTGAGCCCAGGAGTTTGAGGTTGCACTGAGCTAGGATCATGCCACTGCACTTTACCCAGTGCAACAGAATGAGACTCTGCCTCTGAAAGAAAAAAAGAAAGAAAGAAAGAAATTACTGAAATGTTGGGTATGAAATTCAAAATATTGATCACAAGCAAGTTCAAGGGGATCGATGAGAAAGCCGAAAACCAACACAAAGAAACCAAAAAAATAATTAAGGATATGAATGAAAAATTTGCTAAAGAGATAGATAGTTTTTTAAAAATAACAGAACTTCTGGAAATGAAAGAATCATTTAAGGAAGTACAAAATACAGTAGAAAGTTTTAACAACAGACTAGACCAAGCACAAGGAAGAATTTCAGAGCTTGAAGACAAAGGTTCTGAATTAACACAGTCAAAAATGAAGAGAAAACAATCCAGAAGAATGAACAAAGTCTTGGAGGATTATGGGACTATATATGACAACTGAACATAGGAATTATAGATATCCCTGAGGGAGAAGAAGAAAAAAAGCATTCCAAAAAGCATGGGGGAAAAAAGCATTCCAAAAAGCATAGAAAACCTACTTGAGGGAATAATGGAGGGAAACTTCCCTGGTCTTGACAGAGATTTAGGCATCCAGATACAAAAAGGTCATCAAACCCCTGGAAGATTCAGTGCAAACAGGACATCTCCAGGAGACATAGTCATCAGGCCATAGTCAACATAAAGGAGAAAACCCTACAAGCTGCAAGACAAAAGCATCCAGTAACATACAAAGAAAAACCCATCAGACTAATGGCAGATTTCTCAGCAGAAACCTTACAAGCCAGAAGGGTATGAGGTGTTATCTTCAGTCTTCTTAAACAGAATTACTGCCAGCCAAGAATTTTGTATCCTGTAAAATTAAGCTTCATGAATGAAGGAGAAATAAAGTTTTTCCCAGGCAAGCAAACACTAAGGGAATTTGTCACCACTACACCTGCCCTACAAGAAATCCTTAAAAGTGCTCAATACATTGAGCAGAACAATTGATACCCTCCAGTGTAAAAACAACCAAAAGTAAAAACTCACAGCTCTTATAAAACAGTAACATAAAGGAGAAAACAAAGCAACTAGGTAGCAATCAACATGATGACTGGTACAGTACCTCACATATCAATACTATCATTGAATGTAAATGGTCTGAATGCTCCACTTAAAAGATATGGATTGGTGGAATGGATAAAAAACACAACTCAAATATATGCTGTCTTTAAGAAACCCATTTAACTTGTAAATCTTCTCATAGATTCAAGGTAAAGAGGTGGAAAAAATATTCCATGCAAATGGAAACCAAAAGTGAGCAGGGGTAACAATTCTTGTATCAGATAAAATAGACTTTAAACCAACAAGGATTAAAAAAAGACAAAGATGGTCATCATAAAATGATAAGGGGATTGATTCAACAAGAAGATATAATAATCCTAAATATATATGAGCCTAACACAGGATCTCCCAGATTCACAAAACAAATACTACTAGACTTAAGGAAACAAATAAACAGCAACTTTATAATAGCCAGGGACTTCAATACTTCACTGACAGAACTAGACAGATCATCAAGGCATAAAATCAACAAAGAAACACTGGACTTAAGGAGACTCTAGAACAAATAGACCTAACAGACATTTACAGAACATTCTACCCCAAAACCGCAGCATATACATTCTTCTCATCAGCACATGCAGCATTTTCCAAGATAGATCATGTTAGACCATAAAACAAGTCTCAACAAATTTTTAAAAATCAAAATCATACCATGTACCTTCTCAGAACACAGTGGAATAAAACTAGAAATCAATTCCAAGAGTAACTCTCAAAACTACACAAACACATGGAAATTAAACAACCTACTGCTGCACAATCTTTGAGTCAATGACAGAATCAAGATAGAAATCAAAAAAATTTTTGAATTGAATGACAAAAGCAACAGATGTTACTAAAATCTCTGGGATATGGCAAAAGCAGTGCTAAGAGGGAAGTTCACAGCACTAGATGCCTACACCACAAAGACAGAAAGATCACAAGTTAACAACCTAACATCACACCTGAAGGAACTAGAAAAAGAAGAAAAAAAAACCCAAAGCTAACAGAAGAAAAGAAATAACAAAGATCAGAACAGAACTAAACAAAATGGAAACAAAAAAATACAAAGTATCAATGAAACCAAAAGTTGGTTCTTTGAAAAGATAAATAAAATTGATAGACCATTAGCTAGATTAATGAAGAATAGAAGGGAAAGGATTCAAATAAGCTAAACCAGAAATGAAAAAGGAGACATAACAACTGATACCACAAAAATACAAAAGATCCTCTGAGAATACTGTCAAAACCTCAATGCACACAAACTAGAAAATCTGGAGGAAATGGATACATTTTGGGAAACACAACCTCCCAAGCTTAAATCAGGAAGAAATAGAAATCCTGAATACACCAATAATAAGTAGCAAGATTGAAACAGTAATAAAAAAAATCTCCCAATAAGAAAAAATGCTCAGGACCAGACAAATTCACAGCCGAATTCTATCAGACCTACAAAGAAGAACTGGCACCTATCCTACTGACACCATTCCAGAACATCAAGAAGGAGGGAATCCTTCCTAACTCGTTCTATGGGCCAGCATCACCCTGATACCAAAGCCAGGAAAGGACACAACAAAAAAAGAAAACTAAAGACCAATAACCCTCATGAACATAGATACAAAAATCCTCAACAAAATACTAGCAAACCGAATTGAACAGCATATCCAAAAGATAATTTACCATGATCAAGTGGGTTTCATCCCAGGGATTCAAGGATGGTTCAACATACACAAATCAATAAATGCAATTCACCACATAAACAGAATTAAAACCAAAAACCATATGATGATCTCAATAGATGCAAAAAAGCATTCGATAAAATCCAGCCCCCTTTATGATAAAAACCCTCAACAAACTAAGCATAGAAAGAACATGTCTCAAAATAATAAAAGCCATATATGACAAACCCACAGCCAACATCATACTGAATGGGGAAAAGTTAAAAGCATTCCCCCTAAGAACTGGAATAAGACAAAGATGCCCATTGTCGCCACTTCTATTCAACATAGTACTGGAAGCTCTAGCCAGAGTAATCAGGCAAGAGAAAGAAATAAAGGGCATACGCATTGGGAAAGAGGAGATCAAACTGTCCCTGTTTGCCAATGATATGATCATATATCTAGAAAATCCTAAAGACTCTTCCAAAAGACTCCTAGAATTGATAAATAAATTCAGTAAAGTCTCAGGTTGCTAAATTAATATATATAAATTAGTGGCATTTCTATATACTAATAATAGTCAAGCTGAGAGTCAAATCAAGAACGCAATACCATTTACAATAGCTGCAAAGAAAATAAAATAACTAGGAATATACTTACACAAGGAGTTGAAACATCTGTACAAGGAAAGTTACAAAACACTGACGAAAGAAATCACAGATGACACAAACAAATGGAAAAACATCCCATGCTAATGGATTGGAAGAATCAATATTGTTAAAAATGTCCATACTGCCCAAAGTGATTTTCAGATTCAATGCAATTCCCATCAAAATACTGACATCATTTTTCACAGAACTAGAAAAAACAATTCCAAATTTCACAAGGAATAAAAAAAGAGCCCAAATACCAAGCAATCCTAAACAAAAAGAACAAATCTGGAGGCATCACATTACCTAACTTCAAATTATACTACATGGCTATAGTAACCAAAACAGCATGGCACTTGTATAAAGATAGACACATAGATCAATGAAACAGAATAGAGAACCCAGAAATAAAAACATAGCTACAACCAACTGATTTTTGACAAAGCAGACAAAATCATACACTGGTGAAAGGATGCCCTATTCAATAAATGGTGCTGGGAAAATTGGAGAGCCACACACAGAAGAATGAAACTGAATCCCTATCTCTCACCATACACAAAAATTAACTCAGGATAGGTTAAAGACTTAAATGTAAGACCTGAAATGATAAAAATTCTAGAAGAAAACATAGGAGAAACTCTTCTGGCCATTGGCCTAGGCAAAGAATTTATGACTGAGACCTCAAAAATACAGCAACAACAAAAATAAATAAATGGGACTTAATTAAACTAAAAAGTTTCTGCACAGCAAAGGAAGTAATCAACAGAGTAAACAGAAAACCTACAGAATGGAAGACAATATTCACAAACTATACAGCCAACAAAGGGCTAATATCCAGAATCTACAAAGAACTCAAACAAATTATCAAGAAAAAAACAAATAACCCCATCAAAAAGTGGGCAAAAGATATGAACAGATTTTTTTCAAAAGAAGATACAAAAATGGCCAACAAACATATGAAAAAATGCTCAACATCAGTAATTATCAGGGAAATGCAAACTCAAACCACAACAGGATACCACCTTACCCCTGTCTGAATGGTCATTATTAATAAGTCAAAAAACAATAGATGTTGGTGTGGATGCAGTAAAAAGGGAACACTTATACACTGTTGATGGGAGTGTAAATTAATACAACCTCTATGGAAAACAGTATGGAGATTCCTCAAAGAACTAAAAGTAGATCTACTATTTGATCCAGCAATCCCACTACTGGGGATCTACCCAAAGGAAAAGAAGTCATTATATCAAAAAGACACCTGCACCTGAATGTTTGTTGCAGCGCAATTCATAATTACAAAGATATGGAATCAACCTAAGTGCCCACCAACGGATGCATGAATAAAGAAAATGTGATATATATATACCATGGAATACTACTCAGCCATAAAAAGGAATGAAACAGGGCCGGGCATGGTGGCTCACGCCTGTAATCCTAGCACTCTGGGAGGCTGAGGCAGGAGGATTGCTTGAGCTCAGGAGTTCAAGACCAGCCTGAGCAAGAGCAAGACCCCACCTCTACTAAAAATAGAAAATATTAGCCAGCATGGTGGTACATGCCTGTAGTCCCAGCCACCGGGGAGGCTGAAGCAGGAGGATCACTTGAGCCCAGGAGTTTAAGGTTTCTGTAAGCTAGGCTGACACCATGGCACAGAGCAAGACTCTGTCTCAAAAAAATAAGATAAATTTTAAAAATTTTTTAAAAAGGAATGAAATAATGTCTTTTGCAGCAACTTGGATGGAACTGGAGACCATTATTGTAAATGAAGTATCTCAGCAATGGAAAAGCAAATACCACATGTTCTGACTTACAAGTGGGAGCTAAAGGATGGGTATATGTGGTCATAAAGTGGTGTAATAGACATTGGAAAATAAGAAGCGGGAAGGGAGCAAGGGGCTGAGGGATAAAAATTTACCTATCAGATACAATGTACACTATTCTGGTGACAGGTACACTAAAAGCCCTGCCTTCAGCATTGTACAATTTACCCATGTGACAAAAAAATACTTGTACCCCCTAAATCTTTGAATTTTAAAAAATTAAAATAAAAAAAGAGAAAATGACAAGCTGAAGTCGATTGAGTTCTCAGCTCAAGTCACAGTCTGAGAACCAGAAAGCTTTCATGATGCCTAAAAGAGGCACTTATTTCCTGTAGCTGAAAGGCTAATACTGCTGAAAACCAACACAACATTTAATTGTGTGTAGGTTGCTGAGTTGCAATACAAGTTGAATTCACAATCTTGCCAAATTTCTATGTGACAACTAGGGCATTGACTGGTAAACAATGGGATTTTAAAATTTGGATCTGGGGGACAACTGTTTGGTCCCAGATGAAACTGACAATCTTTTTTTTTTTAATTTTTAAAATTTTTTGTAGAGACAGGGTCTCACTATGTTGCCCAGGCTGGTCTCGAACTCCTAGCCTCAAGCAATCCTCCTGCCTTGGGCTCCCAAAATGCTGGGATTACAGGTATGAGCCACCGCACCCAGGCAAAACTGACAATCTTGAGTGATCAAGTCACTCTGACCTTACTTACTAATGGAAGTAGCTTGGCCTTCACTGTCTGAGACTAGCCTTTCTCTTCTTGAATACACTGAGATAAACTCACCTGGGGAGGCTGCCTTGAAAGAGGATGCCCATTCTCCCCCACTCCCACCAAAAACACCCCCTATTGACACTAGATCCCTAATTACGGTCAAATCTCAGCATGATCCATGGGAACAAGTACACACTATGACCAAGGAGGAAATAGCTTACTTACCAAAAACAATTGCAAGAGTTTGTTAATATATACTGACAGAAACCTGGGGAATATGTGCAGAAGTGGCTTCTAAGGATGTTAGACAAAGGAGGGCAGAATATAACACTAGATTGAGTAAAATTCATTGATGTGGGTACATTTATAAGAGATTATAGATTTAAAGTGTCAGTTTATGCAGCTGGAGATGGCGCTGAGAGCTTATTTGGTTGATTGACTGAAACTTGGACTCAATTATGGCCTACAGTTAATGAGGTTGAGATGCCAGAACTGCCCTGTCATGATGTAGGGGAGTGAATCCAAAGGCTTAAGGGATAGGAATGTTGGACAAGATTTATTATGTTTGACCTGCCCACAACCCCTAATATGTTCCATGAAAAAGCCTGGAAGACAATTCCTTCACCAAGGCACTGAGAAATTCATTAGTGAGAGGAGCATCTGCATCCTTAGAAAGCTCTATGGTTGCTCTCCTTTGTAGGCCAGGTATAACTATAGGCAATGGACTCCCTGGTTTCAGTGGGGATCATGGAATCCCAGAGGAGCACAGGCCAAGTGGCTGCACTTAATTGCCAAATACAGTACCATGAATGTATAGGCACATTGATCACCATGTCCCCAGGGATGCAATAGATGGACAGCCTATAGGACAGCCTGTTCAGTCTACATGATAGGAACAGTTCTAGACCTGGTAGCCAAAAATCTAACTCAAGTCACCACAGTGGAGAAAGTCAGCCTCTCACTCAGTTTCCAGACTGATGTCAATTCACATACCCAGAGCCCCTTGAGTGAAGGGGAGGCCAGATCTGCTTGAGGGAGATGCCCACACCATTGCCACAAATATATACCATAAATCTTCCTCCAAGCCTTCCCCAAAGGGACCTGAGGCCATTTACTAGAGTGACTGTGCATTGTGGAAAAGGAAATACCCAGACCTTTGGAAGACTGCTAGATACTTGCTCTGAATTGACACTAATTCCTGGGGACTCAAAATGCCACTGTGGCCCAACAGTCAAAGTGGGGGCTGTAGAGTGGTCAGGTAATAGAGTCTTAGCTCAGGCCTGATTCACACTGGGCCCAGTTGATCCAGTGACTCACCTTGTAGTTATTTCCTCAGTTCCTGATTTTCTCATTGGAATAAACATACTTAGAAACTGATGTAATCCCCTCATCTGCTTGCTGATCCACAGGGTGAGGGCCATTATTGTAAGAACAGCTAAGAACATATACTCCCTTCAAAGTTAGTAAACCAGAAGTGATAAGGGGAAAATGCAGAGACTAATGGCACCAGAAAAGACTTGAAAGAAGTAGGGGTGGTGATACCTATCATATCTCTATTTTTTAAAAAAATATTTTTAATTATTATGGGTACATAATAGTTGTATATATTTATGGGGCATATGTGATGTTTTGATACAAGCATACAAGGTATAATAATCAAATCAGGGTAATTGGGGTATCCGTCACCTCAAGTATTTATCATTTCTTTGTGTTGGGAATGTTCCAATTCCACTCTTTTAGTTATTTTAAAGTATACCATGACTTATTGTTAACTATAGCCACCCTGTTGTTCTATCAAATATTGTTCATTCTGTCTAACTATATTTTTGGACCTACTAACCATCCCCACTTTATCCCTTCCTACCCTTCCCAGCCTCTGGTAACCATCATTGTACTCTCTATCTCCATGAGATCAATTGTTTTAATTTTTAGCTCCCACATCTGAGTGAGAACATGCAAAATTTGTCTTTCTATGCTTGGCTTATTTCACTTAACATAATGTTCTCCAGTTCCATCCATGTTGTTGCAAATGACAGTATTTCATTCTTTTTATGGCTGAATAATATTCCATTGTGTATATATACCACTTTTTCTTTAGCCATTCATTCACTGATGAACACTTAGTTTGATTCCAAATCTTGACTATTGTGAATGGTGCTACAATAAGCATGGGAGTGCAGGTATCTTTTCGATATACTGATTTCCTTTCTTGTGGATATATATCTACCAGTAGGATTGCTGGATCATATGGGAGTTCTATTTTTAGCTTTTTGAGGAACTTCCATACTGTTCTCCAGAGCGCTTGTACTAATTTACATTACTACCAACGGTGTATGAAGGTTCACCTTTGACCACACCCTCATCAGCATTCATTATTGCCTGTCTTTTGGATAAAAGCTATATTAACTGGGGTGAGATGATATCTCATTGTAGTTTTGATTTGCATTTCTCTGATGGCTAATGATGTTGAACATTTTCTCATACACCTGTTGGCCATTTGTACATTTGTCTATCCAGATCTCTTACCCATTTTTTAATCAGATTATTTTATTTTTTCCTATTGAGTTGTTGGAGCTCCTCATATATTCTGATTATTAATCCCTTGTCAGATGAGTAGTTTGCAAATATTTTCTCCCATTCTGTGGATTGTCTCTTCCCTTTGTTGATTGTTTCATTGGCTGGGCAGAAGCATTTTAGCTTGATGTGATCCCATTTGTCCACTTTTGCTTTAGTTGCCTGTGCTTTTGAGCTATTGCTCAAGAAATCTTTGCCCAGATCAATGTCCTGGAGCATTTCCCCAAGGCTTTCTTTTAGTAGTTTCACAGTTTCAGGTCTTAGATTTGCGTTCTTATCATAAAAAGGTGCTGAATTTTGTCGAATGCTTTTTCTGCATCTATTGAGAGGATCATATGGTCTTTGTTTTTACTTCTGTTTATGTGGTGAATTACATTTATAGATTTGCATATGTTGAACCATCCCTGCACCTCTGGGATGAAGCCTACTTGGTTGTGATGGATTATTTTTTTGATGAGCAGCTGAATTCGATTTGCTAGGATTTTATTGAGAATTTTTGCATCTATATTCATAAGGGATATTGGCCTGTAGTTTCTTTTTTTGTGGAGTCCTTTCCTGGTTTTGGTATCAGGGTGATGTTGGCTTCATAAAATGTGTTGGGGAGGATTCCTTCCATCTCAATGTTGTGGAATAATTTCTGCAGGATAGGCACCAGTTCTTCTTTGTAGGTCTTTGTAGAATTCGGGTGTGAAACCAGCTGGTCTGGGACTTTTTATTTTAGGGAGGTTTTTTTATTGCTGCTTCAATTTCAGTACTTGATATTGGTCTGTTCAGGAGTTCTATTTCTTCCTGATTGAGCCTAGGGAGGCTGTGTGTTTCTAAGAATTTGTCTATTTCTTCCATGTTTTCAAGTTTATGTGCATAGAGATTTTTATAGTATTCAGAGATGATATTTTGTATTTCTGTGGTATCAGTTGTAATTTCTCCTTTTTCATTCCTGATTGAATTTATTAGAGTTCTTTCTTTTCTGCTTCTGGTTAATCTAGTGAGAAGTGTGTCAATTTTGTTTATCTTTTCAAAGAACCAGATTTTTGTTTCATTAATCTTTTGTATAGTTCTTTTTTTATCTATTTCATTTAGTTCTGCTCTAATCTTGGTTATTTATTTTCTTCTGCTGGGTTTGGGATTGGTTTGCTCTTCTTTTTCCAGTTCTTTGAGTCAATTCATTAGATTGTTGATTTTTGATCTTTCTATCTTTTGGATGTAGGCATTTAAGGCTATGAATTTTCCTCTCAGGACTGCTTTAGCTGTGTCCCACAGATTTTGATAGCTTGTGTCCCCTTATCATTTAGTTCAAAGAATCTTTTGATTTCCATCTTAATTTCCTCCTTGACCCAATAAACATTCAGCAGTAGGTTGTTTAGTTTCCATGACTTTGTGTAGAGATGAGTGTTTCTGTTGGAGTTGATTTCTAATTTTATTCCACTGTGGTCTGAGAAAATGCATGGTATAATTTCTATTTTTTTAAATTTGTTGAGACACGTTTTGTGGCCTAGGATGTGGTCAATCTTAGAGAATGTCCCATGAGCTGATGAGAAGAATGTATATTCAGTAGTTTTGGGGTAGAAAGTTCTGTAAATGTCTGTTAGACCCATTTGTTCTAGAGTTCTGTTTAAGTTCATTGTTTCTTTGTTTATTTTCTGTTTGGAAGATCTGTCCTGTGCTGTCAGTGGGGTGTTGAAGTCCCTGGCTATTACAGTGCTGTTATTTATCATTTTGTTTAGATCAAGTAGGATTTGCTTTATGAACGTGGGTGCACCTGTGTTGGGAGCATAGATATTTAGAATTGTTATGTATTCTTGTTGAATTGTTCCCTTTACCATTTTATAATGACCATCTTTGTCTTTCATTACTTTTGTTGATTTGAAGACTAAGTTATCTGATATGAGAACTGCTACCCCAGCTTTCTTTTGGTTTCCATTTGCATGGAATATTGTTTTCCATCCCTTCATCTTGAGTCTGAATGAGTCTTTGTGGGTTAGATGTGTTTCCTGAAGATAGCAGATACTTGGCTTGTGTATACTTATCCATTCAGCTAGCCTATATCTCTTCAGTGGGCAGTTCAAGCCATTCACATTTATTGAAAGAATTGATAAGTGAGGTGGATTTCTGTTCCTCCTGTTGAGTAGAACTTTGTTGATTTGTTTTATGTCTTGAGCCATTGTGGTATCTGGCCTTTGACCTTTAGCTTTTGGATGATTTTACACTGGTGAGTGTCTGTTGTGCTGATCCATGTGTAATGCAGTTCTGAGTACTTCCTGCAGGGCAGGAATTTGTTTTGACAAATTCCCTCAGTATTTGCTTGTCTGAGAAAGACTTTATTTCCCCCTCCTATGTGAAACTTAGTTTTGCAGGATACAAAATCCTAGGCTGGGCATTATTCTGTTTGAGAAGACTGAGAATGGGGCCCCAGTCCCTTCTAGCTTGTAAGGTCTCAGTTGAGAAGTCTGCAGTTAGTCTGATGGGTTTTCCTTTGTAAGTTACCTGCTGCTTTCACCTTATGGCTCGTAGCAGGGCCTCTTTCATGTTTATTTTGGCCAGTCTGATGACTGTGTGTCGTGGTGTTTTCCTCTTTGCGATGAATCTCCCAGGAATCCTTTGAGCTTCTTGTACCTGGATATCTAGATTTCTAGCAAGACCAGGGAAAGTCTCTTCAATTATTCCTTCAAATAGATTATCCAACCCTTGTGTATTTTCTTCTTCACCCTCAGGGATGCTGCTCTAATCTTTATTATTTTCTTCTACTAATTTTGGGTTTGGTTTTTCTTGTTTTCCTAGTTCTTTGTGTTTTGTTTGTTTGTTTGTTTGTTTGAGACAGGGTCTTGCTCTGTCACCCAGGGTGGAGTGCAGTGGCATGATCGTCACTCATTGCAGTCTCAAACTCCTGGGTTCTTGTGATCCTCCTACCTCTGCCTCCCAAGTATCTAGGACTACAGGTACACACCACCATGCCCAGTTAATTTCTAATTTTTTGTAGAGACAGGGTCTCCTGTGTTGCCCAGCCTGGTCTTGAACTCCTGGTCTCAAACAATCCTCCTGCCTCAGCCTCCCAAAATGCTGGGATTACAGGCATGAGCCACTGCATCTGGCCTTTCTAGTTCTTTAGGATGTATCATTAGGTTGTTTATTTGAAGTTTTTCTACTTTTTCAATATAGGCACTTATTGCTATAAACTTTCCTCTTAATACTGCTTGTACCGTATCCCATAGGTTTTGGTATGTTACGTTTCCATTTTCATTTGTTTCAAGAAATTTTTAAATTTCTTTCTTAATTTCTTCATTGACCCACTGGTCATTGAGGAGCATATTGTTTAATTTCCATATGTTTGTATAGTTTCCAAAGTTCCTCTTTTTATTTATTTCTAGTTTTGTTCCATTGTGGTCAGATAAAATAGGTGATATGATTTCAATTTTTAAAAAATTTTAAGACTTAATTTTGTGGCCTAACATATGGTCTATCCTTGAGAATGATCCATGTGCTAAAGAGAATAATTTTTATTCTGCAGCTATTGGATGAAATGTTCTATAATATCTATTGGGTCCATTTGGTCTACAGTGCAGATTAAGTCCAATGTTTCTTTGTTGATTTTCTGTCTGGATGATCTGTCCTATGCTAAAAGTGGGGTGTTGAGGTCACCAGCTATTATGGTATTAGGGTCTATTTCTCTCTTTAGTGCTAATAATATTTGCTTTATATATCTGTGTGCTCCAGTGTTGGGGGCATATATATTTAGAATTGTTATATCCTCTTGCTGAATTGACCCCTTTATCATTATATAATGACCTTCTTTGTCTCTTTTTATGGTTTTTGTCTTGAAATCTATTTTATTTGATGTAAGTATAGCTAATCCTGCTCTTACTTTGGTTTCCATTTGCATAGAATATCTTTTTTTTAATTTCAGAATATTATGGGGGTACAACACTTTGGCTATATATATTGCCCATGCACTGCCCGTGTCAGAGCTACAATCGTGGACATCCCCCAAACTGTGCTCCCCACATCCATTCAGTGAGAGTTTCCCCATCCCCTCCACCCCCCTCCCACCTGCCTGCCCCCTGATGAATATTATTGCCATGTGTGATGTAAGTGTTGATCAGTTAGTACCAATTTGATGGTGAGTACCAGTGGTGCTTGTTTTTCCATTCTTGTGGTACTTCGCTTCAAAGAACGGGCTCTAGCTCCAACCTGGATAATACCAGATGTGTTAATTCACCATTGCTTTTTATTGCTGAGTAATACTCCATGGTATACATATACCACATTTTATTAATCCACTCGTGTATTGATGGGCACCTGGGTTGTTTCCACATCTTTGCAATTGTGAATTGTGCTGCTATAAACATTTGCATGCAGATGTCTTTATTATAGAATGTCTTCTTTTCCTTTGGGTAAATACCCAGTAGTGGAATTGCTGGATCAAATGGTAATCCTACTTTTAATTCTTTGAGCTATCTCCATATTACTTTCCTGAGAGGTTGTACTAATTTGCAGTCCCACCAGCAGTGTATGAGTGTTCCTGCCTGTCCACATCCCCGCCAACATTTGTTGTTTGGCGATTTTTTGATATGAGCCAATCTCACTGGAGTTAAGTGATATCTCATTGTGGTTTTGATTTGCATTTCCCTGATGATCAGAGAAGCTGAGCAATTTTTTATATGTTTGCTGGCCATTATTCTGTCTTCTTTTGAAAAGTTTCTGTTCATGTCCTTTGCCCATTTTTTAATAGGGTTGTTTGATTTTTTCTTGTTGATTTTCCTAAGTTCTCTATAGATTCTGGTTATCAGCCCTTTATCAGATGTGTAGCATGCAAATATTTTCTGCCATTCTGTAGGTTTTCTGTTCACTGTAGTGATAGTTTCCTCGGCTGTGCAGAAGCTTTTGAATTTGATCAGGTCCCATTTACTCATTTTTGTTGTTGCTTTGATTGCTTTGGGGGTCTTCTTCGTAAGTTCTTTGCCTAGGCCAACATCCATAAGAGTTTTTCCAATGTTTTCTTTGAGAAATCTTATGGTTTCACATCTTAGGTTTAAATCTGTTATCCATCATGAGTTGATTTTTGTGAGAGGTGAGAGGTGTGGGTCTAGTTTCAGTCTTCTACATGTGGCCATCCAGTTTTCCCAGCACCATTTATTGAATAGGGAATCTTTTCCCCAGTGTATGTTTTTCTGGAATTTGTCAAAGATCAGGGGACCATATGGGGTTGGTTTTATATTTGGGTTCTCAGTCCTGTTCCATTGGTCTACGTCTCTGTTCTTGTGCCAGTACCATGCAGTTTTGGTTACTATATAGCCTTGTAGTATAGTTTGAAGTCTGGTAGATAGATGCCTCCCAATTTGTTCTTTTTGCTTAGGATTGTTTTGGCTAGACGGGGTCTTCTCTGGTTCCACACGAAGCATAGAATTATTTTTTCTAGATCAGCAAAAAATGATGTTGGTATTTTAATAGGGACTGCATTGATTCTGTAAATCACTTTAGGTAGCAAAGTGCATGGAATATCTTTTTCCGTCCCTTTATTTTCAGTCTATGTGTGTCTTTATAGGTGAAGTGAGTTTCTTGTAGGCAGCATATAGTTAGGTCATTTTTTTTTTAAATCTATTCAGCCACTCTATGTCTTTTGACTGTAGAGTCTAGTCCATTTACATTCAATGTTATTATTGATAGGTAAGGACTTACTACTGCCATGTTGTTATTTGATTTCTGGTTGGTTTATGGTCCTCTCTTTCTTTCTTCCTACCTTCCTGTCTTCCTTTATGTAAAAGTGATTTTCTCTAGTAGTGTGTTTTAATTTCTTGCTTTTTATTTTTTGTGTATCTCTTGTAGGTTTTTTGAGTTGAGGTTACCATGAGGCTTGCAAAATACATCTTATAACCAATTATTTTAAACTGATAATAACTTAACTCTGATTACACAAAACAAACAATAAAGCAAAGAGAAAGATAAAAAAACTTTATACTTTAACTCCATCCCCCTTGCTTTTTTATTTTTTGTTGTTTCTATTTATATCTTTTCATATTATCTATCTCTTAAAAAGTTGTTGTGGTTATTATTTTTGACAGGTTTGCCTTTTAGTCTCCTTACTCAAGATATGGGTGGTTTATATACCACAATTACAGTGATAGGGTATTCAGTATTTGTCTGTGTACTTACTGTTACCAGTGAGTTTTTTACCTTCAGATGATTTCTTATTGTTCATTAACATCCTTTTCTTTCAGACTGAAGAACTTTTACCATTTCTTGTAGGACAGGTCTGGTGTTGACAAGATCCCTCAGCTTTTGTTTGGGAAAGTCTTTATATCTCTTTTATGTTTGAAGGATATTTTTGTAGGATATAATATTCCAGGATTAAAGTTTTTTTCTTTCAGCACTTTGAATATGCCATGCCGCTCTCTCCTGGCCTATAATGTTTCCACTGATAAGTCTGTTGCTAGACTTATTGGAACTTTTTTATGTGTTATTTGTTTCTTTTCTCTTGCTGCTCTAAGGATCTTTCTTTATCCATGGCCTTTGGGAGTTTGATTATTAAATGCCTTGAGGTAGTCTTATTTGGGTTAAATCTGCTTGGTATTCTATGACCTTCTTGTACCTGGACATTCATATCTTTCTCTAGGTTTGGAAAGTTCTCTGCTATTATTTCTTTGAATAAGTTTTCTACCCCAATCTCTCTCTCTCTCTTGCTATCTCTTCTTTAAGGCCAATAACTCTTGCATTTGTCCTTTTGAGGCTATTTTCTAGATCTTGTAGGTGTGCTTCATTCTCTTTTATTCTTTTTTCTTTTTTCTCTTCTGACTGTGGGCTATTTTCATATAGCCCATCTTCAAGTTCTTTCTTCTGCTTGATCAAGTCTGCTGTTGAGAGCCTCTGATGCATTTTTCAGTTTGTCAATTGAATTTTTCAGCTCAAGAATTTCTCTTTGTTAAATTGCTCTGCTAGGATTCTGAATTACTTCTTTGTGTTGTCTTGAAGTTCATTGAGCTTCCTCAAAACAGCTATTTTGAATTCTCTGTCTGAAAGGTCACATATCTCCATCACTCTGGGATTGGTCACTGGTGCCTCATTTAGTTTGTTTGGTGAGGTCGTGTTTTCCTGAATGTTCGTGATGCTTGTGGATGTCCATCTATGTTTGGGCATTGAAAAGTTAGATATTTATTCTAATCTTCACAGTCAGGGCTTGTTTGTACCCATCCTTCTTGAGAAGGCTTTCCAGGTATTCAAAGGGAATTGAGTGTTGTGATCTAAGTCTTTGGTCACTGTAGCCATATCAGCACTAGCAGGTGCCCCAAGCCAAGTAATGCTGTGATTCTTACAGACTCCTGGTGGAACCACCTTGCTGGGCTTGGGTAAGATACTAGAGAATTTCCTGGATCACCAGGCAAAGTCTCTTATTCTCTTCCCTGGCTTTCCTCAAAACAGAAGGAGTCTCACTCTCCATGCTGGGCTGCCTGGAGTTGGGGGAGGGGTGATGCAAGCACTCCCCCATGGCCACCACAACTGGGACTGTGCTGGGTCACACCTGAGGCCAGCACAGTCTTGCCCAAGGCCCATGGTGACTACTGCCTGGCTACTGCTGGTGTTTACTCAAGGCCTAAGGGCTCTTTAGTCAGCAGATGGTGAGTCCTGCCAAGACTGGGTCTTTCCCTTCAGGGCAGCAGGTTCCCTTCTGGCCCAGGGTGGGTCTAGAAATGCCATCCAGTAGCTAAGGCCTGGAATCAGGGGCTTCAGGAATCTGCTCAGTAGTTTATTTTACTGTGGCTGAGTTGGTACCCAAGTTGCAAAACAAAGACCTGTGTACTCTTCCCTTACCTTTCCCCAAGCAGAAGGAGTCTCTCCTCAAGCTGCACTGCCTGGAGTTGCAGGAGGGGTGATGCAGGGACTCCTTTGGCCATCACAGCTGGTGTCCCACTGGGTCACATGCACCCTAAGTCCACTGACTCCAAGCCCAGCACAGCACCAGGCACCAGAACTTGCCCAAGGACTGCAGTCCTTGTGGCCTGCCTTTCAAATTTATTCCAGACTCCAGGCCACTTTAGTCAGCCCCTATTGGAGCTAACCAGAACTCAGGTTCCTACCGCTGGGGAGGGGCAGAATTCCGCCCTCTGCTGTGTTCCCTTGTGGCAAGGTGGCCCTGAGTTCCAATGCAAAGTCCCACAATCACTTCATTCTCCCTCCCCCAAGCACACAGATTCTCTCCCAACCTGGCACTGCCTGGGGATGGGGGGTGGTGTTGGCAATGGAAGACTGTCTCTCCTACCCTCTTCAGTACCTCTTTCCTTGACATGATGTTAAAACCAGGTACTGTGATCACTCACCTGGTTTTTTGTTCTCATGAAGGTGCTTTCTTGAGTGAACAGTTGTTCAATTTGGTGTTCCTGTGGGGGGACTATTACTGGAGGGGTTCTATTCAGCCATCTTGCTCCACCTCCTTCAAATCTCACATCTCCATTTGACTCACCAGTTTGGCCTGTACAGAAGTCAGATGAATCTTGGACTATCTGTGGACTATTGTAAACTTAATCAGATGGGGACTCTAATTGTAGCTCCTGTCCCAGATATAGTATCTTTATTGGAACAACTTAACACAACCCTTGGCTCTTGGTAATCAGATACCAACCTGACTAATGACTTTTTCTCCACACCAATTTTTAAGGACTACCAGAAACCATTTGCTTTTATCCAGCAAGAACAAGAGTATAACTTCATAATGTTGCCTCAGGGCTATGTCAATTCTCCTGCTCTGACATGATATAGTCTGCAGAGACCTTGATCATCTTGGCACTCAATGAAACATCACTCTGGGCCACTACATTGATGACATGCTAAGTGGATCTGGTGATCAGGAAGTAGCAAGTACTTCAAATGCCTTAGTAAGAATGAAAGGGCTGATGTGATGGTTAATTTTATGTGTCAACTTGGCTGGACCACATTGCTTGGATATTTGGTCAAACATTCTAGATGTTTCTGTGGTGTTTTTTGGATGAGATTAACATGTAAATCAGTGGACTGTGAGTAAAACAGATTGCCCTCCAGAATGTGGGAGAGCCTCATCTAATCAGTTGAAGGCCTTAATAGAACAAAGACTGACCTCCCCCTAGCAAGAAGGAATTCTGCCAGCAGAAGGCCTTTGAACTTGAACTGGAACATTGGCTCTTCAATGGGGCTCCAGACTGCCAGCCTACCCTGTAGATTTTGGACTTTCCAGCTTCCATAATCACATGAGCCAGTTCCTTAAAATAAATCTCTCTCTAAATATATACACATCGAATTGGTTCTGTTTCTCTGGAGAACCCTGCATAATACAGTTGGATGTAAACCCCACAAAGATTCAAAGGTCTGTCACCTCAAAAAAGTTTCTAGGAGTTAAATAGTGTGGAGCATGTCAAAATATTTCCTCAAAGGTGAAACACAAGTTGCTATACCTTACACCTCCTACCACAAACAAAGAGGTACAACGCTTGGTAGGCCTTTTGTATTTTGGAGGCAACATTTGAGTATGCTGCTTCAAACCCACTCAAGGTTTCCAGTTTTGAATAGGACCAGACAAGATAATGCAGTTCAGGCTGCAGGACAAGCTGCTCTTCCACTTGGACCTTATGATCCAGAAGATCCAATGATACTTGAAGTATCTGTGACAAATAAGAATGTTGTTTGGAGTTTCTGGCAAGCCCCAATGATAGAATCACAGCATAGGCCTCTAGGATTTTAGAGCAAGCCTATGCCCTCTTTTGCAGATAACTATTTTCCTTTTGAGAAACAGCTTTGGCTTACCACTGGGCCTTGGCAGAGACTGAAACACCTAACCATGAGATATTAGGTGACCATACAGCCTGAGATTCTCATCATGAACTGGTGTCTTCTCTGACCCACATAGCTATAAGTTTAGGCATACATAGCAGCAATCTACTATCAAACAAAAATGATATATAAAAGACCAAGTTGAGCAGGTCCAGAAGTACAAGTAAGTTACATGAGCTGGCAGTTCAGACTTTTTTGACACCAACTCCTGTTGTATTGCCTCCCCTCCTTCAATCCATGCCTTATGACCCATTGATTGAGGAAGGAAAACTGGCTTATTTATGGGTCTGCATGATATGCTGATATCATCTGAGAGTGGACAGATGCAGCATTATGGGTCTACTCAGGGGTGACCCTGAATGACAGTGGTGAAGGAATATCCTCTCCAGTGGGCAGAACATAGAGCAGTATATTTAGTTGTCCACTATGTCTGGAGTGAGAGATGGCCAGAAGTATAGAACTACAATGACATGTGATCAGGGACTTGAAAGGAATAGGATTGAAAGATTGGTGACAAGGAAGTCTGGGGAAGAGATATGTGGATGGACCTCTCTGAATGGGCATATACACTGAAGATATTTGTGTCCCATGTGAATGCCCACCAAAAGGCATATATTGCACAGGAGACCCTTAGAATCCAGTGGACAAAAATTATGTGCTCTGTGGATATCAGTCAGCCTCTTTCAGAAGCCACCCCAGTATTTGCTCAATGGGCCCATGAACAAAGAGGCCATGGTGGCAGGGAGGGAAATTTTGCCTGGGCTCAACAACATGGACTTCCCCTTGCCAAGGATGGCATGGTTAATGCTATTGCTGAGTGCCTAATCTGCCAACAGGAGAGACCAAAATTGAGTTCCCAATATGGCACTATTCCCTGTGGGGACCAGCCAGCCAGCTGGTGGCAGGTTGATTACATTGGACCTCTTCCATCATGGAGGGGAACAGAGATTCACATTCACAGGAACAGACATATTTTCTGGATATAGTTTTCCCTTCCCTTCCCATAATGCTTGTGCCAGCACCACCATCTGTAGTCTCTTCTGCACAGCATTGCTTCTGATCCACAGCCTGATTTCACAGCAAAGCAAGTGCAGCAATGGATTCATGCCTGTGGAATTAACTGGTCTTACCATATATCACATCATCCTAAAGCAGATGGCCTAATTGAAAGGTAGAATGGCTTACTGAAGACTTGGTTATGATGCTAGTTGGGAAACAATACCCTGAAAGGATGGGATTCTGTTTTTTAGGGTGTAGTATATACTTTAAGTTAGAGACTATTATGTAGTATTATCTTCCTCATAGCCAGAATAAATGAGTCCTAGAATCAAGGGGTAGAAGTAGGAGTGGCTCCTCTCACAACTAATAACCCACTCACAGAATTTTTGCTTCCTCTCTTGGCAATTTTGAGCTGTTCTAGTTTGGAAATCTTAGTCCCCAAGGGCAGAATGCTTCTACCAGGGGACACAATGATTCCACTGAATTGGGAGGTAAAACATTTTGGACATTTTGGGTTCCTTATGCCCATGAAGCTACAGACAAAAAAAGGAGGGGCACAGTGAGGGTTAACTTACTGGATTAAGTGGTTGACCCTAATTACCAAGTGGAATTGGGCTGTTGCTACACAATGGATGCAAGAAGGACCATGTCTGCAACCCAGAGAATTATCTGGGGTGCCTCTTAGTACTTCCATATGTAATAGCAAAGGTTGATGGAGAACTACAGCAACCCAAAACAGGCAGGATGATCAAGGACTCAGACCCTTCAGGAATGAAAGTTTGGGTGACTCCATCAGGCAGAAAAGAGCATCTGAGGTTCTGAATGAAGGCAAGGGAAATACAGAATGAGCAGTAGAAGAAGGAAGCCATAGATGTCAATTACAGCTTCGTGATCAATTACAGAAATGAGTACTATAGTAGCTTTGCTTATTTTCTTTTTGCTTGTGATATGTATGTGTTTATTTGCATATACTAGCCATTTTCTTTTTCTCTCTCTTTCCCATTTTTATTTTATATACAAGTAGTTATTGGAAATTAATTTTACAATTTACTCATTAGGTAACAGGATATCAGTGGGACCATGACTAAATTTGAGGAATAATTAATATAGACAGTGATGGATACAATGACTCCTGTGACTAAGTGTCTCCTCATTTGGGTAGCAACTTCCTCTCTTGTAAGAAGGATAGCTATATCCTTCATTATAGGTATAAAAATAAAGTAGTTTTGTTGTAGAAGAATCCAAATGTGTGTAGAGGGTGCACATGGAAGCTGAGAAGTCAAAGGGGTGGATTGCGCCACTTACCAATTTTTGCCTCTTGGCTTCAAATTCATCCTTCATGCCTGCTCTGTAAAAATGGATCTGGTCCATTTACATATTTTTCCTTTGCCGGCTGGCACTGAAGCTTTGCCAGTAGAGGGCACTGGAGAGACACTGCAAGAAGGAAAAAGGTTTTGCTTCCCGGTTGGTTCTGGAGTGCGCACTCAGCAGGTTCGTGCAGTGTTTGCAGCTTTCTCCAGCACCTGGGTCCCACAGTACTCACAGCTTCTCCAGTGCATGGCTCCTGCAGCACATGGTGACCAGCAGCACTCAGTGGCCAGCAGCTTCCCCTGGAATCCCCCATCAGAGGGTTTAGTAGCAGTTTGCCTCTGGTTCCTAAAGCATTCACAGCTTCTCCATTTTCCAGCTTTTGTAGTACATGGCAGCCAACAGCACCCCATAGCCAGAAACTTCCCCTGGCACCCTCCCTCAGGTAGTTTAGTAGCAGGGTGCCTCCTGCTGTGACACTGTGAGACACTGCCCCATAAACAGCTTTCTCAGGCACCCTAGAGGGTGGATTTCCAGCAAGTTCTGCCATTCAATGAGGCACAGCCATATTCTCTCCAACAAGGACTGATCTCATTTCAGCTCTAAATTGAGGTGGGGCAGGGGCTGGGCAGGGGGAAGGGTCTTCCTTGGGTGCCCTATTTCAGCCATGCTCATGCTTTCCTCTACTTTCTTGAATATATGGAGTATATTTATAACAGCTGTTTTAATGTCCTTTGTCTACTTATTCTATCATCTGGGTCATTTCTGGGTCATTTTCTATAGGTTATTTTTCTCCTCATTATGGGTTATATTTTCCTGCTTCTTTGTATGCCTGATAATTTTTTATTGGATGCCAGACATTGTAAATATTACCTTATTGGGTGCTGAAATCATTTGTACCTTTTAAAAATATTTTTTGGTTTTGTTCTAGGACACAATCAATTTGATCCTTTTGAGGCTTGCTTTTGAGTTTTTTAGGCAGGACCTGCAAAGCCTTTAGTCTAGGGCTAATTTGGTACTGAGGTAATACTGAGCTTTCTACTCAATGTCTCATGTGTTAGGAGGTTTTCCACGCAGGCTGGTGTGAAGATGAACTACTCCTGGCTCTGAAGATTATTCCTCCTGATGCTTTTCAGTGATCTTTCCCTGGGCCTTAGGTAGTTTCCTCACATATGTGTGCTGATCAGAATTCAGGTGAAGACTTAAAAGGAACCTTCTGTGCAAAGCAACTTCTCCAGAGCTTTCTCTCTCTGTGCAACTCTGTCTTCTATGGTACTCTGTGCTGCCCTGTGAATTCTAGCTGCCGTTACTGCCACAAACTCATAACTATGTTCTCTAAACTCAGAGAGACCATCAGTTTCTTTTTGAGTTCCCCTCCCTGCACTGCACCTGGAAACTCTCTCCAGGGAATCCTATGGTTCACTCATTTGTTCCCTTCTCTCAGGGATCATGGTCCCATGCTTCCTGTTGTCTAAAATCTGGAAACCATTGTTTCACATATTTTATCTGGTTTTTTTAGTTGTTTAAGGCAAGAGAGTAAATCTAGTTCCTGTTACTCCATCATGATTAGAAACATAAGTCTCCAAATACCCTTTTCTGACCCATGTCCTGAGATTTTGCCTTCTGTTTTCGTTTTGTTTTTATTTGTTTGGGTTGTGTTGTGTTTGTGGTTTCTTTCTTTTTTTTTTTTTTTTAGAGAGAGACAGGGTCTCACTATGTCGCCCAGGCTGGAGTGCAGAGGCTATTCACAGATGCGATCATAGCTCACCGTAGCCTCGAACTCCTGGGCTCAAATGATCCTCCGTCCTTAGCCTCCTGAGTAGCTGGGAATACAGGCATGTGCTATCTTTGCCTTCTGGAACTTACACCCAGCCATTAGAATCCCTCCATCCTCAACCTCTTCTCTGAAGGTCAAGCTTACCTTCTTGCTCCAATGGGAACGTGGATAGATCTTCCTTGACAATACTACAGCTCTCTCAAGCAGTGGCCGGTTTTCTTTCCCACAGTGCTCATCCCAGTGATTCTGGAGGCACAAGTGTCCTCCATGCACTTCATGCACTCCCCGCAGACCATGCTCCCTCCCTCCTTGGGAAATCCTCCAGCTCCCTCTGAGGCACAAGCAACAGACTACACAGCCTTCATTATAGCCATCTACCAAGCCCCTCATCATTCCCCTTTGGTCTTTGAGGATTTTTTTTTTTTGAGACAGAGTCTTGCTCTGTCACCTGGGCTAGAGTGCAGTGGACTCATCATAGCTCACTGCAACCTCAAACTCCTGGGCTCAAGCAATCCCCTACCTCAGCCTCCCGAGTAGCTGGGACTACAGACTTGTGCCACCACACCCAGGTAATTTTTCTGTTTTTAGTAGAGACTGGGTCTTGCTGTTGCTCAGACTGGTCTCGAACTCCTGGCCTCAAGCAATCCTCCTGCCTTGGCTCCCAAAGTGCTAGGATTACAGGCATGAGCCACCGAGCCCAGCCTGGTTTTTGAGGATTTTAATCCCTGTTCACCGTCACTCTCTCCAATACCTCTCTTGTTCAGAATTCTTGGTGGTTTCAAAATCCACATTAATGGTGCATTCAAAATCCATAGTCTAACCCTCTGGTCTCTCTGTTCTATGAGCTCTTCTCCATCAAAATTGTGCCCTTACAGGGGTGGGGAACCTGTGGCCTCAAGGCCACATGTGGCCCTCCAGATCCCTGAGTTTGGCCCCTCAACCGAATCCAAACTTTATTAAAAGGGATTTGTTCTGTAAAATTTGGATTCAGTCAAAAGGCTGCACTCAAGGATCCAGAAGGTCCCATGTGGCCCCAAGGCTGCAGGTTTCCCACCCCTGCGTGATCTCTTCTACTTCCAGTTCATATCCCCTTTGTATTAGTTAGGGTTCTCCAGAGAAACAGAACCAATAGCATGTAAATATATATACATATACGGGGAGTGGGGCAGTGGTGGAGATTTATTGTAAAGATTGGCTCACACAGTTATGGAGGCTGACAAGTCCCAAGATACGCAGAGTGAGTTGGCAAGCTGGAGACCCAGGAGAGCTGACGGTGTGTTCAGTCCAAGTCTGAAGGCCTGAGACCCAGGAGAACCAATGGTGTAGTTTCAGTTCAAAGGCCAGCAGGTTTGAGACACAGGAAAAGCCAATGTTTCAGTTTGAGTCCAAAGGTAGAAAAAAACCAATGTCCCAGTTGGAAGGTAGTCATGAAGGAGAATTCTCTTATTCCAGGGAAGGTCAGCCTTTTTGTTCTATTCAGGTTTTTGACTAATTGGATGAGGCCCACCCATTAGGGAGGGCGATCTGCTTTACTCAATCTACTGATTTAACTGTTAATCTCATCCAAAAACACCCTAGCAGTAACACCCAGAATAATGTGTGACTAAATATCTGCGCACCTGTGACCCAGTCAAGTTGACATATATAATAGAATTAACCATCACAAGTCCAACCCTTGTCAACTGACACCCACACTCGTCCCCTTAAACCATACTTAATCTCCAAATGAAGACAATAACAAGATCATAATTCTGCCAACACGATACAATTATCCTGCATACAACTGAAAATGCATTAACCCCTTCCCCAGAAGAAGGTGTAAAGTCTTTGAGTGATGTTTACTCTTCTGCTTGATATTATATAACTTAAATACTATGACGTAAAGTTAATACATCTTATGTTATATGATACGGGGACGAGGGAGGGAAGAAAACAAAGAATATATTTGTGTGCACATACACAAATGTATTCACAACAAAATGAAGAGGAAATACTCATGACCATTACAGCCCTCATTTCTGGTCACATGGTCATAGCTGGTGCTCATACCTACCTTCTTCTACTGCCTATTCTGTACTCCCTTTGCCTTCAGCAAGCACCTCAGCTGGTCATGGTTCTTTACCTGGCAGGGTGACCTAAACCTTCATTCCTGAATGGTCTGAGCCATTTGTAGTCCTGCCTGGATTGGGTTCTTATAGTTTTCCATTGACCTTAATCACAGAGAATGGTAATACTTAGAGATGCCCCAAGGGATCTTCTGTATTCCAGAATACTCTTCCTTACCTCCACTGTGGAGTAGCTGTCAAATTTCCCCTTGGTAGTCAGGATCAATCACCCCCGGCAGCACAGTAACTCTGAAGGCATGAGGAGCCCAAAGCAGCCGGGTGGCAGCCTTAACTTCTACTTCAATGGAATCATTGTTCTGTCTCCTGGTAGAAGCATTCCCCCATCTGAAATTAAGATCTCTAGGCCAGCAAAGTATAAAGTCACAGGAAAAGGAAGCACCCCATGGTCCAGTCAAGTTAACACATAAAATTAACCATCACACCCTTTGACCCCTTAAGACCTACAATTTACTGACCCTACTACCTTTTCAGTGTTCCACACCTCTCCCATGTCCTCACTTCCCTCCTTACCCAGCTTAAATTCTAGAGTCTATAATTATGGTTCCTCTTTTTATTGTCTCTCTCTTCATTTAATTCAACAGGCAAAACTCCAGCTTAGCTTCTAATGAAACCATGAATCCAGCAGTGATCACCAAGGGTTGCCACATCCCCAAAAGAGACACTGTATATCACTGGGTGTGCGTGACCATATCCCCTTCTGTGTGCCTATGTATGACAGTACAGTGCATTTTGGGAGAATTTCTTTGGCTAGGTCTGGGTGTGTACGAGCCCCCTGTATACCCCTTTGTTTCTTAGTAGCTCTGCTTGTGTGTGTGTATCTGTGTGGCTGTGTCTGCACAGGTCTGTGTTCTGTATTGCTATATGTCAGCCTATGTGTGCTCTGCCCATGTCTATGCTCATGGGTTGTATATCTCTGTATGGCATGTAGGTCTTGGTGTGACTTGTGTCTCTTTGTGAGTGACTGATGGTCACTATACCGGGTATCTCTGCATATGTCTCTGTTTGCTGTTGCCATATGTCAGAGTATGTGTGCCTGTGTCTGTGCTTGTGTGCTGTGGGTTTGTGTGTGTGAATATCACATGGTCACTGTATGTACATGTCTGGGTGACTCAGGGGCTGTGCCTGTGCTGACCTCTGTCTATGTGTCTGTGCCTCTGACTGAAAAGAGAGAGACAGCAAGAAGACCCTCATATATAATCTTCCCACACACTCCCATAGGCCAAGGCTGCCACCTTGCAGCTTCAGGCATGTGCCACAGGAGTCAGGTGATCCACTGGATAGAAGGCAGCTGCCACCTGCACCCATGACTCTCCCCAGGTGCAGGCTTCCCCAGGGATGGAGAGAAGGAAAGAAGGCCCTACTCTCCCTGCCCACCCCTCCCCTCTCCCTGATTCTAACCCTGACTTACCCAGCCCTCAAGGCTTAACTCTATACTGGCCCCACCCCAGCAGAGCCATCCAAATGCCATAAACCCATACCTACCTCCTGTGCCCAAGGCCCTTCCTGCCCTGCTCCAGGAGAGCCTCTCCCTGCCTTCCTTTCCTCTTTGCCCTTCTCCCTGAGCTATCAGATTGGGCCAAACTGGAGTGTGTGCCTGGCAAAATCTGAGCCCCAAGTATTTCTGCCTTTATTGAATCTTTGTCACTAATCAAGCTCATTCCCAACTCAGGACTTTTACACTGCCCTTGCCTAGAACACCCATCCATCCCCCAAATCAATGCACAGCTGGCTCCTTCAGGTCATGGTTCCAGTCTCAGTTCATGTGTCACTTCAGGGTGGCCTTCCCTGGTCACTGTTGGTAAGTGCCCACCCCCCGCCATCCTCTCTACCTCACCTCCCTGCTTCATTTTCTTTAGGGAATCAATCACCATTTGACATCTTCACTGTTTACTGCTCCTGCTAGGATAGCAGCTCCCCAATGGCAGGGATTTATGTCTGTTCTGTTCACCATGGTGTCCCCAGCACCTAGGACAGTGCAGGTACTCAATAAGGAATTGGTTGGATGAATTAAAAGATCTTCTGGTGTTAGATATGAACTCCAATCTCCCCTGACCCCCAGCTGTTGATCTCACTGCCCATGGCTCCAAGGAAGGCAGGATGGATTGGACTGAAGGTGAAGTCACAGAACCAGTCAGGTCAATGGCACCAGGCCAACCTGCACCTGGCAGTTCCCACACTGGGTACACTCCCTACACCCACCCCCTGGCTCCTAGGGACCTCACAGCAGGAGGGTGGAGGGGTGCTGGGTAGGGACTTTGCCCTAACCATGCCTGCCCAGATCAGCAATATGGAGGTGCTGTTGAGCTGAGAGGAGCCTTTGCCAGCCTGGGGTGAGGGGCAGGCCCAGAGTCCTTCGAGGGAGGGTTCCCCTGCCACCACCCCACACGGACCCTGAAAGTGGCAGAAACAAAGGGGCTTTCAGAGTTTCCATATGCCCACCCTGGCCCTGGGGTAAACAATTGCATTCATTTATGGTTTATCCTTCCTGTGTTTCTTCCTGCAAAAATAAGCAGATACATGTCTATATTGTTATTTCTTCTTCTTTATTACCAAAAGATAGCACTTTCTCTTTGAAACCCAATTGACTAAATGACCAATTCACCAAACCATCAAATCTCCTGGAATCCAACTGACAAAAGCTAATTTGCTTCAAAATCAACGTGCTGAATTCTTGAAGATTTAGGGGAAATTTTGAGTTTCCCTCTAGTCCCAGGTGGTACCAAACACCAAAACCAAGTCTAGGTCAATTCACTGCAGCTCTTTGACAGTCAGAGGCAGCAGCATGAATGATGGCAAAGCAAAATCCTGGGGGGGGGAACCCCAAGGCATGGGTTGACTTGGTCAGTTGATGATCAGGCATCTAGGGGAGAGTCCTGGGCAGCAGGGTGGCCTCTTTCCCTTGGGGGTCAGGAAGTGAAGATGAGGGGTGGCAATGTCCATCTAAAAGTGGAGCTTTTCCAAGATACTGAGAGCCATGAGCTGAATACCACCCCAAGAAGAGGCTCTAGTAAATCTTCATGCCCTTGGGTTTGGCAATGGGCTCTTAGGTATGACACCAAAAGTACAGACAAAACAACAAAATCGATAAATTGGACTTCATCAAAATTAAAAACTTTTGTGCATCAGAGGATATTATCAGGAAAGTGAAAAGACAACCTACAGAATAGGTGAAAGGATTTGCAAATCATGTATCTGATAAGGGTCAAGTATCCAGAATTTAAAAGGAACTCTTACAACTCAACAACAAAAAGAAAAACACCAGGTTTTTTAAATGGGCAAAAGACCTGAATAGACATTTCTCCAAAGAAGATATACAAATGGCCAAGAAGCACATGAAAAGAGACTCAACATCATTAGCCATTAGGGCAATGCAAATCAAAACCAAAATAAGGTACCACTTCATCACCGCTAGGATAGCTATAATCAACAAAACAGTAAATAAGTGTTGGCGAGGATATGGAGAAATTGAGACCCTCATACATTGCTGGTGGGAATATAAAATGGTTCAGCCACTATGGAAGTAGTTTGGCAGTTCCTATAAAAGGTAAGCATAGAATCACCATATGATCCAGCAGTTCCACTCCTAGGTATATACTCAAAAGAACTGAAAACTGGTACCCAAACAAATACATCTCACACATGTTCATAGCAGCAGCATCCACAACTGCCAAAGGTGGAAATAGCCCAAATGTCCACCAACAGATGAACAGATAAACAAATTGTGGTACAGGTTGAGTATCCCTTATCTGAAATGCTTGGGACCAGAAGTGTTTTGGATTTCAGGTTTTTTCAGACTTTGGAATATTTGCACATACATAATAAGATATCTTGGGGATGGGACCCAAGTCTAAATATGAAATTCATTTGTGTTTCATATATACACTTTATACACATAGCCTGAAGGTAATTTTATACAATATTTTTAATAATTTTGTGCTAAGTTTGTGTTAAGTACTTATGTGTGGACTTTCCACTTGTGGCGTCATTTCAGTGCTCAATAAGTTTTGGATTTTGGAGCATTTCAGATTTTGGAATTTCAGATTAGGGATGCTCAACCTGTATGCACATACAATGGAATATTATTCAGCCATAAAAAGGAATGAAGTGCGTGCTACATGATGTCAAAGATAAATAAAGCCAGATGTTAGTTAAAGTGGTGAAAACAGATTTTATTCAGTAACTACTGACAGTAGGGAAAGAGCTGAGCTCTATTCCGATTTGTGCAGTGATTTGGGCATTTTAAAGATAGAATAAGGGAGGGGGGAGAGCGGGGGCTCGGTGGAGTCAGAGAAGTGAAGAAGTACAGAGGGCTGGTCAGTGTAAATGTGATTAGGCCAGCTGTGGCTGCTAGCTGGACTCCATCCTCCCTCAGAGACTGGGAGAGGGATGCCCTGTCCTTCCCGATGATTATATTTCAAAAGAATGACTCTCAGATCCTTGAGAGAGATGTTTCTGAGTTGTAAGATACATGCATCCACAGTTGTAAGCCCTTTTTATTAAATGCTGTAAGAGAGAGAGGTTGGGGCCTATCATCAAGGGTTGGCTAAAACAAATAGTAAAATTTCCTGGCAACATTGAGCTTTCTTGGGCAGGCATTTTAATGGGGAGCTGGGGTCATTCAAGGGACATGGCCTTATGCTGCTAGAAGCCATGCTAGTTTGGTCAAGTCTCTTAGTGCAGGGGTTGGATGGACTTGTTATGTGCCCAGAGTTCTGCAGTTCTCAATGATACCTGTTACAATGTGGATGAACCTTGGAAACACTACGCTATGTAAGAGAAGTCAGACACAAAAGGTCACATATCATATGATCCCAGAATAAGTAAATCCATAAAGACAGAACACAGATCAGTGATTGCCAGGGACTAGGTGGGGGTGGGGGGGTGGGGAGTGACTGATTAATGAGTACAGGTTTTGGGGTGATAAAAATGTTTTGAAACTAGATAGAGGCTGAGCACAGTGGCTTATGCCTATAATCCCAGCACTTTGGGAGACTGAGGCAGGAGGATTGCTTGAGCTCAGGAATTTGAGACCAGCCTGGACAACATAGCAAGACCTGGGGCATGGTGGTACACGCCTGTAGTCCTAGCTACTTGGGAGGCTGAGGCAGGAGGATTGCCTGAGCCCAGGAGTTTGAGGCTGCAGTGAGCTATGATCACAGCACTGCACCCTAGCCTGGGCAACAGAGCGAGACCCTGTCTCTAAAAATAAATAAAGAAAAGAAAAGAAAAGAAAGAAAGAAACTAGATAGAGGTGGTAGTTGCACAACATTGTGAATGTACAAATTGCCACTGAATTGTTCACTTTACAATGGTGAATTTTGTGTTATGTGAATTTTACCTCAATTTTTTAAAAAAGAAAAAAAAAGAAGAGGATCTAACTCTCTGGTGGGAGCTGGATAACTGGGGTGGCCTTCAGACATTTTTTCCACAGTAATTTATGAGCATGGGAATAAGTCCCACATCCTGGGGGGCTTGTGGTAAAAAGCAAAGTTTCTACCTCCCCAACCCCAGTCCCAACCCCAGAGACAACCATTTTTACCTCTTCAACCTCTTTCTAATTTTAGTTCTTCTAGTGCTTTCTGTCATAACTCTAGACCCAGCACTGTCCAATAAAACATTCTGCAATAATGGAAGTGTTCTATATTTACACTATCCAGTATGGTAGCCACTAGCCACATATGACTACTGAGCTTTTAAAATGTAGCAAATGTAACTGAGGAACTGAATTTTTACTTTATTTAATTTTTTATCATAGTAAAATACACATAACATAAAATTTACCATCTGTCTTAGTCTGGTCCTACTGCTATAACAAAATACCTTAAACTGGGTAATTTATAAATAATAGAAATTAATTTCTCACAGTTCTGGAGGCTGGGAAGTCCAAGATCAAGGCACCAGCAGATTTGGTGTCTAGTGACTATGCTTTGCTCTCTGCTTCCATGATGGCACCTCTTGCTGGGTCCTCACATGGTAGAAGGGGGAAACATTGTGTCCTTACATGGTGGAAGGACAAAATAGCTCACAAGCTCCCTAGAGCCTCTTTAATAAGGGCACTAATACCATTCATGAGGGTGGAGCCCTTACGACCTAATCATCTCCCAAAGGCCCTACCACCACAATGGGGATTAGGTTTTCACATGACTTTTGGAGGGACCCAAACATTCAGATCATAGCACCATCTTAACCATTTTTAAGGGTACAGTTCAGTAGTATTAAGTACATTCACATTGTTGTGCAACCCTCATCACCACCCATCGCCAGAATCTTTTCTTTTTCCTGACCTGAAATTCATACTTATTAAACAATAACTCCCCATTCCCCCCTTCTTCTAGCCCCTGGCAGCTACCATTCTTCTTTCTGTCTTTATGAATTTGACTACTCTAGTTATCTAATATAATTGGAATCATACAGTATTTGTCCTGTTTTGACTGGCTTATTTTGCTTAGCATAATGTCTTCAAGGTTCATCTATGTTGTAGCATGTGTCAGATACTTTATTTAATTTTAATTGATTTAAATGTAAATAAGGCTGAGTGCAGTGGCTCATGCCTGTAAACCCAGCACTTTGGGAGGCCAAGGTGAGAGGATGCTTGAGGCCAGGAGTCGGAGACCAGCCTGAGCAAGAGCAAGACCCCATCTCTACAAAGAATAAAAAATTAGCTGGGCGTGGTGGTGCACACACACCTATAGTTTTAGCTACTTGGGAGGCTGAGGCAGGAAGATCACTTGAGCCCAGGAGTTCAAGGCTGCAGTGAGCTATGATCATGCCATTGTACTCCAGCCTGGGCAACAAAGCAAGATCTCGTCTCCAAAAAAAGTTAAATAAATAAATAAAAATAAATAATAAAATTTAAATAGCCACGTGTAGCTAGCCACTAGCTACTATATTGGACAGTACAGCTCTAGGTAATATACTTCTATCACTTTGTGTCAATTTATCAACCTGATATAAACTGTTCATAACAGAGGAAAAGGAAATTTCCCAACTGAATTATTGCAGCTCAAGGACTGGGGATTTTCCTAGAGAATGTTGACAGGATTTTATTCCCCACTTCCTCCTCCACCTCCAGTAAAACAGAAGCAGAAGTCATATTCATTGTGTTTAGGATTGAGGGATTATGTTTTGGACCAAAATGTGCAAATAGCCTTTGAAGATGAGCCATGAACTCCTGCCTTAACATCCTGGGTGGGTGGTCTTAGAAATAAGATGGCCACCTGTTTCTGATAGACATAAAGCATATGGGACTATTATCTTCAGGGCTGAGCTGGGCTGGGGCTACTGCTCTGATATTCTGCCAGATCCATATGTTCATGAATGCATTTATTTCCTCGATGTTTATGTATTGTTTAGCCTCATATCAGGCCATGTTCTAACTGCTGGAGACACAGCCCACAGCAACCAGACAAGACTCCTACCTTCAAGAATGTCACTTTCTCATAGGACAGAAACAGATAATAAACAATAATAAAAATAAGAAACTCTGATGGTGATACTGGGTGAAAAGCTGAGCAAAGGGAGAGGGAGTGTCAGGTAGCTGGGGACAAGGAGGGCTGGCTAGTTTATATGAGATGGTCAGGGCAGGCCTCACTGAGGAGGCTGAGGAGGTAACATTCAAGCAGAGATCTGGAGGAAACTTGCATTAGACAGGTTACTTCCTATGGTCTCGTTCAACATGTTCCTGTGTCACCTGGATTTCTATGAACTTGGTAGATGGATGCTACAGGTTCAATCTGGGGGCAAGAATCCTTGATAGGTAATGCTGTGAGTTCTTCCATCAGGAGGCACATATGTCTGGCTCTCTCTCTTGTGACTTTGTGGCCCTAGACAGCCATTGCCTGGACCCATTAATTCATTAGGGGTTTGTAAAGTGATAAGAGTCAATCATCCCTTCTTCAATATAAGAGTTCTTTTAAAACTCCTTAGTGTACAGAGAACACTTTCAAATAATTCTCCCTCCCTTCTTCCTAAAACCCCTCAGTATTGACTCTTATGTCATGAGACTCCTGATTTACGGAAATCATCTACCAACCCTCATTTCTCTAGAATTCTAACTCCTGGATTACTATTACTCGCTCCAATTCCACCCCTTCCTTGACTGTTGGTGAGTTCATTTTTACTTAAATGATCCTTCCAAAGACCTGGCCTCTCACTTCCTTGACCTCCTGTCCTCCAGTGATCTCCTCAGCCACTCACTCCCATTGAGGGAACCTTGACGTCATCACCTAAACTGGAACAAGTACAATATCACATTCATACATCCCATGCTCTGACAACCTCCTCCTATTGTTTTAGCTCATTCCCTCCAGTATCCCAACTATAATAATGACCATACCCTAAAAAACAGACACTGAAACATCCTGGAGATTTCGCAACCATAGATACAGACATCTAGGCATATCAAAGACAACTCATCGTGGAAACATCCTCCCAAATTGCTCTGACTTCCAATCCTGACACAGATCTGTAAAAATCTCAGAAACCTCCAACCATGGACAGAGCCTCCCAAATTCAGGTACCTCACAGACTAGACACTAATCTCCCAAAATATCAGAGACCTCAAACCCTGAGACACAGACTCCCAGTAGAACAGAGGCCTCATAACCTGGAATACACCTGCAAACAGCTAAGACTTCACACATTGGACACATACCCCCAAAAGTTCTGAGACCTCAAACCCTGACACAAACCTGCCAAAACTTCACAGACCTCAAAATCTAGAAAGAGACTCCTCACACACCAGGCACAGATCCTCAAAGAGCTCAGAGGCATTACACACCAGGTCCTAGATACCTCAGAAACTACACACCCTGAAACACTCACCCACAAGAAGTTCATAGACCACATACGGTGGGTAGAGACACAGAATCCCAAACAGATTTGAGACCTCACACCTTGGGACACAGAAACCCTGAAAGAACACAAATATCAGACCCTGGGACACAAAACTTAATTCAGTTCAAAGAAGTCATTATATGACCCAGCCCCACAAAAGCATCAGAGAGAACATACACCCAGAGACACAGTCCTAGATAGAGCTCAGAGACCACACATCCTGGAAACCGACTCCTAGACAGAGGAGAGATAGTACCCTATGATAGAATCCCCCAAACAACCGCACATACTATGCATATGGAGATACAGACCCACAAAATGCTTGTGTACCATACATCTTGGACAATAGCTGAGTGACTCACATTCTAGACATAGGTACAAAATCAGCTCAGAGGCTGAAACATACCGCCAAACAGTAAACAGGATTAAAAACCTTAAAATGCCAGAGCCTCCACACTCAGGCACATAGACCCTCAGAATATCAAACCTGACCATCAGGGAAAGAGTTCCACAAAGGTTGACAGTCCCCACATCCTGGATAGCAGAACCCCAAACAGCTCAGAGGCCGCATACCCAGGTAGGAAATAAACAAATTGGCTTGGAGAATTCACAATCTAAAAAATGGGGCATCAAACAGTTTTGAGACCTCATACCTCAGGCACAGATCCACCAGGAGCTCAGAGACCTCACACCATGGGACAAGGCCACAAAAGAACTCAGATATTTCACTCCATGGAACAAAGACCCAAGTAACTCAGATACTACACACCATGATATGGAGACCCTCAAACAGATTAAAGATATCACAACCTGTACAAAGTCCCTCAGACAGCTCAGAGACCTTGTACCCTGGGACACAGAAACCCCAAACAGCTAATATCACCATATGATAAAATGCTCACATCAGCCTTTGAGATTTCAGAATTTGGAATACAGACTCCCAAAATCACTTCTACATTTAACATCCTGCAAAGAGACACTGCAAAGAGTTCATTGACCTCACATTTTGGACATAGTTGCTAAATCACCTCAGAGACCTGGCACATGGGTAAATATGCCTTGGAATAGCACTGTGGCCTCAAATTCAAAAGTTCAGAGATGTCCACAGTCAGGGACACCAACATATAAAAATGTCAAATACCTCACAATGATAGAAATGAACCCAGAAAGAGTTCACACCATGATAAAAAAATAAGCCAGCTCAGAGAACTCATACTCTAGGAAGTGTGAGATGTCACATGTTGGGAGGTAGAACTCCAAAGGGTTCAGAAATCTCACAGCCTGGGAAATAGATTGGAGACCTAGAATATAGCTTAGAGACCTCACACCTTGAAACTCAGACCCCCAAGCATCCCAAGGAATTCATAGCCCGGGACAGAGAGACACAAACATCTCAGTGCCCTCACATCCTGTGACACAGGCTCCCAAACACCTCAGGACCTCATACAATGGGTCAGCAAACCCCAAATACCTCAGAGAGCTCACACCTTAGGAACATAAACCCAAAATACTCAAGGTCCTCACATTACCGGTGTGAAAGTTGTCAGAATCAAAATGGAGTCACTTATGGTAGAAAAAAAAAATCCTGACAAATAGAGCTGGGGAAGACCATGAAGAGAGTTCTCATGCTTGTATGCCCGATAACAAAAACTATCACAAAAGACTCTGCAAAAACCACAACCTTGCACAAAAAAATACTTCTAGAACATCTGCCAGTAACTGCCTGTCCAACCTTGGACTGGCATCACCTTTGTCATTGATTCTTGTAGCCAAGGATAATCATTTCAAAACAATTATGTAATCCTCCTCATTTTTCCTTTAAAAACCTTTGTCTTCCTTTACCTCCCTGAATACAAAAATATCAGGGATTGTAGGCATGTCTTAATTTACCATGACACGCATATTCCCATTGCAATGCCCTATTCCCAAATAAATATCTTTTTCTTTCACAAAGGCTTTCTGTTTGTTATTTAGGTTGACACTGGGAAGCAGAACCCCAATCCCCACACCCTAGGGCACAGATCCCCCAAAGAACTAACAGATCTCACCCCTGGGACATAGTCCCTCAAACAGCCCAAAAGCCTTACACTTCCCCCGGCAGATTAAGCCTTTTGTTCTGGAAGGGTGATAGGTAGTCTAGGCATCGTGGCTGCTGTTTCCCTCCCCCAGCCAGCACCACGGGGGCAGGGAGGAAGCTTTCTCCTGATTTTCCCTATCCTTCCTGCGAGAGCCTGGTGGAGTGCCCAGAGTAAAAACCTGCAAAAAGGTGGGAACTCCCCTATGACAGTGGTCCCTAAAAGTTTCACTCTGTCTCCCTAGCGTGCACCTGGCCTCCAGCAAGTCATCAAAATTTCTAGTTTAAACTTCCTATCAGCTCATGTAGCATCCAGTGGCTTCAGCCCCAGGTAAGCAAATGCTCTGGTCCTGTATCTCCCTGCAGGTACTTGTCTCTCTTCAGATTTCAGGATGGTCACCTGTCCTGTGATCTCAGTTCTCTGATGAGTTCTGCAGTTGTTAATTTGCTCCCCGCCCAGCTTTGTGCTTGTTGTAAGGATGGGGGTTTCTTTTCTTCAGTTCTTTACAAGTCCATGTTGAAACCAGAAGCCTTTTTATTTCTTTTTGATCTTAAAAACTTTCCTTCTTTTCATGTATTTCACTTAAGCCATTATCTGCTGCATTTATTGGCTCTTATGTTCCTTCTAATGTAGTCTACGTTTCTGAAATGACTTTTTGTTTTGTTTCTAATTCTTTCTCGAATTCTATTACCTCATTTTCTGAATTTTTCTCATTCTGATTTATGCTGTTCTTTCATATCTTGTATCATTTCTTAATCTCTTTGAGCTCATTTGGCAATATTAAGATAGAGTTTTCATTTGTTTTGTAGGCATGTCTTTCTGGCATTCTCTCATTGTCTGCAGGGAGGTCATTCTGCTTCTTATCTTCTTTTTTCTTACAATAACTTTTTATGGGATTTGACCTCCATCCTTTTATGTAAAATTAACTTTCTGGAATGTTTAGAAGGGAAGCAAGGCTCAGGATAGCTCTTCTAACTTTGTGGTTCTATAGCTTAGCTCCCTCTTCTGTTTCTGGGAAGAGCTCAAAATGATGGGAGATCACTTTCAGAGGTAGCCGGGTTCTGTTGTTTCACTTTTACCTGGACCTTCTTTTTCCTTTATCTCTATGTTCTTCCTACTCACATTGGATTCCATTCCTAGTTTCTCCTGTGTACCTGTTTTAACAGTTCATTGCACCTGGACTGTTCCAGCCCTTTCAGTATTATTCTTCGCTTTTGTGTATGTTTGACAAGTTCCATTAGTAAGTTTTAAAAATCTATATCCGACCAAGAAAGAGAAAGAGAGAGAGAATGAAAACACTAGAAGATGTCACAATAAATGACTAATAATGGTTAATGGTGGAGTGGACACTGGGTAGATGGACGGTGATGGCAGGAAGCCTTCCACTGAACTCTTCACATTTGTTTCTGAAGCATACGCATCTCACTTGTTCAAAACTTAAGTAATTCTTAAGCCAGGCGTGGTAGCACGTGCCTGTAGTCCAGGTATTTGGGAGGCTGAGCCAGGAGGATCACTTGAGCCCTGGAGTTTGAGACCAGCCTGGGCAACATAGTGAGATCCCATTTCTAAAAAATAGAAAACAAAAAACCAAAACAAGCAAAAATTAAGTAATTCTTTTAAAATGTGCCTACATACTGTCACACACTGCAGGTAGGAATGCAAAATAGCACAACACCTAGGGAGGACAATTTGGCAACATGCACCGAAATTACTAATGCATATGTACCTACCCCTCAACCCAGCAATTCCATTTCTGGGAATATGTAAAATGATGCATATATAAGATTATTCATTACAGCATTTTGATAGCCAGAAACTGGAAACAATCCAAGATTAAATGAATTAGAGTACATGCACGCAAAGGAATGCTAAGGAGCTATAAAAAAAAGAGTGAGGAAGCTGTCTACATACTGATCTGTAAAGATTTCCAGGATATGTTATTAATAAAAGCAAGGCACAGAACAGTGTAAAGAGTATGCTATCTTTGTGTAAGAAAGGGGGCAATATGTATTTATACTTGCTTGTAGATGCATAAAGAAATTCTGGGCAGATACGCACTGAACTAATAAACATTGTTACAGAAGAAAACCCAACCTCTTTGGTCTGGAATACAAGCTCTTTCAGGATTTGCTTTGAAGCCAGACTGCCTGCCACTTTGGCATGTGACTTTGAGCAAATTACTGTTTCCCCATCTGTTACACAAGGATAATAGTACCTATCCTTATAGAGTTGTGAGGATTAAATGGATTACACAAAGTGTCTGGCACATAGTTAACATTTAATAAACATTAGCTAATTTATAATCACTGATATGTGGCTCTAGTCAACCTTTCCACCCATGCCCTTGACACCTCCCCTACAGCTGTGGCTCTCAAGCCCAGCAGATTAGGATCACCTGGGGAACTTTTAAAACATACTGAAAAAAATACTGATGCCTGGGTCCCACTCCCAGGCCATATAAATCAGAATCTCTTGGGGGATGGGGTGAGTAGAGCCCAGGCATTGATATTTTTTAAAAGTGACCCAGATGAGGCCAGGTATAGTGGCTCCCACCTATAATCCCAGCACTTTGGGAGGCCAAGGTGGGAGGACTGCTTGAGGCCAGGAGTTCAAGACCAGCCTGGGCAATATAGTGAGACCCTGGCTCTATGAAAAAAAAATTTTTTTTAAATTAGCCAGGTGCAGTGGCGTGTGCCTGTAGTCCCAGCTACTTAGGAGGCTGAGGCAGGAGGATCGCTTGAGCCCAGGAATTGGAGGCTATAGTGAGCTATGATCATGCCATTGCACTCCAGCCTGGGTGACAGAGCAAGACCCTGTCTCTAAAAAAATAAGTGCCCCAGATGATGACTTTGATCATTCCTACGAGATGATGGGTTCCCTCACTGCACCTGACACTCATCAAGCTCATTCCTGCCTCCACACCTTTGCTCATACTATTCTCCCCACTCCCTGCCCCCTCTTGGGAAGCCTTCATCTCCATCCCACATCCCTGCCTGGTGAATTTCTACTCCTCTTCCAAGACCCAGCTTGGATGCCTCCTCCTCCATAAGGCCCTCCCTGCTCTCCTCACACTCCTCCCTTTGATGATACCCTGCTGCCTACAGGGTCAAGCCAGGACTCCTGGGCATGGCCCACCAGGCCCACATTTCCAGCCTCATCCCCTGCTTCTCCCTCACCACACATGTATCCCCTGTGCTTCTACCGCACCATGCCTTTACACATGCTCTTCCTAATTCCCAGCCTCAACCACACCCTTAACCAACTCCTACTCATCCTTCAAGACTCCACTCAGTTGTGCAGCCCTCCTGTGAAATCTACCCTGAGCCCCTCTGCCAGTATCCCTGGGTAGAGTTAGGTGTTCTCTGCTCTCTGTTCCCTAACTCCTTGGACTTATCTCTAGCTCTTAGCATGTTGTGTTAATTGCCCATATATGTGTCTGGGTTGCCCATTAGTCTGAACTTCTTGAGGGCAAGGATTGTGATTTTCCCATTTCTGTCTTCCTTCCCTGTAGCACAGGCCCAGCATAAAGGAATTACTTAGAGTGTTTGCTGAATTCTATTACTCCGTAGGGCTTTACTGGTATTCATCATGAAAATTGTTGGTCTCTCCTTCAAGTCAAAGCCCCAGTGAGTGAACATAATAGTCTAAGACTAGTATGAACAGCACTAAGAAAACTGGATTATCACCTCCTTCATTTCAGCCCATTTCTGTCAATAGAATCTAGGTCTAAGATCTCAATACCTTATTTACATTGCATTATCAAGCCAGCCTTCAAGGTCTAAGATCTTATTAATGTTAACAAGCCAGTCTTTGAGTACCACCCCCTCAGCCAATTTACTGCCTGACGAATTGCTTGGCTTAGTCAATGGTTTGCAACACTGACTATACATTCAAATCAGCTGTGGAGCTTTTAAACATCCTGCTGTTCAGGCCTCCCAGCAGGCCAATTATATTAGAATCTCTGGGGGTGGATCCCAGGCGTCGGTACTTTTTAAAGCTCCCCAGGTGATCTCCATGAGCAAGAATGAGAATCCCTGCTGGATTTAAAGTCTTACACCTCCCTCAGCTGGCTCTGCCTTCCTTTTTTTTTCCCTCCCTTGTCCACCCTTCCTTTCTAACCTCTACTCCAGGGTCCTCTCCTCTCCCTCCCACTAGCCTGCCTTCTGATTGCTCATCCTTGTTATCTTGATGATGAGACGCACAGTGTTATCTGGACCTCACCTGAGTAGAGATAACCACAATGAGCCAGGAGTCAGTGAGCCTGGGGCTTGGCCCCTTCGTGGTCTTGGGGCAAGTCACTTCACTCTCTGGATCTCAGTTTCTTCTTAAGTCCAGTGGAGGTCATAACACTTATGAGGATCACAGGAAATCATGGACCCTGAAGTGCTTTGGATGCTGGAGAGCACCAGGTAAATAAAAGGGCTATCTAGAGCTGTGCGTACTGATATAGACAACATTGAGTGATAAAAAGCAACCTGCAAGAGGGGCCACACAGTGTTAATACAGAGCTAAGGTTTCAAGACATGCAAAACAAGACTATATCATATTTACAAAATACTGGAAAACATTTATGAATACATTCATATAAAGTCGAAGGACAAAACATGCATGGGAATGATAAACTCCAAATTCAGAACCAGGGCAACTGGGTGGGGGGAGGAAAGGGGATGTACCTGGGGAAGGGAACCGAGGGAGTGTCAACTGTATCTTTAACGCCTTATTTTTTTAAAATTAAATCCTAAGTAAACATAGCAAAATGTGAAGATCTGACGAAACTAGGGGTGTTTTATATTATTTATTTTTCTGCACACTTGAAAAGATAATAAAATAACTATATACAACATAAATATATAAGCATTTTTAAAGCAAAATAAATAAAAGAGGTTCTTATCATTTTGCCCTAGCTTAGTTCTATTGTCCACCCCGGCAGAGCAGCAGGAAATGATAAATCTTGGAATTGACAGCTGCTTCAAATCCTTTTTGTAAGACAGAGATGTATAAATCGATAACTCTAAATTTTTTTTTAAAACTTGTCTGTTTCCTCTACATGATTTTGAAGATGTCACTGAGGACATTTTTGCATGCAGTGCACATAGCAGTGCTTAATAAGTGTTCTGTTGAAGAAAATAAAAGTAATGAGGGAGCTGAATGGGGAGAGGGAAGCTAACACGGGAGGAGGAGGAGTGGGGAGAGGGCTTCATTCACCTGGGTGCAATCACTCTCAAATGTCAGTGAGTGCCTCACTGGTACCATCCTCTCCCTTGTACAGCTGCCACCGCAGCTTCTCCATGGAGGTGTTTAACATGCCACTGCATGGCTGCTATGGGCCCTGTAATAAAGTAACGTTCGTTTTTCACAGCTATCTTAAGACAGCTGCCTCAGCTTTTTCAATAACTGGTCTGCTACCTTGGCAACTACTAGCTCGGCGCCTGCACACAAGCCACAGCTAGCCCATACAGCACCTTCATGCTATTTAGGCAAAAGTGCCTGTCTTAGTCCATTTGGGCTGTTGTAACAATATACCATAATCTGGGTGGTTTAGAAACAACAGAAATCTATTTCTCACAGTTGTGGAGGCTGGGAAGTCCAAGATCAAGGCACTGGCAGATTAAGTGCTTTCTCATTGTGTCCTCACATGGTGGAAGGGGTGACTGAGTTCCCTTGGGCCCCTTTTATAAGGGCACTAATCCCATTCATGAGGGTGGAGCCAATCATATCCCAAAGGGTCCCACCTCCTAATACCATCAACTTGGGGGTTAGGATTTCAACTTATGAATTTGGAGGGAGGGACACATTCAGACCACAGTAGTGCCCCTCTGAGCATATGCAGCCCCTCTGGCTCACAGTTTGGCTAGCTTGTGGTTATTAGAAAAAGGCACCCCTTTCTCCTGGCCACCATAGCCCTACACCAGGATGCACTATACAACTTGGTGAACATAGTACAAGCAGAATTTTAGGTCCCTGTCCTCATCTCCTCAGCACAAGGTGCCCTTATACAGTGAAAACTTGCACAACCTCATGGGGTGGTCCTGCTGGCACATGATAAGTCCTTGTGACCTGGCCCCTGACTATCTCCAAGACCTCAGACTTCAACTGTCCCACCCTCCCCTGCCCTCATCCCACCCTGTTCACTGCTTTTACTGAGTGTTACCTACACCCTAGGAACACTGGCCTTTCCTCCTGCCTTAGGGCTGCTCACTTGCTCTTCCCTCTGAACTGCTTTTCTTCTGGAACCTTTTTTCCTGGACCTTTGCATATCTGGATTCTCAGTTCACCAAAATAGTCAATTCTTTCTCCTGGCCTCCCATGTCTTCAAATATCATCACTACCTGAAAGTATTATTTCATTATTGGTTCCTCCCCACCCCCTTGAGAACTGCAAAAACTCTGGGCAGGAACACTCCAGTCAAACCTCAGCACTAAGAGACTTGACCAAACTTTGTCATGGCTTCTAGCAGCCTAAGACTACACCCCTGGGATGTCCTAGTCCCCTTTTGAATTCCAGTCTGGAAAAGCTCAGGGCTGTCAAGAGAACTCACCATTTGTTCCAGCTGAAACCTGATGATGATGGGTCCTGACTTCCTCCTTTCTTAGCTCTAAGAAAAAGCTTACAATGGTAAATCCTTCCTCTGTCCCTTAGATATATATATGCATGAATGTCCTTCTCAAGGGCCTGAGAGCCATTCCTTTGAAATGTAATCATCAGGGAAGATAGGGCCTCTGTCTACCAGTCTGTGTAGGGAGATAGAATCCTAACTTCCATCATTGCCAGCAAGCAGACACATCTGGCCTAATCGAATTTACCCTAACCAACCCTCTTACCCACTTTTTGTAATTTTTCACTTCTCTGATTCTACTCCAGCCTCCACTTGATCCCCCTCCCTATTCTCTCTTTCTTCCTTTAAAACTTCTACTTACCTCTGTGCAAATCAGAATGAAGCAGGGCTCTTTCCCCCTGCTGTCAGTAGTTACTGATTAAAATCTGTTTTCACCACTTTAATGGGGCTGCGTTTATCTTTGACACCCTCCACCTTCACCCTCCTTCAGAGACTTGGGACAGGCACCAATGTCTGTCTTGTTCACTGCTAAATCTTCAGTGCCTCCAAGAACACCTAGCACAATAAACAGCTGTCGAATGAACAAATGTTTGTTAAAATGCAAGTTGTGAAAGCCGCAAGATTGGAAGATAAGAGAACTAGATTTTAGTCTCATCTTTTGTCCTGGTTAACTAACTTGTTACTTGAGTCAAGTGGCTTCATCAACTTTGTCCAACTACTGTCTGTGTGACCTGGGGCAAGATGCTGACAAAGACTCTCTCCTTTGATCAAAACTTTAGTCAGGCTCCTCTGCTTGACTAGGCCTGACCTGTCCTTATAAGGACCCTCTCTGTCCTTACTGAATCTAGTTTGAGCAAGAATCCTGCTAAGTCAGTTTAGGGAAAATCCCCCACCCTTGGTATTTGACCACCCCTGATTCTTATCACCCTGGCCTGCCTCCAGTAATCATCCTATCAAGTCAGTTTAGCCAGAAACCCCTTATCCTTGATATTTTCTCCTACTAATTTTCCATCCACTCACCCCTACCCTGCTTCATGGTTATAAATCTCCACTTGTCATTGTTGGAGTAGCAGTTGAGTCCAATCTCTCTCCCCCACTGCAAGACCCTGGTGCAGCGGTCCCTGTACCTGTTGCCATGGCCTGCCTTGAATAAAGCCTGCCTTACTTGACATCTTTAGCAAGTGCCATGAATAATACTTTTCTTTAACAATACTTAACCTCTCTTTGCCTCAGTTTCCTCAGCTAGCAATTCCTCCCTCACAGGGCCATTGGGAAGATTGAAATAGTATGAGAGAAACACCATAGTGCGAGAGCAGGTGCTCAGGAAATGAGTTCCAATCTTGACCTTTCACTGAATCTCTCTTGTCTGGTCTGTCACCCAGAGCAGTATAGCTTGTGCTCATAAGAGTGCAGACTCTGGGGGCCGGACATGGTGGCTCATACCTGTAATGCCAGCACTTGGAGGCCAAGGCAGGAGGATTTCGTGAAGCCGGGAGTTTGAGACCAGCCTGGGCAACATAGATTGCAGACTCAGGAGCCAGACTGCCTGAATTTGAAGTCCCTATTTGCTCCTCTTGTAACGTGACCTTGGAAAGTGGCTTAACTTTTCAGTACTCACTTTCTTCATCTATAAAACAGGGATGATTATAATGCGTACCTCATAGAGTTGTTGTGAGGATTAACAGAATTAATACACTCACAATGTAGCCTGACACATGGTATATGAATTAAATAGTATGACTGGGCCTCAGGATCCTCATACACAAGAAGCATCAGGCTTTAAGATCCCTGAAGCCTCTGTGACTTTGCAGCAGGAGCAGCCAATGGCTCCCTTCCCTTTCCTTACAGGGGTCTGGGGTCAGGGTCATTAACCCAATCTTACACTGTCTTCACTTCCTGATCGGTGGTCTAAAGACCAAGCAAGCTTCCGGGTGCTTGCAAGGCCCCTCTGCATGTCTTCCTCAGCCTCAGTGGCAGATGAGGAAGCAGCGGTTCTCCCAGGCCAGAGGCGTCTCCACATCAGGTCCCTCAACCCACCCCACTCAGTGGGCCCTCCTTTTTGATTCAGAGTTCCCCAGAATATGGGGTGGGCCCCTGGAGATAACTGGAGGACTAGGGGATGAGGTAAGGCGCAATTACCATCCAAATTTAGCCTTTAGTCTTGGGGGGGGGTGTGTGCGTGTGTGATGATGTGGGAATGACTGGACCTTAGACTGGGACCCTTTCAGGGCATGGAGTGTGAGGGCGGGCCCAAGAGGGGTTTCCTCCGGGTCTAACACATCCACTCCCCTCTGTCCTCTGGTTTTTGGTCTCCCCCAGCGGGGCTGCACACCGCAGTCCAGGCTAAAGGCGCAACCACAACTGCCGGTCCACCTCTACTCCCCGCCAAATTAAACCGCCCCAAGCGGCCGGACTTGTCATCTGCCGCCCTCAGTGACCTGTCGCTGTCACACACCACTTTGTCCACATCCCCTAACAGCCACCCTCTGTGGGCCAGGCCGCCGTCTTCCCCTTATTGCCGGCTCCATCGGGGAAATTCCAACCGCACTGGGAGCACGACGTGAGCGGAACACGCATGCGCGGTCAGCAACTCCACCCGGGACAGGCCAACTCCGCCGGGGGCGGGGGGAGCGCATGCGCAGATGCCGTGCGTGCGCTGCTCCCACAAGATGGGATGAGTGGATGGCAGCGAGAAGCTGGACCTGTGGATCTCTGTGCCCGCTGCCGCCCTCCTTCCTCCTTCCGGGGTCTCGTCATCTCACACACACTCGGTCAGGTGTATAGGACAGCCCCGTACTGAGTCTTAGTGTGAATCCTTCCGTTTAGCCAGCAGTTCCTCTAATAAAGAAAATGAATAAGTGAATGACAAACATGGTGAATCTAAGTGACTGCTTAGAGCGGGTGCAGCCAGTAAGTACATCGCCACCCAACTCTTGGTTCTGGCGCGGGCGTCTTTTCTTTCTCATCTGGAAGTGGCAGAAATAAAAGAGGAACCTGCCTCTTGCCTGAGCCCCTTTGCCAGGTTCCCTCAGGCCCTCTGAGGACCGAAGCCACTTTGGGATCCCTGTGATGACGGATCAGGGTCTCCCCACTGCGCCCCACACCCTTGCCTCTGGGACAGTTTCACATGGCGCAAGTGGCACAGCACTAAGCACGACCGTTATACTACCGGCTGACCGCCTAGGCACCTTGCAGACATGATCCGCTCGGATAAGTCGGGTATACGTATTCCCACTTCACGGTGGAAGGCTGGGAGACGATGACTCAACCCAGATCCCACAGCCGCCCCTTTAGTGGGTGCGCAGTCAAGACATTACAGAAAGTGCCTTTAAAGGCTCCCACCCGGAATGGGCACCTCCACCCCGCAGGCCCCCCGCTTCTGGGTGTTGCCCAATCACACTGGCGGGGGTTTCACTGGCAGGTGCAGCCCCACCCGAGCTGACTCATCTCCCCTACAATCGTTTATTCTGTTCCGAATCTTTCTTAACTCGACCAGGGCGGGCGCAGAGCGGAAGGGACTATCACACTGTGTCCCTTGTCCTCCCAATTTGGAAGCCCGGGGAGTTGAAGAAGCTAGTCTAGCTGGAGAGCTAGGAGGCCCAGAGATGGCCAAGCCCCGGGTGTCTGCCTCGGACGACTAGCAGGATGGGGGCCGCCGCGGTTAACAGGAGGGGTGGTGAGGCGTCCGGGAGGGAGGAGAACCGCTCCGCGCAGATTACTGGAGCCTCCCTCCTCCCCGCTGCCGCCCCCTGCCGCCGGCGGCTGTCACTCCTCGCTCTGATGCCAGCTGCCTCTCCCTTCCTTGCCTTTATTCCTACCTGCTTGCTTTCCTGCCTTCCTTGGGGTTCTCCACATCCTATTCCCTTCCTCCCCCATTTCCTCTCTTGCTCCTCTCCTATTTGCCCTCGTCGACCTCCACAGCGCCAGAATATGGGCGTCTCCCTCCCATTCCTCCCCACTCCAAACAAAAAAAATTGTAAAACCCCAACTGGTCCTATAATGGCTTCCCTAACTAAGTCTACACATGACTCCAGCTTTCTAGCTCACCTGCCTGGGTGGATGTGTAACCATGAGGTAATTCTTCCAAGGCTGTGAAGGGAAGGTGAATATAAGTGGAACTGAAACTGTGTACTTAATGTAGGGATAAGACAGAAAAGAAAGGTCGAGAGAGCCTGAGTACAGCCATTTTGACTGATACCAGATCCTATCCACCCAGAACAAGGAAGTCGCCAGCAAGTCACTGGCCTAGGACTCCCTGAAGATGAATGAATTACTAAGCTGGATGCCTTACAAACTGTTTGCACTTACCTTTCTGTGACAGCAGTTTATGATTAACCTTTATGGCCTGACCACAAGACAATGCTGGTCACATATGGGGGTTTTGAACATTTAAAAACGTTACCATGCCCCATAAGGGGTCCCCCACCTGCTCGGGAAAGAACCCCTACTCTGTGGAGTGGGGTCTATTGTCTGTCTCTCAATAAACTTTCTGTTGCTAGTTGGCTCACTCTTGAATTCTTTCCTGCAGGAAGCCAAGAACCCACTTGGTGAGTTCAGGGGGCTTTCCTCCCTTCATTGGAACACCACCTGCATCATCCTGATTGCAACATTTATTGAGTCCACCAGAATATGCACGTTTTTTGTGATGTCACACATATGCATTCATTCACTCAGCAAACACTGCCATCTGTTCTGCACCAGGCGCTGTACTGCATAGCAAGGGTACAGAGATAGATCCCCAATCTCTTAGATGGGTAAGTGTTGGTTCAGAGATAGGCTTACAGAGCTGTGGGAGCCTGAAGAGCATCTCACCATCTTAGGGGTTATCTGTGGGGTAGGGTTGCCAGATTTAGCAAATAAAAATACAGGGTGCCCACAGATTTGAATTTCAGATAAATAACAAATACTTTTAACATATAAGAATGTTCCAAATATTGCATGGGACATGTTTATACTAAAAAATTATTTGTTGTTTATCTGAAATTCAAATTTAATTACTAAGCATCCTATATATCATCTGGTGACACTACTGTGGGGGTTATCAAGTTGTGTGTTGTTACTGGAAAGTACCATGTTATACAGGCAGAAGTTAGTCAGCAGCCATCAGATTATGGAGAGCCTTAAAAGTGAGGGGGGAACACTGAAGGAGCTTAAAGCAAGGGGGCAACATAATAAAATTTGGGTTTTAGGAAGAGGCTTCTGCTGGCTTCTTGGAGGATCTTTTTAAGAGGGACAGCAGTGGAGTCTGACAAGTTGCAATAGTACAGGCAAGAGATTTTGGATGGTGATAATAGGCAAGTAGGAGAGAGCAGATGCCAGATTCAAGAAACATATAGGAGTTAAATCAAAAGGACTTGGCAATTGATTAGATGGGGTGAAGAGGGCATGAGTCCCAGGGTCTGGCTTTGGTGTCTGGGAAGATAGTATTGCTACCAACTGAGACAGAGCAGGTTTAGGGGGCAATGATTGAGTTTAGTTCAGGACATATGTTGGAAGTGCCTAAGGGACATCTAGGTGTCAGCAAATGATTGGCTATATCATTCTGAAGTTCAGTGGAGAAGGTGAGCTGAAAGTAGAAACTGGGAAGTCCTCAGCAAAGAGGCAGTATTGAAACCAGGAGATGGATGAGCTCCCTAGAGAGGGGGCCAAAGAAAAGCAACCCAAGGAAGAGACAAAGGAACAGTCAGGGAAGTATGAGGAACCAGGAAAGTGAGGCAACATGGAAGCCAAGTGGAGGTTTCTAGGAGGAAGAAGTGATCAAAATGTCAAATGCAGCAAGAAAGGTCTGACTACACAAAGGCTGAAAAGTGGCCATTGATTTGGGCAATGGTAAAGTCATCATGCCCTTAGGCTGGCATCACACAGGCTCATTCAGACATCAGCCCTACTTATTCAAATGGCAAACATGAGTCCTCAGCACCCTCTCAGATGCTCGCCACAGTCATTCTCACGGCCCCCACACTCCTTCCGAGTTTAAACCATTCATTCGAATTGTGCCCCAACTCACTCAGAAATTACAGGCACACATTTGGATGTTCCCCATGCTCATCACTTGGGGTCCTTTATATTTCCTAATGTCACCTCACAGACAGCCAGAGCCAGTGCAGCTCTGTCTTTGCAGAGGTAACTACAGGTGCCCACAAGGGTTAAATGGGTTATGTTGTTGTGGTTTTTATCTCCCAGAAGTGAAAACCACCTTTGTTTTTCTCTATCTCCTGAAGACTTTGGTTTGGGGAAAAGTATGGAAGGAAGACAGATTAGATGTCTGGGCTCAAGATTTGAATTGGGATGCTGGCTGAAAGATGTTCTGGGATGACCAAAGCCCTGGGTCTTAAATATTATAGTAGCCTCTGGTTGAGGTCCAATCCACAAAGTGTGATCTAGGCTTTTGGACTTAAAATAGATTAGACACAGATAGAGGAGAGTAGCAAAGCCTGAACTGATGAAAGATGTTTTTGCCTCGCTAGGTTTGTGCTTCTCAACAGCTCTGTCTCAGAACGTCTGTCTCCTAGCATCTCTCTTAGTGGCTGTCCACATCCATATCTCTGTGATTCTGTTTGGCATCTCTGTTCCTCTCTATCTGGGCCTCAACATATTTTCTCTCTATGTGCCTCTCTGTATCTCAGAATCTCCATCTTTGGACCTTCTTGTCTGAGCATTCCACAGTTTGGTTCTCTGTCCCTTCCTTTGTCTGTGTCTGTACTGTAATTATCTTTCTCCAACAGGACTGTGCCCTCCTGGAAGGCATGAACCTTTCATTATTTTTCTGGGTATCCCCAGTGCCCTGCACAGAGTCTGGCATATAGGAGTCTCGGATACATTTATTAATATACTTGAATGAAGGCTTTTTCTGAGGAGAAAAGGTCTCACTCTCAATCTCTAGCCCCCTGCCCCCACGCGGAGCTGGCCACCTGCCAAAAGTCCAGCTAGAGAGTAGGGTGGAGGGTGTGGTGGTATCATACTGCTGCTATTGGGTTCTTTAACCGGATGAAATACCTGAAGACACCTTACCACGAATTCGCCTTCTAGCAGAGGGACGGAAGCACCAGGACACGCCCCTACGTCCCACGCAGCAGACGCCGTCCCCGTCGGACCCGCCCCGCGCCTTGGCCAATCAGCGGGCGTCTGCGCCGCCTTCCAGTGAGAAGACGGGGGCAAGATGGCTGCGGCATGTCGGAGCGTGAAGGTACATGGCTCCTTGCCTCTCCTGCCTGCCCTGCTTGTTGCACGAGCTGGGACAGCACGGCCGTGGAACTAGGGGGAAGAGATCGGTGCCGGGAGAAATCTTGCTTATCTAGTCCTGGTATTTCGGCGGTTGGGCTCGGGAGGTGAAGGTCAACACTCCGTGCCATGTTTGTGGGGTAACTGAACGGGCTGTCTGTGGGTGAGATCCCCCTCCAGAGGTCCCATCGGTGAGGAGAGGAAGCACACCTGGGTCACACCGCAGAGGTGACCAGAAACACGCCCCCCCGCCCCCGCTTCGCAGAATCCTGGAGAACAGGCAGGTGAAAGGGTGTGAGTGGTCTGGACAGTGTAGCAGCTGACCGTGTCTCTCTTCACAGGGCTTGGTCGCAGTAATAACCGGAGGAGCCTCAGGCCTGGGCCTGGCCACAGCGGAGCGACTGGTGGGGCAGGGGGCCGCTGCTGTGCTTCTGGACCTGCCCAGCTCGGGCGGGGAGGCCCAAGCCAAGAAATTAGGAAAGAGCTGCGTCTTCGCCCCAGCCGACGTAAGCGGGGTGACCTCTCCTCTCTCAGGGTGTGCAATCAGGGTATGCGTGAGGTTACCAACACCGGCCTGGGAAGCTATGGGAGCCCCTCCTTAAGTTTGTCTTCTGTCGGGGTGGCGGACTCCTTTTGCCCTGAGCCTTCAAGCACTGTGGGACCACCTGCGATAAGGATTCTCTAAAGCCAGGACTCACAACAATGAGGATGGGGATTGGACAGAACAGAATCTCCTGAAGGGGGTATAGATGGTTTGAAAATGCATATTGTGCCCTGTAATTTTATATTTACAAAGCCCAAAAGCTTTTTATGAAACAAACTACAGAAAGTAAAGTTTGATTAAATCATCTTAGGAGGTAGGGATACAAAAAAGCTACTTTATTTTCCTATCAATAATTCTCACAACAGGGTTGTATTAGTGCTCTGATCCACAGCAACTGAGAATCTCTAGGGGCATGTGAATTTATCAAAAGAGGGTATTGATTTGAAAAATGCTTTGCAACACTGCTCTATAATACATAATATTTTCACCTTTGCTCCACTCTCCTCCCTCAAGTTTTACTACAACCCTTTCTCTTAGCCTCTTCCTTGTTCTCGCCCAAGGACTGGGTTGGGTCTGCCCTTCCCTCCCCCAGTTTTAGTAGTGAGAGTGTGTGCTGGGAGTTTAATACCTTCTCCACTTCTCCCTTTGAAGGTGACCTCTGAGAAGGACACACAAGCAGCCCTGACTCTAGCAAAAGAAAAATTTGGCCGCGTGGATGTGGCTGTCAACTGTGCAGGCATTGCAGTGGCCATGAAGACTTACAACTTAAAGAAGAGCCAAGCCCATTCCTTGGAGGACTTCCAGCGAGTTCTCAATGTAAGGCCTTGGAGGTTCTCCAGGGGTAGGAGGAAGAGGTGTCTCGCTGTGGGTGCCCCCAAAGCTTTTAGGGGACAAAAAACTGCCCCTGCCTCAGGTCCTACACCATGTCTCTACCTGTCCTCCAGGTGAATCTCATAGGCACCTTCAATGTGATCCGCCTGGTGGCTGGTGAGATGGGCCAGAATGAACCAGACCAGGGAGGCCAACGTGGGGTCATCATCAACACTGCCAGCGTGGCTGCCTTCGAAGGCCAGGTGTGTAGGCAGGGACAAGGCTTGTGCCTCCTCAGTGACTTGTTGTAGCCCTCCCACCTATGACCACCACTCTTTCTCTAGGTTGGACAAGCTGCATACTCTGCTTCCAAAGGGGGCATAGTGGGCATGACACTGCCTATTGCTCGGGATCTGGCTCCCATAGGCATTCGGGTGATGACCATTGCTCCAGGTAGACATATCCCCTCTCCCTGTTACACCTGGGATTGGGTGAGATCTATGGGCAATTGAGAAGGGAAAGTATCCACTGCCTAAGCAACAGCAGCCTTCCTCTGGGCCCCAGGGAAGCACCAAGAAGTAGGGTTAAAGTGAGGAAGGACTGGGTAAATATGAAAGCAAGGGTGGGTCTCTGACTCTGGCTGTCTTGTCTAGGCCTATTTGGTACCCCCCTGCTGACCACCCTCCCAGAGAAGGTACGCAACTTCTTGGCCAGCCAAGTGCCCTTCCCCAGCCGACTGGGCGACCCTGCTGAGTATGCTCACCTGGTACAGGCCATCATCGAGAACCCACTCCTCAATGGAGAAGTCATCCGGCTGGATGGGGCCATCCGCATGCAGCCTTGAAAGGAGAAGGCAGAGAAAACATGCTCCTCTGCCCCTCCTTCCCCTGGGGTGCTACTCTCCAGCTCAGGAGGAAGCCTAGTAGCCATTTTGTAACTACCCACTAGTCACCGTCTGTGCGTAATAAAGTCTGTTTCTCACAGGGTGTGGGCAGTGTTGTGTGCTGGGGGCCCTGGTGTGGGGAAGAAAGGTGAAGTCTCTGACAGGGTGGATGCTCAGAGCCCTGGTGTGGAATGGGAAAGGCAGTACCTCACACTCTTTGTGTCCTGTTACAACACATGACCTTGATTTTGGTGAATAACTTTATTATCAAGGGAAGAAGGTAGGGGTATGAAGCATTTTCCTCTTTGACTTCTAGCCATCTGTCAGCTTGATGGGGGAGAAAGGAGAGAGAACCATCCTGGAGCTCAGCGGCTGCTGGTGTTGAACTGTAGGTAATATTGGGCTGTAGGTTGATTGGTGTAGATTATTGAATTCAGGTAATTCTGCCTGTGAAAGAAGTCCGGAGGCCTCAGCTGATGCGGTTTCTCTCTCCCCCTGGTCCTCGCCATCCTTCCTCACCCTCCCTTGGCATTCATCCCCACTGTCACCCCCTAGAACTCACTGGGCTTTTTGCTCCTTAGCCAGCTGCTGGTTGAAGGAGCCCAGGCCCCTCCGAAATTCAGCACACAATTCCCTCTCCTGCTCTTCTAGCTCCAGCGCTGCCTGGGCTGAACGCAGGGTCTGGCTTTCCCATTCAATATCCAGTGCTTGTTCTGCTTGGCGCTGCGCCTCCTTCTCAAAGCATTGTGCCTCCTGGACTTTCCTGATGGCAGCTTGCTGCTCTGGAGTCATGCCCTTCCAGCAATAGGGCAGGACCCGGTGGGGAACCATAGGGTGTTGGGCAACCTGAGGGTTCTCAGTCAGCAGGTCACTCGTGATCTGGTTCTGGATCTCCATGAGGTTGGCCACCTGTTCACGCTCATGCTCACGGCGCTGCTGCTCAGCCAGCTCAGCTGCCTGGTGAGGCCCCCGAATGTAAGCTTTTGGGTGCCCAACCTCAGGGAACTCTCAGTTGAGGGGGAGGAGGGAACATGGCCCTACTCCTCCATCTCAGGGAGAGAAAGAACAGACACTATATGGCCTTTTAATGGCCGTAAGCTGGGGGGAGGGGTGGAATGGGCAGGGAACTTTGCCCTCAGGAAGCCCTTAGACTGAGAGGCTGGGGATGAGAGGGCAATGCTCTGTTCCCAAGTCATCCCATGTCTGGAGGTAGGGAAAGGTAACTTGTGCCCTAAGAGGGACCTTAGGTGAAGGGGGAGTCCTCAGGTAGGTGAGAGGGCTGGTACTGATTTGAGACGGGAATGTGAGAGGAATGATGTGGCTAAGGTTCCCCAGGACCTTGTTCAGGGCTTGGAGAGAGCCTGGTGCACTGGATGGCTCAGGCCATACCTGGGCTTTGTTGACGTTGGCCATGGCAGACATCATGGCCATGCGACAGGATTCCTCCAGCTTGGCCAGCTGGGTGGCCCGCATGTCCATAGCTACGTGCAGCTGGTCATTGAGCATATCTACACAAGAGAAATATGGCTGGGGCAGTGTACTGGCTTGCTCCATTCCTGGTTCATTCATTCAGCCATTTGTTCAACAAGCTTTGTGTGTGTGTGTGTATGTTTAGGAGGGGGTCAGTGTCTGAGTTGTAGGGATGTGGAAGGAGCTACTCTTTCTTTGGGGCTAGGGATAGCCAAAGTGCAACAACAAGGATTTCTCAAGTGCCTAGTTGAAAGGAGCTTCCTATAGACCTAGGTCCCAATGCCAGCTCTGCCACTTCTGAGCTGTGTGGCCTTAGGTAAATCATTTCCTATCTCTGAGCCTCAGTCTAAGGGCCATGTGTAGGGTTCTAAGGACACCATGGGATTAGGTCTTGTCCTCAGAGAACTCCCTATCTAATGGGGGAGACAGATCAAACATAGATAATCAGACCACAATCTGGCAAGAGCAATGGCAGAGATGTGTACAGGGCATTATGAGGTCTTTGGGTGGTGGATGAGAGGAAGGCTTCTAGGAGGAGGTGATAATTGAAATACATTTTGTATACAGGCTAAAAGAGCGAAGAGCATCCCAGGCTGAGGGCAAAGCACAAGCACAGGTAGTGACATTTTTTTCCACTCCAGCCACACTGAGCTCCTTGCCTTTCCTAGGACCTGTCAGACATTGTGACAGACAATGTACTAGGCAATTGTGAGATGGGGTGGACATGAGAGGGATGGTTCATTTTCAGTACGCTGATATTTTGGGGAGAAGACAGACATTAAACAAATACTTTCATAATTATGTTCAACTATAGTAAGTGGTCCAACAGAACAGGGTGCTGTAACAGTTGATTTGAAAGGTGAACAATGCAAGTAGATGAGACATGGTCCTTGCCCTTGAAGGGCTTCCTCTAATGGAAGAGAAGGATGTGGTCACAGACAAAGTCATAATAATAGTAGCTACTCTATGTGGTATGGATTATCATCCCCATTTTAAAGATGATGAAGAAACTGAAGCTCAGAGGAAAACTCATTTTCCCAAACCAGCACGCAATCGGCAGAGCTGTTAGGTGTTGCTGCCTCCAGGTTAATCAGGAACAATGGCTACACTGTCAAGTTACTGAAGGAAGTCAGGGAGGATGGGATCTGCACAGCCTAACCTTTCAGCATCAGCCCTATGGGTAATTGGACCTCCCCATACAGTTCTGGTCTCCTGGGTGCTGTACCCAGCTCAGAAGAGCTCCCCACTAGGCCTCAGGTTTCCAAGTCTAGAGGGCTGGGCTGCTTACCTGCATACTTCTCATCAACCCTGGCTTGCTGTTGCTCCTGCAGCTGCCTCTCCAGGCCATACCTGAACTGCTCCTGCTGCATTCTCAGGCACGTGGCCCTGTCTAGGTCCTCCCCAGAGAAGCACTGCAGGCTGGCTGGGCCACAGTGAGGATCATTGTCACTGAGACGGGCTGGAAACTCCTTCCAGAGTCGGTCTGGATCCCAAAGGTCAAATTCACGCCTGTTCTTGAGCTGCTGCTTCTGTTCCCGAAACTCCTGGACTTTCTTGGCCAGCCGACGTGTCCGTTCTGCCTGTTCCTTCTCTAGCATCTGGGCTACCAGATCATACTGCACCTGGTTGGTACCTGGGGGTGGTGGGCAGGTACATGGAGAAGGTACCACAGGAGGGACAGAGCCTACTTAGCATGGCCTTGGCTCTCAAGGTCCATCGGTTTGTCCTACCTCCCCAGGGCCTCAGGCCCCACTCAGAGGCAGAACTGCCCTACCTCATCCCACTCAGGCTCTTGCTTTACCCCTTTGGCCCCTGGCCTTGGACTTTTACCATAAGCTGCCTCCTTGCTCCGCTCTGTTGCCTCCCGAAGCTTTCGCTCTTCCACCTGTTTGTTCAGGGCTTCAACATCCACCTGATCCCAAAGAAAGGAGCTAAGTCAGGGTAGGGGCCCAGCAAGGGGCCTTGAATGCTCTAACACAAACTGCTTAGAATTTACCCACTTCAAAATCCTCCTATAGCTCCCCAGTACCTACTGGATAAAGTTCCAACCCCTCAGCATGGTTTATATGCCCCTCCATGGCCTGGCCTCTGCCTCAAATTCATCATTCAAGACCAGCTCAGACTTCACCTTCCTGACCCCTCAGGCATGTTCTACTCCCATAGAATCTAGGACCCATTGTCCACTTTATATTGAAGTTTGCTTCTCTCTATTCTCTCCTCCACCAGACTGTGGAGCCCTTTCAGGCCAGAGACTGGGCCTTAGTCATGCATGTATCCCCACTGCCCAACACAGTGCCTGGCACAGAGCAGGACCCAAGGAAACATTTGCCAGCTGGATCTCAATCAGACCGCTCATACCTCAGCCAATTACTTATGTCAGGCACCATGCTCTGGTTTTCAGAGCTGCCACTGTATGTTAATAAGCACCTCATCACTTCCTTTATTTAGCCTTATTTTACAGAGGAGGAGCCTGGAGCTCAGAGAAGACAGGTGACTTATCCAGATCCACATATTTAACAATCAGCAGACCTGGCCTTGAACAGGTATGATGTCTTTTCCAGAATACCATGCTGCATCCCCCTCTATCCACCCACTTGGCAATCTTTTTTGTTTGTTTCTTAACTATCAATAGTTTCTCTTTATTTTGATTATAATTCATTTAAAACATTTCAAAATAGTACAAAAGGGAATACAGTTTAATGAGGAGTAAGTGTCCCTTCCACTCTATCCCTCTGTCTGGTTAACAGTTTCTTATGTAGCCTTGCAGAGATAGTTTAGGCACATGCAATGACAAATATTCTTTAGGCCTCTTCTGGCTCCATGTTGCCTGTCTCTCCAGAGCCAGGCCACATGGTCTGGAGCTAACCAGAGAAGAGTGAGCTGTCACCCCCAGTCTCTTCCCTGCACCGCTTCATCCGTCTTTCCAAGCCCTTCCCAGGCCTGTGGGGGTGGGAGCCGCCTCTCCCTCTCCTTGCTTTCCAGCCCTAGGACCTGCTTGAATCAGGGGAAGGGCTATAATGGCCACTGCTACGTTCCTCTCCAGGTGTAACAGTGAGGTAGCCCTGGTCCTGAGCAGTAGTCCCCACTGCCCACTCACCCCCATGACTCGGTTCCGCACATTGAAGAATCGGCTTTGTCGCTCCTTTTCTTGATTTCTTCTAGCCTCAATGGCTGCTGCCTCCTTGGGATCCAATGACAGGTCTACCTTATACATCTGGAGCAAAGGGGGAGGTAGGAATGACCCATCAGTGCTGACCACCATCCTTGACTATACCCCTTTCCCCTTTCTTTTCTCCCTACAGTATCTCACCAGTTATTGATTCCTACTGATTTTAATTCCTGATATATTTCATCTCTGTGTCCTCCATCTCTGCTGTCACCACCTTAATTCAGCCCTCACACTCTGGTGTCAGGCAATATTCCCAGGAGCCTCACTGGGCTCTCTTGCTCCAGTGTTACCCTCTCTGCGCTGGCTATCTTTCTGAAAGCAAATGTGACCATGGCACTCCTCAGCTTAATACCTTTGAAAGCAGCTTTAAAGCAAATGGCTCCCCAGTGCTTACAAGATAAGGTCCAACCTCCTTTGCTAGATTTATACGGTTCTTCATGATCTGACCCCTGCTCACCTTTCTAAGCCTCAAATGCGTTTACAAAACCCCCGCTTTTTCATTCTGCTCTACTCAGTTTTCTCCGTCTCAGTAAATGGCACTACCATTCACCAAGCTGCTCAGGCCAAAAACCCAGGAGGCATCCTTTAATCCTTCCTTTCCCTCACTCCTTCTTCTTTCAAAGTAACCCTGGTCCAACATTGCCACCTCCCTGAATGACCACAACAGTCTCCACACTGGTCTTCCAGTTTCTTCTGTTGTCTCCTATAACCCACTCATCACACAAAAACCAGAAGCAGCTTTCTTTTCTGAAATAATGTCCCCCTTTATTTATTTTGATTACTTATTTTCTAGTCAAATGAAAGGCTAGAAGGCTTAAATTTGCCTGTGTTCCTTTCATATTTTGGGAAGCCCACTTTTGGCATGTGACCCAGCCAAAGCTGCAGCCAAAATAACTTCTGCAAACATAAATCTGATCATGTCTCTCACCTGCTTAAAATCCTCCACTGGCTTCCCACTGCACTTAGAATCAGATCCAAATTCCTTACTGTGGGCTTTCAAGATCTGGTTCCTGCACACCTCTCCAAATTGTCTCATATCACCATCTCCCTTGCTTACAGTGCTCCAGGCACACTGGCCTCCTATCAAGTCCTCCAACACAACAACTGTTCCCACCTCAGGGCCTTTGTACATGCCGTCCCTTTGTTTGGAGCATCATTCCTCAGCTCCTCCCATAGCTACTTCTGGTCGTTTTTGTTGTTTTTTTTTTTTTAACCATTTTGTAACTGTGAAATAGTTGATACATACAGGGGAATATATATAGCCCATATATGTAAGTTAGGAAGCATGATATAATAGAGACCCATGAACCAACTCCCCAACTTAATTAAGAAACAGAACATTATCAATAACATTGAAGTGTTCTCAGTTTCTTGTCCCTCATCCTTACTCCAAGAGCACCTCACACACTATCCAAAATGTGTTACCATTCCCTCACTAATATTAATTAATATACTGTGTGTGTGTGAATCCCTGAACAATATTTTAAATTTTTTTCTTGTTTCTGACCTTTATAAACTATCATGCTGTATGTATTCTTTTGCATCTTGATTTCTTCACTCAATGCTCATTGCATCACTTAACCAATATTTGTGGTGTGCCCACTAATGGTCAGACATTCCTTTAAGCATTTGGGGAACATCAAGGAACAAACCTAACAAAAGTCCAAGTCCTTGTGGAGGTTACTTTCTAGTGGGGGCAGACAGACAGTAAAGAGTAAAACATAATATGCACATTAGCTTATAAGAAGATGATAAGTACTATGGGAAAAAATATAGACCAGGATAAGGAGAACTGGAAGTGCCAAGGAAATGGGGGAGTGTTGCAATTTTTAATATGGAAGTTGCGGGAGCATAGCTGAGAAGGTAATATTTGAGCAAATACTTGAAGGTGAGGGAATCGCCCATGCAGATATCTGGAAGGAGAGCATTCCAGGCAGAGGGAACAGTAAGCGTAAAGGCCTTAAGGTGGAAGCATGATAGGCACATGTTCAAGGGAACAGCGAGGAGGCAAGTGTGGCTGGAGTGAGTAAAGGAGAGGTAGGTAGAAAATGATGTTAGAGAGAGAATGGGGGGCCAGATCATGTGGGACTTTGTGGGCCATTGTAAAGGCTTTGGCTTTAACTCTGAGAGAAATGGGCAGCCACTGGAAGGTTGTGAGCAGTGGAGTGATGTGTTGTGACTTTGATTTTTAAAGGATCACTCTGGTATCTGTGTTAAGAACAGATTGCAGAGGGGTGGGGAGGAGGCAAGGCTAGAAGCAGGGAAACCAGTCTGGAGGCTATTACAGTTGTGCAGGCAAGAGATGATGGTGACTCACACCAGGTTAGTAGCAGCAGAGGTGGTCAGATTCCAGATATATTTTGAAGTCAGAGCTGAGTGGAATTCCTGATGGACTGGATGTACAGTGTGAGAGGGGTATCAAGAAGGACTTCAACGACTTGAGTCTGAGCAATCAAGGATGGAGTTGCTATCAAATGAATAGTCTACGTGGGGTGAACAAGTATGGGGGTGGGGGGAAGATCAGAAGATCAGTTTTGGACATGTTGAGTTTGAGAGGTCTATCAGATATCTACTGATAGCATAGAAATGGTATGTTAAATTTTTTTTAAACCACCCATAACTTTACTCTGCTGAGGTAACCACTGTATACATTTTGGCATGTTTCCTTCTAATAATGTTTTATATGGTTGTGCTTATAGTCCATACACAATTTTGTATCTGGCCTTTTTCCCAGTGAATGTTCTAAGTTCAAGGTTGCACTCAGTTGACTCACTGGCTCCATTCTGATGGGCCTTGGCCAGCCCTGGGTCAGTCCCCTGGGTCTTATACAAGCTACCTCAGGGTGAGTTCCCACATGTTGGCCCAGAAAGGCCCTGATCCCTCCAGCCTACTGAGTTCAGAAGTGGCTGGCAAGGTCCCTGGCTGCCAGGGAAAGAAGAGCCCTACTGTCTGTTGGTCCTGCCTGTCTGATGAGCTCAAGACTAGTAGGCATCAAAGAGGGGAAGCACAGGCTGGGGGTAGGGAGTGGGGGGACACTGTGGACAATGGGAGAAGTGGGGACCTCATGGAGGCCAGAGCATGGATCAGGGAGCTGAAGGGAAGGCTGGTTGCAGGGAGTGGGTTTCCTCAGTGGGTGGCCCTGAGCCTGTCCTAACTGAATGTACACAGTCTGAGCTCCAAGCAGGCCTTGAGGAGGGGTAGGGAATAGGGGAGGGGAGCGAGAAAGAGCCTGTCAAAAGAGGCTGTACAGCCTGAGGGCTACCCCTGAGAAGAGCTCCCAGGGAGCCTTGGGGTGGGGTGGGGGAAGCCACCAGACCCCAAACTTCAGGCTGGACCCTTAAGTTGTTTGGTATGGTAAATTTTATTATTGTTCAAAAATATGTGCTGTTCCTCCCTATGGAAGAATTATACATCTCTATCTCACTGCCCTTGAGGTTAGCCATGTGATTTGCTTTGCCCCCTGCAATGTCAGGAGAATTGACATGTGCCACTCCCAAGAAGAACTAAGAGCCATTAAGTGATTGCCACTTTTTCTCTTCACTCTCTGCTATGAATGAGACTGGCAATGTCCCAGGTAAGATCTGCTCCTTCAGCCTGGGTCCTGGAATGATGACATAGAGCAGAGATGCAGCCAGCCCACAATGGACAAGAAGCATAGTGAGATGTGACTTTTTTTTTTTTTAAATATATAAGCTATTGAGATGTTTGGGTTGTTTGTAACCTCAGTGTAATTCAGCCTATCCTGACACAATGGAATTTAAAGCTATGAGACTGTATGAGATCTCTCAGGGAGTGAGTATATATGGATAAGAATGTCCCAGGGGAGACAAGGAGAGGAGGAGCCAGTATAGGAGGCTAAGGAGGAGTGCCCAGTGAGATGGGAGAAAAACCGGGAGAGTGTGGTGTCCAAGAAGCCAAGTAAAGAGAGTGCTTTTGTAGCCAGGCGTGGTGGCACACACCTGTAGTCCCAGCTACTCAGGAGGCTGAAGCAGGAGGATTGTTTGAGCCCAAGAGTTCGAGGTTGCAGTGAGCTATGATGATGCCACTGCACTCTAGCCCAGGTGATGGAGCGAAACTCTGTCTCCAAAAAAAAAAGTGCTTTTGGGAGGAGAGACTGATCGACTGATGATGGATTAAGTAAGATGAAGACTGAGAACTGACAGATTTGGTAACATGAGTGTCGCTGATGACCTTGACAAGAGCATTTTTGGTGGGGTGTGGGGACGAAAGCCCGATTGAAGTGGGTTCAAGACAGACTAGGACTGCAGGACAAACAAGCCAGTTAATTTTTTTAATTGCAAGAGAAAAAGACAGAGGAACCTGTAGATGAAAAGAGATTTATACACACAGGTGGGAAAGTTTTTCTAGTATATACCTAGGAGTAGAAGTGCTGGATCGTAGAGTAAATGTGCATTTAACTTTACAAGATAATGCTAAGTTGTTTTCCAAGGAGATTGTAACAATTTACACTTTCACAATAGTGAAAATTCCAGTCACTGCATATCCTCACCAACATTTGGTATTGCAGACTTAAATTTTTGCCAATTTGTGGGTACAAAATTACAGTTACTGATTTTAACTGGAATTTTCCTTATTGCCAATAAGGTTTCGTATCTTTTCATGTGTTTTTTGACCATTTTTGTTTACTTCTCTGTGGAGTGCCTATTCATATCTTTTGTTCATTTTTTTAAAAAATTTGGTTGTTTGTCCTTTTAAAATTAATTTTAGGAGTTCCTTACATATTCTACACACTAATAATTTCTTAGTTTATTTATTTATTTTTGAGACAGGGTCTCGGCTAGAGTGTGGTGGCATCATCATAGCTCACTGCAACCTCAAACTCCTGGGCTCAAGTGATCCTACTGCCCCAGCCTCCCGAGTAGCTGGGACTACAGGTGCACACCACCACGTCTGGCTAATTTTTTCTATTTTTTGTAGAGATGGGGTCTCACTGTATTGCCCAGGCTGGTCTTGAACTCCTGGCCTCAAGTGATCCTCCTGCCTTGGCCACCCAAAATGCTGGAATTACAGGTGTGAGCCACCAAGCTCGGCCCTCATTTCTTAAATGTGGCAAATATCTTCTCCAAATTTGTGACTTGTTTTTTCACTTGATTATTGTTTTAAAATAATTTTTAAGGTAACAATTGATAAATGCAAAGGAATATGGTTAACACACATGTAAGTTATGAGGCACAATAACAAAATGAACACCTGTGACCCCTCTATAGAACTCCGAAAATAGAATATTATCAATATTTTAGAAGCTTTCTGTGTGCTGTGCACTTACCCATCTTTTCACTTTCTTTATATGGTGAATTCTGGTGAATTTGAATAAAGTCAAATTTACCCATCTTTTCCTTTGAGCTTAGTAGTTATTATTTAAGAAACCCCTCCCTATCCTGAGGTCATAAAGAAATTCTATATATTCTTCTAGAATTTCTAAAGTTTTGCCTTTCTCATTTAACCTTTTAATCCACTTGTAATTACATTTTATATATGATGTGACATAGGGATCCCATTTAATTTTTTTCCCCAAGCTCCATCTCATCTTTTGAAATGGAACAATAATTCACTGTGAATTATATGAGACTGCTATCCTTTGGCCATTTTATTACCTCAGCCTGATCCTGTTTCTCCCGATTGAACTTCATTCATAGCTCCCTTACTAGATTCCATCAACCAAGTCTCCTCACTTTCCTGCACTTGTCCTAAGTCTCTTCCCAGCCTTCAGATATAATTATTTTTCTTCTTTTTTAGCAGGCCCATGAATCGTAATAGACATAAGTTTTTATATAGTTACAGGAATGGCTATGGCAACCACCAGATCCTTTCCACGTCTAAGTCTGAGAATGGCGCCAAGCCCAGCCTACAGGTTCCAACTGCCACCATAATATAAGGTCACTGAAGGGGAAAATTCAGCAGTTTAAGGTTCTTGAACTGCTAAGGCCTTAGTGATGAGTAGGTATAAGGTGATAGTATGGGGATAAGGGGATGGAGGAGAGGGAGAGAAAAGGTAGGGAACAGAGTGGAAAGGAACAGTGGTGCAGAGGAGGAAGAGGAAGATAGGGCAACAAGGGGTGAGGGGGTAGAGGACAGAGCAGAGAAGGAAGAGAAAGGGGGGAAAGAGGGAAGGTGGCAGAGGGGTATAGAGTGATGGGATGGGATAAGGGAGAGGCATGAAGGGAGAGATAGATGGAGGGGGGAGGATGGAGGTGGAGAGCACTGGCTTAAGGGACCCTGACTCCTGGGGGTTCACACAAAATACCTTCTCAGTTAGAAATCCTGATTTTGAAGCTCCTAGGTTGGATCTGGGTTCAAGTCTGTTCTTGGGTTACAGCGGCAGTTTCTGAACTCTGCTTGGAGAAACAGGAGGGAGGCAGGGATAGGGGTGTTAGCTCAGGCGACAGCCTTCCCAAAGCCTGTATCCCTGTCGCCTCGGAGTACCCCCGGCTCCATTCACACCCCATCCTCCTTCACATCCCATCTCACCTCCAATCCCACCCCACCATTAGCAAAGTCTGAGCTCATCTATTATAACACTGAATCTTCCCGCCCAGCCCTCTGCTCCCCGGGGTCCTCCCAATTCCCGACCCTGTCCTTGCAGGCTGGCCAAGCTAAAGCCACAGCGGAGCTCCCACCTTCCTCTTGCCCTGAGGGGCATATCCCTGCTGTGACTTCAGACTCGTCTCAGCAAGCGTAAGCTCAGGTCCTGCCTGCCTTTGCGGATCCCAAAAGCTGCTCTGAGTTCTCCCAACTCCTCTACAACTTGGTCCGCTGTGGAAGCGGTTTCTTGTTGCCATGCAACAAGAAACGGGGGCGGGGCCTAAACGCCTGCCGTAAACTAGCGCCCCGTAAACAGATCAACAGAACCTCTACGCCAGACCGAAGTCCCCGCCCCTGGTTCCCGCCGTGCCGGAAGCTGGAAATTCCGTTTGGCCTGGACGTATTCTCGCGAGGTTTGCCATCCGCCCGGCCTGCACTACGGCGTTTCCCGCGCGGGATACCTCAGTTCCCGGGCGTACGGCGCGGCCTCTCCTACCGCCGCCGGCGCCGCCGCCGTCATGGGTTTCCTGAAACTGATTGAGATCGAGAACTTTAAATCGTACAAGGGTCGACAGATTATCGGACCATTTCAGAGGTTCACCGCCATCATTGGACCCAATGGCTCTGGTGAGATAAACCCGGCTTCGGCCCTGCGCCCGTCCCGGCCTGGACCCCCTATCCGGCGCCAGAGTAGTACAACCCAGCCCATGCAGCCTGAAACATCGTGAACCCTTACGGGTTCCTTGCCCCTCCTGAGGGGGTTCGGCTCGAACCCGCTCTCCCTGCGCGGGTGCTCTAACTCGAACCTCTTCCATGTGTCAGTTGCCCGCACTTTGCGCGACCCCCGCTCCAGCCCAAGTGGTACGGGCCGAAGTGTACGTTACCCCGCCCACTGCCCCCTCCCGCCAAAGGAGGCGCGTCCAGAGCCGGCTGCCAGCCAGCTGCCAGCCGTCAGCCAGCCGCCCGCCGCCAGCCGCCAGCCGCGCGGCTCCCCGCTGGGCCGGCTGAATCTGGCTGCCCAGCCTTGTTTGACCCCCTCCGGAAAATGCGGGACAGCTGGTAGCTCTCCTGTGTCCTCCGGTCCCAAACGGTACACTTGTGCTTCAGCCCGGCGCCCCCTCCCGCCTCGCATTGGTATACTCCAATTTGTTCTTTTTTACTCTTCTCCCAAGGCGGCACTTTTGAATTTCGGACCCAGCGCTCGAGCCTTCAGAGTGTTTGGCGTCTCGATCCCCACCCCCAACCACCATCTCAGAGATATTTGCCTCGAATTCGCCCTTCTCCTACCTCGGAAACTGTCAAAAGCCAGAACTCATTCGCTTAACAAATTCGTTGAATGCTTATTTATCAGTTGTTCAATTTCAAGTTGTGGAAACAGTGGAGAATAGAATAAGCCAAGGCCATGCTGACAGGGAACTTACATTCCAGAGGGGAAAGAATATAAAGAAGGAGAAAGTAAGATAATTTTAAGCTGTCATAAATGCTCTTCAGGAAATGAGACAGATTGATGTGATAGAGTGACTTGGGTAGTGTCTTTAGAATGGATGATCGGATAAAGCCTCTATTTCATATCTTAACTCCCCATCTCTAAATGGTACGCTGTGGATTCCTCTCACCTGCCCCCAGAAGTGGTCCATTTGGAATCCTGCTTTGTTCTTCCACCGCAGAAATGTTCTAGCTGGATCATTTCCTAACCTGAGAGGCTGCCCTTGCTGAAGTAGCTCATTCTGAATACCTTCCCTAGAGTCTTACCTGGGTTTGGCTCTCTGCTTAGAGCAGGGTTTCTCAACAATGGCACTGTTGACATTTCCAGTGAGATAATTCTTTGCTGTGGGATCTGTCCTGTGCATTGTAGGATGTTCAGCATCCCAGGCTTCTACTCACTAGATGACAGTAGTACCCCCACTCCGCAAGTATGACACTCTAAAATGTCTCCAGACATTACCAAAAGTCCTCGGAGGTGGGGCAAAATCGCTCCTCCCACCCACCTCATTTGAGAACCACTGGCCTGAAGGGCTAATGCTTGGGGTCCACCCAGTTTCTTAGGGTTTTGGTGTAGTGGCCCCTGTGGAAAGAGCCAGGATGCACCTCTTGGCATTCAGTCTCCTCAGCGTTGGTAGATTTGTATACCCAGCGGTTCTGAAAAGGCTCCTGGCCTGACATGCCCCCTAACCCTGCCACCCCCCTCCCCTGTTCTTCGAGGCCCACCTCTACAAGGCATTCCTTGATTCACCACAGTGAATTGCTCTTCCTCTCTGGCACACAGTAGATACTTAGTACACATTAATGTTTATTTTCTTCTGTCTTGTATTCATGGTGTATGTTTTTGTATCTTCATCATTGGTCTGAGTGTCCTAAAGAAGACATTCCTTGAAACATTTTATCTGTGTTCAACCCATAACGTATATTATAAAAATGTTTACAATGTTGAATGATTGTGAGTAGAGAGGCCTATGGTTATGAGATATTCTTGTCATCACTGGAGATCATAGAAGCCCAAAGGTTGGAAATTGGTACCTAAAAACCTGGTCTGCAGGGTGTGCTGGTCCTGCTGTGGTGAGGGAGACAAGAGCTAAGAGGCCAGACTGGTGTTAGAATAGGACTCATTTATTGAGCATTTACTGTGTATCAAGTACTTTATTTATTGGGACCCCTTACATTTACATTCTCACAATGACCCTAGGAGGGAAATACCATTAGCTTTGTTTTATACATGAGGAAACTGAGGCACAGAGGTGTGATAACGTGTCCATGGTTCTGAGAGCCAGGATCAGAACCCATGCCTGTCATACTTCAAAGCCGGTACTTCTGCCACTCCAACAAAGAATTATGTGCCAAGCATTTTTTTAGACTTGTGAGTTGTGGTTTTCCATTTTTTCCAGGCAAGGGAATGGAAGCTTAGCTAAGAAGTAGTGAAACTAAGATTAGAATCTGATCTGTTGGACTTGAGCCCAAGTTCTTAATCACAGTCTTATATTGCCTCCCTGGAAGGACTTGGACTTGGGCTGCCTTTTTTTTTTTTTTTTTTTTTTTTTAATGTTTTTTAGAGATAGGGTTTCTCTCTATTGCCCGGGCTAGGGTGCAGTGGCATCATAGCTCACTGCAACCTCAAACTCATGGGCTCAAGTGATCCTTCCACCTCAGCCTCCTGAGTAGCTGGGACTGCAGGCCACCACACCTGAATTTTATATTTTTTGTAGAGACAGGGTCTCACTATGTTGCCCAGGCTGGTCTCAAACTCCTTGCCTCGAGCAATGCCTCTGCCCCCCAAAGTGCTGGGATTACAGGGTGAGCCACCACACCTGGCCTGGGCTGACATTTTTAAGGTTGGGTAGAAAGGCATGTCTAACATGTTTAGGGAGAATCTTGAGACAGAATTTATAGAGATGAAACTGTTCATCCTTACTGTCCAACCCTAGCCTAAGCTTTCAAAAAATGTCTTTTTTTCAGATTCTAAAATGAAGAAAGTAAAAACTGTAACTCCACTACTGAAAAGATAGTTATTCTTAATATTAAAAACCTTATTTATGAATAGCTGATACATACACATGGTATAAAATTCAAAAAATCCCGAAGTATACACAATAAAAAGAAGACTCTCCTCTGACTTTAGCTCTATCTAGTGTCCTTCTCAGAGGCAATCACAATTACACTGTTTACATTTTCATGTTTTTTCCTATGCTTTCTCCTTTCCCCAAGTTTTTATTATTAAATTTGCAAATGTGTTTCATGTAATCATTTGAAAGTAAATTGCAGACTTAATGACATTTAAACCCTAAGTTCTTCAGCATTCATCTCCTAAAATCATTATCCTGTATTACCACTATTCCATTATCACAACAAAGAAAATTAATTTCCTCATGTCATCACTTATCTAGTTTATATTCAGGCTTCCCTAATTTGCTCCCGAAATGTCTTTTTGTTTTTTTGGAACCAAAGTCCAATCAAAGTTCATGCACTGCATTTGTTTATATCTCAGTAATCTCTTGTGTTCTGGAATGGTTCTCCCAACCTTTCTTTTTAGATATTGAATTTTTGAAAAGACCAAGCCAGTTGTCTTCTAAAATGCCCCACATTCTGTTTGTCTAAGGTTTCCTCATGATATCATTTACTATGTTCCTCAAGGTAAGTCTAAAGGCTTGTTTGGGTTCAGGTTAAATATTTTTGGCAAGATACTTCATAGATGATGATGTGCTCCATATTGTATCACAACAGGAATATGCCCTATTTTATTTTATTTTATTTACTTATTTGTTTTTTGAGACAGAGTCTCGCTCTGTTGCCCCGGCTAGAGTGCAGTGACATCATCATAGCTCACTGCAACCTCAAACTCCTGGGCTCAAGCAATCCTCCTGCTTCAGCCTCCCAAGTAGCTAGGACTACAGGCATGCACTACCATGCCCGGCTAATTTTTCTATTTTTTATATAGACAGGGTCTCACTCTTGCTCAGGCTGGTCTCAAACTCCTGACCTCAAGGAATCCTCCTGCCTCGGCCTCCCAGAGTGCTAGGATTGCAGGCGTGAGCCACTGCGCCTGGCAATACTACCACACACTTTTTTTTAGATTGTGGTAAAATACACATAAAATTTACTAAACCATTTTTAAGTATACAGTTCAGTAGTGTTAAATATATTCACATTGTTGTGCAACTCATCTCCAGAACTTTTTCATCTTGCAAAACTGAAACACTACTCTCACTACAAAACAACTCCCACTGAGACAGGATTTTACTCTTTTGCTCGAGCTGGAGTGCAGTGGCAAGATCATAGCTCGCTGTAGCCTGAAACTCCTGGGTTCAAGCAATCGTCCTACCTTAGTCTCCCAAGTAACTGGGAGTACAGGCGCACGCCACTGTGCCGGACACATTTTTTGTGTGTATCTGTACAGACGGGGTCTCACTGTGTTGCCCAGGCTTAGTCTTGAACTCCTGGACTCAAGCAATCCTCCTGCCTCAGCCTCCCAAAGTGCTGGGATTATGGATGTGAGCCACTGTGCCCAGCCCCAGCCTGTTTTTTGTTTTTGTTTTTCTAATGTGATTGAAATCAAACTATACAGAGTTTTGTATCCTGTTTGTTTCACCTATTGTGGGCTTTTGTCCATGTCATTAAAGGTTGTAGGACAATCCATTCTGTGAATATACCATTTCCTTAGATTGGGTTCTAGTTTGTGGCTGCTGTAAGTAATAACTACAAGAGGACTGTTTTTCTTAAGCCTTTGACCCAGAGCTTTGGTTGGGCCCCAGTCTTTATGGGTGTGAAGGAGTGTTCTCTCCTCCCATTAGTCTGAGCACTGAGTGATTAGGGGACATTCCTACTCCTCTCAATGTCTCCTTTATTCCTCTACCTCTCTTCTTCCCTTTTTCCTGACTTTTTCTACTTTGTCCCATCTTCCTTTAGGTAAGTCAAATCTCATGGATGCCATCAGCTTTGTGCTAGGTGAAAAAACCAGCAACCTGCGGGTAAAGACCCTCCGGGACCTGATCCATGGAGCTCCTGTGGGCAAGCCAGCTGCCAACCGGGCTTTTGTCAGCATGGTCTACTCTGAGGAGGGTGCTGAGGACCGCACCTTTGCCCGTGTCATTGTAGGTGGGTAAGGCTGTCCAGAAGGCTTTCCTTGGGTCCTAGGACGTGGCTAGACTAGTTGACTGGGATAGGCGGGAGGCCTGACTCTCACTGGCTCATTCATGCATTGTCTTATAGGAGGTTCCTCGGAGTACAAGATAAACAACAAAGTGGTCCAGCTACATGAGTACAGTGAGGAGTTAGAGAAGTTGGGCATTCTCATCAAAGCTCGAAACTTCCTCGTCTTCCAGGTGGGAATTTTAAATAGTTATTGGCTGTCTGCTTTTTGCCAGACCTTGTCCCATCCCCACCGGGCCTGCTCCATCTCAGGTGTCATCATTGCTTCCCTGAACTAATGTAGCACCTTCCTCACTGGGCTTCCTGATTCCAGTCTGGCCCCTTCTAGTTCATCCCCTAGGCCATGTTGATCTTATGAGGACACAAATCTGTTTCTCTGCCTTTTTTTCCTTAAAGCATTTCAGTGATTCCTTATTGCTTTACAGTGGTGGTTCTTAAATTGTAGTTTTCAGACCAGCGATATCAGCATCCCCTGGGAACATGTTCAAAATGCACATTCTCAGGCCCCATCCCAGACCTCCTGGCTCTGAAGCACCTATGGGGTAGGGCACAGCAGTTTGTGTTTTACCAAGCTCTGCAGATTATTAGGATACCTGCTGGAGTTTGAGAATCGTTGCCTTAGGATGAAATCCAAACTCCTAAGTCTGTCATTCAGGAAACACCATCATTTGGTTCTTGCCTACTTTAATTAGCCTTATCTGCCAATGCTCTTCCCCTACAGCCTTGCACTTCAGCCTAATTAAACCATTTATGGTTCCCCAAATTCACCTGCTTTCTTTGGCCTGCAGGCTTTTGCTTCCTTTGCATGGAATAATTTTCTCTTTTATTTTCTTGGTTTTTCCCAATCCTCCAAACTCAGCATAGATGTCACCTTTGGGAAGCCTTCCCAGGTAGACATTCCTACCAGTTTCCTAACCCCGAGCTTCATTTAGTCCTTTTTCTGTGCTGCTGCTGTCACTGCACATAACACACTGTGTTGTCTTTGTGTCTGTCTCTTTGGTTGCCTGTGTTCCTCAAAAGGCAGGGAATGTGTCCTCAAAACCCAGTGTGAAATGTGGCACCCAGTGGAGGGGTAGGGGTCAGTGAACTTTTTCTGGATGAATGAGTAGAAGTAGGTAAGAGGAACTGGGCTGGCTGGGTCTAAATGGGAGAGGATTTTGACCTTTACTAGGGTGCTGTGGAATCTATTGCCATGAAGAACCCCAAAGAGAGGACTGCTCTATTTGAAGAGATCAGTCGCTCTGGGGAACTGGCCCAGGAATATGATAAACGAAAGAAGGAAATGGTGAAGGCTGAAGAGGACACACAGTTTAATTACCATCGCAAGAAAAACATCGCAGCTGAACGCAAGGAGGCCAAACAGGAGAAAGAAGAGGTAGGTGGTCAGGCTACCTCTTGGCTCTGAGGGGCCAGGATGGAGCCAGTGCCTTAACTGATGCGCCCCTGCCCCCATTCCCGTGTTTGCACAGGCTGACCGCTACCAGCGCCTGAAGGATGAGGTGGTACGAGCTCAGGTACAGCTGCAGCTCTTTAAGCTTTACCATAATGAAGTGGAAATTGAGAAGCTCAACAAGGAACTGGCCTCTAAGAACAAGGAGATTGAGAAGGATAAGAAGCGAATGGACAAGGTAGAGGATGAGCTGAAGGAGAAGAAGAAGGAACTGGGCAAAATGATGCGGGAACAGCAGCAGATTGAGAAGGAGATCAAGTAAGAGGCTGACCTGGACCTGTACTTTGTGGGAAACCAAGAAGCTGTACTACTGTTCCTTAGGGCTCCTCTAAGCCTGGAGTCCAGTGCCCTTACCAGTTTCTCTGTTTTCCCCTTGACTTGTTTTGGCCAGAACCAGGCACATTTCTTGACTTGCATTTTGGACAAATATAATATTTAAGTGATCAGGCTCTGGGTAGATAGGTACTCAGAAGAGGGAGAAGTTGAACTGAAGCTAGAAGTTTAAAGGACAGGAATTTGAAAAGGTTAGACAGGGACAACTAAGTAAACACAGGGTGTTCTTGGGAGTTGTTAATGAGGGGCCTGGCTTGGCCGAGGTTGAGGCAAGAGTGGTAGCTTTCCGTTGTGGAGTGGCTGGAATGCCAGGCTGAAGCCATAGCTTCCAGAGAGTAGTCAGATTGCCCCTTAATTCCCTGAGGCTGGCTCAGGGGCTCAGGCCACCCTTTCTTTGGGTAAAAAGTCTGCGAACCCTCCCTTATTCCACAGTGCTAATTGGTTTCCTCCCTCCCATCTGGTAAAAGGGAGAAGGACTCGGAGCTGAACCAGAAGCGGCCTCAGTACATCAAAGCCAAGGAGAATACCTCCCACAAAATCAAGAAGCTAGAAGCAGCCAAGAAGTCTCTGCAGAATGCTCAGAAGCACTACAAGAAGCGTAAAGGTGACATGGATGAGCTGGAGAAGGAGATGCTGTCAGTGGAGAAGGCCCGGCAGGAGTTTGAAGAACGAATGGAAGAAGAGAGTCAGAGTCAGGGCAGAGACTTGACCCTAGAGGAGAATCAGGTAAGCCCTGGAAGGGGTTGGTGGAGAGGAGATAACTGGGCTGACATGGGCTGACTTGATCATATCTATCCTCCTTCCTTGTCCCTAACACAGGTGAAGAAATACCACCGGTTGAAAGAAGAAGCCAGCAAGAGAGCAGCTACCTTGGCCCAGGAGCTGGAGAAATTCAATAGAGACCAGAAAGCTGACCAAGACCGTCTGGATCTGGAAGAGCGGAAGAAAGTAGAGACAGAGGTGGGCAAGAGTTACAAGATTAGTGATGATGGTCCAGAGAAGAGGAGGTACAAGTTGAGCATCCCCCCAAAAATTCCAAAGTCTGAAAAAATTCTGGTACCAGGCATTTCGGATAAGGGATACTCAACCCGTGATGACGACAATAGCTAAATAACGTCTATTGAGCACTTACTGCCAGGCATTGTTCTTTACACATATTCACTCATTTAATTCTTCATTTATGACTACCTTTATGAGATGGCTACTATTAATCCCTATCTTCCAAATAAGGAAGCTACAGCACAGAGGTGAAGTCATTTGCCTAAGGTCACATAATTATTAAGCAGCTGAACTAGGATATGAACCTGAACAGTCTAGCTGTAAAGCCTGCGCTCTTACCAAATATACTTCACTTACTACCTCCCTAATAGCAATGATAGTAATAATAACAACAGTGATAAAAAATTGTTATAGTGCCCAAGAGCCTACAATGTTCTAGGCATTCTGCTAAGCACTTCTCTTAAATATTTAAAAGAATGTGGTAGGCATTAGTATTAATAGCTGCCCTATTCCATGAAGTGGAGATTACCCACATTTTACAAATTAGAAAACGGGCAGAAAGGCCTGTGAAGCTTTTCTTTGTCTTGGTTTGAGCCTCCATGATTGATGAGAAAGATGGCCTGGACTGGGTAGAACACCTATGAGAGGTTCTGGAGCCCTGGGAGACCCCCATCAGTTAGCAGATCCAAACTGAACACCATCTGTGTGTCTGCTTTTTAGTAGACCTCTTGCATTAGTGACAGATTTTCCAGGACTGTTGGGCTCTCGGATGAGGGGGCACATAGAGGGTGTAAGCCTGGGCCTCATGATCTTAGAGTTAACTTGTGTAGCCCCTGATGATGGAATATATTTGTTTCCCAGGCCAAGATCAAGCAAAAGCTGCGGGAGATTGAAGAAAATCAGAAGCGGATTGAAAAACTAGAGGAATACATCACCACTAGCAAGTATGTGGCTCTGCAACCATTCCCCTTACTTCCAGGCCTGTTTTTGTGACCCTACCTGTCCTGCCCCTCTTCAGGCAGGACCCCCAGAGTCCCTCTCAGCCAGGAATATTTTCTGACCAGCCAGAATGACTTGTGTGTTCCCTCACTTTGTAGGCAGTCCCTAGAGGAGCAGAAGAAGCTAGAGGGGGAGCTGACAGAGGAGGTGGAGATGGCCAAGCGGCGTATTGATGAAATCAATAAGGAGCTGAACCAGGTGATGGAGCAGCTAGGGGATGCCCGCATTGACCGCCAGGAGAGTAGCCGCCAGCAGCGAAAGGCAGAGATAATGGAAAGCATCAAGCGCCTTTACCCTGGCTCTGTGGTAAGAATGGAGAGGGAACTCATTTCCTGAGCACCTACTCCCACACTCACTGTTATATGATTTTCCCAGCAGCCCTGTGAGGACAGGGTTGCTAATCCCATTTTTATAGTTGGAGGAGCTGAGGCTCAGAGAGGTTAAATGACTTGCCCAAAGCAGCACAGCTTTTAAGTGGAAGAACTGCAATTCAAACCCAATTCATTCTGACTCTGAAGCTTATGCTCTTTTCCTCACACCAATTACATCTTTCTGAAGGGTTTGTCTTGCTGTGTCCACTCCTCTGTGGGGAAAACCTTTGGAAGGGGGAGGGGCCGTGGGGCTGGAATTACTCTCCCAGGAAGTAGCACTGTGCAGTCTTCTATATGAGCTCCCTTGGCATGTACCAACCAGCCCATTATCTTTTAGGGACACCCTGGGCTTTATCTTGGCCTATCTCTTGGCCTCTTTCACAGAATCCTGAGTTCCCAGCTTCCCTGAATTTTATTCCATCCCTGGGTTCAACTTAGTTTGGTTCCACAAATATTCCCTATCATTCCTCTTTAGGCACTGCTAGGGAGATAAGTATGAATTAGGCTTAGTCTCTGCCCTTGAAGAGCTTACCCTTTATCTGATAGTTCTTAGGAAACCATGCTTGGTTTTGGGGGGATGGGGGAAGGGAATTGGTAAAAGATTTATTTTGCCAGGTGCTCGTGAGAATTTGAGATAATGTGTATAAGGTATTTGGCGTAGTGCCTGTGTGGCAATGGTCTGTGAAATGGTAAAAGTGAGGTTTAGAAAGATGATTTTGGATTCAGACATGACTGCCCAAAGTCATTGCTTTGGAGCCAGAATAGGCTTTTCCTCTATAGCATGGGGGCTGTGTTCTTTTGTGAGGTAGGAGAAAACCAAAGTTCTTTTCCTACTCTCACATAGCCAGCACAACACTTCACTTCTGACACTGGACATGTGGGGGGTTTTCCCTATGCACACCAAGCACTTCTTCAGTAGACACCAGCTGAGTGTCCTATAGTGGGATTCAATTCTGACACTGTCTATCTGGAGATAGCATCAGATCCCACAGGTTAAGGGCTCAGTCCCATAAGACTGCCCCTCACTTCAGATGCCAGTTGAAAGTCCCAAGTTGTGGCCTGTGGTTCTAGAAGACTGACCTATAAATCAAGGTTCCTACAAACTCCTTCTTGGGTTCAATTAATTTACTAGAACAGCTCACAGAACTCAGGGAAACATTTTACTTAGGCTTGCCCATTTATGATAAAGGATATTACAAAGGGTACAGATGAACAGCCAGATGGAAGAGATGCATAGGGCAAGGTATGGGAGAAAGGTTGTGAAGCTTCTGTGCCCTCTACAGGTGCACCACCTTCCAGGCATCTCCACATGTTTAGCTATCCAGTCCTGAATACAGTCCTTTTGGGTTTTTATGGAGGCTTTACTTTGTAGACATCGGCCATTGGTGATCAACTCAATCTTCAGCCCCTTTCCCCTTTTTCTGGTGACCAGCCCTCATCCTGAAGCTGTCTAGGGCCCCCTAGGCATTAGTCATCTCATTAACATGCAAAAGACACTCTGGTCACTCTTGAGATTCCAAGGATTTTAGGAGCTGTGTGTCAAGAACTTGGGTAAAAGACAAAATACATATTTCACAATATCACAGTCCACCTCAGTCTTCAAACACAGACCCCTTACATCAAAACGATCATATAAGTTGAAAGATACTGGCACATTACTAGAATCCAATTCAGTCATTAATTAATGATTAGTCTAGTCTATCATCGTATCATGTGAAAATGTCTTCCAGAGCCAGGCCACTCAGGTTTGCAGGCTTCCATTCAATCTTGTCAGGTTCCAAAAACAGAAATAGTCTCAGCAAACATATAACTTCACCCTTTCAGGCATCTGGTATAATTGCTTAAGAGACAATACCATCTCTTGCTCTGAGTCTCTTTTGAAGTATTAGTGTAATATTGGGTTTCCCTCATTACATAACCCATTCATTCATTCCTTTAGCCCCCTTCTCTTACCCAAACTTTTCCAGCTTTGGAAGGGATTTAGGATTGGCTACTGTGCTGGTCTAGATTGCAGGCAGCAGTACTAGTTTAGCAAGTGCTTCCTCCTCAGTCCATTCCAATTCAGATAGGGTAGAGTTAATAAGTGCAGAACTAGTGGGCTGTCCTGACCACTAGGCAATACAGTTGCATTCACTGTTCCTTATAACAAATTCCAGTCTAACTCTTTTTCCATGCTAGGAATTGGGATTCCTGAGCCAGCTCCCAAAAACCTCATGCCTCAGTTTTCCCTTTCTACTTTACTCAGTATGGCCGCCTCATTGACCTCTGCCAGCCCACACAAAAGAAGTATCAGATTGCTGTAACCAAGGTTTTGGGCAAGAATATGGATGCCATTATTGTGGACTCGGAGAAGACAGGCCGGGACTGTATTCAGTATATCAAGGAGCAGCGTGGGGAACCTGAGACCTTCTTGCCTCTTGACTACCTGGAGGTAAGGTTTACTGGGGATGGGGTCAGGGCAGTATTCAAGGGACCCTCTTCTTAGTCCTCCATGTTCTGCCACTGACTGAGCTTCTCTCCACAGGTGAAACCTACAGATGAGAAACTCCGGGAGCTGAAGGGGGCCAAGCTAGTGATTGATGTGATTCGCTATGAGCCACCTCACATCAAAAAAGCCCTGCAGTATGCATGTGGCAATGCCCTTGTCTGTGACAACGTGGAGGATGCCCGCCGCATTGCCTTTGGAGGCCACCAACGCCACAAGGTGTGGATTCCCTTGCCCAGGTTGGAGCTGGACAGGCTCAGTACTGGAGATTCCTCTGTTCAGCTTCTTCCCCCCTTCCTCTCTTCTTCCTGCCGTGTGTAGACAGTGGCACTGGATGGAACCCTGTTCCAGAAGTCAGGAGTGATCTCTGGTGGGGCCAGTGACCTGAAGGCCAAGGCGCGGCGCTGGGATGAGAAAGCAGTAGATAAGTTGAAAGAGAAGAAGGAACGCTTGACAGAGGAGCTGAAAGTAAGCCACAGGCATTGCTATTCCTAGGAGTGGAGGTCCTAAGCCCAGGTTGGCCATCTTACCACCTAGTCCTTTCTTGTTCCCTTCAGGAGCAGATGAAAGCAAAACGGAAAGAGGCAGAGCTGCGTCAGGTGCAGTCTCAGGCCCACGGACTGCAGATGCGGCTCAAGTACTCACAGAGTGACCTGGAACAGACCAAGACACGACATCTAGCCCTGAATCTACAGGTGGGGCCTGACCTTCAGCCCTCTCCTCCAAAGGCTATCATCACATTCCTGGCCTAGGTTTCTCTGGGGGTGGGGAACTTGCTCTACTTTCCTCTCTTCTCCCAGCCTGCTCCAGGGAACCAAGCACATAGCATAGAGTCAGACAGCCAAGGGTTCAGATCTTGGTTCTGCCATAGGTATGATATTAGGCAAGTGACTTCACCTATCAGTATCAATTTTCTCATCTTTATCTGTAAAATGGGCGTTAGAATAATATCTACTTTATAGAGTTATTACAAAGATTGAATTGAATAAATTAACCTGTAAAGTGCTTAGACTAGTGTTTAATAAATGTTAGGTGCTGTTATTAGCATAATTTGTTCATTCAACAACTATTTGAACTTTTCAAAGATCTACAGGCATTTCAATCCCTGTCAGTGGGGGTACTATTCTAGGTATATTAATGTGTTTTGTTTATTTTTGAGTGCTTCCCCAGACCATCCTGGAGGTGTTATATAATGTGTAGTATATATATCATTTTACCTTTCTCTAAACTCAAAAAATCTGAACTGAATTCTAAAACATATCTGGCCCCAGGGGTTATAAATAAGGGATTATGGATCTATGACCAATGATGTTTGCTGTGTGCCCAGCCCTGTAGATTGAAGGTGGCTGAACTGGAGGCGAGGGAGGAAACTATGTGATAGCTCCAGCAAGAGAATATGGAGACTTGACTAGAGTGGTGGTGCTAAGTCAGGTTTTCTCAGTGTGTGTGGAGAGCTAGCCCTTCTTGACCATGGGGCCAATGCAGTCAGGGTAGCTCTTTTCCTCCAAGGAGCCTGATTTGCTTTGTCTTTTCAACCCATTGCCTGTAGGAAAAGTCCAAGCTGGAGAGTGAGCTAGCCAACTTTGGGCCTCGCATTAATGATATCAAGAGGATCATCCAGAGCCGAGAGAGGGAAATGAAAGACTTGAAGGAGAAGATGAACCAGGTTGGTATGGGTGAGCCATGCCAGCATGTGCATCAGGGTAGGACTAGGGCTGAAAGCAGGACTCTGACTAAAAGAGCCTCTTGCCCTCCCTGGCTTCTCCCTTCAGGTAGAGGATGAGGTGTTTGAAGAGTTTTGTCGGGAGATTGGTGTGCGCAACATCCGGGAATTTGAGGAAGAGAAGGTGAAACGACAGAATGAAATCGCCAAGAAGCGGTAGGTCAAAGTATTGATAGAAGAGACTGGGATGCCATTGAGCCTCCAGCCTGACACTCTTGGAAAGTCAAATGCCATCATGAGGCAGGGACCAACTATGGGAGTTTATTGTAGGTAGGCCTTAAAGAACAAGGATATCAGGGGCAGTGTGGCATAGTATAGTGGTTAAGAGTGCTAGCATTAAACTTGATTTACCTGGATTAAAATCCCAGCTCCCCAACTCATCATTTTGAGCAGTGACTTGACTTCTGGAAGCCACAGTGTGTACAACATGGTATAATGATACCTATCTGATGGGGATTGTTGGGAGGATCAGATGAAATAATCTTTATAAGCTATTTAGCATAATACTTAGCACCTACTGAGAGCAATAAATATTAGCTTTTATCGTCATTATCCTGAAGGGTGATTTGAGGGGGTAGGGAGGTGGGGATGGGGTTGGAGGAATAAAGTTCTAGGTTGGAAGAATAGCCAGAACAAAACAAGCTTCTCCTTTCTTCCTTACTTTAGTTCAATAAACTTTTCTTGAGTACCTACCTTGTGCCAGGTTGTCCTGTGCTAGGCATCCAAGGGTGGTAAGGGAGATGGAAGTAAGACAGAGATGAACACAACACTGTCTCTGCTGAAGAAGGTCACCCCCTGGACGCTGGACCTCAGTCAGCAGTTTGTCTAGCCCTTGGCCCATGCAGTAAATATTGCCCTCCTACTCCAGTTCAGGCTCAAGAGATGTAGAATTGAATCAGAGGCTGTGTCTTTCCTCAGGGAACTTAAGGGAAACAGGTAGAACAACAATTTCAGAACAGTATGATCGATGGTATAATTAAGGTAGATACAAAATACAGAATAAGTTATCAAGGAACTGCAAATCAACAAGAGGTAAAATAAAAACAATGACGATAAACCCAATAGAAAAATGGACAAAGGACGTAGTTGACCGTTCATGGAAAGAGACTCTTGAATGGCTAACAACTGTAGGAATTGACATTTAGTGTCTTAATCAGAGGAATGCAAATTAAAAACAATCCAGGGTGGGGCACGGTGGCTCAAGCCTATAATCCTAGCACTCTGGGAGGCTGAGGAGTTCAAGACCAGCCTGAGCAACAGAGTGAGACCCCGTCTCTACAAAATAGAAAAATCAGGCGGGTAGCCCATGCCTGTGGTTTCAGCTACTCGGGAGGCTGAGGCAGGAGGATCACTTGAGCCCAGGAGTTTGAGGTCGCAATGAGCTATGATGATGCCACTGTACTCTAGCCCAGACAACAGAGTGAGACCCTGTCTCAAAAAACAAAACAAAACAAAACACCAATCTAGCAGTATTTAGTGAAAATAAGTCTATATACGCCCTGTGTAGTATATGGGTATATATATGCCCTATGGGTATATATCCCAGAGAGAGTCTTTCCATAGGGTCACAAAGAGACACATTCAGGGTTGTTCATGTTGGTATAATTTGTGGTATTGAGATGTTGGTGGCAATGTAGATGACTATCACTGGGGGAAGTGTAAGTTAAATGAATATACAGACTATGGAATACTATGTAGCAGTTCAAAACAAGAACTGGATTTACAGGCAGTAACATGGATAAATTATAAATTTGGTATTGAATGAAAAAAAGAAAGAATGAAATTTATAACAATGTGCATTTGTGTAAATTTAAAAACAATGGCTCTATAAGGATATGTGTTTTTAAGGATGTATGTGTGTATATGTATGTCACTTTGGGGTGCATGGTCACAGTAGGGAAGGTAGAGTGGAAATGGATTGAAACAAAGGGGAAAAGGGAGGGGTCTTGCACAGGCAGCTATGCTAAGTGTGTTATGAACTATGGGATATGATTAACTAAACCCTCTACCTGAAATCCAAAAAGGAAGGAACCCAACAAAGTGTAATAGAAACTAAGAACCTGCTCAGAAGATCAGGAAAGATTTTACAAAACAAGGAGTGATGAACTGGAGACCTGAAGAGTGAGTAGGATTTAGCCACTGGGCAGCAACAGAAGAAGGGAGTTCCAGGCATTGAGAACAGCATGCTTGGAGGTGTGAGAGAGCATGCTTTGTTCTGGATACTAAGTAGTTTTGAATGTCTGGAGCATAAAAACAGGGTCAGGAGGAAGGCGGGGGTGGTGGAAAGGGCAGCAGGGGCCACATCACAGAGGCCTTTATGAGTCATGCTTAGGAGATTGGACGTAAAATTATATAGCTCAAAATTATAGAGTTAATTACATTCCATTTGGATTATAGTGACTAATAGGTTTAAGCTGCTAGCATGACATCTGGCAGCATCTGCCACACCATATTGGGGGTTGGGGGCAGTTGGAAGTTAGCCCTGCTGGGCCTGCTAGTGTCTGTGTATGCTAGTTACATGTCCTGTGAGTTTCTAAAGAGATGGGGAGGAAGACAATAGGAGTAATCCATTATTTTCTTCATGTTTTTGTGCTATCCAAGCTCTGCCCTTTAAGAGGTTCTGGAATCTTGGGGCAGAGGTTGGGAGCCCTTGGGCAAAGGTGAGCTGAATACAGCCAGTATACTTGGTAATGATGGTGACAACTAAAATTTATTGAGTAGCTACTGTGCCACGTATGACTCTAAGGACTTTATACATATTAACTCATTTTTTAAAATCCCCTAATAACTCTGAGGTAAGTACTATTATTATTATTATTTCTATTTTGCAGATGAGGAAACAGGCCTGGAGAGTATAGCTAACTTGCCTGAGATCATACTACTCAGTAGTGAGTGGCAGAGTTGAGATACCGATCCTCTTAACCCCAGTACGTTACATTGCAGTGATGGTGTACAGTTTTGGTGTTAAACCTGGGTTCCAGTCTCACATGTGCCATTTATTAGCTGTGTGGCCTTGGGCCAGGTCTTTTACCTCTTGGCCTAAATTTCCTCATTTGTAAAATTAGAATAATAATGGCTACTTAGGGAGCTGTTGATTAGAGGATTAGAGATAATGTATGTAAAGTACATAGAAGCTTAATAAGTAAGAATTACCATGGCTGGTGGATTCTAGGAACTCGGGAGGCCATTGGAGTCTCTAGTGTTTAAAGGGGGACAGTTCGGGTTTGGCCCAGTCTCCCCTGTCTTGTGCCATGTCCACGGAGCCAGGCTTAAAAACTTTATTCTCTAACTTCAGGGGACAGTTTTATGTGCATATGGGTGGATGAGCTAAGTGGTGACTGAAATTCAGCAGTAGCTGGGTCCCTGAGCCCTGGGCCTAGTTCCCCTTTCTTCCACAGTTTGGAGTTTGAGAATCAGAAGACTCGCTTGGGCATCCAGTTGGATTTTGAAAAGAACCAACTGAAGGAAGACCAGGATAAAGTACACATGTGGGAGCAGACAGTGAAAAAGGATGAAAATGAGATAGAAAAGCTGAAGAAGGTAAGGAAGGAGAGAATTAAAAGACTAAAAACTGGGAGGAAAATTGGAAGAAATATGACAGAAGGATAATGTCCATAATTTATCAGTCTGTCATCAAAATAAGAAAAACACCAAGACCTAAATAGGGGCAAAAATGGATAAGTGGCACAAACAGTTCATAACTCTTCTTCAAATAGGCCATAAACACATACAAATAGTTTGGCTTTACTAGAAATCAAAGAAATGCAGATTAAAGCAACAATCAGGTAATTTGTTTCCTATCATATTACCCCCAAATTAAAAAATGACAATGCTAAATGTCAGCCATGGTGCAGGAGACCAGTGTTCTTATGCAGTATGGCACCATCCATCAAGAAGCTTCGGAATGCATTTATACTCTCTAACTCAGTGGTACCTGAGGAGATAATCCAAAATGCTGGCAAAGCTTTATGCAAACAGGTTGATGTTTATTACAAGTGTTATTTATAGTTCCAAATTAGAAACTACCCAGTGCCCCTTGGAAAGTAGGAATTTAGCAAATCATGCCACATCCATAAAAATATTTATATAGTTAAGTGGTCTTCAAAGTTTAGTAATACACAGACTGCTTTTAAAGGAAAAGTGTTCCCTAAGATCACCAGGGTTGGCTTAAGTCCTTAATGTTACTTAAATATATACAAACATATATACTTAACCAAAAGCCAAGACAAACTTACAAATTAAATACTAACAAAATGAGTAAAATTTAGATTAACCACATAAATTCAGTGCAACAGATGATATTGTTTTGCTGAACCCTAGTCACTTCATAGTGTGACTGTGCTGCTTATTGCTCCAGCTCAGTGCCTGGGCCACAGCGTATTGTGTGATGACTCAATTTTCTCACACCCGTTCTCTTTAAGTTACTATGAAACCTTTGTTTCTTACAGCATTCCCTCCTGAGGTGATTTGGTTTTCTCTTAGTTTGAACATATCATTTGACTTTTATGTCTGCCTATGTTTATTGCTCGTTTGTGTTTTCTTCGTTAACCCTTGATGATTAAGGTAGTCCTCTTTGGTGTCACTGGAATCTTAAATGCACTTGCAAATTGAGCAGTAAAATGCTGGGGCAGGACTAGGTAGATGTATAGATGATCCAGGATAATATATTTATGTGACTTTTTGACTTTTTATTTTGAAATAATTTTCATCTTTGCAGAAGGTTACAAGAATAGTACAAAGAACTCCCATCTACCTATCACCAAGTTTCATCAGTCATCAACATGTTGTTACATTCCCTTTTGTATCTCTCTATATAATATGCTTATTATTTTTTATGAGCCATTTGAGAGTAAGTTGCAAATATGTCCCCTTTATGTGACTTTTTAAGATCAAAATGAAAAAGATTCTCCTTTTAAAAAAATCAGAACATTAATTAAAGCATCAGGAAAATAAAAATTTAAAAATCAGAGCATTATAAGTAAAGCTATAATTCCCTTTGGCTGACCACTCTCAATCCTAGTCCCCTTCCTCTTCCCAGAGGTAATCCCAGGTGAGTGTGTATTCTAGGCCTTTTAGGGATTTACACATTCACATTCATATATGTATATGGGTACTCATAGAAAGTACACAGTATTGTTTGGGTTTTTTAGAAATCAAATTTTATACTGCACGTGACAAAAGTTTTGATGTGGAAAAAATGGTCAAATATAACATTAAGTCAGAATAAGAGTTTTAATTAACAATCTAGTCTCAACTATGTAAAACTGTCTGTAAATAATGCTGGGAGGAAATACATTAGAATGTTAATTGGTTATTTCTGGCTGGTGGGATTATGAGTGATTTCCCCCCTCCCACTTTATACTTTCTCTATACTTTTAACTTTTCTGTAGCAGGTAACTTCTGTAACAGGGATATGTGGGAGAGAGCAACCAAATAATTTAGAAAAAGATAAAAGGAGGCTGAGGGGTGAGGGGGTGAGAAAACAGTGCTCGTTGGTGAGTTGCCCCAGCACACTACCTGGTGGGCAGGGTGGAGGCAGGAGGAGACGATCTCAAGGTGAGATGGGGAAAGCCTTCAACTCTTGTCCTGTTCCCCCTGCTGGGACCAGGAGGAACAAAGACACATGAAGATCATAGACGAGACCATGGCCCAGCTACAAGACCTGAAGAATCAGCACTTGGCCAAGAAGTCGGAAGTGAATGACAAGAATCATGAGATGGAGGAGATTCGTAAGAAACTAGGGGGTGCCAACAAGTGAGTGGGTTCAGGCCTGGGGTGGGAAGAAGTAGGTAGAGCAGGAAGACTTCCAGATTTGGGTCTCACCTAGCTCCCTGGACCTTTTTTAGGGAAATGACCCATTTACAGAAGGAGGTGACAGCCATTGAGACCAAGCTTGAACAGAAGCGCAGTGACCGCCACAACTTGCTACAGGCCTGCAAGATGCAAGACATCAAGTTGCCACTGTCAAAAGGCACCATGGATGATATTAGTCAGGAAGAGGTGAGTTTTTTGGCTGGTGGTAGGAGTGGGCTGTGAACAGCATTAACCAGGGATGGGGAGTGAAAGTGGCCAGGAAGGGCAGTGAGAGAGAGAAGGGTGGTAGGCAGACAGTGGAGGGACATAAAGAGGGATGCAGGAGAGATGAGGCAAGGTGAGGTAAAAGTAATAATAGTCTTGGCGTGAGAGGGATGTTGAATTGGGAATAGAGCTGCACCCCAGTGGATGGTGAGAGAGTTGAGCCAGGAGAGGATGAAGTAATTCATTAACCTTAGGAACTTGAGCTATGTTAGCTCTAGCAGGTGATGGATGTTGGTAGGAGTGGGAATTGAGGGACATTAGCCAAGAGCAAAGGAAGACAGGAAGCTGGGGGACCGGAGGATGATAGCTTAGCTGCAGTGAGGGAGGTTGGCCAAGAGAGGGTTGGATAAGGGACATCAGCAATGCAGAGGTGTGGAAGCTTGGTTTTAGGAAAGGGAGGGACACTTGCCAATAGAGGAGCGAAGGCATTTTATCCATTGGAAGTGAAGATTGGTAACAAGGGGATGGGGAATATTAACTGAGAGGAGGTTTGCATATATCTTGTCTTAGACTTGGTCATGTCTCAGTGCCACATGTCTTTCGCCCCCTCTCTCCCTTCCCAAATGGCATTTCAGTTTAATTCAGTAAAGTATTTTGAGCACCAGAAATGTTCTGGGCATCATGGTAACATGTGGCATAATAACCCCTAATCTTAACCACAGCCCTGCCAGGCAGGCGTTGTCTCTACATTATAGGTGAAGAAACTCAGGATCTGAGAACATGACTTGCCCAGGATCACACCGTTAGTAAGTGGTAGAGCCCAATTTTGAATTCAGGTCATTCTGCTTGCAAAGTCTCTGTTCCTTTTGCCACAGTGCTTTCTAGCAAGGTGCTATCTCAAAGATTGAAGGCTGCAGAGGAGTCCTCAGCCTTTCTCTAGAGGGGCACTCTCATAGCCAGTCTGTTCCACTTGATTCTCCCTCTCACCATTGCAGGGTAGCTCCCAGGGGGAGGATTCAGTGAGCGGTTCCCAGAGAATTTCCAGTATCTATGCACGAGAGGCCCTCATCGAGATTGACTATGGTGACCTGTGTGAAGATCTTAAGGTGAGGATCAACCATGGGGGTGGGCCATCTTCCCAGCTGTCCAGAGCGAGGGTCAGTCCATCTGGAGGCTCTGTGGAGACCATGGCTGCAAAGAGAGGAGAGCTGGCAAGGGAAGGAGGATTAAGTTGTGAGCCAGGGTCTCCCCCTCATACGTACACACAGACACATGCACATCTTCCACCCTGCACCCCCAGTTGCTGCCGTCCCTGCCTACTGTCAGTCTTCCCCTTGCATGTATATACATGGGTAAGCCCAGATACGCTCACACAGAGAACAGGTTCCTGTACAGTGAACAGATTGGCCTCAAGTCTTCCTCAGGGCTCTTTCCTCCTCATTTGGCATTCTCTCCTGGGTAGCACTTCACTCCCCTGGCTTCAGCTGCCATCTCTGTGCTAGGTCCCACAGGTACCTCAAACCCCAGCCTTCCTCCCCAAATCTGCCCTTCTCCTCAGTGCCACTCAACCAGAAATCTGAGCTTCATCCTTGACTCCTCCCTCTCTTACTTCAATAGTCAATTAATTACCAAGCCCTATCGATTCTACCTCCTAAATATCTATTGAATTCTTTTTTCTATTTCCACTGTCTCTGTTGCAGGCCACTTTCATCTCATATAGACACAGGAGCCTCCTAAATAGTTTCTGATGCTTTCCAATCCATACCTCATCATTATATCCAGGAGGATTTGATTTTTTTTTAAGTTACAGAAATTTTCAAACATATATGGAAGTAAAGAGAATGATAATAATGAACCTGAGGCACCCATCACCCAGCTTCAACAGTTAGCAACATATGGTCAATCTTGTTTTTTCTCCCCCCCCCAACTGGACTGTTCTAAAGCAAATTCCAGACATTATTCCATCCATAATTACCTTAGCATGTATGTCTAGAATATGAGGACTCTTTAAAAAAAAAATAACCACAATATCATACCAGAAAAGATTTAACAATAACTACACAAATATCATCTAATATTCAGTAAATGTTTAGATTTTCATGAAAGTCCCATAAATGTTTATTTATTTTTTATTTTTTGCAGTTTATGTGTTTAAATCAATATTCAAGTAAGGTCCATATGTTAAAATTGGTCTCTCTAGTCTATGACATTTTCCTATCCCTTTTTATTTTTTTCTTCCTATTTATTTATGGGAGAAACTGAGTCATTGGTACTGTAGAATTTTCTACCCTCCAGATCTGGATTTGGCTGATTATGTCCCCATGATGTTATTCAATATGTCCTTCCATCTCTCTATTTCCTATAAACTGATAAGTAAACCTAGAGTTTGATTGGATTTGGGTTCTTTTTTTTTTTTGGCAAGAATATATCATAGGTAGTACTGTATACTTGTGAACTTCCTTTTGTATCACATCAATAGATACCTGATGTCAGTTCTCTCTCTCTAATGTTAAAATTGTTCAGCATTACCTAGGAAGTATTCTTGCCAAAAACTCAAACGTGGATCTGATCAATCTTACATTAAAGCATAGGGATGCAGTTAGCCAAATCCAGACTGAGAAACTCTAAAAGACAGAAGGCCTGATTTCTTCCATAAGTAAATGGGGAGAAAAAATAAAGAGGGGAGGGGATGTGTTACAGACCACAAAAAACAAATCAACCAAATGATATGTGTGGACCTCACTTGAATCCATTGCGAAGGAAAGAGAGGGAGAAGGACCTTATAGAATAAATGAGACTTAAGAGACATACAGCCAGTTGCAATGTGTGTACCTTATTTGGAACCTACTTTGAAAAATCTGTATTAAAAAAAATGTGTAAAACAGGGCAATTTGAACACTGACCGGATATTTTATGATGTTAGGGAATTGCTGTTAATATTTTTAGGTATGATAATGATATTGTGGTTTTATTTTTTTAAGTCCTTTTATAGGAGTGGTTCTTAATGAGAAAGCAGGTATTTTGTCCCCCCAGGGGACATTTGACAATGTCTAGAGACACTCTTGTCATGCCCATTTGTCACAACTGGGGTGGGGAGGTTACTGTCTGCATCAGTGGGTAGATACTAGGGATGCTGCTAAACACCCTACTATGCGTAGGACAACCCCCACAACAATGAAATCGCCCAACCCAAAATGCTAATAGTGCTGAGGTTTAGAAACCCTGTTTTAAAGATACATACTGAAGTATTTATGGATGAAATGATATGTCTGGGATTTGCTTTAAAATAAGTGCGTATAGAAAGGAGTTGGGGGGAATAGATAGCAGGGTATTTGGCATGAGTTGATAATTGTTGAAGCTGAGTAACAGATACATGGGGTTTCATTATATTTTTCTCTGAGTTTTTGTGTATGTTTGATAGTTTACATAATGTAGAGTTAAAAAAACAACCAGATCACTAGGTTCAGGTGGTGGTAGCCTAACCCATTTTTATAAAGTTCCCTATTAACCTTTCACGAATTGGTTTTAGCAGCTCTCGATGATCGTTGCCTAGATTTGTTAAGGGTTGCGAAATGGTAACTTTCTAATTCTTTCATTCCTCCTCCATTTATTAGTTGGAATTCTAAAAAGAATTTTCTCACATCAACTATTTAGCTTCCTTGAAATACAGTTAGTACAGGAAAGGTAGGATAAATGCTTAATCCTTTTCCTTTGTTTTCTAGCTTTCAGAATCATGACCTGGTTGCCCTTATGACCTTCAGAGGTGACCAATGAGGCTTTTAATTTGTAGTCATTATAAACTTAAATGTTTAGAGGTATTTTATATGTTTCAGTCTATTGTCATTTTCTTCTTGATGCTCATATTGTCCATCCTTGGCCAGTGGGAGCCACTTCAAGTTGATTTTTGTTGTTGTTATTTTTATTTATTTACTTATTTTTTTTGTTTTTTCTTTTTCATTTATTCTTATTTTTAGATTTTTATTATGGAAAATTTTATATGCAAAAGTAAAATAGTACAATGCTCCCTTGTAGCCATTGCCAGTTTTAACAACTATCAACTCATGGCCAGACTTGTTTAATGTGCACCCCCACATACTTAATCCTCCCTCCTTCCTCCAAGGTTACCTTAAAATAAATTCTGTACATCATTTCATTTGTAAGTATTACAGAATGTATCTCTAAAAGAGATAAGATTTATTTAAAATAATTAGAACCATTATCATACCTAAAAATAATAATTCCTTCATATGAGGATTAGTGTTACATGTCCCTGATGGCCATACACAAACACACATGTACTCTCACAATTTGCTTGCTTGAATTGGGAGTCAACTAAGATGGTTGATTGATAGATAGATATGGATGATTGATAAAGCAATTAGTTGATATGTCTCTTAAATGTCATTTAATATATAGGACCGCCTCCATTTCTTTTTCTTTTTATTTTTTTGCAGTATTTTTTTTGTTGTTGAAGAAATTGACTCATTTCTCCTGAGGGTTTTCCACAAATGTGGAAATTTGCCAATTGCATCCTATGGTGTTTTAAATGTTCTGCCTCCCCACCCCAACAAAAACCCAAAAAATAGTTCGTTATCTCCTGTAGTTCCTGTAAGTGGTTAGTTAGATGTAGATCAGTGCTGTTCAATAGAGATAAAATGAGGTCCACATGTGTAATTTTAAGTTTTCTAGTAGCCACATTTAGAAAAGTAAAAAGACAAAGGTGAAGTTAATTTTAATACTATATTATATTTAGCCCAGTATCCAAGAGTATCATTTCAATGTGTGAACAATATAAAAATTATTGATGAGATATTTGACAATCTTTTTTTGTACTGAGTCTTCAAAATCCAGTATGCATTTTACACTTACTGCACATCTCAGTTCAGACACTAAAATTTCCTCAGAAATACTTGATCTGTATTTAGATTTACTAAAATTTACAATTGAAAAAGCAGACCCACATACCCAAGTTGTTCCAAATATACTTAAAAGTTTTCCAGTAACTGAACTGAATATCAGGTTTTCAGTTTAAATGAACTAAAATTCCATAAAACTAAGACTTTAATTCCTTAGTCACACTAGCCACATATGTGCTCAGCCAGCCGCATGTGGTGACTGTATTGGACAGCACAGATGTAGAGGCTTAATTAGATTCAAGTTTTGGGGTTGGCTGGTTTGTTGTGGTCGTGATTCCTTCATAAATGGCAGTGTTACTTCTATCAGGAGGTACATAATGTTTGCTTGTGGCTCTTTTTGTGTGGTTCGCAGCCATAATTGCCTAGATCCCTTAATTTGTCAAGCAGGGGTTGCAAAATGGTGATCTTATTCTATCATTTCTTTGCTTATTAGCTGGAATACTATAGAGAAATACTTCCTCTCATCATTTATTTGGTTACCCTGAGGGTACAGTTTGTATAGGAAAGGTAGGATATATATATATATGCTTGATTTTTTTTTTTCCCTTTATCGGTTTATAGGATAATGAGTCGGTTCCTTGGCTTCCTCAAGATTTGTCCACTGAGTTGTTTCATATCATTATACATTTATGAATTTAAATATATTTGTTGTCTTTCAGTCTGTTGTGGTTATTATCCTTCTTGGTGCTCAGGCTGTCCCATTTGGCTAATGGTAACTCCTTCAGTTTGGCTTCTGAATCATTTGGATACAACCCTTGTAGTCTTTGATATGTTCCTTGCTTTCTGATAAGTCCAGGCTCATCCTTTATATTTCTCACCCCAGACCTAGAATCAGCCATTTCTCCCAGAAGCCATGACTTCTTTTAGTGGGAAATGCTATTATTTAGCAACTACCATCTGGATACTGGAGTGAGTGTTCATGACTGCTGGGTTGTGTAGTGCTTCTAGAACTTTTCAGTAGATTGGACTACTAAATGTGTTTTTTATTTTGAAGGAAAAATGCATCATGAGTTCCTATTGATAACTTCCAACTGAAATTGTAATTTTCACAGTTTAACAACGTTGATTTTGTTTGAGTCTCCCAATTATTCTTGCTGAAAATTTTGGTTCCTAGCAACACTAACATAATAACATATTTACTTTATCCTACTCTGTATGTAATAGTTTGAAAATCACAATAAGATATTATTGGTAACAATTTGATTATTGAATGCAGTTTTAAATAGTTTAAGATTTTCTTGAGGTTCTTTTTGTCATTAAGCTAAAGAAAGGCTCATTGGGCATGTATAGTTATGTTCCTATGTTTTAAAATAATTTGAAAGAATTCTCTGAGTGTTTAACCAGCTTAATATATACTTAGGTTTCTTTGTTTTATATTTTGTTTTCCATTTTTAGGAATTGCTCTTTTTAGCATTTTGATTTATTTTTTTCCCAACTTTAATTTTGAAATGTTTCAAACCTACAGAAAAGTTGAAAGAATAGAACAGTGAACACCCATATGCCTTTCGCCTTAGATTCACCAATGAATATTTTACCACATTTACTTTCTCTCATCTTTCCCCTCCCTCTCATCCCACTACGTGCAGTTTTTTTTTTTGTTTTTGCTGAACCTTCTGAAGGAAGTGCAGCCATCATGATACTTCAACCCTAAATATTTCAGCATGCTAAGAACAAGGGGTTGTCCTACTTAACCATAATTTCATATTATACCTAAGAGAATGAATAATTATTTCATTATATTTAATATCCAATCCATATTTGAATTTCCCTAGGTGTTCCAAAAGTGTCTTTTACAGTTTTTTTTTTTTTGGAACTAGGATCCAATCAAGATTTATGAATTGCTTTTGATTATTATGTCTCTTTAATTTCTTTTAATATGGAGTGGTCCCTTCACCTTTTACTCGTGGCATTGGTCTTTTGAAGAGTCTGTGTAAGTTGTCTTGGAAAATGTCCCACGTTATGAATATGTGGGATACTTTATAGTATTGTTTAACCTGTTCTTGCAACCCTTATATCTCCTATAAATTGGAAATTTGGTCTAGTCTGGAGGCTGAATGGATTTGGGTTTAAATATTTTTGGGCAAGAAAATGAATTGTTAGTGAATTTTATGTGATATCCTACCAGGATGAGCCCACTATTGGTGATGCTGAGTTTGATCCCTTAGTTAAGGTGTTAGGTGCTAGGTCCCTCAATGCTAAATGTACACTTTTACCTTTGTCATTAATTAGTAAGCAATCTTTAGGGCGATGCTTTGGCATCTTGTGAATATCTTGTTCACCAACAATTTTTTGCTCAGTGGTTCTCACATTTTGATGTAATTTTGTTTTATAATTATTTGACACCTTCGTGTGGTTCTAAAACCAAAAGTTTAAAACAAGGTACATGAAGAGAACTTTGGCTTCCATTCCTGTCCCCTTCACCTCTCTTTCTCGATAGGTAACCCTTTTAATTAGTTTTTGGATTATCCGTTTTTGTTGTTGTACGTGTAAAATACAAATATATTTGTATGCAAATATATTTATATTCTCTCCATCTTCTCTTAGATAATAGATAGCGTACTATTGTGTACCTTATATTTTATTTAAAACTCTACCTGGAAACCATTCCACAGCAGTATATAGAGATCTTCAGAAGGGCCTTCTGAAATGTAAATATGTTTATGTCCTTGTTCTTGGAATCATTCAGTGCTACCTCACCTCCCTTGGGCTAAAGTCTAAACCTTATAAGGCACTTCATAATCTGGCTTCTACTTGCGTATCTGGCCTCTTCCTTTGCCCTGTGCATGCACACACACAATGGGGGGGAGGGGGGAGGAGGATTTCGAAGTTTATTAAAGTTGGTTACTCTTTTGAATTGCTTTCAATTCAATGAATTAACCATGAGCAACCCCCACCCCTGGGTTTTGCCTGTGATGCTCCTGTTTGCATAGAAGATTGTTCCTTCTCTCTGTCCTCGCTCATTCATCCTGTAGGCCTTAATTTAAACATATTCCTGGAGGCCTTCCCTAGCCCCAGAGTCTGAGTTAGGTGCCCTTCTCGTGTGCTGATTCAACATTGCTAATTGTTGTTTTCACATTCACCCTACAGTATTCTGATTGTTTACTTATATGCATTCCTCTGTTAGACCCCTGAGCTCTGTGGGCACACCATGGCTCACAGGACATGACAGTCCCAGTGCCTGGCACTTGGTAGGCATTCAGTAAATATTTATTGACTAAAAGTGGCAGAAAGGCACAAGCCCAGACATGCATTGCAATATCCATATCATTGCAATATCCAAACTCAAGTGGAATTTGCTCAGATGTAGTGATCTAAGCAGAAAACGTGAGTTGCCTTATTTATCATGGAGCTGTATGTGTAGTCCAGAGCAGCCTGTGTGGGGAGCCTCTGGGTCACCCTGGGATGGTGCTGGCTTATGGCCTGGGCTGAGAGCCAGAGAGGGGTACCACCAGCTGCTTTTCCTGAGAGACAAAGAGGTTGGCAGGGCCTGGGGGAAGGGCTAGAGATGAGAAAGTAGCATCAGCCTGTAATTTCCAGGGATGGTGGGAATGGTTACTGGTGGAAGGAGCCAAGCTGGGGGATAAACCTGCCTTCTGTATGGGCACAGGGGCCAGGCCCTTCTTGATGTTGCTGGGCCTGGGGGTTACAGGATGCCCAGGCTGAGGAGGAGATCAAGCAAGAGATGAACACACTACAGCAGAAGCTGAATGAGCAGCAGAGTGTGCTTCAGCGTATTGCTGCCCCCAACATGAAGGCCATGGAAAAGCTGGAAAGTGTCCGAGACAAGTTCCAGGAGACCTCAGATGGTAAGATTTGCCCTTCTACTTGGGCCTAAGATGAGGACAGGAGGCTGGAGATAGGCCACGGGCCTGCTATACATCACAACAGCTCCTATTTTTACACACTTTCTTACCCTAAACAGTGGGAGTTATTAAATATCACACCTTCTTTATAGAGTGGAAAACTGCTGAGGTTCCAAGAGGGTAAATGACCTGTCTGAGGTCACACAGCTGGTTGCTGTCAGAGCCCAGGGAGGAATCCATGTTTATGTGGCTCCATGCCCATGTTTCTTACTCTACACTGTATCCAGTGACCAGCCCACTGGATACAGGTCCTTGTGGGACCCTCTTCAGGCATTCCTCTCTCTGTGGGATGTCTACTCTGTATTGTCATTTGCAGGTCATTCTTGCCAGAGTGTGGTCCTCAGCCGTGGCAGAGCCAGGGCACTAAGAAATCACCTGTCTTTCTTTCTGGCAGAGTTTGAGGCAGCCCGAAAACGAGCAAAGAAAGCCAAGCAGGCATTTGAACAGATCAAGAAGGAGCGCTTTGACCGCTTCAATGCTTGTTTTGAATCTGTGGCTACCAATATTGATGAGATCTATAAGGCCCTGTCCCGCAACAGCAGTGCACAGGTAGGCTGGAGCCCCTTACCCAACCAGCTTATCCTTCCATGCTCAGTTGCCCTTCTCTCTAGGCTTCCTGTCCCCATCTCCATCCAGACTCAAATCCAGATCCTGACCCATCTGCCTTCCCCCAGGCATTCCTGGGCCCTGAGAACCCTGAGGAGCCCTACTTGGATGGCATCAACTACAATTGTGTGGCTCCTGGGAAACGATTCCGGCCTATGGACAACTTGTCAGGGGGGGAGAAGACAGTGGCAGCTCTGGCCCTACTCTTTGCCATCCACAGGTAAGGCTGCTGTCCCAGGGCAGTTGGCAGAAAAACTGAACTGAGGCCACCAGAGGCTCTGGGGCCCAAGGATATGCAGAGATCTGTGGAGGTGAAGATGTTCTAGTGGAATCTGGGTTGTGTCCCTGTTTCACTGCCTACTACAGTGTATCTGGCCTTGGTTTCCCTGGACCTGTCTTCCCCATCCACCCGGATCCACTCAGCATGTTCTCACTGGCCCCTGCATGTATTCAGTCCTACCTCCAGGCTTTTGCTCACATGGTTGCTGGCTGATAAGCCCTTTCCATGCAAATCTAGCTTGACTGTGGCCTTCCGCCTCTTCACACCTCATTTTCCTCCCTTTCCTCTAGGAAGCCCTCCTTGACCACTGTGGCATACCCTGACCTCCCCCTCCTGAACGCTAGTAGTACTTAAATCTGACTCCCACAACTTAGTGCTTGATTGTACAGCATCATTCTGCGAGCATTTCTTGAGTGCTGCTCTGTACCAGACCCAGCGTTGTGGAGGGATTGGGGACACACATGGTCTCTGGCCTGGAGGCTCTCACTGTCTAGTAGAAACCAGACACATAAACAGACAGTGTTGTAAGTGTCGTAACTGGGTGAACGTGGGTGCTGTGGATACACAGAGAAGGTACACTTAACCCAGTCTGGGAGGAGATGTGGGTAGGCCAGGGAAGGCTTTTTTAAGTTTTAAGGGCAAGTGACACTTGAGCAGAACATATAAAGGATGAGTAGAAGTTTGCCAGGGAGACTGGCAGACATTCTAGACTGAGGGCGCAGCATGTGCAGGGGCAATGAGGCATGACAGAGCATGGCGTGTGTTGCAGTGGGGTTGACCTCTAGGTAGCTTGGTCAGTATGGCTAGAGCCTAAGACAGCTTTATCTCCCCAGCCAGCCTGGGAGCTCCTGAGAGGACCATGTCTTACGGTTCTGCAGGATCCTGGAGCACAGGGCTGGGTGCAGAGGGGAGGGCTTGGTTGGTATATTGGCTTTTAGGGGCTCAGGCAGCATTAAGATGTGGGCTTTTTAGTCTTTGAAGAAGTGGAGGGGGAAGCTGGCCTGTTTGATGGGCCCTGGGGCTATCCCACCCCACCTTGCCACCCCCTCCCCAACCTCAGTGTCAGCTCACCTACTGGTTCCCTCCCAGCTACAAGCCAGCCCCCTTCTTCGTCTTGGATGAGATCGATGCCGCCTTGGATAACACCAACATTGGCAAGGTGGGTGCAAGGAAAGTGGGACCTGGGTGGGAGGCCCCCACGTCGGAACTGGGTTTCAGGGAGCAACTCCTGAGTGCGCCCTAGCCGTTCCTGCTGCCTGCTCTCTGTGCCCGGGAGGCTGGGCCCAGGGTCATCCACACCGTGGTGGTCAGTAGCCTCCTCCTCTCAGCCTTTCTTTCCCCCACCCTCCACTCCCTACCCCACCCCCTCTGCCTCTGGTTGTGACTGGAAAACACAAGGGAGTGGTAGGGCTTGGGGATTGATAGGGCTTGAGCCCTGCTAAGTGCCTGGCGGCCCCTCCCACAGGTGGCAAATTACATCAAGGAGCAGTCGACTTGCAACTTCCAGGCCATCGTCATCTCTCTCAAGGAGGAGTTCTACACCAAAGCTGAGAGCCTCATTGGAGTCTATCCCGAGGTAGGGCGGGCCTGGCTCAGGAGCCAGCCCCACTCCCTGCCTGACTTCCCAGGGCAGGAAGGGAAGGCTGCAGTGGAGGGGAAAGGGGGCGGGGGAGCATAGGGAATCAGGTCCTGAACGGCCATCTGGGCTTGTTGGAGCCCTGCCCTGGAGGCTTAGCCAGCCCAGCCAGGCAGGGCCATTGCATTTGGGGACAGGTGGAAAGGCCAGGCAAAGGCAGCCAGACAGTGGAGAAAGGAGGAGAGTGCAGAAGTAGGCAGGGAGAGAAGGCACATGGGACTGAGCACATCCTCTCACACTCAGAGAGAACCATTGCCTGGGCTTTGGGCAGGTATGTAGGGAGGAGGGTTTAGGGCCCCTGGTCCTGGGGCACTAGACCCCTCTTAATTCTCTCCTTACAATTTTATTTTTCTTTTTCTCCCTCCTCCTTCAGCAAGGGGACTGTGTGATCAGCAAAGTCCTGACCTTCGACCTCACCAAGTACCCAGATGCCAACCCCAACCCCAATGAGCAGTAGCAGTAGTTCTGCCCTCCTGCCCTGTGTGGATCCCTAAGCTGCCCCTCTCCCAATCTCTGGATATTTGGCTCCCAACCTTCCCCTACCTCCTGGCCCTTTTTGGTGTAGTCATGGGATTTAGGCACTGCTGTCAAGCACGAAGAGGAACAGAGGTGGTAGTAGGCCTGGAGCAAAAATTCCTGAGCGACAGGGAGCATCCTGGCCTCTGGAAGGAGGTGCTGAGTTGAACAGGGCCATCTGTCCATTCCCCAACCCCCATCGGGCCTCCCCCTCATCACCCATAATCGTGGGTCCCTTGGGCCCCTTGCCCACTGTGTGTGTGGGTATGTATGTGTGTATATGTGTGTTAGCATGTGTGCATGTGAGTGTGTTTGTGAAATAATAAAAAGATATTGGAGACCTGTTTTAGAAGGAGCCTAGGCTGACTTTGATTCCAAGAGAGCTTAGGATGAAAGCACCCCAGAGCTAGGCAAAGGTACTCTGGATGTCATAGGAGTCTTAGGCAGTCACCTGAAACTGCCTTCATTCACTCATTTATGTATTCATTCATTTGTGTATTCATCAAACACATAACTGAACATCCTCTGTTTGTCAGGCTCTGTGCTTGGAATACAGAGTTAAGTCAGACATGATCTCTACCCTCCTGGTAAGGAGATGTAATGAGTTCATGAATTACTGTAGTTAGCTGAATGTCATATGTACTTTGAACTTGACAAGAGGACGATCACCTCCAGGCTTCCTGGAGAAGGTCACATTTGAGCTGGACCTTGACAAATTGGTAGGATTTGGTCAGGCACTAGGAGCAGAGCATTGGCTCTAGGGACAGATACTTATGGGTTCTGGTCCCACTTTTTATCACATACTAGTTGTTTGACCTTGGGCAAGTCATTTGACCTTTCTGTGCCTCAGTTTCCTCATCTGTAAAATGGGGCTAAAAATATTACCTACCTCATAGGATTTAATGATGTCAAGCTCCTCACTGGAGGCCTTATCCCTTCTTGGAGCCCACTAGGTGCCGACCCCTCAGAAAATAAGCTTCATACGTGGCCCCCTGAGGGCTTCTGATCCTAGCTGTTAGGGACAGAAGGAGCCTCCAAATCTGGGAGGTGCTGAATGCCCTGGTTACTGGGAAAGTTCTAGGGCACTGATGGGGTGTACCTGATAAGTGGAGGGCCTGAGGAAACCTATAGCTTCAACCATGTATGATAACCAGGTGCCTGGGCCTCAACCTGTGTTGTGAGGAAATAGGGGAGAGGTAGCCTGGACCACATCCTAGCCTAACACGGGTGAGGTTCCTTTTGGGAACTAACCTCGAGCTGTAAGGACCGTGCAGAGGCAGCAAAGCCTCGTGCGGTGAGTTCAGCCTTCACTCATTCACATAGTACCGTCAGACTTTTGTCTTATCCTAGGGTGAGGTTCCTTTTGGGAACTAACCTCATGAGCTGTAAGGACCATGCAGAGGCGGCAAAGCCTTGTGTGATGAGTTCAGCCTTCACTCATTTACATAGTACTGTCAGATATTTGTCTTATCCTAATTTGTATATTGCTTTTTTGCTTTTTAAAAGTTAAATCAGCTCTAATTACCCAAGTAATGCATGAATCCATCCTCCTCTTGGGAAATTAGATTGTTATAGATAAAGGTAGCCCCATTTGACTACCAGCTATTCCCCTTCCTGATCCTTCACCTCTTAATGGTTGTTATGTTTGTTGTACTTCCATCTAGACTTTGTTTTAATACTTTTACATACATTTATGAATTCATTGAAAAAATTGTGTGTTTGATGCAAATGGTATATTGAATTGTTCTGCAATTTGCTTTCTTTGCTTAACAATGTTTTTGAGATCTGTGCATGTTGCTAAATGTAGATCAATCCATCCTCTGTAAATTGTTGTATGGATTGTCATCATATGACTACCACATTTTACTCATTTCTCTTGTGATGAACATTAAGACTGTTTTCAGTTTTTTGCTATTACAAAATACTACACAGGAGCATCCCTATGCCTGTGTGAAGGCGTGTGTGTGAAAGTTTACCTAGGGTTGATTCCTAGAAGTGGAATTACAGAGTCATAGGATATTTATATATTTGTTTTTAATAGATGCTTCCAAGTTGCCCTCCTATACTATTTACTCAGTATTTTTCTTGAGGTGATCTGAGGTCTAACATTGTTATTTACATCAGTTTCATCCTGAGTAGTGAAATTCGTGAAATCATAGGTTTGATGTGTAATTATGTATTTTTCTAATACGTATTAAAAGGCATAACTATCAAAACGAAATAAATTTGTCTGTGTTTAACCAAAGAGGTCACATACCACCAGTGGTACATGTGCCATGATTTGGCAAATGCTGGCGTACATGGAAGAGCACAATTTGGGGGTCAGACTTGGTTCAAATTCTAGCTGTAGAAACTTGGGCAAGTTACTTCACCTCTGAGCGTCAGTTTCCTCATCTATAAAAGGAGGTGATGAACACCTACCTTGCAGCCGCAAAGGGAAGATTAAATGAAATAAATTTGAAGCAATTTGGCTGGCATCTAGATCACCACAGCCCTTTAAAGGTAGCCATTGCTATTCTCCCCACTTTACAGATGAGGAAACTGAGGCCCGGAAAGGGTAAGTGACCTATCTACCAGATAACAGGCTGGGTTTGAACCTAGGTCCTCTGAGTCATCCTAGTGCTTTCTCTACTATAAAGGTGATTATCAACCTTGGCTGTACATCAGAATCATTAATGAAGTTTTGTCTTTTTCCTTTGTGAAAAAGCAATATATACCTAGGTAAAAAATCAAATAGTACAAAAGGGCTTATAATGAGAAGCAGCAGTTTCCTGCTGCACCCCCACATCCAAAGGATGTGGAGCTCTTTAAAAATAAATTGTTCTGGTCCCGCCTCTGGAAATCAGATTCAGTAGGTGTGGATAATAACCTGGATAACTAACCCCTACCTCACAGGATGGAAAGGATTACATGAGATGCCTTGGGCTAAGGCCCTGGTACACAGGAACAGAAGTGCTACAAAGGAGCTTCGAGGACTTAAGTCCTGAGGATCCAGGAGGTGAGATGACTTGTCCAAGATTCCAGTGGTTTAGTAGCAGAGCCTAGACTTCCACTCGGATCTACTTACCCCTCATTCTTTCCTATCATGCCCCACCACCTCCTGTCATTGCAGGGCAACACATGTCAGTGAAGGCTGTGCTCAAGAGGCCAGACACCATGGAGTGTTTCCAAGAGCAAGCTGGATCTGAGTAGAATCCCTAGGGCTTGTTGGAAGAACTAGTACCAGTTTAATTCCCTTATCCTCTGGACCCAGTAACCTTTTTCTAGGGAGTTGAAGAGTACTCCACAACAGTATCTACCTTTAAATGGGCACTTCACCCTGGAAATCACAGTGTTGTGCACCAGAAACACAAAGATGAATCAAATCTTTATCCTTCCTTTAAGGAGCTCACTGTCTAGTTGGGGAGGTAATTTGTATTATAATAATAAATAGCCATTAACCATATGGTGTGATCAGTGCTCTGACAGGCACACAGGAGGAGCATGTAGGTTAGGTAAAGATTCAGGGAAGGCATCCTCTAGTTTAAGAGGTGACACCTGAACTGAGTCTTGAGGGACTGGTAGGAATTAGCTAGTTGAGGAAGTAGAAGGGATTTCCAGGTAGTGGAAATCGTATGCACAAAGACTGAAGGCAAGAAACAGCAAAGCAATTCAGAAATACTGAAGCATAAAGATTCCTGGGGTGGGGGAAGAGCAGCAAGTAAAGCCAGAGAGGTAGTCAGGAACTAGATTGGAAGAGGGTCATAAATGCCTGGCTACAGAGTTCAGACATGTTTTGTGGGACAGTGTGATTCCCAGACTGGCTGTACACCAGAAACACGTAGGGCATTCTGGGCCCCAACCTCTAAAAATTGAGTAAGTCCGGGGTGGGGCCTTGGAATCTCGAATGCTTATAAAGGTCACCATATGCCTAGGGTACAGCCAGATTTGAGAACTGTGGCTTGAAGGCAGTAGGGAAGCCATGAAACAGTGTTAAGCAGGGGGACTCCAGATCAGATGTGAATCTAACCTGTTTCTGGCCAGCCAGCCAGTGTGGAAATGAATTAAGTTAGATGTTTATGCCGTATGTGCCTGTGCCTGTAATTTCCCTGTTACTCAACCTCTCACACTATTATATTTGCTTATTTTGTGTCTGAATAAACTGTAAGCACCACAAAGATGGGCCTGGGGATATCTTGCTTATCAGCACATCCCCTGCAAAAAGCACAGTGCCTGACACAAAACAGGCACCCAGTAAAGTTTTTGAATGAATGAATGCATGAGTGAATGCATTTGCAAGGGAGAGAATGGACACAAGGAGATTAGTTAGGAAATTATTGAAAAGACCAGGAGGCCTACACTAGGGCAAGGGCCAGTAGGAATGGATTGGAGATGTTAAGGTGTTAAGAGAAGGTGATAAACTGGACTTGGTGACTGATTATTGGATGTGGAGGCTGACTGAGCAGATAGAATGAGTACCCCCCCATGAATAGCTAGGATTCCTACCCTATCCCAGTCTTCTCTCTCCTCATCCATCTCTGAATCAGAATCTCCTTCCAGCCTCCTCAGCAACTGGAATTTCTCTTTCAAGTTAGTTAACATTCTGTGTGCTGTGTGGTCTCTCACTTCCCCCCAGCCATTGATTCATTCATCCAATTCAATAAATCTTGGCTGAGCACCTCCTGTGTGCAGTGAGGCTCTTCCAAGCTAGGAGTCCAAGTCCCTCTTTCCTACCCCAAGAGATGTTTTTGAGGGCTTTCCCAGGTAAGACATCCCCTATACAATAACATAGTGAGATGCCCAAAATGTCAGACCTGTATGGAAACTTTGAGACTTTGCCCAACCCCCTTCCTGTGACCCTCAGAGGGGAACTAACTTCCCAAGGTCCCACTGCTAGGAAGTGTTGGGGCCAGAACTGGACCTAAGTTCCCTTTCCATATTGTCTCTAGAGCCTTGATCTTGATCTATCCCATCGCAGATCAGGACAGGCAGGTGTGGTCAGGGAGAAGGTGGGGCTTAGGTTGAGCCTTGAAGGTCAGTGTACTGGACAGGCAAAACAAGATGCTTGCCAATTACACTGCCCCCTTCTGGAAACCCTCAGCAAACCTGCCATGCCCACAGTCTCTTCTAAGGGGTTTCTTTAGCATAAGTTGCCATGCTCTGTACCATGTGACCTCACAAATCTTGGCCGCAGATGGCTAGATTGGGATAGTATCTGACTTAAGGGCAACCAATCTCTAGGCTGGCCAGCAGCCTATTAGGTGGACTGGTGTAAGGACTCTACCTCATAGGGGTGGCATTATCAAATGGCAAATGCATGAAACAATCAGACCTTTCAGGGAGGCTGAATGTGAGGCGTTAAGAAGAAGTGAACAATTAATTAGAATTTAATGATGAGGGGTGGCTAGAAACTAAAACAGCAAAAGCAAAGAGAAAGCTGCAGAAACCATAAGTGAGCAGAGGTCATCAGACATTTGTATCATGAGATCATGGGGCCACAAGGTAACAGAAGCCATGAAGCAGCAAGGCAACAATGGGCCAAAAGGACACAGAAGCCATGAAGCAGTAGGAGCCATGAGGAACAGAAACCATGGGACAAAACAGATCCATGAAGCAGCAGAAGGCGTGAATATACAAGATCCATGAGGCAACATAAGTGATGAGACTGTAAGAGACACAAGATAGCCGGAACCGTGTGGCAGCAAGGCAACAGGAATCAAAGAGGCAGCAGGAGTTACAGCTCAGAGAAGCTGTGAATTAATAGGAACTGAAGCCCCAAGAGCCATGAAGCTGCAGGAGCCAGGAGGCCTAGAAGCTGTGAGGCAGCAAAAGCTACAGGGTAGCAACAAGGGGAGCAGAAAGAAGTTAGTCAGTAGCAGTAGGAGGAGTATAAATACAGCCAGAAAGTAGTTGAGTCACCATTTTGGGAAGCACTAGAGAAGGGAGCAACAGATGCCTGCAGCTGAGGGGGTGACAAGATAAGCCAGGCTCTAGAGCTGCTTTGGATTATGAACCATTTTCAAGTTTCTGTTCTTCCATGAGGCTGCCTGTGTAGCTGTTCTTGTCTTCCTTATTTCCCTGTGAATGCTTCAATAAATCCCCATCATTAACTTGAGTGTGTCTTTGTTCCTTGTAATCTAAAAGAGGTTAACACTGTGCTGTGCTGTTTAGATGGGTGGAAGAGCAGGGCAGAAGGTCTTCCTGGTGGGTTTGAAGCAAGACACGGCAGTGGGAATTCACTCATTCTTTCTTTCATGCCCTTACTGGCACAGGCACTTTTCATTCATTTACTGATTGGCTTGCTTTTCTCACTCATTCATCCACTCATCATTCATTCTCTTATGTATGCACTAACTCATAACTTCATTCACTTATTCATTCATGCATTTGCTCATTTGTTCTTTCCTGCTTTCACTCATGCATTATTTTTCCATCCATTCGTTTAGCAAGCATATGTTGAATTCCTGCTGCATGTCAGGCCCTTTGCTGGGTTCTGGGGATAAGATATACTCCCTGCCCTCCAGGAATTCAGTTTAATTGGGGACTCAGATAAGTAAGCAGTTAAGTGCACTAAACGTGGCAGATGATATAACAGAAGTCTAGATGAGGCAAAGTGAGCATGTAGGAAGCATTGGATGGTTTTCCCTGGGGTGGGGTGGGTTGGAGGGAGTACTCAGGAAAGCCTTTATAGAGGATGGGGCACTTGAACTCTTGAAAGAGGAATTAGTGTTTACCATGTGGAAAGAGAGGAAAGAACATTCCAAGCAGAGGAACTGCCTAAGCAAAGTTATATGAAGAGTGGAAATGCATGGGTTTTAGGGGGACTGGGCATTGTCCCATGCAGTGGGATAAATGGCAGAATCCAGGCAGTCAAGCTTAGCTTTGACTCTATGAGCAATGGGAAGCTGTAGAAGGGTTTGAAGTAGGGAAGTGACAGAGTCAGATTGGTATTTAGGAAGATCACCCTAGTAGCTGGTGTGGAAGAAGGTTGGGGGCATGAAACACTGACCTAAATAATGTACTTGAAGAAAGCACATTTAGGTGTCATAATTAGAGGCATGAATGAAAATATATGGGAGCCCCCAAGGAGATAGAGAAGTTCTACCGGGGGACAAGGAAGACTTGGAGAAGGTGGAATTTGAGCTGAGCCTTAAAAGGGAGAGAATTTCAACTGTTGGAGATCAGGAGGAAGGGCTTTCCATGCCTGGGAGACATGAAAACAAGCAAGGAGGTGGGAGTAAATGTATCCTGTTTGGACTAACAAATATTCCAATTTGACTGGAGCAGAAGCTGCATTTAAGGAAAAGGCAGGAAGGAAGACTGCAAGGTGTCCAAAACTTTATTATATCCTCCTGCAGTAGGTCTGGAGAGAAAAGGGAATTTGGGGGGAGGGTGGGTCATGGGCTGGAGTGTCTTTTTTTTGTGCTTTTTAAAATTAATATTTTTCTCAAATGTTCATTTAAAATAGAAGTAATACACGCACCTTATTTAGAAAAACCAGTAAACTCAAATCAGTACAGGACTTATAAAAAGCAAAAGTCTACTGCCCCACACATCTGCAACCCCACTCTCACTCTCACTTTTAGCAACCACTTTTAGTTATTTCTCCTGATTGTTATCTCCATACCTAAATAATATGTGGGCATTTTAAAAATCATCCATTTCAGACATTACCTGTTGATGTCCTGCTGTGACAGATAAGGATTTAGATCATTTACACCAACTTCAACTCCTGCCCTTCCTGCTTCTGGTATAATTTAGTTTCTCTATTGGTTAGCTTTCTGAATTTAAGTAACACATTTATTTCTTGTTCCATGAACTAAAGACAGTATTTCTCAACCAGAACTTTGTTAGATGAGAGAATATCTTTCCTATAGCCCTCTTCCTCACCATTAACCTCCCAACTTCTATCATCTGGTCTTTTATATTGTCAAAGATGATAACATTGAATGCTGTCCTGTAATCATAATTGAGTTTTTTGGTGTTTTGTCTACAGTTTGATTCTAAAAGTTGAAAAGCAATAAACTGTTAATATGACTATGTAAATATTCATTGCAGACCCACATCACGTACTTTCATAATTTTTTCCTTGTAGTAGCTTTTTCTTTTTCCTGAAGTTTCTAATTCTTTTTTTCTCTTTCACTATTTTTACTTTATCATAGATTACTTTTTTTTCTTTTCAAAATCTCTATTACATTGGGAATTTCATCAAGTCTGTTTTTGCCCATCAGGAAACCTTCTTCTCGGAGCCCTTCATCTCTTTTTCAGATATGGACTAGTTGCTTTCTAAGGCCTGATGCATAGTTGTCATCTTGGAACTTCTGCTCACTGCTTTCCATATAAGCTTCTCCACTGCTTATATCCACTATTTACTGGTTCCCAGGGTTTCTGTTTTGTTTGCTTGTTTGTTTTTCCCATTGTTTTGATGGAGCACATTCTTAAGTAACTTTCTCAGAAAGGTTATGTAAGAAGTAGACTTCTGAGTCTTTGCATGTCTGAAAGTATTTTTATTCCATCCTCACATATGGCTATAAAATTTGAGGTTCAGTGTCATTTTTCTCTCAGAACTTTGGAGGCATTGCCTCACTGTCTTCTAGCATTCAGTTTTGATTGATATCTGAGTCTGATATCAGTCTGAATCTCATTGCTTTATAGGTAACTTTCCTCATTGCTTTTTCTCCTCTCCTTCCAGGACCCCAATGGCACAAATGTTAGATCTTTTTAACAGTTTCACAAGTCCCTGAGGCTCTGTTCATTTTTTTCCTCCAGTCTGTTCTCTCTCTGTTTTCCAGACTGGGTAATTTCTATTGTTCTATAATATCTTAAAGATCACTGATTCTTTACTCTGTCCTCTGCATTTTGCTGTTAGCCCATCTTTCGAGGTTTTTATTTTGGTTTTTGCATTTTTCAGTTCTAAAATTCCCACTTGGTTCTTCTTTATATCTTCTATTTCTTTGCTGGCAGTTTCTACTTTTTCATTTGTATTAAGCATGTTCCTAATTGTTGAGGCATTTTTATGATAGCTCCTTAAAAACTCTTGTCAGATAATTTTAACATCTCTGTCATCTTGGTGTTGGTATTTATTGAGTATCTTTTCTCATTCATGTTGAAATGTTCCTGGTTCTTGGTATGATGAGTGATTTTCTATTGAAACCTGGGCATTTTTGATATTGTATTATGAAACACCAGATCTTATTTAAATATTCTGTTTTAGCTTGCCTCCTCAGACACCACTCTGGCAATGGAAGAGGGGACACTACCTCATTACTGCCAGGTGGGCATGGAAGTCCAGGTTCCCCCTGGTCTCCATTGATACCACAGGGGAAGGGTTTCCTTGTTCCTGCTAGGTGGGGGTAGGAGTTCCAGCTGCCCAGGCAACCTTCTCTGACATCATCCCAGTGGGAAGGGAGAAGGGCGACTGGTTATAGCCAGTGAGGGTAGAAATCTAGGCTCCCCTCTTGGCCTTTGCTGGTGAGGTGGGAATTGGGGCACAGTTTTCTTCTGTGGTATTTGGCTAGAGTAGAGCAGTTATTATCTAATTGCTGGCTTCTCCATCCCTAAGTCTGGGATATGTGAGGCAAAAAACAAACTCAGGGAACTCATCACCATGCCACTCCTCTGCTACCAAGTTCCCTACCTGATTTGCCCCCTTCTCTCCACCTTTCAGAATCTTATGTTTATATATAATGTCCAAGGATTTTAGCTGTACTTGGTGGGAAGAATAGGGAAAAGTACATCTACTCCATCCACCCTTCCTCCTGTTATTTTTTAAGAATTTTATTCTTTTTTAAAAAATTTTTAATAACTTTTTTCTTTTGGCAACCTGGCAGCATATATTCAGGTTGCCCTGAATATACACTCCCCAGAATTTTATTTTCAGTGTTCTAAAAGTTCATAATTATGTGTTTCAGTTTGGGGTCTTTTGTCATTCATTGTGCTGGACATTTGTTACATCCCTTCATTTTCAATTCCTTTAACTCTGGAAAATTCTCATATTATTTCTTTGATATATTCCTCTTCTCCATTGTCCTTGTTCTCTCCTTCTGGAAATCATTTGATAGTCACATTTGAAATTTCCAAGTATTCATTCATGTTCTCTTTTCCTTTCTTTTGCATCCTATTCTTGTTTTATGGATGCACTATCGTCTCAAATCTCTCTGAGGATAATGGAGATATTTTTATATTTCTTCTGTTCTTTGAAATATCTATTTCATTTGAGGTTTTTTTTCCCTTGTTTACTTATTTTGGTCTCTTTCTTTCAAGTTGCAGTCTTTTCTCAAATGCCTGGTGATCCATGGTTGTTTGCTGATATTTGAGAACATAGGAATAAAAACCTGATTGGAAGCTCTGTGTATGGGGGCAGGGCTAGGCAACTGGTGGCCTTCCTTTAGGATGACTGGAGGAGAGCTGACTGCTATGCTGCAGAGTCCCAGAATGCTAAGGTCTTTTCTCTGAGGTGGTTCAATTTCCTTAGAGAGGAACCTTCTGATTTTTGCCTAATAGGTAGACACCTGGCTGTTGTGAATTGTGCACAAGGGGGTGAATCGGCAGTTTGGTATGCAGCCTTCCAGTTAAATGCCCTGTTTTCAGCCCCACTTCTCACTCCCACCCTTCATCATACGTGGCATTGTCAAGACCCAGGACACTCGAGGCTTCTGCAGAGAAAGATCGACTCCTTCCTTACTGGCATCACCTCCATGCATACTCCAGGCTATGGCTCCCTCCACCATGCTTCATCAGTCACCATTCCTCCATCTACTTCCTATCTTCCAGAAATTGGTTGAACTCTCTCTTTTGCTGATGGACCTGCTCCCATTCTCTTCATCATTGTGTTTTTATACCCCTTTTTATTCCTTTATGATCATTTTAGCAGGGTCTCAGGAGGAAGTGGAGATAAACATGTGGTAAGTCTGTTGTCTTGACCTGGAAATCTACTAGTCTGCTTTTAACTGTTTGTTTTTTTGTTTTTCTGGTAATTATCTTCATATCTCTAAATAATATGCAGATTTTTCTATTTATAAACTTATTTATCAATTTGTCACAATCTATGGACTTCCTGCTATTTATACTACCCAAATGCCCTCTTCCCATGCCCCCAATATAGCCATGTCACTAATTATACATCCTCTATTCCTTACCTTTGTACTTTTAACTTATACTTTCTCTTTCTATCTCTTAACTTCTGTCATCTGTACTTTTACTTTTATATTAACAAGGTTAATAATAGTTACATTCTGTTCTGTAACCATAATTAAGTCATCCATACTTTGCCAATAAGTCATTCTAAAAGTTTAACATCAATAAAGTGTTTATGCTATTATGATGATGTAAATATTGTTCCACAAAGGTCCAATTAGTGTACTAGGATTACATTTCTTTTCTTATACAGTTTTTTTCCCTTGAGTTTCTAATTGTCTTTCTTTTTTTCTTTGCATTGTCTGACTTTATCCCCTTCTTAAGTTATTCCAAATTCTCAAGGAAAGTATAAAATCATTTGAATCCCCTTTTTTCCCAGATACCTTCTTCCTGGAGCCCTCCGTCTTCCTGTTCCAATTTGGACTGATTGCTCTATAGGCCTGCGGCACAGCTGTCATCCTGGGACGTCCCTTCATTACTCTTCTGGGTGGACCCAATCTTTCTTAGACCCCTTATCTTTCTCTTTCTTAATTTACTCCCTTGTAGTGGACATTGTGGTTGTTCTGCAACATCCATTCCACTCCTCCCCCATTGTATAAAAACTAAGAGATTTGAATAGGATTGACCCCACCACCAGCTCTAGGTATAGGCCTTGATTGGTATAAACTGATCTGAGTAATTTCACCCCCCTAGCCACAGTGATGATTGGTTCAGGGATGATCCAATCACAGTGAGGCTTAGGACTTTTGTTCAACTTTTGAGGGAAGAGGTGGCCTGCCTTCCCTTGGATATGAACAAAGAAGCATGTAGCCTTGTTGCTGCTGTTAGCCATCTTGTGAACATGTGGAAGGCCTACCTGAGGATGGAGCTGAAAAATGGAGGAGGCAGAGCCAAGAGAATCACAGAGAAATGGAACCATATTCCTCATCATACAGTGCCTGAAGTCTCCCTGCCTATGGACTACTCAGTTAAGTAAGCCAATAAATTGCATTTACTATTTAAGGTAGTTTGAGTTGGGTTTCCTATTGCTTGCACCTGAAAGCATTCTAATTTATGTTTTTGGTTGTCTCCTTTGGAAAGGGGATGAGTATATGTTTGATTATATGAGTTGTATTTGCACTATATTAGGTGGAAGCATTTTTTTAAAGCATTAAGTATGGGAGGAAGGGTATATGTGGATGTTGGACAACCAAAGGAGTGAACTATAGTGCTCCCTAGTATCTAAATCCCCATGCTGTTTTGGGGGATTGCCCCCTAGTGGGAGTCTTGGTAGGAGGCAGAGCCCCACTTCCTACTGTGGAAACTAAAGGTGGTCAAATACTTCCTTTGCCTGCCCACCAGGCAACAAGGGCTGAATACTCTGTTCATGGCTTGAATCTGGAGCCAGCAACACAAAGAAGCCAGGAATGTACAAAATTGACAGAAGGATGACAGATTAGGAGAATATATGTATAATGTGCAAAACTGACAAAAGATTAATAAATAGATAGTAGTAGAGGTTGTTTGTTGAAGTGTTATTCGTGGTAGTGAGGAATTGGAAGCAACCCAGGTGTTCATCACCATGGGACTGGATAAGCAAACTGTCATATATTCGTAGGATGGGAAACTATAAAACAATTAAAAGTAATAAGGTAGATTTACACATAGCCACATGGATAGGTCTCCAAAACCTAGTGCTGAGTAAAAAAAGTAAGAAACAGAATGAGATTTATAGCATAATACTATTTATGTAAATAACATTGTATATTTTCACAGATATGCACATACCTAAACAAACATATGAAAGATGGATTGAAAGGTACACACATTAATTACACTAGAGAGGCTCAGTAAAATGGGCAAAAGAATGGGAGTGTGGATAGGGACTGATGGGGAAAATAATAATAAAATGAAGTAAAAGAGCAGCCTTCAGTGGACTAGTGATAATAATGTACCGTGAATTGAAGATTATGATTAACTCAACCCTGACGTCCACAACAAATAAACCAAAATAACAGACATGAGAATGGTTAGAGCGCTCCTTTGCAGTAGCGTGTGATGATAGGGCAAGGTCCACTGGTAGGAGCAGTGAGGGTAATAGTACCAGGAGCCGCCTTCTAACCAGGCTTTTCCTATTGTGGAACCTTAGCTGTGGTTCCTCCTGCCTGGCCTTTCTAGTTACTGCCCCATTTTCTCAGCCTGATTCTCCACACTTCTGTGAGCTACCCGATAACTTCACAATAAATTCCTTTTCTGCTTAACTAGAGTCCACTTCTGTTACTTGCATCCAAGAATCCTGACTGATACATCATGCATTTTGTTGAAGAACATCCTGAAGTAATTTCCTGAGAAAGGTAAATTTTGGCATCTTTGCATGTCTAAAAATGTAGTTGTTGTTTTACTTCTATCATATTTGAATGATAGTTTGGCTTTAGAATTCTATGTTAGAAACAATTTTTCCTCTGAATTTTCAGGGTATTGCTTTTAACATGTAGTGTTGCTGCTTAGAAGTCAGATACTAATATTATTCTCATTCCTTTGCTGGAAACCTGTTTTCCCTACCTCTGGAAGCTTACATTTTTTTTCTTCATACTTCGTGTTTTAAAATGTCACAATGATGTGCCCAGAAATGTGTTTTCCCCTCATCTGTTTTGCTGGGCACCTGGTAGGTAGGCCCTTTCAATTTGATGACCCATTTCTCTACTCTGAGAAATCACTGTTTTATTTCTTTGCTAATTTTCTCTGTTCTTCCTAGAACTCCTGTTAGTTGGATGTTGGATCTCCTGGATGGTTGTCTTTGTCTCTTTATTTTCTCACATATTTTCCATGTCTTTGGTTTTTTATTCTATATTCTGGGACATTTTCTTGACTTTATCTTCCATTGGACTCTTTCATTTTGGCAGTCATTTTTAATTTCTAAACATTCTTTCTTATTCTCCAAAGGTGCCTTTTTCATAGTATCCTTTTCTTATTTTCTTTTATGGATGCAATATCTTCTGTGTGTGTGTGCTTAATAGAACTTAACTTTGCCGGAGTCTTGTGGATAACAGAAGATAATTATCAGTCCAGAAAGGAAAATTTTCAATGGATACCAGACATTATCTCTCCAAGAGAATGTCACTCCTGCCCGTCTGAGGGAGGCTGCCTACTGGCTGTCCCTTTCCATAGCCCCCAACTCTGATACCATGTGTGGGAAAGACTATCTTCTACTAACTGTATGGTTTCGGCCACATGCTCCCTACCTGCAGTCCAGATCTCCAGCTCTCACCTTGGCATCAGAGAGTGGAGGTCATTTTTCCATTCCCCGCTCCCAAGCCAACTGTATTTCCTGCTTCAGCATAACACTCCCCCATATCCGTTTTCTTTCTGGGGTGTTCTAACACCTGCCCTACAGTGGTGACCTCAGCCCCATGGCCCACAAGAGGCCATCACAAAGGTCAGCAACTATATGTCACAGAGTGGATCGTTTTTAAAGTTAAATAACAATATTTGTAGTGGGACCAACAATCTGGTTTCATTCATTTTTACAGTGTTTCCTCCAACAGGAGTCAACGGCAATTAAAGCCTGCATGTCTCCTGATGTGGTCCCAACTGAGTATCTTCTGTGAGCAAACGCCTGGGAAAAAATATGTACACACATCTCTAAAGAACAAATAATAATTTTCAGTGACAGTCTAGTCCAAACCCATGCTTAGAATAAAAAATTAACTGAGTGGAAGCATAATACTGTTAAAGTACACCCAGATGATGTCACTACACAGAACATTTACGATTTTAATCACAGTGGATGATATTTGCTGCGTGCTCACTCTGAGCACTTACACTTGAGTTACCTTCGTTTATAAGGAAGGCTCCAAGGTGTCATTCGCCCAGGGTTACAGAGCTAATAAATGGCAGACAGGAAATTGCACCAGGACTGTCTAACCACAGTCGACCCATGTAACTGCTACACACAGCTGTCCTGGTTTCCACCAGCCACATTCAGGTTAATAGTGATAGCACAATTTTCTCTAAGATCAGTGGGGTGGATACCTGAGATACCTAAGTCTAAGTAAAGAGCCTATTCTGGTAAGTCTGCTACCAAGATGAATTGATGCCCTTTGCTCTGGAGATAGAAAACTATTATCAGCTTTTTTTTTTTTTTTTTGAGACAGGGTCTTGCTCTGTCGCCTGGGTTAGAGTGCAGTGGCATCATCACAGCTCATTGCAACCTCCAACTCCTGGGCTCAAGTGATCCTCCTGCCTCAGCCTCCTGAGTAGCTGGGACTACAGGTGCGCACCACCACGCCTGGCTAATTCTTGTAGAGATGGGGTTTCACCCTTGTTCAGGCTGGTCTCAAACTCCTGGCCTCAAGCAATCCTTCCGCATCAGCCTCCCAAAGTGCTAAGCTTACAAGCATGAGCCACCACGCCCAGCCTATCAGCTTTTATTTTTAAGATGTTTTTTTCATAGAAACCATAACAGTTTATTTTTTAATTGTTATTTTTTATCAAAGGAATACATACACATAGTTAAAAAGTAAAACAGTGCTAAAGGATGCCTAATAAAACCCTGCAGTATCCTGCCCCGCTCCTTCCCACTGCATGTCCTAAGGCTACTACTTCCAACTCTGTTAGCTGTTTCTTTGGCATTTACCATTCCCAAACCCCTTCTCCCTTGCCACCTCCCACTCAGAGGCTGAAGAGTCAGATACTGTCTTAGCCTCCCTTGCAGCTAAGGATGGCTATATGACCCAGCTATGGCCAATGAGATGTTTGCTGGGTGAGCAAAGAGACACACATAGCTGACGCTGTCCTCTTCCTTCTTCTTTCTTCCTTGAATATAGTCATACTGTCTGGAGCTGTGACAGCCATCTTGTGACCATGAAGGAATGAGCACAAGGATGAAGACAGCATGTTAAGGAAGAAAGAAAGAGCCCAATTCCTTGATGGCATCACTGAGCAGCTGAACCCATACCACACTTCCTGTTTAAAAATAAATAAAGCCATATGTGTTTAAGCCATTGTCAGTTGGGTTTTTTGTTCCTTGTAGCTGAAAGGATTTTTAACTGATGGACCACTATGATTTGAGACATCTCTTGCATATCCTTATGGTAGAAGAGGATTTACCTTTTTTTGGTCCCCTCCACACACACCCCTACATTCCCTCCCTTCATTCTTCCAATATGTTTATATCCCAGTTCCTAGTAAATCACTAGTCACTGCAGAGCTAAGAAGTATACTATAATTACCATTTTTTTCCATTTTTTAAATATTCCTGGTTTTAATAATTGCTTGGGTTTTTTTCCACTTGAAATGTGCCTAGCCTTAGTTTCTCCCATTAGTTTCATCAGTTCATTCATAAACCTATTAGCACATTTTTTCATAAATGCTCAAACCTATCAGCCATTGATTTAAGAACTCAATATGAAGCTGACTGGGAGCTCTGTGTAAGGGGCAGGGGTTTGTTAAGTTCACCATTAGACTTCCCTTTTTTTTTTGAGACAGGGTCTTGTTCTGTGCCTGGGCTAGAGTGCAGTGGTGTCATCATAGCTCACTGCAACCTCAAACTCCTGGGCTCAAGCCATCCTCCTGCCTCGGCCTCCCAGAGTGCTAGGCCTCCCAGAGTGCTAGGATTACAGGCATGAGCCACCGCATGGCACCCCACCTAGACTTCCCTTTGAAGTGACTGGGTGGGGACCTGCACAATCTGCCAGAGGACCTCTAAGTGCAAAAAGTGGAAGCTTTTGCTCTGGGACTGTTTGATTTCTTTGGAGAACCCTCTGGTACTTTGCTAGGGTGTAGATGCTTGGCTCTTGTGGTTTCTACCCACGAGCATGGGGGAGGTAAAGGGAAGGTAGGGGGAGATAAACTGTTCCAATACACACTTTCAATTATCCCCTGTTTGAGGCTGTACATCTCGCTGCCACTGTTATGTTGCCTTTTCTGCACCTCTCCAGGGTTTTGCAGGGTGGATCAGCTCTTTCCTGGTGGATCCCCTCCCATGTGTCACCATGCCCATGCCTTTCCCAGCCCTGCTTTCTCTGTTACCACCCCTCCATCCCCTTTCTGCTTGCCAGAAAGTTGATGAAATCTCTCCCCCATTGATGGGAACTCCTCCAGTTTTCTTTGGAGTTGTGGGTTTATACCCAAATGACTCTTTTACTCTTATTTTATGAAGTCTTAGGAGTTAGAGGAGACAAATGCATTCCACCTTCTTGAATGGAAGTTAAAATCTAAATTTTTAACTGCTCCATATTATCTGGATACACCAAGTCTGTAGACCAACATCTGTGAACCATTGGTAATGGAAAAAGCCTGGGTTTGGGAATCTCACAGATTTGAGTTTGAATTCTGACTCTCTGACATCCTTACTCAACTCACATTCATGGGCCTCACTTTTCTTCTCTATAAAATGATGTTCCAGGTAAAATACAATCAGTCCCAGGTAGAATAATAATGTCTATCTGATAGAGTTCTGGAAAGATTTCCTTGGATGCTGTATGTAAAGCATCCAACACAGGCTCGGCATACAGTAGGTGTCAAAAACAGGAGTGATCACTTTTTAATGGGAGCAAGTGGCAAATGTGATTGGAAAGATCTGAATCAGGTTTTCAGAGGGCCTGGAATGCCAGGACTTATTGTGACACTGAGGAATCTTGGCAAGCTTGTGAGCAGGGCAGTGACTTGATCCCAAAGAATTCATCGGATTGTTCCCTCAGTCTGGTCTGGGGAGGGAGCGAGAAGCCCTTGGCCCAGCAGCTCTTGGGTTAAAATCTTCGTCTGCATCTGAGTTATTTGTAACCCGTTGTCATGGCAACAAGTTTGGCAAGCGAGCCAGTGCTGCAAGCTCCTGACAGTGCGGAGGGGAGGGCAGTGGGAGAAGACAGAAGATTTGGAAGGGAGGGGGGGTGGTCTGTGACCAGCGCCTCACTTTCCTCTGATTTGTCTGAAGCTTTCAGCTGGAGACGAGGGTGAGCATCCTCTAGGGAGAATCATTGGACGCTGGAAACTCTCCTCCCCAATCTCCTGATATTTCAGATGTGAAAATAGGGCCAGAGAGGTCCAGCAGCTGGCTCAAGGCCACGCAGCAAGTCAGGGACGGAGACAGAACTAGACTTTTTAAAAAGGAGCTCAGGGTCATAGAACAAACCTGAAGGGGACCTGTGGAAACATTTTGTCTACCTCCGCACCAACACACACATGCCTTTTGTTTTTCTTGTTCACATGAGAAACCTGGGCCCCAGAGTGGTTTAGAACTGATTTAGCTTCACAGAGCAATTCTGGTGCTAACTTGAGATCAGAACCCAGAGGCCTCGGGCCTCCCAAGCCTGGGTACTTCCTGAAATAGTGGCAATCTAGGATTCATAGTTCAGAGAAACCCCTCTCTGCTGACTGCCAAGATAGGAGGGCCTCCCAGGGTAAGATTGATTTGACTGCCTTGGCTTTTGACCCCCCTCAAATCCAACACGCATGTGTTCATTTCCCCTCTCCCCATGCCCCTTTCATCTGCGTGTGTGTGTGTCCTCCTGCCTGCCACATCGCTGTTGCACAAATAGCACCCTGGCCCCACCCCACCCTGGACCAAACACACCTGCCCCATGCCTCCCTGTCCCTATCACCCACAGGGGTAGGCACTTCTTGAATATTCTCTTATGTAATTCAATCCTCCCAATTATCATTCTCTGTCTCTCAATTTAGCAAGTGGAAACCTAAAGTACTAGAGAAAGATAAACTGACCCAAAGTCACATAGTGAGTCAGCCTGGATCCCTCATCCTCATGATCCTCCTCAGAAAGGTGTTTCTGCCCATTCTATCACATACAGATTTCTCAGCCCTCAGAGTTCCTCCAGCACTTATCTTTGTCTTAATGACCCCCTTAAACTTGTGCAATACGTTTCCTCTGTGTCCTCTGCCTTATGTGCAGCCTGAACTCCTCTTCTCTCCGCATAGCTGATCCTTCACCGAGTTCAGTTGATTTTCTCCTTTGTCTGTGAAATCTACCTTCTTTCCTCATTCTCTGCCACTGCCCTGCTCCAATCTCAACATCCCTCACATGAATGTCCCCAAATCTACTCTCTGGCTTCTAGACTGGCCATCTTCAACCTAATATTCTGCACACCAGCAGTGAGAGGGCATCGACACAACAGTCAGCACATCCTTTCCTTCAATGACACCCCATCCCCCACAGGATAAAGATCTAGCTCCTTGTTTGGTAGTTGAAGCCCTCCACAGTTCTGGCCCCTGCCAAACCTCTAGAGCCTCTCATCTCTTGCCACTCTTGGCCTCACACGCTGTGCTCTGACCACTGACCTATAAGTGCTTTCTAGAATGAACCAGGCCTTTTCTTTTCTAGGTGTCTTTGCAATGTCTTCTGCATGGAAGGCCCTTCACATTGACTCCCCAGACCCAGTGAACTCAGCTGTTTGAGTGTTACTTCATCCATGCAGCCTACCTTGGTTCCCAAGTTGGATTGGATCCTGTCATCTGGGTCCCACAGTCCCCAGAGCTCCCCTCTGCCCTCCCACATTGTGGAACTGATGTCTGGGGCTCTCTCTGCTGTCAGATCAGAAGCTCCCTGAGGGCAGGGACTCTGTGTCTTCAGCAAAGCCCAGCACCTGGCCGGTCCCAGAGGAAGGGTCAGAGAATAGTCATTGACTAAATCCAGGTACATGAATGGTTGGATGACGAATGAAATTTGGGTTCAGTTCTGTGATTGGGCACTCTTGCCCAAGAGGGGCTGCTAGACATCACTGGTTGCCTGGCAGTTTCCTCTCTGCCGTGGGGCGTGGTTTACCTGTGAGGGGGCGTGGTTTGGGCCAGCTGACGCAGGGTACGGGGGCCGAGCAGCCCAAACCAGCCACGTATTGAGCAAGGAGGCGTAGTGGAAGAGAAGAAGGTCCAGATGGAAAGTGGGGGTCCTTCTGAGGTAGGTGCTATTATTTCCCATCTTCCTTATAGGTAAGGACATTGAGGCTCAGGAGACTTAGGTGACTTGCCAAAGCCACACAGCTAAGTACCGGTATGGTGGGACTCCAACTCTGATCAACTCCAAGTCACTTTCTACATTGTCCCGGCCTCTCACAACATTCCCTTTGGCCAACAGGGTAGTTAATGGTGGAGTCGTACCTTGAACCTGGGTCTACGAAAACAATTGTTAAGGTAGAAGAGAGAAGAAATCATATTTCGAACGCCTACTGTGACCTTGTGCAGTGCGTGGCCTGGAGCTAGAATGCCAGGCTAGACAGGGCAATTTCTGTGTGTGTATTTTTTTGTTTGTTTTTTTGTTTTTGTTTTTGTTTTTTTTAGAGAAGGGGATCTCGCTATATCGCCTAGGATGGTCTTGAACTTCTGGCCTCAAGCAAGCCTTCTGCCTCCAGAGTAGATATTAAATATATATATATTTTTCAAATTTTTCTGATGCTAAAAGTAAAATTCATTAAATATATTTAAATGTTTGTCTTTGGGGGAAAGGGGAGTGGGAGTAGGGTGTGGGAATACTGGGGAATAAATAAAATGAACAAACAAAAGGAATCAAGAGAGGAACCTTGAATGAACTAATGATGATAATGTGCCTGATCTGAGGAGCATGAGTAACCTCATCCTCTGCCCAGAAGTTCTAAAACAACAAAGTAAACCCCCATCCCCCCAAAAGTACTGCATCTTCATTAATGAAAATTTAGGGAACAAAAGACATCCTATCATCCAAACACAACCAATATTGGCATCTTGGTGTATTTAGGCTTTATTCTAGGCCCCAAAAACCATATTTGGGATCATGCTGTATGTTCAATACACACTGCCATTTTCATGTAAACATTTTCCATTAAAATTCTTTGTAAACATCACTTAAATGGCCACAAAATATTCCATTGAGTGGATATACTTACGGAATTCTTTTCTGCGTGGGTTTTGGCATTTCTTTTATTATTTCTTCTTGCTTTTTTTAGATTTGTTTGGCCAGGTTTGAGATTTGATTTTCTCTGTGCCTTATTTTGGGAGACAACATGAAGAGAGATTGTTGTTTTAGAGAAGTAAGGAAAGGCAGGGTAGGCTTTTGGGAAGCAGTACTATTTGAGAGGAACCTTGGAGTATGCAACACACGCACAGGATAAAACCTTGAAACAACACAAGGTATACAGTGAAAACCAAGTCTCTTTCTCTGCCCTCCCACTCAGTTCCTCAGTTCCCCACTGCGGCTCTCCACTGTTATCACTTCCTGGTAGGGCCTTTGTATGGCTATTCTAAGACTGAGAGAGAGAGAGAGAGGAGAGAGAGAGAGAGAGAGAGAGAGAGAGAGAGAGAGAGAGAGAGAGAGAGAGAGAGAGAGAGAGAGAGAGAGAGAGAGAGAGAGAGAAGAGAGAGAGAGAGAGAGCGAGAGAGAGAGGAGAGAGAGAGAGAGAGAGAGAGAGAGAGAGAGAGACTATGTTTTTTGTTCTTTTAAACAGCTTTATTGAGATATAATTCACATACCATATAATTCATCCCTTTAGAATGTAGAATTCAATGACTGTATATCCATAGAGTTGTACAACCATCACCACAATCAATTTTAGAATAATTTCATTACTCCAAAAAGAAACCTTATACCCCTTAGCCATCACCCCCCAGTGCCCCCATCTCCCCATCCCTAAGCAACCATTAATCTTTCTTTCTCTATAGATTTGCCTATTCTGAGCATTTCATATAAATGGAATCATACAAAATGTGGCCTTCTGTGACTGACTTCTCACTTAGCATAATATTTTCGAGGTTCATACATGTTGTACCATATATCAGTACTTCCATTTCTTTTTTTAAAAAATAGAGACTTTATTTTTTTGAGCAGTGTTAGGTTTACACAAAAATTGAGTGCAAAGTACAGAGAGTTCCCATAAAACCCCTCAACCTACCCCAGTTTCCTTTATTATTAACATCTTGCATTAATGTGGTACATTTGTTACAATTGATAAGCCAATATTGATACATCATTATTAACTAAAGTTCATAGTTTACATTAGGGTTCACTCTTGAAGTTGTACATTCTATGGGTTTTGACAAATGTATAATGACATATATCCACCATTACAGTATCATACAAAGTAGTTTCACTGCCCTAAAAATCCACTGTGCTTTTTCTGTTCACCCCTTTCTCCCTCCCTCCAACCCCTGGCAACCCATGAACTTTTACCGTCTCCATAGTTTTGCCTTTTCCAGAATGTCACATACTTGGAATCATACAGTATGTAGCCTTTTCAAATTGGCTTCCTTCACTTAGCAATATGCATTTAAGGTTCCTCTATGTCTTTTCATAGCTTGATAGCTCCTTCCTTTTTATTGTTGAATAATATTCCATTGAATGGATGTACTATAGTGTGTTTACTTACTACTAAAGGACATCTTGGTTGCTTCCAAGTTTTAGCAATTGTGAAAAAAGCGGCTATAAACATTTATGTGCAGGTTTTTTATGTGGACATAGGTTAAGTTTTCAACTCATTTGGGTAAATACCAAGAAGCATGATTGCTGGATCATATGGTAAGAGTATGTTTATCTTGGTAAGAAATTGTCAAACTGTATTCCAAAATGGCTGTACCATTTTGCATTCCCACCAGCAATGAATAAGAATTCCTATTGCTCCACAACCTTGTCAGCATTTGGTGCTGTCAGTGTTTTGGATTTTGGCCATTCTAATAGGTGTGTGGTGGTATCTTATTGTTATTTTAATTTGCATTTCCCTAATGACGCATTATGTGGAGCATCTTTTCATATGCTTCTTTGCCATCTGTGTATCTTTGGTGAGGTGTCTGTTCAGATATTTTGCCCATTTTTAAATGGGGTTGTTTGCTTTCTTACTGTTAAGTTTTAAAGGTTCTTTGTATCTTTTAGATACCAGTTCTTTATCAGATATGTGTTTTGCAGATATTCTCCCCATTCTGTGACTTCTCTTTTTATTCTCTTAAAAGTGTCTTCAGGCCAGGCGCAGTGGCTCACACCTGTAATCCTAGCACTCTGGGAGGCCGAGGTGGGAGGATTGCTTGAGGTAAGGAGTTTGAGACCAGCCTGAGCAAGAGTGAGACCTTGTCTCTACAAAAAATAGACAAAAAAATTAGCTGAGCATGGTGGCATACACCTGTAGTCCCAGCTTCTCAGGAGACTGAGGCAGGAGGATCACTTGAGCCCAGGAGTTTGAGGTTGCGGTGAGCTATGATGATGCCACTACACTCTACGTGGGCGGCAGAGTGAAATTCTGTGTCAACAAAACAAAACAAAGTGTCTTCAGGCTGGACACAGTGGCTCACAACTATAATTCTAGCACTTTGGGAGGCCGAGGTGGGATGATTGGTTGAGGCCAGGAGTTCAAGACCAGCCTGTGCAACATAGCGAGACCCTGTCTCTGCAAAAAATAGAAAAATTAGCCAGGTATGGTTGCCTGCCTGTAGCCCCAGCTACTTGGGAGGCTGAGGCAGGAGAATCATTTGAACCCAGGAGTTTGAGGTTGCAGTGAGCTATGATGCCACTCCACTCTAGCCTGGATGACAGAGCAAGACCCTGTCTCAAAAAAAAAAAAATGTCTTCAGCAGAGCACAATTTTTTAATTTTAGTGAAGCCCAACTTATCAGTTTTTTCTTTCATGCATTGTGCTTTTGGTGTTGTATCTAAAAAGTCATTGCCAAAGCCAGGGTCACCTGGATTTCCTCCTATGTTATCTTCTAGGAATTTTATAGTTTTGCATTTTACACTTAGGCCTATGATCCATTTCGAGTTAATGTTTGTGAAGGGTGTACGGTCTGTGTCTAGATTAATGTTTTTGCCACATGGATATCCAGTTGTTCCAGCACCATTTGTTGAAAAGACTGTCCTTTCTCCATTGAATTGCTTTTGCTCCTTTGTCAAAGATTAGTTGGTTATATTTGTGTGTATCTATTTCTGGGCTCTCTATTCTGTTCCATTGATCTACTTATTCTTTCACCCGATACCACACTGTCTTGATAACTGTAGCGTTATAGTAAGTCTTGAAGTCAGGTAGTGCCAGTCCTCCAACTTTGTTTATCTCCTTCACTATTGTGTTGGTTATTCTGGGTCCTTTGTCTTTCCAGATAAACTTTAGAATGAGTTTGTTGATATCCAACAAATAATTTAATGGGATTTTGTTTGTTGAATCTATAGATCAAATTGGCAAGAATTGGCACCTTAATAATATTGAGTCTTCCTATTTATGTACATGGAATATCTCTCCATTTATTTACATTTTCTTTGATTTCTTTCATCAGAGTTTTGTAGTTTTCCTCTTATAGATCTTGTATATATTTTGTTAGATTTATACCTAAGTATTTCATTTTTTTCATGCTAATGTAAGTGATATTGTGTTTTTTATTTCAAATTCCAACTTTTCATTGCATTATATAAGAAAGTGCTTAACTTTTGTATATTAAGCTTGTGTCCTGCAACTTTGCCATAATTGCTTATTAGTTCCAGGAGTTTTTTTTTTGTTGTTGTTGATTCTTTGGGATTTTCAACACAGACAATCATGTAATCTGCAAACAGAGACAGTTTTATTTCTTCCATCCCAATCTGTATACCTTTTATTTCCTTTTCTTGTCTTATTGCATTAGCTAGGACTTCTAGTATAATGTTGAATAGGAGTAGTGAGAGAAGACATCCTTGCCTTGTTCCTGATCTTGGTGGGAAAGCTTCTAGTTTCTCACCAGTATATATGATACTAGCTGTAGGTTTTTCGCAGATGTTCTTTAGCTATGTTTTTTAATTAGGATTTTTTCTTTTAAATTTTTATTTTGATAATTTCAGACTTACAGAAAAGTTCCAAGAATAGTACAAAGAACTGTAATAGTTACAGTATTTTGTAATAGTACAAATATACCCTTCACCTGGATTCCTCAAATATTAACATTTTACCACGTGTTTATCCTACTCTCTTTCTTCTTCTGTCTCATATATATGTATATGTGTGTATGTGTATATATATATAATATGTATATATATTTATTTTTTCCCCTAAACACCAATTGATAGTCAGTTGAAGACATGATGCCTTTTTTTTTGTTGAGACAGGGTCTCACTGTCATCCATGCTGGAGTACAGTGGTACAATCGTAGCTCACTGCAGCCTCAAACTCCTGGGTTCAAGCGATCCTCCTGCCTCAGCTTCCTGAGTAGCTGGGACTACAGGTGCACACCACCACACCCGGGTATTTTTATTTATTTATTAATTTTTTTTTTTTGTAGAGACTGGGGTCTCACTTTGTTGCACAGGCTGGTCTCGAACTGCCAGCCTCAAGCACCTCTTCCACCTCAGCCTCCCGAAGTGCTGGGATTCCAAGCGTGAGCCACTGCACCTGGCCATAATGCCTTTTTATTCCTAAATACTTCAATGTGTATTTCCTAAAACAAGGAATCTTCTTACATAAACACAGAGCAATTATCAAAAGTCAGGTAATTCACATTGATACAATACTATTATATAAGTAATCTACAGACCTTATTCACAATTTACCAATTTCCTTAACAATAGCCTTTATAGCAAAATAATCCTCTGAATAATGTGCATTTGATTATTATATCTCTTTAGTCTCTTTCAATATGGAGAAGCTCCTCAGTCTTTCTCTGTTATTTTATGACACTGACATTTTTGAAGAGTGCAGCCTGGTTATTTTTAGACTGTCCTTCAATTTGAGTTTGTCTGATGTTTCCTCATGATAAGACTCAGGTTATGCATTTTGGTAGGAATATCACAGAAGTGATGCTGTGTCCTTTTCAGTGCATCATATCAGGAGGCACACAATGTCTATTTGTCTCATTAGTGGTGATGCTAACTTTGATCACTTGGTTAAGGTAGTGTCCACTAGGTTTCACCATAGTAAAGTTACTATAGTTATATTTTTTTTCCAGTGACCTTTTTCCTTACAGTAAGTTTACTGTAATTAATAAGTATCTTGGCCAGGCACAGGGGCTCATGCCTGTAATCCCAGCACTTTGGGAGGCCGAGGCAGGAGAATTGCTTGAGGCCAGGAGTTCAAGACCAGCCTGGGAAACATAGCAAGACCCCATCTCTACAAAAAATTTAAAAATTATCTGGGTGTAGTGGCACACACCCATAGTCCCAGCTAGTTGGGAGGCTGAGGTGGAAGAATCACTTGAGCCCAGGAGTTTGAGGCTACAGTGAGCTGTGATCCAGCCATTTCACTCCAGCAGCCTGGGCGACAGAGCAAGAACCTGTATCTAAAACAAATAAATAAATAAGTATCTTGTGGAGAGATGCATTGTGCTTATATAAATATACTGTTATTCAAACTTTCACCCACCAGTTTTAGTGTTCACTGATGATTCTCACCTGAAACGATATTATGGCCGAGGTTGCCAAGTGGTGATTTTCAAATGCCATCATTCTTTTGACATGTACTAGTTGGCTTTCCAGTGTGAGGGAGCACTTTCCCTTCTTCTACATTTATTTATTTATATCTTCATGGACTCAATGGTTGTCTGCTTTACTCAATGGGTTATAACACATCAATATCATTCTTTATTTTGATGTTCAAATGCCCTGTATTTGACCAGCAGGAAGCCCTCCAAGCTTCTGTGTCCTTTGGCACATCTCCATCTCTATTTGAATAATTCCTTATTATTCGAATAAGGATGCTTCAGGCCCATCTTATACTTTCCCTGCCCCAGCCCTGGAATCAGCCATTATCCCAAGGAGCCCTGGTTCTTTTTAGTAGAGAATGACATTTAGAAACTAAGATTTGGGCACTAGGTGTTATAGTTATATTTTAAGAGTTTGCTTTTTTATTTGGAAATAAGAAACTGAAGCCACACTACTGACAACCAAATGCTCTTTGTCAGAAGTGTTGGGAGATAGGCAATATCTTCCTATAAAAATTGTTCAGTGTTGGTGTCTGCTGAAAGCAAGTTACAGTTTGAGGTGTGGTACCACAGAGATTCAGGGGAAGGAACATAATTGGAGGTGATTGGCAATGAGGCTGGGAACAGTTGAAAGGATAATAACAGCTTTTATAATCTTCCATTTAGTGAAAACTTGCTATGTGCCAGACAGTGTGCTGGGAGCTTTATAAACGTTTTCTCTGGCCCCTACAGTAATTCTGGAAGGTGGAGTAAGGTTGGCTGACTGGCTAGTAATAACTGAGCCAAGATAAGAACCCAGAGAGAGAGGAAAATGGTGAGAGAGGCCACTGAAGAAGAAAAATGGTATTTCTCTGGGTTTCGGAGAAGGCACTCTGGTGTAATAGGTTAGGGATTTGAAGACTGTGTCCCAGCTCTGCCACCCGCTAATTGGGAGATCTGGGATGGCCACATAGCCTCTTTGAACCTTAGTTTAACTGCCTGGATACCTCACAGAGCTGTTAAGAGAATCAAATTAAATAACTCCAAAAGCAGATTTGTAAACCACAAAGTGCTACACAAGTGGAATTGGTTATTATTTACCTGGCCTTGGAAGCCTGGAGTCTCTTCTTGCACCAGAGACCATAATTCTCTTGGAAATGCAGTTGATCTAGGTTATAGGAGAACCCCAATGACCCATGTCTCTTCTTTTCCCCATGTGGCAGGGGATTTCTAGGACATTACTTTGGCAAATTTTGAGTTAGCTAATGCTAACAAACCTACCATAACTTACATTTCCTGATAACTGTGTCAGGTAGCTTCTAGGATGACCCCCAATGATCTTGACTCTTGGTATTCACACCCTTGTATTCATACTCTTGGTATTCACACCCTTGGTATTCACACTCTCCCCTTGAGTGTGAGCTGACCTAGGGACTTGCTTCTGGCTTATAGAATGTGTCAAAGGTGATGGGATTTCACTTGGTGATTAGGCTACGTAAGACTGTGACTTCCATCTTGTTGGACTATGATTCTCTCCCTTGTTGGCTTTTATGAAGCAAGTTGCCATGTTGGAGTGGTCCATGTGGAAGGAGCTGAAGACTGGCATCACCAGAAACTGAGATTCTCAGTCCAACAGTTCTTGAGGAATTGAAAATCCACCAATAACCAGGTGATCTTGGAAGTGGGTCCTTTCTCTGTCAAGTCTTCAGATGAGACCCCTGCCCTGGCTGACACTTTGATGACAGACTTGTGAGAGGTCTTGAAGAAGAGGACCTGGTTAAGCTGTGCTTAGATTCCTGACCCACAAAAACTATGAGATAAATAAATGTTATTGTTTTAAGCCACTAAATTTGTGGCCATTTGTTACTCAGCAATACTTAACTAATACAATAGCCATCTTTTATATAAGCTCTTCTAATCATCTGTTCTCTCCTGTGTTACCTATGACTGCATTTTCCCTCTCTTGAACAAACCTTGAACTGCTTTGCTTCCTCCAAAACCTTTCCACGGTACACTCTGGAAACCTCACTCTGTAGTTAAGAAGCTCCCCTGTGGGATATACCATATTTGGATAAACAGAGAGACATACCTGGTTCTTGGATGGGCAGACTCAATATTTATAAAAATGTCAATACTCCCCAAATTAATTTATAAATTTAATGCAACTCAAATAATTTTTAATTGACATTACATTTAAAAATTGTATCCCTTTAGAAGAATAAACATCCAGAAATAACCAGGCAAATTCTGAAAATGAGTAATGGGTACCAACCAGTCTTAGTAATTATTGGAAGACATTGTAAGGCTATAGGAATTAAAACACAGTGGTACTGGTTCAAAACTGACAACTAGATCAATGGAACACAATAGAAATTTCAGGAAAAAAAATATCACCTATGGAGAATTTAGTATATTGAAAGATGATATTTTAATTCATTGGTGAAAAGATGGATTGCATAATAAATAGTGTCGGGATAATTGATTTGTGATTTGGCAAACATAAAGTTGGATCTCTATCTCATCCCTTACAGCAAAATAAATTCCAGGTGTGTCAAAAATATAAATATCCTTCAAAACTCACCCATACTTTATTCATAATCACCAAAAAAATGGAAAACTCAAATGTCCATCAGCAGGTGAATGGATAAACAAATTATGGTACAGCCACACCATGGAGAACTACTGAGCAATAAAAAGAAATGGACTCTTGAAACGTACAACTGGGGTGAATCTCAAAATCATAATGTTGAGTGAATGAAGCCAGACAAAAAGAGCACATAGTTATATAACTTCATTTATATGATGTTCAAGAGCAGGTAAAACTAACCCATGGTGATAGAAGTCAGAACAATAGCACTTTTGGGAGAAGATTGATGTTGAAGGGTCATTAGGATAATGGAAATGTTCTATATCTTGATAGAGATGTGGGTGACACAGGTTCATGCTTTTGTCAAAAGTGATTGACCTTTTCACTTATGATCTGAGCATTCAATTTTATGTAAACTATACCTCAATAAAAAACTATTATTATTATTAGCTATGATATCACTCATAAAATATTAGAAGAAAACATGAATGAATATTTTTATAGTGTAGTGTGGGGAAGGTCTTTCTCATGTGACACAAAACCCAGAAACTATGAAGGAAAAGAGGGATGATGTTTTCAGTTTATATTGTTTTATTATTTTATTTTATTGAATAGGTAATACATTTACATTATGTGGTAGGCTAAATAATGATCTCCCAAAGATGTCCACATCCTAATCCCCAGAACCTGTAAATATGACTACCTTACATGCTGTCTTAGTCCATTCAGCTGCTATAACAAAATACCTTAGACTGAGTAATCTATAAACAACAGAATTTATCGCTCACAGTTCTGGAAGCTGGGAAGTCCAAGATCAAGATGCTGGCATATTTGGTGTCTGGTAAGGTCCTGTCTCTCATAGATGGCGCCTTCTTGCTACATCCTCACATGGCAGATGGGCAAAAAGGGCCTAACAATCTCCCTCAGACCTCTTTTATAAAGGCACTAATCCCACTCATGAGGGTGGAGGCCCTACCTCTTGATACCACCACTTTGGAAGCTAGGTTTCAGCACATGAATTTTGCGGGGGGACACATACATTCAGACCATAGCACACGGCAAAAGGGACTTTGCAGATGTTATCAAGTTAAGGTCCTTGAAATGGAGAGATTATCCTGGGTTATCTGGGTGGGACCATTCTAATCACAAGGGTACTTATAAGTGAAAGAGGGAAGGAGGAGAGTCACAGTCAGAGAAGTTAATGTGACAACAGACACAAAGAGCAGAGAGAGAAAGAGACAGAGAGAGATATTTAAAGATGCTGTACTGCTGGCTTTGAAGATGGAAGAGGAGGCAATGAACCAGCGAATGCAAGTGGCCTCTAGAAGCTGGAAAAGGCAAGGAAACGGATTCTCCCCTAGAGCCTTCAGAAGGAAAGCAGTCTTTGCTTTTAGCCCTGTAAGACTTCTGACCTCCAGAACTGTAAAATAATAAATTTGTGTTATTTTAAGCCACTAAGTTTTTGGTAATTTGTTAAAACAGCAATAGGAAACTAATATAAGTAGTTCAAAAATCAAAACTAGCCGAGCATGGTGGCATGTGCCTATAGTCCCAGCTCCAGCTACTCAGGAGGTTGAGGATATGGAGGATCACTGGAGTCTAGGAGTTTCAAACTTGATTAATGACCTGTGAATACCACTGCAATCTACTGGTAACAGCAGGGCCGTGCTTAAGAAACAGAACAGAATTAGAAACTATGTGAAAAGGATTCATGAGAAACTCACTTGCATCCTTCAAACAACCACCCAGTCCCTTGGACCTACAAGAAACCATTTTTATTACTATTTGAATCAATTTATAGGTTCTTTATGAAAAAAGCAAATTGATCCTTCAATCCACTCCCTCCTTCCTCTACAAAGGTAACATTATTAACTTACTTTTCTGTCCCTCATTTTTCATTCTAAATAAAAATAGAAAATTAATTGCTAACAATTTAACTTATGTTAGGAATGACATTATAAATAAGTTCAAGGTAAACTCGGATACAAGTTATTAGATAACTCTAATAAAAATGAAACTATTAGTTCATCATACGGAATTGTTCAAGTAAATTATGTCACATTCATGGAATGATGTCAAATATCTAGTATTTGCAAAACAGTGTGTAATATGAGCTATTTTTACAAATATCTATTGTTAGCACAAAATTTAGAGAAGAATATATATAAATTAAGATAATAGTTATCTTGAGGCAACATAGGAATTAGAAGATCAATTTAATTAAATGTTTGATGTATGTCAAGATTTTTTAGTATTTCTACACTTCATTACCGAAAAATATGAAGATATATTATATATTATCCTCATTACTATTTAAGAAATAAGTTCTTGATGATGTTGCCCTTGCTATGCTAATAACCATGTTGATGCATGGAGTGAAATTATGAAGTCAGTAGCAGGAATAATATTGGTCAAGGTGCATGTATATATACTTGTTTGCTGAATTTCCCATCCTCTTAGAGGAGATGGGCCATGTGACTAGTTCTGGCCAGTGGGCTGAGCGTTTAAGAACCGGTGCTCAGTTCTCCCACTCTTTCTTCCTCTGCTGTGGCAACCATGGAGACCTCGGGTACTAGACGAGACAGCCACAAGATGATGGAGCTCCCACCAGCCTGGATCCCTTAGGTACCTCTTGAAAGGGAGCTGTTCTGAAAAGCCCAGTAAACCTGCAGTAGATTTTGCATAAGCCAGAAATAAACTTGTGTGTGTCAAGTCGTTGAGATTTGAGTTTTTAAATTATTATCATCAAAGCATAAGCCCACCTATCGTGACTAAGAGAAAAGGGTGTCAGGTAATCCAGGGGGTCCATGAGAGGCCTGGAGAACCAGGCCGGGTGAGGAAGCAAGGGTGGCATGACATGGCACAGCGAAGATTTTGCTACAGGAGTGGTCTGATAGGATGATGTTGTCGCCCCCACTGGCAGCTGAACACTTGCCACTACACACCTGGACTCTAAGGTCCCTTGATTTGGATCTGTACTATCAGATTCTTGACTCTGCAGTAACTGCCTTGAGAATTCACTAAATGACCCTGCACACTTCTGTGTCACTCCCTGAACATTCAGAGTTCCAGGAAGGATCATGTGATTGGCCATGCTGAGGCCACATACCTGTGCACTAGCTACCAGGGGATGGGGAGAAGTATGTGCCCCCACTCCCCCACCATGTCAGTAGTGCATGGTGGGGCCCTGCCTCTAAATCTGTTTCTTGGGATTTCTTCCAAATAGGAAGAGTGTTTGAATGCTTAGCAGCTAAAATGCCAATGTCTACTCCACTCTACAGCTCCTTCACTGACCAATATTTCACTTTCTTGACTTAACTGACCCTGCCTCTTCCCTAAACAGAGGAAATCTGTCCAATCTGCCATTCTCTAGCTAATAATGTCCTCAACTCATATGCCTTGTTGTCCTTCCATCACAGCCCCAACTCCAGATGAATATAACTCTTCACCTTCCCTATATCAATCCTGGGCTTATATAATTGCTCATACAGGAGCCTCTAAAAATTCATGGTCCCCATCCTCTATGCTGTCTGGCAATCCTGTTTCTCTGCACAGTTCTTCGAGGCTTCATGGCAGCTTTGCCAAATTCCCATTTCCTCAACCTTCCTACATCTCCCTCTACCTTTCCCCTTCACCTTACCTCCTACTGTACTTAAAATAGAAGATCCCAGACAGCAATAGCTTCACTTCCTTGCCACAAAGTACACACATACTCACAAGCATCCCAAACTGTCCTTTCACTTCTTCCCTCCTGTTATGATGGAAGAGCTGCCCTTTTTCCTGCTGACAATGGAAATTGGTGTTCTGTGTCCCATTCTCCACTACCTGTTCAGGAACCTTGATCTATCAGTTTCTTCTCTCCCTCTTGTATCTTCAGCCTCTCACCCTCTGCTGACCCAGTCTTTAATCATGTTCAATTCTCTTGCATCTTTAAAAAAATTGCCTTATTTACACCAGCATCAAAGAATAAAATACTTAGGAATACATTTAACTAAGGAGATGCAAGACATAAACACTGAAAACTATAAAACATTACAGAAAAAAATAAGACCTAAATAAATGGGAAAACATCCCATGTTCATGGACTGGAAGATTTAACATTGTTAAGATGGCAGTACCACCTAGAGTGATCTACAGATTGAATGCAATTCCTATCAAAATCCCAATAGCCTTTTTCGCAGTAATAGAAAAGGTGAACATAAAATTCATATGGAATTGCAGGGGACCCCAAGAAGCCAAAACAATTTTGGGGAAAAAAAACGAAGTTGGAGGACTCAATTCCCAGTTTCAAAACTTATTACAAAGCTACAGTAATAAAAAACATTGTAATACTAGCATAAAGATAGACCTATAGATCAATGGAATAGAATTGAGAGTCCAGAAATAAACCTATACATCTTGATTTTCAACAAGGGTGCCAAGACCATTCAATGGAGAAAGAATAGTCTCTTCAGCAATAGTGCTTGGACAAGTGGATGGCCACATGCAAAAGAATGAAGTTGGACCTCTATCTCACACCATATACAAAAATTAACTCAAAATGGGTCAAAGCATAAATGTAAGAGCTAAAACAATAAAAGTCTCAGAAAAAACATAGGGGTAAATTTTCATGACCTTGGATTTGGCAATGGATTCTTATATATGACACCAAAAGCACAAGCAACAAAAGAGAAAAGTAAGAAATTGGACTTCATCAAAATTTTTAAAAACTTTTGTATATCCAAGGACACCATCTCAAGGAAGTGAGAAGATAACCTACAGAATAGGAGAAAACACTGCAAATCATATATCTGATAAGGGAATTGTATCCAGAATATATAAGGAACTCTTACAACTCAACAACAAAAAGACAGACAGCCCAATTGAAAAATGGGCAAAGGACTTGAATAGAAATTTCTCTAAAGAAGATGAAGAAATGGTCATGCAGCACATGAAAAGATTCTCAATATCATTAGCCATTAGGGAAATACAAATCAAAGCCACAATGAGTCCAAGATCAAGGTGCTGGTGCACACACACACACAAAAAGCCACAATGAGATACCACTTCACACCCACTAGCATGACTATAATTTTTTTTAAAAAGGGAAAATAACAAGTGTTGGCAAGGATATGGAGAAATTGGAACCTTTGTACCTTGCTTGTGTGAATGTAAAATGGTGAAGCCACTGTGGGAATCAGTTTGGTGTTTCCTTAAAAAGGTAATTGCACTCTGTCGGGCACAGTAGCTCACGCCTGTAATCCCAGCTACTTGGGAGGCTAAGGTGGGAGGATCACTTTAGGCTAGGAGTTCGAGACCAACCTGGGCAACAAAGAAAGATCCTGTCTCTAAAAAGAAATTAATAAACATAGAATTACCATATGACCCAACAATTCCACTCTTAGAAATATACTCAAAAGTTGAAGTCCTGGTGTCTGAGTGATTCCCAGGGTCCAGCAAAGGGACCAAGTTTCCAGAGCCCTGAAGACAAGGGGTAACACGCCAAAATATGGACTCATTTTCCACTCACTCCACCTTCCTTGGCTGAGCAGCTGCCAAGAACAAAGGCTGCATCTCCCAATACCTGGCAAACAAATGCAGTATTGCCTCACGAATCAATTGCTTCTCTGAGGTGCCCACGAGTGTATTTGGGGAGACTCCTTGAGAACAAGTTGAGGAACGGCTGTCCTTCTGTGACGACACTGGAGAGATTCCATGAAAGAATCCTGATGTCATGAAGTAAGCAATGGTTCAGGCGGAGGAAGGGGTGGCTGAGATTACTAGGAAACCAGAGAAACAGAAGAAATGCTTGAAGAAGGAAAAAAAACTAATGGCTGCGCTTGCTCTCGCTTCTTCAGAAAACAGTAGTAGTACTCAGGAGGAGTGTGAGGAGATGGTTGAAAAACCCAAAAAGAAGAAAAAGCAAAAGCCCTAGGAGGTTCCTCAGGAGAATGGAATGGAAGGCCACCCATCTATCTCTGTCTCCAAACCCAAGGAAATAAATCTTTTTCCAAGGAGGAGTTGGTTAGTAGTGATCTTGAGGAGGCCAGTGGCAGTGTAAGTCTTCCCAAGAAGAAGAAATCTTCACCCAAGGAGGAAACAGTGATCCCGAAAAGGCAGGCAACAAGAGTGTCTCCAGGAAAAAGAGGAAATTCTCTTCCAAGGAGGAGACAGTCAGCAGTGGGCCTGAAGAGGCTGCTGGCAGCAAAAGCAGCTCCAAGAAGAAGAAAAAGTTCCACAAAGCACGCCAGAAAGAGTAGAATGGACATTCCCTATGAGGAGGGGCATACCATACCCCACAGTGACGTTTCCCACCCCATGTCCCATACCCCGATAAAAACAAATTCACACACACAAAAAAAAGAATTGAAAACAGGTATTCAAACAAATATGTGTACATGAATGTTCATAGCAGCACTATTCGCAATAGCCAAAAGGTAGAAACGACCCAAATGTCCATCAACTGATGAACTGATAAACAAAATGTGGTATATTCATATAATAGAATATTATTCAGCCATGAAAAGGAATGGAGTACTGATACATGGTACAGTATGGATGAACTTTGAAAACATAATGCTAAGTAAAAGAAGCTAGACGTAACAGACCACATATTCTATGATTCTTTTTATATGAAATATCCAGAAGGCTGGGCACGGTGGCTCACACCTGTAATCCTAGCTTCTCTGGGAGGCCGAGGCGGGAGGATTGCTTGAGTTCAGGAGATCAAGACCAGCCTGAGCAAGAGCGAGACCTCATCTCAAGGGAAAAAAAAAAAGAAGCCAGGTGTCTTGGTGAATGTGTAGTCCCAGCTACTTGAACCTGTAGTCCTAGCTACTTGGGAGGCTGAGGCAGGAGGATCGCTTGAGCCCAGGAGTTGGAGGCTGCAGTGAGCTGCAGTGATGCCACTGCCAGAGTGAGGACTCTGTCTCTACAAAAGAAAACAATGCAAGTAGAGGACCCTCCTTACAACCCCCCCTTAATATTTAAAATAAAATTTTAAAAAATAAAATAAAGAAATATCCAGAAAAGGTAAGTGCACATAGCACATTAGTGGCTTGGGGGGGGGTAGGGGGGATGGGGAGGGACTGCTTAATGGGTATGGGGTTTCATTTTGGGATGATGAAAGTGTTTTGGAATTAGATAGAGGTGATGGTTGCACAACATTATATATGTACTAAATGCCACTGAATTGTACACTTTAAAATGGTTACTTTTACGTTTTGTGAATTTTGCCTCAATTTAAAAAATCATTGTCTCCGTTTCTTAAAAAGTTAAACATAAATTTACCATATGACCCAGTAATTCCACTCCTAGGTATCTACCCAAGAAAAATGAAAACATATATGTACAAAAAATTGTACTAAGATGTTCACAGCAGCATTATTCATAATAGCCAAAAGGTGGAAACCACCCAAATGTCCACCAACTGGTGAATGTGTAAACAGAACATGGCATATCCATACTATTTGGCAATAAAAAGCAAGATGTGCAGATACGTGCTACGGTATATATAAACCTCACAAACGTTTTGCTCAGTGAGAGAAGCTAGACACAAAAAATATGATTCCATTTATATGAATTTCCCCCAAAACTTAAATCTATAGAGACAGAAAGTAGATAAGTGGTTGCCTGGGGCTGAGGGCAGGGATGGGAAAGTGGCTGTTAATGGGCATGAGGGATCTCTTTGGGGAGATGGAAATGTTCTAAGAGTGGATTGTGGTGATGATTGTACAACTCTGTAGATATGCTAAAATTCATTGAATTGTATACTTAAAACAGGTGAATTTATGCTATGTAATTATACCTCAACAAAGCTGTTTATTTTTTTATTTTTATGTGAAGGGGAGGAGTGAGAAGGGGGGTTCAATATCCTTTTTTTTTTTTTTTTTGGAGACAGAGTCTCACTCTGTCACCTTGGGTAGAGTGCAGTGGCATCATCCTAGCTCACTGCAGCCTCAAACTCCTGGGCTCAAGGGATCCTCCTGCCTCAGCCTCCCGAGTAGCTGGGACTACAGGCACGGGCCACCACGCCCGCCTAATTTTTCTGTTTTTGGTAAAGACAGGGTCTCACGCTTGCTCGGGCCGGTCTCCTGAGCTCAAGCAATCCTCCTGCCATGGCCTCCCAGAGTGCTGGGATTACAGGCGTGAGCCACCGCACCTGGCCAACAGAGCTGTTTTTTAAAAAAACAACCAAAACACTGTCTCAGTGCCTCATCACTCTCTAGCTTCTGCCCTGTTTCTCTCCTCCCTGTCCTGGGCAAACAGCTTGAGAACATTGTTTGCACTCCTGTTCATACTCCTGTTCATACCTCTTGTTTGCTTTTTTCTTTTTTATCTTTTTTTCCCTCTGTCACCTCTTGACCCATTGCATTTTGCCTTCCGCTCCTTCCTTCTTAACCCACTGTAGTTTGCCATCCACCTGCACTGCTCTGTGGAAACTGCTTTCTGCAAGACTGCCAGTGGTCTTGTTGCTAAATCTGGTGGATGGTTTTCAGACCTTGTTTTGTGTAACACTTGGCACTGTTGACCATTCCCCTCCATTTGGAACATGATTTGCCCTTGGTTTCTGTGACACCACACTCTCCTGGCTTTACTCTTCCTCTGCCCCTTTCCCTAAATGCTGGAGTTCTAGAAGGCTGTGTGCCAGCCCTTTTCTCTTCTCATTCTTGTGGAAATGAACAAAGACCAACTAAATGAGAAAAGCAAAAGCTATTTATTCAGAGCTTGCTATAGCAAGGGAGTCAGCCACCATCGCTTGCACTTTGGCAGAGACTCAAAGGCAGGCAGAGCAGTGGGAAAGCTTAGAGTGGAAAAAAGGGGAAGCTTCTGGTGTGTCCTGACTGGAGGCTGTTGGCCTGGGCAAGCTGGAGGTGGCTAACTAGAAGTGGGGCATCCTATGTGATTGGTTGGGGGTGCATATTTGTCTTTCTCTGCTTGGTCCTAAGTTGGAAGCAGGGACAAAAATTAGGGAATCTGTCAGTTATTCATCAAGTCCTGGCCATCTTGGGCCAATTGTTACAGAAATTATTGTTTAGCTTCCTGGATTGTCTCTAGAGGTAGCAAGCTGGTTTCCTGCAAGTCTGACGTACAGCAAGCTGGCTGCCTGGGCAGTTTGTTGTAGGTGAAGGGTTGGTTTCCTTGGCAGACTGCTGCAGGTTGTGGGTCAGAGTTCTATTTTTATATATAGTCTGGCCATTTTCCATTTGTATATTCAATCTGTCACTCTGTACAGTCTTGGTGGGCAATCTCGTCCATTCCTATGGACTTAATAACCATCTTCATGCTGATGGCTCCCAACTCTATAGCTCCAGCCTACATTTCTTTTCCTAACTCCAGATCCACATGTCCAACTGTCTCCTGGATATCTCCCCTTGCATGTCCCAGAGACACTTAAAACCCAGCAGGTCCAAAATTGAATTCAGTATGTTCCCCCAGAAACCTGTTCCTCTTTGGGTGTTATCTGTCTCAGTAAATGGTTCTGAAAGAACTCAGGAAATTTCACTCCAAAATATGACTCCTTGGTATAAAGAGTATTTTGAATTACAGGCCCTTTGAGATCAAAAAAGCACTGGAGGGGGCTTCCCCTCTATCTGCATAAACCCGACTGACCCATCAAAAGATCAAAGGGGGCAACTGACTTCCCTTCCTCTCCCTGTCATCTCGATATAGTGCAGGAAGGAGGACCGAGGATGCAACCAGACCTGGCCCAAATCATTTAACTATAACACCTGTCTCTCAGGTTAATTTAATTTGCTAGGAGACTCATTTACAAGCCAATCTGTTTCTGCCCCCCATGCCTTCATCCTCCCCAGCACCATTTGTTCCCCCTAAACAGAATGACCCGTACTCCTCATCTCCCCGCCTCCCCTCTAAAAGGCAGGTATAAAAATATCCGGATCCCATTGGGATATGGAGTAATGACTCTGTGATTCTCCCCATTCACGTGGTAAATAAACCTTTGTCTTATTAATCTGCCTTAATGGTGACTTGATCTTCCAGCGAACTTTCTGGGGAAAGGGCAAGCTTCCCCTGACCCCTACAGCTTGGGTAGGCGGCAGGGTCTCAAAGCCGCTCTGCTCTCCTGACAGCCACAGGGAGGGGACCCGAGAGTCTGGGCAGCCGGCGGCACGGTGAGACACCTCAACCTGCCCGCAGGCTCCCGGCTTCCCTCTCTCTGCGGGCTCCGGTTGAGCAGCCGGTAAAGATCATCGTCCTTTCCGAATTTAAGATTAATGAGAGAAGAGGTATTTGTGAGTGACTAGTCTTGTGAGCGACTCCGGTATTGCTATATTTTTTGGTACTTTGTGGTATGAACATGCATGTTGTTTGATTCCCTCACCTGTCACAAATAGCCTCTTTTGTTGTCGTTCTTTCTTTTGTCATTGTCTTTCTGTGTCGTTTTTGTCATACAGGGTGGAACGCGGCCTCGCACCTCCATAAGCCTGATGTTCCCGCCGCCCCGCAGGCCGGCCCGTTACACGGTTCTGGCCACACCCGCGTCTATCCGGACAAACTTTACCGCAGGTCCCGGGAAAACAAACCATACGAGGTTTCCCTCTTGTCTGGTTATGTGTCCCCGAGCTTGATCTTGTGACTGAGTGGGCATTCGCTCCTCAGTCTCCGCCACCCGGGGGGCATGTTTTTTTTGGGAACACGGCAGGCGGCCAGTCTGAAAAGATTGGGAGTCCAAGAGTCAGCTTGACACATGTCAAGCTCTAGGGGAGTCTTTGTCTTAAAAGGTCCTGCCCTCTTTGTTACCTTGTCTATTTCTGAAAGTGAATTTTGGGGAATCTTGGAACCTGCCTTCTCTGTGCCCTCTCCAGGCTAAACCTGGAAAATTACCACCTGGGTTTTCCATGAAGAGGCATTGGATTGAGTCACTTTTGGAATAAATATACCATTGAGATTAATGGCCAAAAGATGGATCCTTTAAATTAAAAGACTTCTCAATTTTCTTAAAAATAAATTTTAGAGATCTCTCGTTCAAAACAATTGCCTTATTTATATTAACAGAGGAATTAGATTTTAAAAAGACACATAATGTTGTGGCTAGCCTTAAAAATTCTCTTGACAAAATTGAAGAGCAAATATCTGATCTAAAACAAAGATTTAAAAAATCCTTTGAACACTGCCCCTGTGGAAATAATGGCACGGGCCGATTTGCCTCACAGCCTAATGGTTGAAGTTCTGTGCTTTCACCTCAGCAGCTCAGGTTTGATTCCCGCGCAGGGAATGAGCCTGTTCTGGTTTGATATTTGCGTAGCTTTCGCCATTCATTGATTCTCTTCCCTTCGGTGCACAGCTTTTGCTTTCCTGTATTCTGTGGAGGCATATGGGGCTTTTAGATATTTGTGTATGAATGGTCAGCTGAAAAGCTGGGACCCTAGAAAATATGACTGGACAAAATTGTGGGTTACACCTCATTTATGGCTATTGAGGCTTTTCTTTCTTGGAGCTGTTTCTGTGTGGCTTTTCTAGATCTTGTAAAAACTGTTCTCTGCCTCTTTAAAAACACCTCTTGCTTCCTTGGTTAAGTTGTAACCTTGGTTAAGGCCTATTGGTTTCACTTAAAAGGATACTTTAGTTTGAAAGTTCAAAAGCAAAAATGGCAGCTGTTTGTCCCGGCTAAAGTTTGCTCCGTTCACCTTCATTCCTTTCTGCTCCTTCCTCTTTGCCGCTCGTGGAGTTTCGGCCAATCAAAGGCGGCCAACTGTTCAAACTGTATTTATGGCAAGTGCTGAGCTGTGACCAGTCCAGCTGTTTCTATACCTCACTTCCATCTTCTGTATGTCACCTTCTCTTTTCCTTCCGTGAATCTTCTTCAGCCACGCTACAGCATTACAGTCTCTCTGAACCTGTTCTGGTTCAGCTGCCCGATTTGAGAATTGCTCTTTCCTCAATTAAACTCTGTTAAATTTAATTTTTATCAAAAGTGGGTTCCGGGATAGAGCTCCCAGAGACCCCCAGAGTCCAAGCGAGGTACCTGCTAGACCTGTTGTCCTTTGCTCTCTTACTGCAACCGAGGCTTGTGGGTAAGTTCTCTCTCGGATTCCAAAGTGTCACAGATTTGTGTTTTGAGCTCTTTGAATTTTTTTGAGCAAAGTTTTGATCCTAACTGGGTTCAGAAGTTACGACAGAAACGGAACTAAGTCTGGGATCAGATTGGATCTGACAATTAATTAGCTTAGATCCAGTTAGAGGCCTCAAATGTCTGACTGGGTCAGGCAGAAACTAACAGTAAATCGCAATACTACAGGGGATGTGAACTCCAGCTTTCAGGAATTCGGAGAGATTTCTGTGATCTATCCCTTTGTTCCTTTATCTTGTGTACCTGAGTAAGGAAAAATCATTGCCTAAGTTGATCATGGAGATCTGAGAGCCAAAGCCAAGATTCAAGGTTAAAATAGGATCCTTAATATCTGAAGAACTGAGTACTCCACTTTCTAGCTATGCCTACCTATACATGTATAAGTATTAGGCCCTAGAAGTGGCAAACACTTACAGAAATGGCAAAATCTTACTAAAGGCAAATTGTTGCTTACCTAGTAATTACCTAAAACAATAAAATAGATAATTAAAAGACAGATAGTCTGAATAAAAGAAAATAATAATATTTAACAGCCAGCAAATAAATTCTTAAAAGAGCTATTAGAACTGCTTCTGTCTGAATGTCTGTATGTCTATGTGTCTATATGTGTCATGTGTATGTGATATTTTACTACCAAATTATACAAAAGGAGCTCTAATTAATTAGCTTAAAATAGTAAGTGCTTATATCAAATATTTTATCAAGAAGATAGAAAGTAACTCAAATGGTTTTTAGTTCCTGTGACTTTAAGAATACAGTAATTGACCTCTGCTCAACTTTCTTTTTGATTGTGTTGCACCCTGATTCACAATTTCTCTTTACATTCACCTTCAGAGGGATGCAATTAACATGGACCCAAACACCTCTGATACTGTGAGTCTCCCTCAATATTCTCTCAAATTCTCTAAGCTGATTTAGACTCTATAACCTTTACCCAGAGATCCACTCTTGTTCAGTACTTGTTTAGTATGTTGATGATCTTTAACTCTGTAAACAGGGTGCTCTTTTAGACTCATTCTTTTAAAGACTCTACTTGAATGAGGCCATAAAGCCTCTAGGTCTGAACTCCAGTGGATTCAGACAATTGTTACTTACTTAGGACATAAAATATTAACATCTCAGTGCACTCAAGCTCACCCCAAAATGCCTTGAGTCAATTTTGTTATAGCCCTAACTAGAGCTTGCACATTGATAAAAGGAAAAGCTGCCACTATTTACACAGACTCCAAATATGCCTTTTAAGTCTGCCATGCAGTTGGCACAACTTGGAAATCTCGTTTCTTAATTTCCACTGACACTCCTATTGCCAATGGACCTGTAATATCAGGTAGATTGTACATTGGGTCAAACAGACCTCCCTCTGGCTCTTTTCCTTTTAATCTTTTTGACTTGCACTTATCTCCCATCACATGGGACATACGTGCAAATGGGGGATAATTAAGAAAAAAAATATATAAGTAGTTGGCACTGCCCTGGGATCTACAATATCTCTGACCAAATTATTCTCCAGTGCAGTATTTGTAAATCTCGCCAAATCTCTGGAGGAAACCAACACTCTCCAGGAAGCCCCCAAAGGCCCAGACTATCCCTTTTGGCACTCCCAATTGCTTTTGTAGATTTACTTCCAGCTTGAGGCTTTTCTCACTGTTTGGTTAGTGTTTTCATGATTAGTGGATAGACTGAATGCTATCCAATTAGGCATGCTGACACTACAGCAGTGGTAAAGAAATTAGTAACTGAGATTATTCCTCATTTTGGTATTCCTTTATGGATCGAGTCAGATCAAGGGACTCATTTTAAACCACTAGCTTGCAAAGCCTCTGGGGTACTCATTAAAATTTCATACCCCATATCATCCCCAATCCTCAGGGCAAATGGAATGTAAAAGTCTAGAAATAAAAAGGACTTTGAGAAAAGTCTGTCAAGACACTGGATTTAAATAGCCAGAAACATTACCTTTGGCCCTTATAAAAATCTGGAATGATCCAATTAGGAGAGATGGTTTAACCCTTTTTGAAATAGTGTTCTGTCACCCCATGCCTACTGACAAGCCTTGCCACCCTTTTGTTTTTGACCAAGAGATCGTTGTGTACATCAAAGTTTTAGAAGACATGCGCCATCACCTCGCTAGGAAGGCCCTTGTAAAGTACTGTTAACTACCTACACTGCCATCAAAACAAAAGAAAAATCCTCCGGGATTCATGTGAGCCACGCCAAACTACACCGGGACAATGGGAGGACGATCCCTACAGGTGACCTGAAAGTAAGGATTTCCAGGGCCAGTTCCCAGACCCCTGAAGCAGACATCTTTACGAAGTAGACAACTTTTTCCCAAGATCATGGATCAAGAAACCCCATTTTTCATCTAAAAACTCCTTTTTTCCTTTTTACCTCCTCCCCCAAAATGGTCCTTTTTAAACACTTCTTCCTTTTAGCCTCCCCCTTCAAGGATTGCACATTGGGAGCTGAGTGCAGATCGCCTCAACCCACCTCATCCTCCCTTTTGTCTTCCACTATGACTCTTCTTTCAAATTGTGCCTTGCTCTTACTAACCCTTGCTGTTTTTTCCAGAAGGTCAGGCACAGACCCAGCATCCCTTTACACTAGTCTTTCAAACCCTGGCCACACTAACTTATCAGTCTAATTGCTGGTTATGCCAACATCTAGACCATGCAAAGGAACCTGAACCCGTTTTGTTTCTGCCAATGTGAGTGCCTGGTGGAACCAGTCTGGAAGATGGATGTGTGACAACATGTGGCTTCCACAACCAGAGGAAAAACATCGTGCTGCTTCTCCTGCTGGTGAGTCAGCTGGACACAGAGAAACCTCTGTGGAAGCTCAAGAACTGTCTTTTGCTCAGGTAAAGTCACTAGAAAAAATTTTTATCTTTTCTGGGTGACATACTAGAGCAATATTGCAATCAAACCCTACGGTTTGACTCCACAGAATGATGTTCTTACATGCTTAGATGGTACTGACACTAATCCTCATGATGTCAGCAATTGTCAAATCACCAGATGTTATGGACAGCTCTCAAGCCAGGCTTCTGTGACTTGGGGAAGCTCACTTGCTCCCATTGTTAAGTTGCCAAACACTAAAGATTGTATATGGACAGACCAAAAGTCTGGACTGGCTTGATTAAGTGACAAAACCAAACCCTATAACTGCCAAAACCAGACCAAAGTCTTTATTATCAAATAGTCTGTAAGTTGTTCCATTCCCATAGACAGGCAGGGACACATGGACACTGGAGATGTGGAAGTGCCCGTGAGGAAGAAGAGACACAGCAAACGCCAGACTGGGAGGTCACAGGTTCCAACCTGACCCTATCTGTAAATAACACTGGTCTTTTTATTGCGTGTGGTGATAAAGTATACAAGTGGTTTCCACCTAGATGATCAGGATGCTATGCACCTGGTTATCCGACCCCCTTTGTTACCAAGTACTCCACTTTAAGTGCCAGCCAAATTACAAACTTGGGCTCTTTAGTTCATAAAGTGGTACCAAACAAACGTACTAGACATGATATTTTTAAAAACCCACTTGTACATCACAATTCTAAGTTCTTTTCGGTACTCAGGATTCTTTTCCTGGCATTGGGAACCCATGACATTGAAAAGACAGTCTTGAATCTCTCCATGGTAATAGAACAAGAGTTCAGTATCACTATGCAAGCATTGGGAGCACTTCGGTTAGAAGTCAACAGCCCAGCCTCTGTTGTATTTGAAAACTGCTGAGTCCTGGATGCCCTGACAGCCCAGCAGGGAGGCGCTTGCATGATTATTGGTGGAAAAAATGCTGTTTCTACGTAAAACCACACAGGGCAAGTAGAAACTGTGATCTATACTTCTTAAAAGACAGATATTCTCCATCAGATTAATGAAGACCTATTTCCAAGAATGGGAGACTGGTTTAATGGAGTGTGGGGAAATGTGCTTAGATCTGTCCTTTTTACTTATTCTCATTCTAATCTATGTTCTTGTCTCCCTTTTCAGATCTCTTGTTACTAGACTACTAACCCGATCTCTCTCTGCACAGCTACCGACTCAGCTTTTAATGTGTGAAACTTCTAGGGAAGTTCCAGACTGGGGGAGTGAAGGAGCTCAGGAAATTTCACCCCAAAATATGACTCCTTGGTATAAAGAGTATTTTGAATTACAGGCCCTTTGAGATCAAGAAAGCATTGGAGGGGGCTTCCCCTCTATCTGTATAAACCTGACTGATCAATCAAAAGATCAAAGGGGGCAATTGACGTCCCTTCCTCTCCCTGTTAACTCAATATAGCACAGGAAGGCAGATCAAGATTGCAACCAGACCTGGCCCAAATCATTTAACTATAACACCTGTCTCTCAGGTTAATTTAACTTGCTCAGGTTAATTTAATTTGCTAAGAGAATCATTTACGAGTCAATCTGTTTCCCCCATCCATTCATTCTCCCTAGCAACCATTTATTGCCCCTAAACAGAATTACCCATACTGCTCATCTCCCCATCCCCTCTAAAGGGCAGGTATAAAAATATCTGGACCTCATTGGGATATTGGGTAATCACTCTGTGATTCTCCCCATGTGCATGATAAATAAACCTTTCTCTTATTAATCTGCCTTGTGAGTTGATCTTTCAGCGAACTTTTGGGGGAAAGGGCAAGTTTCCCCTCACCGCTACAGTTCCATCAACCACCCAGCTACATCAGCCATAAACCCAGGCTTCCTCTTTGACCCACTCTGTTAACCATCACATACAATCCATTCACTAATCATTTTGATTTTTTATCTCCTAAATACAGTATTCTCTAACTTAGAGATTCTACACAGAGGTTCATGGACCCTGGAAGCTTTCGGAGAATCTATGAATATGCTGAATTGTAGGCAAAATTTGGTATGGTCATGGATATTAGCATGTTTCTGAGGAGAGTGTGTAGGCCATAGCTTTCATTGCATTCTCAGACAGGTCTGTGTCTCAACAAAAAGTTAAGAACCATTTCTCTAAATCCATCCATTTCTCTTCGTCCACTCTCTCCCACTCTGACCAGATGTAGTCACTACACAGGACTGTTTCTCCCTATAACAGCTTCTGTGGTCTCTTAAGCTGCATATAAGGAGGGGATCCTGCTGAGGCTGTGGGCTGAGGCCAGCAGTGGAGGATGCACTCTGCTCCAAGGGGCTCCTGTATGCCATTGTGGCCTGCTGCCCTCGCCCCTTATGCCAACAGATCACTAATTCTCTCTTCCTTCTCTTCCCATCCCCCATCTCTCTGTCTTTATCTTCTCCTTTTCTCTTTCACTCATTCTCTTTCCCCTCCCCAGCTTCTGTCTCATGCTTCATTAACACACTAATTATAGGGTAATGGAATCTTTGACACACAAAGCTTGAAGCCTCTTAAAACTAAGACTGGAGGCAGCATTCACCCTGCTCATTGGCTCTCACTTGCAGAGTCCCCAGCACCCCCTCCATAGAAGAGGAAAAGGAGTGGGGGCCAAGCTTGGAGGTGCAGGGTCAGTAAGTAGGGCCACCCCAGCCCCAAGGATAGCTTGGTGGGTCAGGAGGAATATGGAGGGCAGGCCAAAGAATCATAGACCTTACAATCTTTGATTAAAACTTAAAAGTTTGGAAGAAATTTTACATTCTCTAACCCTGATCTTTCTCCCATCTCGTACAGATGGTCCTTGATTCCTTTCTTTTCCTCAACCCCTATTTCCAACAAAAAGTTCTGTTGGCTTTACCTCAAAATATATTCCATTCTGTTCTGTTGATCGATGTGTTCATTCTTTCTTTAACACTGTAACAGAGGGAATGGCCTGAAAAAAGGTAAAAACGTTTTATGAGCTGTCTCTTTAAACCTCCCCCACTCTTTTAGGAATTAAAACCTGCATCCCTGCCTGACGCCAGTAATCAGAGGGACAGGGGAGTGTCTTTTGTTCTTGGTACCACAGGAGCTGGCTCAAGGGAGTTGTCCAGGCAGAGGTCAGGAGATTGTCTTCAAGATTGTCTTCCCTGGAGATGGGATGGATAAGGACCATCAACTATAGTTAAACAGCAATCGCCTGAAGCTGAAAACCCCCCTTTAAAAGCTCTGTATTTCTGCTTATAGATAGGACTTTGGTACTTTAAGATGGGAGTCTGCCAACTTCCTCGTTTGCCAGGAAATTAATAAACCTCCCTTTCCATCTCCTCAAACCACTTGTCCTCAGTTCTTCTGATGCGGCCTCGGGGACAAGTGCTGAACTTTCGGTAACAACACCACTGTGATATTATAAAATATATATTCAACTACAACTCCTAAAATCCTTAAAATCTCCAAAGTGATATCTTTTTGTATGCTAATGAGTTGGCCGATGGCTGACAGCCCATAGGTAGCTTCAGGATGGGGGCTGGTCTCCAGAAAGACCAAGGCAGGATTGGAGGGTTGGGACTTTCAGTCCATCCCCCAACCTCTGGGGAAAGAAGAGGGGCTCAGTATTAAGCCGATCACCTATGGCCAATTATTTAATCAATCATACCTATGTAATAAAACCTCCATAACAACCCAAAAGGCCAGAGTTGGGGGAGATTCCTGGAGGCCAGCGCACCTGGGGAGGGCAGGGAAACCCAGAGCCCTTCCCACATGCCTTGCCCTATACATCTTTTCATTAATATTCTTTGTAATATTCTCTATAATAATCCAATAAATATAAGTAAGTGTTTCCCTGAGTTCTGTGAGCTACAAATTAATAGAGCTCAATGAGGGGGTCATGGAAACCAAATTTATAGCCAGTTGGTTAAAAACACATGTAAAACAACCTGGGGCTTGTAATTTGCATCTGAAGGGGGGGGTGCAGTCTTGGGGTTGGAGACTGAGCCCTCAACCTGTGGGATCTGACACTATCTCCGGGTAGGTAGTGTCAAAATTAAACTGTTAATAAATCAGAGGACACCCAGCTGGTCTCCACTACAAAATGGATTGCTTGCTTGATGTGTGGGGAAATTCCCCCAAACATCTGGTCACAGAAGTCTTCTGCATTGATGTTTGTGGTGTGAGAGCAGAGGAAAAACAGTTTGTGTTTTTCCACACTCAACCATACTGTCTTGTGTACTGTAGCTGTATAGTACTGTAGCTGACTTGAAATCAGGTAGTATGAATCCTCCAATTTTGTTCTTCAGTATTGTTTTGGTTATACTATGTCTTTAAACTTTAAATTTTGGAATCATTTTGTGTTATGTCTACAATATAGCTTGCTGGGATTTTGACTGAAATGATGTTGAATCTATACATTAAGTTGGGAAGAACTGACGTCCTATTGAGTCTTCTTATTCAAGTACACAGAATAGCTCTCCTTTTATTTAGATCTTCTTTGATTTCTTTTATCCGTGTTTTGTAGTTTTCTACATTTAGATTCTGTACATATTTTGTTATATTTATTTCTAAAATATTTCATTGTTTTGCTAATATTGAAAGTAGAATTGCTTTTTTTGAAATTTCAAATTCTAATTGTCTGTTGCTGGTATATAGGAAAGCAGTTGATTTTTCTGTATTGACCTTGTACCCTGTGACCTTGCTATACTCTCAGTTCCAGGAGTGGGTTTTTTTTTAATGTGTAGATTGATTGGGATTTTCTATAATCCCATAATTTTGATAAATTGCATTTTTATTTTCATTTAATTTGAAATATTTTTAAAATTTCTCTTGAGACTTCATCTTTGACCTATGTGTTATTTAGAAAGGTGTTGTTTAATTTCCAAATATTTGGAAATTTCCCAGCCACCTTTCTGTTACTGATTTTTTTTTTTTTTTTGAGATGGGATCTTGCTCTGTCACCCAGGCTAGAGTGCAGTGGCATGATCATAGCTCATTGCAACCTCAAATTCCTGGGCTCAAGGGATCCTCCTGCCTCAGCCTCCTGAGTAGCTGGGACTACAGGTATGTGCCACCATGCCCAGTTAATTTTTCTATTTTTTTGTAGAAATGAGGTCTCGCTCTTGCTCAGGCTGGTCTCAAACTCCTGACCTCAAGTGATCCTCCAGCCTCAGCTTCCCAAAGTGCTAGGATGACAGGTGTGAGCTACCGCACCCAGCCTCTGTTACTGATTTCTATTTTAATTCTATTGTGGTCTGAGCGCATACTTTGTATGATTTCTATTCTTTTAAATTTGTTAAGGTATGTTTCATGGCCCAGAATACAGTCTGTCTTGGTGAGCATTCCATGCAAGCTTGAGAAGAATGTGTTTCCGCTGTTGTTGGATGGAATCTCTGTAAGTGTCAATTAGATCAAGTTGAGTGACAGCACTGTTCGGGTAAAAGTATATTCCAAATCTGTCCATATATCTTTCTCCACCATCACTATCCTAGCCCAAGCTATCATGGTGTCTTGCCTGGACTGTCTGGTCTCATACCTAACCTCTTAGTTGGCCTTCCTATTTCTGATTTTGCCCCCACTATAACCCATTCTCCACCCATCAGACAGAGTAAGCTTTAAAATACAAAATTCAGATCATGTCACTCTCAACTCAAAACCCTCCAGTGGCTTTTCACTGTACCTGAAATAAAATCTAGACACCTTCCATGGCTGACATGGCCCTACACGGTGTTGCTCCAGAACTTCTTTCCTACCTCATCTAGTACCAGTCTTCCCTCTTGCTCTCTCCTTGGAATTCTTTCTGAAGTCCTTTGAATATACCATGCTCATTCCTACCCTAGGGCCTTTGTCCTTGTGTTTCACTCTGCCTGGGATGCCATGCCTCTGGATCCTCATGAAATGACTGATTTCTTCTTGTCATTCAAACTCACCTTGACTCTCACCTCCATGGAGGGTCCTTCCCTGACTTATCTATTTAATCTTGTTCCCCGTCCTCACCCTATCACACTACATTTGTACTGTTTTTTTTTTCATGTATTTTCATAACACTTTTGACTTTTTTTTTTTCTTGGAGACAGGATCTAGCTCTGTTGCCCGGGCTAGAATGCAGTGGCATCATCATAGCTCACTGCAACCTCAAACTCCTGGGTTCAAACAATCCTCCTGCCTCAGCCTCCCAAGTAGCTGGAACTACAGGTGTGTGCCATAATGCCCAGCTAATTTTTCTATTTTTTGTAGAGATGGGGTCTCACTTATGGTGCTCAGTCTGGTCTCAAACTCTTGGCCTCAATCCTTCTGCCTCAGCCTCCCAAAGTGCTAGGCTTACAGGTATGAGCCACTATGCCCAGCCACTTTTAACTTTGTGAAATATAATTGTTGTCAAAACCACAAGGGGGTTTCAGCCTAGGTACAGTTGCTCATTGCTCAAAGATCCAATTATTGAGACAAAGATCCAATTACTAAGGATTGCCAAGGAAGAAAGGAATTTTTTAATATGACAGACTTCTCGTCAGAAGAACGGGAGAAGCTGCCTCAAATCCATCTCTCTGACTAAGGGAGATCATGGGCTTTTAAAGGAGGGGCTACGTGTTGTATCTCACAAGGGGCTACATGCATTGCGGACAGGTTGTGGGAATTGGTGAGTCTTGGCATCAGGAAGTCTGCCCAGGGGCCTTCAGAATCTCAGCTCCTTTGTCTTCTAGAAAATCCACCATTTCTGGGAAACAACCCAAAAGGTCAAGTAGTTAGTTAAGGGAGGGGATTATAAAAAACCATATAGGGGTTATTGAAATTTGTTCATAGAGCCAGTTATATGAACTTGTTCATATATTTGGTGGTTGTGTCTGTCATCCTTTCTCTAAAATGTGAGCTCTAGGAGAGCAGGAATCTTCTTCACCTCTAAGTAGCCAGCACCTAGAACAGTGCCTGGCACCTGAATATTTATTGAATGGCTGCACTTGTGCTTGAACATTTCCTGTGACTTGGAGCTGACTACTTTGGTCCATGAGGTGGCCAATGCTTCTTTGGATAATTGTGTATGTTAGAAATTTCACATTTCTCTTGAGCTAAGTGATGCGTTTTTTGACCATATAAATAGATTGGAAGAAAAAAACTGTATGATCATTAGAAAAGATGCTGAGGAAACATTTGATAAAGCTTAATCCCTGCTCATGACAAAAAAAGTTCTTAGCTTTTTAGTTAGTTCTTAGGAATAAGAGGAAACTTACTTAACTTGATAAAGAGTGTCCTCCAAAATCCTACAGTGAACACCATATATAATGGTGAAACATTGACACCTTTCCCTTTAAATTAACAAGACAAGGATGCTCATTATCATCCCTTTTGTTTGGCATTGAACTGGAGATCCAGCACAGTAAGACAAAGGAATTAACAGGAATAAGGATGTAGAAGGAAGAAACCAAACTGTCATTTAAATCTGCTTTCTTGTGTCTTGCACTCACTCATCTTCCTTCTGTTTTCGGGAGGCCCACAGAACAAAGCTGTCCCCTCTTCTGCACGACAGCCCCAGGTCTTCTTCCCTCTCTGGGCCTCAGTCACCTCATCTGTAAAACAAGGTTATCCAAAAAGCTCCTTGTGGTTGTATCCTTCCTGCCGCTCTGAGTCCACATCCTCCTTCCTACAGGCAAAACATCTCCATTTTCCTCAATGGTTCCTAATAGTGATGATTTCCAGATCCCTCCTTTCCTAGCAACACACTCCATTTTGTCTTGTTTTTTAAAATGTGGTGCCCAGAACTGGAGAAGGTGAAGAAATGCAAGGAAATAGAGGGAGTTAGGCTGAAAACAGAGCTTGAAAATGGTAAAGAGAGGCAGCAGAGGGAAAGGGCTGGGGAAAGGGAGCAGAGAAGAGGCAGGGGACAGCCTCTGAGGCAGAATTGGCCTGGGAGGCCGGCTTGTGGGAGGTGCCCCATCTCCTTGACTTATTTCCCTGGGACGGGAGGAGGGTCCCCTACATGGTTTGGGAGACACTGATGGGCAAGGAGTCTGTGGTCAGCCACAAGCCTTTGGTGGCTCTCCAGTCCTCCCTTCCAGCTTTCCTGCCCCTGGACTCCAGGACCCTCCCTGGGGTGGGGTCAGGGCAAGGGGCATTGACAAAAGCCAGCTCCGGATGGGAAAGGGGAACTGAACAGAGCCAGGTCCCTGTCCAGGAGGCAGGAGCAGCCGCCACAGTGGGAGGGAGCAGCAAGCCAACAGCTGAGTGAGACAAGGCCTGGGTTATTTTTTTTCCAGTTTGTTGGCATGTGGGTGGATTTTTCTCCTTTTTTCTTCTCTCCTGCTCTCTGCCGTTTCCACAGAGATGTGGGAGTTTGCAAATTTGTCTCAGTAGAGGGGAGAGGCAAGAGCTGATTTTGGGGGTCCTTGTCAGGGACCAGGGGATCAGAGAAGTACACTGCAATTTTGGCAGCAAGAAAACTAGGACACCTTCCCTGATGGTATCCCTAGAGCGAAGAAGGCTCACTCTGTCCTTCCCTCTTGAGGCCTTCTCACCTCTCCTCAGTGCCTGGCGCTCAAATCCATCCCACCTGGTGACTGCAAAAGCCTCCCTCTGCTTCTCTTCTTGCTCTGCAGTACCAAATGCCCTCTCCTCAGGGCCCTGGACCAACTAGGGGCAGCCTGGAGACTTCTAGCCAGAGGCTGCTCTCCTCCCCAGTATCTCTGGGGGTTGGGGTTGGGGGGCTGAGGAGCTTTCCTTTTTTTTTGAGCTATACATTTAAAGGAGAAAAAATAGCACCTGTAGCACATGCTAAGTGCCAAATGAGTGTTTCAATCTTTCAGAGGGGGAAGCTTTATGAAAGGATTAAGGGGTGAGTAGTTTAGGGAGGGCTTCCTGGATATCATGGGACCTAGACAAACTGACAAAGTAGCTAAGGGCATGCCAGGCAGAGGCAAAGAGCACGGGGCTGTGGGTCCCTAGATGCTGATCCTGGTTCTGCCATTAATTTGTAATGTGATGCTGAACAAGGAAGTTCCTTCCCTCCTTTTGGGCTTTGTTTCCTCATTTGGAAAATGGGCTGGATCTCTAAAGCTCTGCAGATCTGTGCAGCCTGAATCCTGATTCCTGGCCTTGGGGGTTAGGTGCCATCTCATGAGATCATATGTATGCAGAGTGCATCAAACACAATCAAGGGGTAGGATGACCAACTGACCCTCTTTGCCCAGGACTCAGGCTTTTTGGGATGTGGGATGTTCAGTGCTAAAACAATCCCAGGCAAACCGGGATGGTTGGTCACCCTAGCAAGGACCACGTCCACTAGTTATTATCATTATCATTATTATTATTATTACCACTAGAGGGCGGTACGCTCTTATGCCTGAGAGTAGGTCTTATCACCCACCCCCACCCCAACCCCCACCTCCCTCCGCCCAAAAGGTGCAGAACTGACCATTCATTCCAGGACCAATCAATTCTCTTGATCTTTCTCCTGGAGAGAAGAACACAGAGGAACAGAGAGATCTGTGAGTCCCAAATCCCAGGAGCTTCCTTTCAGTTCTGCCTGCCCCCTGTGGTCTGATTGCCAATTGTACCCAAATCCCAACCAGCACTCAGGTGCCCAGTCTGTCCCACTGTGGCAGCACTGCCTGCTTCTTAGGGGACTGGAGAAATAGAGAGATCCTGATAAGTAGCTTTGGTTTGTCTGAACACAATGGGCACTTTCACAAGGCTATGCTGTTCACCCCATGTTTGATTTCTGGCAGTATTACACGTTCTACAAGGCCAGCCAAAGCCAGCTCCATTGATACAGGAGCTGGCTTTCTCTTTCCTAAAGAACTGATTTCTGTATTACCTTATACCCCTTATCACAATGAATTGTAGTTACAATTTATCTATCTGTATACCCCATTAAGTTGTTGATTCATGCATTCAACAAACATGGATTGCTTTTCACTTACCTACCATGTACCAGGCTTTTTGCCTGACTTGTGGTGTACAGTGGGGAGCAAAACAGACAAGAGTATCTGCCCTTGTAGAGCTAACAGTCTCATAAGTGAGGCAGGAGGTAAGCAAACAAAGAACTGCACAAATCAATATGTAATTACAAACTTGCTAAGTTCAAGGAAGGAAAAGGACTCACTGAGAGCATGTATCAGAGGGATCTGTCCAGTCCAGGAGTGAGAGAAGGTGCTGCTGATGAGCTGACATTTGATCTGAGATCTGAAAGATAAATGGTCAGTAAGTGGGCAAAGGGGTCTGAGAGATCCCAAAAGAATAGCAGGTGTGCAGGGCCAGAGAGTGGAAGAGCCTAGCTCCCTGGTGGAACCCTTAGCTCCTTGAGGGCACAGCCTACCTCTGGTTCATCTCTTGCTATAGCTCCAGGCCTGGCACATAGAGAAGCCAATAAATGTTCAATTGAATGAGATTTTGTCATGGAAAGCTGGGGGTCACAAGGCCTAGCTTCTAGTTGCAGGTCTTCTGGGCAATTCAATTCAATTCCATTTTCCAACTGCTTACTGTGTGCCCAGGGCCAAGCCGGGTTGGGGAATTGAAAGATCAACAAAATTCTCTCTGTCCTTAAGCAGCATGCGGTCAGGTGGAGTAGCTAGCATGCAGACAGTCCCTTCCACTCTCTGAGCCTCTTTTTATCCGGTTATAAAATGAGAGGTTTGGATTACATGATCTCTAAAGTCCCTTCCATCTCTAGCAGTCTTGACCTGTTCTTCCTTGAATAACAGCCAGTTACGTGGCAGTGGGGAGCAATGGAATGGATTTTTTTCAATTTCTCCTGCCCTAGAGGAATCACATGGAATAGGACTGGGGAAATGCAGGCTTGGGTTGTGTTTATGGACCATTCTTCCTTTTACGAGTGTCAGGAGTGGTCAGCGTTCACTGCTTTTGGCTAGAATGTTCCAGTCTAACGTTGGATGAACCTTTGTTTCCTTCTTTCCTTCTTTCCCATTTCCCTCCCCCCGACCTCCTCCACTCCCCCCCACCCCTGCCTTCCCTTTCCCCTCCAGACTTCTTTTCTACATCTAGGACTGTGTTGTGCTTATATCAGGGCTGGAAAGGGTCTTTAAAATCATCTTTTCCAATCCCTCCATCCAGCATTTACATTTCCTAGGCAACAGACCTTCCACACAAGGCCATCCAGTCACTACTTGAAGACCTCCAATGACGATGAACTCGCCATCTTTGCTGAGCTTCGCCTGTGGGAGGTTTCTTCCCTCTGGGATTGTCCCCCTGTAATTTTCACCCATAGCTTCTGGCTGTGACCTTTGGAACTAAGCAGAATAATTCCACTACATTGCCCCCCTGACAGCCTATTGGATATTTGAAGACAGTAATCATGTCATCATAAGCCTGCTCTCCTCTAGGCCAAATATCACCTGTTCCTTCAAATGTTCTTTCATTGCTTCAAATCCCCTTAGCATCAGTAAATATAGTTTAGTTTATGTAAGATTTATATCCCGCCTACTTTAAAGAGGATATTAGGCGACTTATCAGTTTATAACATGAAAGAAAGACAATTAGGGATAAAAACGTGGAAGAAAACAGATCAGAGACCATGTAAAGGAAGCACGAATAGATGTTGCCAGGTACCTAAAATGAACTGGATTATAATTGGACTCTGAATTTGGCTCAAAGTTTTATGGCAGCTAGGACAAAATTGGAAACACATTGGGTTATGTGGTTTTATGTTCTGACAGGATCAAGCTTACAAATCATCTTCAGAGAGAAAATTTTTCCTAAAACGAAACTCCAGACTAGCCTATTAGGATTGCTTTCTCTGTGAAGCTGCTCAAGACTGACAGGTACTTTGGTTACATCTCACCCCTTCCCCCACTAGGGGAAAGGGGGCTGGAAGGATAACTAATTAATTAGCCAAATGATGTCTCAGTTTTAAGCACCGCTAGCTCTTTAGGGATCCCTACGGAGAAGAGAGTCCTTCCTTCCCTTCCCTTTTCCTTCTGTGTTCCTCACAGATGGTCACTTTCCTACCCTTCTGCCCTCTGAAGTCTGTAATCTCAAGACTCTTTGGAACACTAGACCTCAGGAAATAGCCCAAGAAAAGAATTGTAGCCTAGTGGTCACCGACCACGGCAATTGTGTGCACATCCCTTCTCTCTGGTCCTCAGTGTTCTCATCTAGAAAATGAGTTCACCTTTAAGTTCCCTTCAGCTCTGACATTTTGGACTGTTAACTCTTTGAGGGAAAGACCAGTGATTTTTTAGAATGTTTGATTTTCCCATCTCATGCCTGGCAGCTAACAGGTATAGAAGATCTGCTCATAGATAGAGAGCTGTGAGAATCCAGTAGGAAAAACCAATTTGAACAGATGCCACCTTTGGATCTGAGGAAAATGTTTCATGGCTCTCAGTATTTTGATGAGTTCTTGTTGACTAGTTCCTGGCAGTGGTGAGATGTGGTTCTCAGGGCTCTTTTCTGCTATAGCTCCACGTTCCTTGGCAAAGCTGGCCCCAGGGTAAGGGGAACTGGAGCAATCGCACCAGGGACTGAGGCTTCTGGGAGATGATGCTGGGAGGCAGCAGGCAGGAAAAGAAGATAGTGCCACAGTTGCTGCTGAACAACAACGAATCAATACTAAACTCCCCTTGTATAATAGTATATAATATCCAGCGCATACAATATCCATGTGGGCCCCCTCCCCTCCTACCATGTCATTCCCCTGCTCAAAAACCTTCCATGACTTTTCATTGGCCTGTAAGAGAAGGTCCAGATCCTTCAGATTGGCAATGGAGTCTTCTCCAAGCTGAATCAAGCTGTGTCTTCTCCTCTCCTATCCCTTATAACACACACGCAGATGAACACGCACATGTCTCTTGTGTTCTCTTCAAACTATGTGTGGTTCCCTAAACACACACAGTTTTCCTGACTCTGTTCGTTTCCTCCCATGGCACATGGTTCCTTTCAGCAGTTCTTGCTCAGCTCTAGCACTTGGACCTGTTGAAATCCTAAGCTTAGCTCGAATACCTTCACATCCACAAAGACCTCCGAGCACCCCATCCTTGTGCCTCCATGCTAGTGCTCTGCACATTCTGTCTTATTAGTCATGTTTGTGACTTACGGTCGTGGTTCTCTGACTAGACTGGGAGCTCTCCGAGGGCAGATGCTATATCTCATTCACCCAAGGCTTTCCATCATCCTTCACTGCCTTGTCTTTCTCCAGAGCACCTATCACCATATGTATTAGTGTCCTAGGGCTGCTGTAACAAAGTACCACAAACTTCGTGGCTTACAACAACAGAAATTGATTCTCTCACAGTCCTGGGGGCTAGAAGTCAAAAACTAAGGTGTCAGCAGGGCCATGCTTCCTCTGAAGGATCTAGGAAAGAATCCTTCCTTGCCTCTTCCAGCTTCTGGTGGTTGTGGCAATCCTTGGCGTTCCTTGGCTTGTAGGCGTATCACTCTAATCTCTGCCTTTGTGTTCACGTGGTGTTCTCCTCATGTATGTGTGTTTCTGTGTCCAATTTTCCCTCTTCGTATAAGGGCACCAGTCATTGCATTAGAACCCACATTAATCCAGTATGACCTATCTTAACTTGATTGCATCTGCAAAGACTCTTATTTCCAAATAAGGTCATACTCACAGTTTCTGGGTGGAAATGAATTTTGGGGGGATACTGTTCAACCCAGTTCACCATCCAACATGCTCTACATATTCTATTTGTTTATTATCTCTCTCCCCCACTAGAATGTCAGCTCTATAAAGTTAGGGATTATTGTCTATTTTGTTCATTGCTATATCCCCAGTGTCTAGAGCATTGCTTGACACATAGTAGATATGCAATAAATATTTTGTGAGTGAATCTTAGTACGCATCTGCCCCCAACCCCAGAGGGAATCTGAATGGTAGAAGCAAGGATAAGGACTGGAATGCAGGTGTTGCCCAGAGCATAAATAATCTGCAAATATTTGCTGGAAGAATAGAAATGTTCAATGGGTATACTGTATTACTTTAACATTTATGAGCACTGTGTACAAGGTACTAAGGGAAGATACAAAGAAGTGAGAAGGAGACATCTGAGTATCTTGTCTATGCCTCTGTGTGACCCTGGGCAAGTCACTCAACCTCTCTGTTTCACTTTCCTCATCTGTAAGATGGAAGTAATAATAGTGCCTACCTCATAGGATTGTCATGAGGATTAAGAGACTCCATATATGAAAAGTGCATAGAACAGTGCCTGACATATGGTAAGCACCATAGACGTGTTAGCTATTATTATTGTAGTTGTTGTTATATGTCAGCTCTGTGCAAGGTATTTTGGGTTTTTTTTTAAAGCTTTATTGAGATATAATTCACATACCATAAAATCTACCCTTTTAAAAGGTGCAATTCAGCCAGGCACGATGGCACACGCCTATAATCCTAGCACTTTGGGAGGCTGAGGCAAGAGGATCGCTTGAGCCCAGGAGTTTGAGGTTGCAGTGAGCTATGATGACACCACTGCACTCTAGCCCGGGTGACAGAGTGAGACTCTGTCTTCAAAAGAAAAGATCAAAAAAAAAAAAGCTTTAAAAAAATAAAAGGTACAATTCAATGGTTTTTAGTATATTAACAGGGTTGTGCAACCATCACCACAATCTACTTTTAGAATATTTTCATCTTCTTCCAAAAAATCCCCATACCCATTAGCAGTCTCTCCCCATTCCCCCACCCACGCCCCAGCCCCTGGCAACCACTACTCTAATTTCTGTCTCTATAGATTTGCCTATTCTGAAATTTCATATAAAAGGAATCATATAATATGTGGCCTTTTATAACTGGCTTCTCTCATTAGCATAATGTTTTCAAGGCTCATCCATGTTTGAGCATGCATTAGTACTCCTTTCCTTTTTAATGGCTGAATACTATTCCATTGTGGACCATACCACATTTTGTATATCCATTCATCAATTGATGAGCATTTGGTTGTTTCCTCTTTTTGGCTATTATGAATAATGCTGCTATGAACATTCGTGTACAAGTTTTTGTGTAGATGTATATTTTCATTTCTCTTGGATATATACCTAGGAGTGGAATTTCTGGGTCATATGGTAACTCTATGTTTAACATTTTGGGGAACTTCCACTTTGTTTTCCAAAGTGGCTGCATTCCTACCCTCAATAAGGGTTCCAGTTTCTCCACATGCTTGCTAACACTTCTCATTGTCTGTTCTTTGGATTTTAGCTACCATAGTGGATGTGAAGTAGTATCTGTGTGTGTGTTTAAGTAACTGATGTTTCTGGTTAGTGAAAGTTCCAGCAGTGAAGCACCCACCAATAAGAGTGGCCCCAATGGAAGCAGCAAACTTCAGCACAGCCCACTGGCCAGTATTCCTGGAGGATATAACACTGACATCAGCCGGGTTTTCAATGGTAACAATGGCAGAAGCTTCTTCCAGGTCTCCTTCAGATTTGTGATGTAAATGTCCTTACTTTTCCTTTTGTAGATGTATTGTTCCATTTGGAAGTCAAGATTGGTGCCCTCCAAGTGGGTTCCTGCTGCAAGGAATTTGAGGATATCCTCTTCTTTCATCTGCAGGACACCAAAGGCTCCCAACATTGTGAAAGTTTCCCCTTAAGTTACTGGAGAACCCAGGAAAACACCGTAGGGGTAGCACGAAAGCTCATTGTGGTTTTAATTTGCATTTCCCTGATGGCTAATGAGGTTGAGCATCTTTTCATGTGCTTATTGGCCATTTGATTTGTATATCTTCTTTGGAGAAATGTTTATGCAAATCCTTTGCCTCTTTAAAAAAATGGATTGTCTTTTTATTGTCGGTTTTTAAGAGTTTTTTATATATTTTAGATACAAGTCCCTTGTAATGAGATACATGATCTGCACATATTTTCTCCCATTCTGTGGATTGTCTTTTCTGTGGAAGGTGTTTTTGCATGATTTATGCAAGACCACCCGTGTGGGGTATGTGTTATTGATAGGGAAATGGGAGTTCAGAGAGCAGAAGACGGAATTTAAATCCAGCTTTGAGAGAGACTGACAGAGAGAGAGAACATGCGTGTGTGAGAACGTGTGCAAGGACAAGTACTGCGTGTGCTTCTGGCTGGGGAAATCAGGGCTGGCTTCAGCAAGGTGGCATTTGAGTTAAGTCTTGAAGGATGGGTACAATTTCATTGAATAGAGATGGATGAATGGAGAGGACATTTAAAGGGACCTAAATGAAGTGAATGATGTAGTCTGCATGATCCAAGACTGTGTCATGGGGAGTCCGCAGATTTGTCGGATGGGAAGAGCCTGGGATCATGACGTGTTATGAAGACCGGGACTGCGCCAAGATGGAGCATCCTGGGGTTGCAGGGGCATGGCTTGGGGATTTAAGGGTGGTGGAGCTGGGGCCTGTGCTGTTGTGAAAGACAGTGCTGGCAGTGGGATCTGGGGGTGGAGTGGGCAGCTGGAGATGGCTGGGACTGGAAGGGCACAGGGCTGGCTGGGGTGGGAGACCCAGGGACTGCCCATGATGGGGTCTGGAGAGAGGTCGCCTGAGATAGGAGGTCCAGGGTTTGGCTGGGGTGGGGAATCTGACACTGGTTGGGATTGGCAGACCTATGGGATGGGGAGTCCGCGGGTTGCCTGACCTGGGGACTGCCTGGGATGGAGGCTCCTGGGATGGCTTGGATGAGGATCCTGGGCCTGGCGGACCCCAGGGACTTTGGAACGGGCTGGGATTGGAGGGCTTCGTTAGGCTGAGTTAGGTGAGGACCCTAGGACGGGTGGAATGAAGAGATCTTCTGCAGGTTGTGATGGGGCCGGCCCTGGCCGGGCGCCGGCGTCTTGGGGCCAATCCAGCTGCGGGTGCGGGTGGCAGCCGCAGGTGGGGCGCGCGGGGGCGGGCCGGGCGAGCCGGGTGGGGGCAGGGGCGGGGGGCGGGCCGGCGGCCGGGCGGTCCCGCGCGGCCGCGCTGCGCAGTGACTCCGCAGCGGGCGGAGCGCCGTGGGCCGCGTCCTCCCGAGCCCGTGGCGGTGGCGGTGGCGGCGGCGGCGGCGGCAGCAGCCTCAGCTCCTGCTCCCCGTGCCGCCGGCCCCAGCGCTGTCTCCCGGGCCCCCCCGGGCCCCCGGGCCCTCGAGCCCGGTGCGCGCCCTCGCGTCCCGCCGGCCCCCTCCCCCGGCTGGGCCCGGGGGAGGGTGGCGCCGTGAGCGAGCGGGGACCGGGCTCTCTTGCCCCTTCCCCTGCCCCTGGGCCGCCAGGATGGAGGCGGGGTCGGGGCCCCCGGGCGGCCCGGGATCCGAGAGCCCCAATCGGGCGGTGGAGTACCTGCTGGAGCTGAACAACATCATCGAGAGCCAGCAGCAGCTGCTGGAGACCCAGCGGCGGCGCATCGAGGAGCTGGAGGGCCAGCTGGACCAGCTCACCCAGGAGAACCGCGACCTGCGGGAGGAGAGCCAGCTGCACCGCGGGGAGCTGCACCGGGACCCCCACGGCGCGCGGGACAGCCCGGGCCGCGAGAGCCAGTACCAGAACCTGCGCGAGACCCAGTTCCACCACCGCGAGCTGCGGGAGAGCCAGTTCCACCAGGCGGCCCGGGACGTGGGTTACCCGAACCGGGACGGCTCCTACCAGAACCGGGAGGCTGTGTATCGGGACAAGGAGCGGGACGCCTCCTACCCGCTCCAGGACACTACCGGTTACACAGCCCGCGAGCGCGACGTGGCCCAGTGCCACCTGCACCACGAGAACCCAGCCCTGGGTCGCGAGCGTGGCGGGCGGGAGGCCGGGCCAGCGCACCCGGGCCGCGAGAAAGAAGCCGGCTATTCGGCGGCGGTGGGCGTGGGGCCGCGGCCACCGCGGGAGCGGGGCCAGCTGAGCCGTGGCGCATCCAGGAGCTCCAGCCCCGGCGCTGGCGGAGGCCACAGTACCAGTACCAGCACCAGCCCGGCCACAACCCTCCAGAGAAAGTAAGGAATGTGTGTTTGTACCCCCTGCTCTTCCCCTCTAGATCCCTCTCTAACTTGTTTGGCTGATAAAGTAAGAAGCCTGTGCCTGATTATATGTCCTCCTCTCCTGTCCCAACCTGCCAGGAGAAGCCGGGTCTCCCTCATCCAGCCGACAGCCCTTCCCTAGCCACCCCAGACTGGGTTGGCCAGATGAGTGCAGGCGTCTCTTCTTTCCCAGTACCACGGCCACTGAGGGACTAGAGCAGTCATCACCGCCTCCCCCGCCTCCACTTCTTCAACCCTTAGCTGTATCTTTGCCAGAGATGGGTTTTCGTTTATTTATTTTGGTTGTGCTGGTTGGAATTTTAATTGTCAGGGATGGTGTCAACTCGAAGCCCCAAGGGAGGGAAAGCCCCCCTTCCCTTTTTTTTTGCCTGATCTTGTCTCCTCTGGCGGCCTCAGCTCCATCCTTTCCCAGAGATGCAGGTGGGGACCAGAATGGCTGCTGGAGGCTGAGACATCCTTCTGAGGGGAACTGCAGCACATTCTGGCCGGGGGGAGCAAAGATGGGGGAGCAAAGATGGAGGCCAGGCCCTTGGCTAGTTCCTCAAAGTCCACCCCCTCTCCACCCTTCAAGAAAAACAACACCCATTTAAAGAGCCCTTTCGGGAAGGGAAGTCTATAGATCTCCCCTCTGTTGGATCAGTTCCAGCCCCTGTGGTGGGGTCTGTGTGTCTGTCTATTTGGGACACCTTGGCAATATCTCTTGGGTTGGTGGGACGTTGGCTGGGTCCACTTTTTCCATGTAGATGCCATCGTGAGCTGGTTGGGACAAATGTATCAAGCTGAGAGAGTCAAGGGCGTGCAGGCTCACAGGGCTGCCCTAAAGGCTCCCTTATTTCTTTTCTGCTGTATTAGAAAGAAAACCGAATTGGGAGTTAGGGGATCTGGGTTCTCCTTCCAGCTCTGCTGCAGATTGGCTTTGTGACCTTGACTGAGTCCCTTCCTCTCTCAGGCCATCAGTTCCCTGTATCTTTTTAATTGGCAAGGTCTGCCTTGGACGCTCTTAAAGGACCCCTCCAGCTTAAATTTGATGGTTCTGTGGCTAATCCAGCCACACTACAGAGCAAGTCTGAAGTCCTCTAGCGAATGGACAGGCTTCCCCCTCCTCTCACTGCTCAGCTGGTCCTACCATGTGCCACAACCAGTGGAGTGTCTCTTGGAGGCTGGGCTGGGGGTGGGGAAGCCTTCTGCCTCAGGAAATCTGCCGGGAGACAGCTCTCTGCAACTCCCCCGTGGTGAGGCAGCAGGCTGGGGTGCTGGGTTGAGATGGCTGGGCCCCAGGAGCAGCAGCTGCAGCTTGAGGGCTCGGCTGGCCTCCACTGCAGCGCACCCTCAGCTGAGTTTTGGTGTGGACTGCCCTTGAGTAGTCTGGGGGCAAGGGGAATGGGCGCTGGGAGCCCAATCCCAAAGGACTGACTGTATGCACCTTGGGGCACCACACTGGAAGAGGGACACGGGTAGACCAAGGCCCACTCAGGAGAGGGCCATGGTGGGTGGGGGTAGAGGAAGACTGGATGGGACATTGTGGTCCTTGAGCCTGGCTGCAGAAGACTGTTCTAGAGGGGTCAGGCCTGTGACAGAGGGAGCAGCCTCATTATGTGTGGCTCCAGGGAGCAGAACCAGGAACAGTGGGAACATTTGAGATAAATTAGGAAGAACTTTCCAACCTGGCCATCTGGTGATGCAGTAGACGGCCTCAATGGGTGGAGGTGGGGGCTGGCTGGATGTGTCCAGCAGAGGCCAGGTGCAGGTCTGGGAGGGCTGGAGAAAGCATAATTCCTGAATTAGGTATAAAGCCCAGTGAAGTAACCTGGGTCTTCCCAGGATTCCAGGATTCCATTACTCTCAGATTCTCCATCCTGCAGACATGGGTCTGAATCTCTTGGCTGGCCAGACGCCCGTTTGCTCTTGAGCTCTGTGCTTCTGCCATCCATGCAGGCCTGCCTCTTGGTCCTTCCCTCTTTTTTGTGCATCTTCCAGGTTGCTCGTTGGATTTCCTTGCTTCACATTTCCTACTGGATTAATAAAGGGGTTTACATAGTACTTTGAATTTCTCTCCTAACCATATATTAACTATTTGCACATCCATTTATTACCTCTTTTGGTCTTCACAACAAGCCCTGAGCAGTGAGCATTAGCAACTCTATTTTAGAGGTGGGGAAACTGAGGCTCCAAGATGAAGGGACCTTGTTCAAGGTTACACTACTAGTTTCTAATGGAGCTGGGACTAGAACCCAAGTCTACCTGTCTCCAAGACCTGTTATTTTTTTCACTAGAGCTCTCCAACCCACAGGAGCTTCTTGGCCTCAGGACCCGGACAGGTACTGAGCTGGGAGAGGCCCAGGGAGCCTTCGGTATCTAAAGGGTTTGAGCAGGAGGGAGAGGAGTCTGGGATGAGTGGGGGGGGTCGATGGGGGAGGGAAGATGGTTCTGCCTCCCTCCTTTGCGCTCTCCCTCCTGGCCAGTCGATACAATAGCCATTGCTGCCATCACTGCTGCTGCTGCTGCTGCTGCTACTGCTGCTGCTGCGACTCCCCTGCTAGGCCTGTTCTGGGTTTGTAAGGAGTGGGTGAGAAGGCTGCTGCTGGAAGCGAGGGCAGGCAGGGTGGGAGTTTAGCAGCAGAGGCTGCAGCATTGGGAGAAGCTGGGTAGAGCGGGTACAGGCTGGGCGCTCCTGGTCCCCAGGCTCCCTCTGCTGGAGGAAGAGGGGAGAGTGGCGTCTGGGCCGAGCTGCAGCTTGTTGGGGGCCCGCTCTGCCTGGGGACTTTTTTTGTCCTCCCAACAATGCTCTGCGTCTGTCACTGCAATCCACGTTTTACAGCCGAAGAAACTGAGGGTGCAGAGAAGTGAAGCCTACCAGAGGTCACACTGTTAATAAATAAGACAGACTCCTAATCCTGTGAACTTTCCCTCTACTGCATTGGACATCAGCTGTCATGTCCACACCATCTGTATCGTCCACCCAGGACTCTCACATCCTCCTGTACTGTCCCTTCTGGGTAGGTTCCAGGGTGCTGGTATCGCTTCTGCTGTGCCCTGGGCGTGGCCTTTCGGGTGCAGCATAGAGTGCCACGAGTCCCTACCTCCTTTTGGTTGCTGGTCCTCTGTATGTGAAGGTTTTGTCTGTTTGGTTTTTAGTAACTATTGGTCCTGACTACATGCTCAGCTCTCTTTACCTGGGATTGTCACCTCCCCTGTCACCCCCCCACACACACCAGTGATTAGAGAAGATCTGTTTTGGTTGTTGATCTTAGCCTGGCACCCTTGCAGTTCTGACACCTGGAATGATTTATAGGAGTGCTGGGGGCCAGTGCTGAGTTGCTTCATGCTGAAGAGAGCTGCATTTCCCACGCTTTTTGCATGGGCCCAGCTCTGGCTCTGCTGTAGGCGGTGGTGGGTTGAAGCTGGTATGGTGGTAACTCTCCTTCCTCTGCCCCCACCTCCACTCATCCCACAAGCCGGCTCACATTTGGGCATAGCAGGTAGAGGGGCCGGCCTGGTGTTCTTGATGGCCGGGGTGCTGCATGGTCTACGGCATGGCTGCTGGGCTGTCCTCTGCATGCAGTGGGATGTCAGCGTGCTCCCCGCAGGGGCTAAGGCCACTGAGAGGGAGCCAGTGAGAGAGCAAGCCCAGGGACAGGCTCTGGGGAAGTCTGTCTCCTTTGGGGTCTTGGGTGCTTTTCCCAGGGGATCTCTCCTTCCCAGGAGAGCAAACCATTTATCTTCACCCCGGCTGCGTTGTGAGCATTATCTTCATGTGGGAGGAAATGATAATGTAGAGTTTAATGAGAATTAGACAAGTCTTGCTTCTCTACCTAGATCTGGGGCAAGAATGGGGTTTTTGTCATCCACAAACATTTCTTGGCTGTGTGCACAGGGCAAGAGGAGCCACCAGGCTGAGTGAACACCATGTTCTTTGTGCTAGCAGAGCCCCCCACCCCCTGGCCAGGGAGACAGGGTTGGAGGCCCAGCTATTCCACAGAGACGGAGCTCAGGACAAAATGAGTAGCAAGGGTGGTGAGGAGTGGAGGTTCTCAGAGGAAGGAGGGATCAGGGCAGTGGGTGGGGGCTGGGGGGACTTTGAAGGAGAGCGGGTGGTCTGTCGGTGGAGGTGGGGGGCTGAGAGAGCAAGCCACCAGACCAGACTTGCTGCCTGCCCTTTCCTCATCTGTCCCACCACTGCCTACTGTAGCCTCTGAATTTGCTGGGAGCATAGTAAAGGCCTGGAGCATGGGGAAGAGGCCACACGTGTACTGAGTGAGCCTCAGCCTTCTGTGTGCCAGGCCCCACGCTATGTGGTTTTATGTAATAATAGCTAACATTTTTTTTTTTTACTGCACTTATTGTGTGCCAAGCACTATTTGTTCTAAGCGCTTTCCACGTATTAATTCATTCAGTCGTCACATGAATCCTTTTGTGTAGATATTGTTATTAACTCCATTTTACAGATGAGGAAACTGAGGCCCAGAAGGGTTGGATAACATATCCAAGGTCCCTTAATAATTAAGTGGCAGAACTATGAAGGAGCTAGTGGAGCCCAGGGGGTCAGGGCTCCAGGGTCCACAGCGTTCTTACCCACTATACAGCCCTGCTTCTTAGCTCATTTGCACAGAGCCCCTGCCATGTGAGTGTTATTATTGTCCTCATTTTTCAGACTCAGAAATGAGGATCAGAGAAGTGCAGTGACCTCCCCGAGGTTACACAGCAAGATGGGGCCCAGAACTGTCTGGCTCCCAAGCCTATGGTACACCACTGCCTCCCGCAGGTAGGCTTTAAAGACATGGAAGCCAGTCCTGGCTCTGGCTTCCCCCGACAGAGCTCCCAGGACCACTGCTTTAGGCAGGCTTCCTCTCACGATCAGCCCCTGAATTTTTTCTATAGTCTCTTAATAGAGTGTCCCCTTGCTCTTGCTCTGTCAAGCCTCTGATGAGGTGCTGCCAGGCCACGTTCTGCAGTACGGCTCCAGTAGTTTCACTCTCTCGGTGGCCTGCAAACTCCTCTATCCGCCATGCGTGGTCCTCTTAGGATCTGCTGCCAACCTACCTTTCTCCTCTCATCTTTTTACAGTCCCTTGCACGCAGACCATGCTCCAGCCAGACTGACCTGTGTGCCCCCATTGTTAGCCCACTCAGGCCTTCCGATAGCCTCTGGGTCTTTGCTCATGCTGTTCCCTTCTCCTGGGCTGTTGTGTCCAGTTCCCAGGCTGGACTCAGCTGTCACTCTCCTGTGTTTGTTCTCTGGTGTCTCTTGATGCTCGGTTTATCCCTGACCCTTGCAATGAGCACTCTGTCCCTTTTTATACCTTCATGGTTGTTTACATCTTGTGTCACCCCTACTAGACTGAGAGCCTCTTCAGATTCAGATTTAACTGACATATATTGAGTGCATGTTGTGTGTCAGGCCCTATGCTGGGTGCTGGGGGCATGAGTGAAGGAGCTGCTCAGTAAATGTTGAATAGATAAATGAATGTCTGATTAAGTCCTGGTGAACTAATGGCCAGTGGGGCCTGATTTTTTCTTCCAGGACTCCTGTAGTGAGAAATGACAACTTCAGAATTCTCTTGGCCTTTCTGTGGCTTTTCCCTCACACTCCCTGGAGCCATTTTGGCCTCTGCTCTTTCTGCTCCTCACACTCACCAGTCTCCCGATCCGTAGAATGTCAGGGTAGCAGAGTTGGATGAGACCGTGGAGACATTTAGACCAATCCGCTCATCATTTCATCTCCCTACCACGGCATGGCCACGTCAGGCAAAAGCTTCTGTTCTGAAAGGAGCAAAGAGGCCTGTGCAGGACCTGTGTGCAGTTCACCCAGCCCAGTGGGAAGTGGCTTATTTATCCACCAAATCTTTCTTCTGCTCAGACCCTGGGATGCACACGGTGTCTCGGGGTTGAACTAAGACTTGACCCCTATGGCTCATTCCCTGCTGTATTCCCTGGCAGAATCATAAACATTGGTCAACAGGAAGAATGATGAATAAATGACTGACTTCCTCTTTTGGGGGAGCTTGTTTAGGGCAAGATAATTTGCTAGTTGCTCTAACTTCCTCATGGTATTTAGTTTCTCTCCAAGCCTCCATGTTGAAAGCATTTATACCGAGGGGCCCATTCCCCACTGCTTAGTAGCTGAAGCTCGCTGGGACCTTGGCATTCAGAGACAGGGTGGTGCCGTGGAAGGAAGACTTTGTGCGATGCTAGGCAAGTCACTTCACTTTCAGAGCCTCAGTTTCCTCAAGTAGTAAATGGAGATAAAACTGTATTTTCTGATATGTGAGGTTCATGTTGCCCCTCACAAAAATGTATCAGAAACTTTCCTAGTTGCCCGGCATATCCATCAGAGTCCTTGATCTGTATGGAAAGCTGAGGGCTGAGGATGGAAAATAATATTAATAGATGAGACTGCCCTGCCCCCTAGAGGCGGAGCGTAGCAAACAAAACAACAATGTGAAGACAGACGCATACATCCTTTTCAAAACAAAGATGACAAGCCAGAGCTACATGGCTGATTAGGGTAATTCCTCTAACATTTAGATGTAAATTCATCACTACTATCACCTGATAGGTACCATTTCAATAATACCAAGTGTTAAAGGGGTAATATGATTGCATATCCAGGCCTTGTGATTTCCTGCTGGATTCTAGGATACAGCATACTGCATTCACCTGAATAAAAACAATATTTTCCTTCATATAACCACTTCAGAATTATTGTCATTATATCCGTGATGAAAAGTACCTAAATTTGTCCTTCCCCCAAATTTTCGTACAAAACTGGGAGGCATCTCACACAACTGTATATCTGCCATACTAGCCAGTTCCTAAACAACCCAACTCATTGTGATTGTTGTGAAAATTAAGTAAGATGACATAGATGACGCACTTAGCACACAGTATGTGTTTACTCAGTGATGGGCGTTATTATTAATAATAACTTTGTAAAGATCTGTGCTGTGGGAGGGCAGGGGGGAGAGGTCATGTGGGAGCTCACCACATTTATGAGAGAGAGGTCAGTCCAGTGAATATTGTGTTCCTAGTACATGCCATGCCTCATGCCATCACAGGCAGAGAGCTCTGTGATTAGTATTTTACAGTTCCTGGCTTCAGGGTGCTCACATTTGGGTGAAGAAGATGGTCATGGAAACAGATGATTGCAATGTGGTATCCAGTGTGCTATGCTAGAGAGGGGCGCAGGAGGCTGCAGGTGTCCAAAGGAGGGACCATCTACCCAGACCATCCAGGAAGGCTTCCTGGAGGAGGTGATATCTGAGCTGAGGCTTGGAGGATGGACGGCATGTGAATTAGTGGGAATTGGGGGCAAAAGGGAGGTTAAGGCACAGAGGCAGGGAACCAGCAGGATACAGGGAGGGGGCACTTTTATCAATTCACTACAAACTAGAGCACAGACTGGGAGGCAGGAAGTATCAGGAGAGGAGTCTGGAGAGTTGGCTAGCCCAGATCATGAGGACACTTGACTAGCAACATCAGGAGCTTTATGCTGTTGGAAATTGGGAGGCAACATAGGGTTTTAAGCTGGGGGGAGAGGTGCCTGTTGTATAGTACTGGGGGACATGTTGAGAGCCACATTTTGGAAAGATCCCCCTAGAGCGTAGTTTGGGAGATAGATTGGAGGGCATCCAGTGAGGAGGCTGGTGCAACAGTCTGGATAAGAGATGAGAAGCCCTGTGCTTGGGCAGTGGGAGTACAGATAACCTATGGGTGGAAAAGGATGATGACAACACACGGACACGTGCCATGACAGAGGGGAGTACAGCCTACTGCGGGAGCTCAGAGGAGCAGCAGCCAGCCATGACCAGTAGAGTTTTAATAATACCAGCATAAAAGTCAAGAAACTTCGAGCTGCAAGGACCCTGAAAAATCATCCAACTGAAGCTTTCATTTTATAGATGAGGAGACCAAGGTGCAGAGAGAGAAAGGCCTTGTATAAGGCCACTCAAGGTGTGAGCAGAAGAGAGAGCTCTGATTAGAAGAGTCACTGTAGTGTTAAATGCCAGTGTTCAAAGCATCCTTCCTTAAATGTGCTAATTCCTGCCTGGAAATCCTGTGAAGGTTGCAGGGATTATTATTTTTTTGTGTCCTACAGATGAGAAAACCAGGGCTCAAAAGGAGGCTAGGTGACTTTTGGGGCAGGAAGTGATGAAGAAGAGGCATCACCTAAAGGGCTGTTGCTTCGATGTCAGACAGACCTGCTGCTCTGTTCCAGTCCCTCTGAAACCAAATCTGCTAGATTCGTAGCTGGGGAGTGAACCTAGCCCAGGCCCAGCCTCCTCTCTTGCTGATTTCTGCCTTAGATGGCCTCATTTACTATAATAGAGGCAGCTCAGAGGCATTTTCTGGCCTGACAGCCAGGCCTGTCATTCCCCCCTTTTCTGTCTTCATGGAAGAGTGTGGGCCTGTGGCTGTCATTACTATGTCCCCATTGCCTTGGGCAGGGCATCTCTGGCCTGGGTGTCTCTGTTTTGAGGCCCCCATGATATGATACACAAAGAATGAGCTTTGGAGACAGACAGACCTGGGTTTGAGTCTAGGCTCTGCCCCAACCTGTGGGATGATCTCGGCTAGGTCATTTTACCTTTTCTGAGCTTTAGTTTCATCATCTGTAAAATGGGATAACAATGCCCATCTCTCAAGAGTAACTGAGATAATTGGAATGGCATTCCCTGATACTTATAGGTGCTCAATAAACAGTCATTTTTCTTCTCTTTCATGAAACCTCCCATGGACAATGACTTGAAGAATTCAGTGCTAGGCAAAGCTTTGCACTGAATATAACCCTGAAAACTGGTATATTCCCTCTTTCCTAATATGAGGCTGTCACGGTGCATTGTCTCAGCCATCAGTTAATTTGAAGTACAGCTCTAGTATCTTTATTGGTTTCTTTTTCTGAGTTCTTATTTTCAAGTTCAATTTCTAGTCTGTGTTCTTGGAGTAAGCAGCCTGAAATCCTTTGTGACTCGGGCAGGTATAAATAACTAGTGGGTGTAAACAGTTGAATGAATGGAAGGCTGGAGAGGCTGGACTGGTGATGGTGGGATTTGAAGAGGACCAGAGGGTGGTGTAGGCTGGGGCAGCTGAGAAGGTATCTGCGTGGATGGCTGTGGGGAACCAAAGGTTTAGTGAGGAGGGGCCAGCACTTCACCCACCTCTCTTGCTCCTGCTTTCAAAAGAAGGGTAGATTGGAGAACAGGACCTCATGTCACCCAGAATCATCAGCCTTTCCATTTTGTATGTATAATGTGGGAGCTAGAGGTCCAAAGAAAGAGAAGGGACTTGTTTTGAGAAATTAAATCAAAGCAATACATATACACAATTTTGAAAAGACAAAAAGTACACAAGGACTGGTGTAGTAAAAAGCTGAAGTCTCCCAGCCCCCCACTTCCCAGCCCCCAGAAGCAATCACTTTCATCATTTAGTTTTTCTGGTGGTAACTTCATATCTCTAAATAACATACTTCAACAATTATATCTTCATTTATCAACTTTTTAAACATTATCTCTTGACTTCTTCCTACTATGACAAAATAATTTAGCTTATTTATAACAACTAATTCTTTCTTTCTTCCCCTCCCAGATTTTGATTGTTTTTTATTACCATTTGGTCTCCTCTATTAATTACCCTGGTAACTTTATTAGATACTATTTTAAACTGTGATTTTTTATTCCATCGATTTTCTGTGGCATCTCTTGACCACTCACTATGTAAGACATAGTTATTAGTGCCCATTCTTCCCTCCTTTTTTCCTCCCCGTCCTCCCAGTCTCTGTGTTCTGTACTTGTGTATCCAGCAAGGTTGATTGCATTCACATTCTGTTCTGTAGAAATAATTAGGTCTTCAGTGCTTTATCTAGAGAGATTGATTATAAAAGTTGGCTGCCAATACACTGCATTTATGTGGTTATGACTGTGTCACTGTTGTTCATTGCAGGGCCAAATAGTGTACTATAATTGCACCTCATTTCCCACAGTTCCACTGTCACAACCTCTGTACTCCCAGGAGAATGTTCCTAGCATCAAAGTCAAGTGAATTTTCCTTTACGCGCTCCCAATTGCTCAAAACTATACCACCTATTACTTTGTTTTATATTTGGACCAGGACTTTCTTTCCTTTTCCTTCTGCTTTTATTTATTTATTTAATTTACTTACTTACCTACTTTCTTACTGTCCTGTGGAGTTTCTTGAAACCACAGGATAAATCATAGCACATCTTCTGGGGATATCATTTTACTTGGAGACTTTTTTAGGAGATTTTTTAAAAACTTCATGCTGAAATATAATATGAATACAGAAAAGTGCTCATATCGGAAATGATATGACTATATCACGTATGATATGGTCAATTTTTACAAACCAAACACCTGTGTAATCAGCACTCAGATCAAGGTCTGTTTTTCATTCACCCTATCTGGTACTCAGGGATCCCTCTCAGTTTGAAGGACTATGTCTCTTCTTACATTATTTCTTTGATGATTTCCTTCCCTTCATTTTCCCTGTTTTCTCTTTTGGGAATGTCTGTTAGTTGCATGTTGAACTTCCTGGGTTGGTCCTATAGGCCGCTTACCTTTTCTCTCATGTTGTCTATTTTATAGTGTATGAGTAGTTAATAGAAAGTCTGACTGAGATGTCTGTGTATCCAGGCTTGCTTGTCCACTCGCTGGCTTTATTTTGGTGAGCCAACAGGGAGCTGGTTGTTATAATGGGTGTCCCCCCGCCCCCCGCCAAATGCCAGAATAAAAAGCACTTTATTTGAAGGGCACCAACATGCCACTAGGTGCCCTAGTTGATCCTGGGTAGTTTAATTCCTTTAACAAGCAGCCCTCTGATATTTTGCCTAGGGGTGAATGCCAGGCAGCCTGTGTTCTGGGTCCAGTGGTTGAGGGTGCAGGGAAGGATTTCATATACTTACCTTCAGCTTATCCCCTGTGTTCAGCCCCCTGATTCCTCCTACCCTCCCTCGTGTCTACCAACTCCAAGTCTGGAGTCTGTCTGAGCCTCTGCTGGCCCGACTGGTACCCTGCTCAGCTGTAACCCCCTAAGTGGTGTCTGTGGATCTCCCTCAACTGTGAACACTCTTCTCTTTGTTTTTTGCTTCCAGAAATTTGTTGAAATCTCTCACCCACTGATATTACCGTCTGCCATCCTTTTTCCTGTTATGAGTTCCTTATTTTATTCCTTCACTTTAATTTTGGTGGAGCTCTGGGAGAGAAGGAGGTAAACATTTCTGCTCTTAGGTACAAATTAAGGTGAAAACTACTTTTAAAAACAGGTTTTTTGCTTTTTCAATCCAGATTGAAACTGGAAACTGTTAGTAAACCCCCAGCTAGCCAAGCCTGGATGACCTCATTTTGGCCTCTGTTGCCTCTGGCCCCAGCCCCTGCAGCCTCCGGAGTGCCCCTTTTCTCAACCTCTGCCATCTAGACCATGGAGTCAAGCAAGCCCTCAGCTGAGGAACTGGACACCCGGGTTCTGACCCCAGCCCTGCCACTGCTTCCCTCTGGACCTCTAGGCTAGCCCCTCCACCTCTCTGGGTGCCCTCTCTGTGACTCGAGAGGCTCTTGGTCTGCTGTGAGCTGGGCTTTGCCAGGATTGGCTGGGTGCTTGGAGAGCAGCCCAGCTTCTTTGGTCAGGCGGCAGGAGCAGGTGGGCCAGAGATGGGCCCCAAGCGCATAGGAGGGGGCTTGGAGGCTGAGCTGAGGCTTCTGCAACAGCAGGCTGCGCTAGCTGCAAACCCTCCCGCCCACTCTCTTTTCCATCATGGCTGAACCTCTATCCTCTGCCTCCAGCAGAGGGAGGGAAGAAGGGAGGGCTGGAGAGCTAGATTTTTCCATTTTCTTTTGCTTTCTCTCTCTCTCTCTCACTCTCTCTCTCTCACATCATAGTGCTGAGCTGATGATCTGGGCTGCAATAATACCTGTGTCTTACCCCACCTTCCTTTTTGGGTGCTTCCCCTTTCCTTTCCATCCTTGAATGATTGTTTCTTCCAGAAGCACTACCTGAATGTTCATGGGTAGGGGGACCTTGGGCTGTACCATGTGGAGGAGAGACAGGAGACAGGAGACAGGTGAGGCAGAGAGGCCAAGCTCACAGGCTGCAGTGGGAGATGAAGTGCCACTTGGCCCTGGGATGACAGAAAGAAGCAGCAGCTGCAGCAGTTAAAAGAATTGGTTTTGGAATCAGACAAACCCAGACTTGAATCTTGGCTCCACTAATTAGCTTTGTGACTCTGGGTAAATCACGTTGCTCCTGTGAACCTCAGTTTCCGCATCTATACAATTAGAAGAAGAACTACCTTGCACAGCTGTTGCAAAGATAACACAAGTCCTGGACCATTGTAGGTGCATACTAAATAGTAACCTCATGATTATTTGTATTATTATAAGGCAGAGTACACTAAGGACCAAATAAAGCCTGCTGATTATCTTTGTTATGATTATATAATATTTGTTTATGTTTGAAAGGAGCATGAAGTTAAGGAAGGCGTTTGCTAAGGAGGCAGCATTTGACCTGGTCACTCCTTGGGTCTAATTTCCCAAGGGCTGCCCAGCAATTACAGGATGAAGTTCACACTGTGCTGACTGGTGTTCAAGGCTGTCTTGGTTGTAGTCTGCCTATCTTTCTTCTCTTCACAATATAAATGTGAACTGATACTTGCTTCTTTATTTCCTGAAAAAGACCTTTTAGAAGTGATAGACAAATATTTCATTGGAACTGTGCAGTAGTCTTTGTCATCGTCATCATCATCCTTATCATCCCAGAACTTGTTCAGTGAGTTGTGGTAAACAAGGACGACAGGAAGAATAATCACCAGCAAAAGGATAGCCAGCAACCAAAACTATCATGGCCTTTAGTTTGCATCCTCACCACCATCTTTGCCTTCAATATTGTTTGGATCCATGGCTGAAAGCAGTTCCAGTGTCCAGTGAGCGTTCTGATTTGTCCTGTGGTTCATCTAGTTGTTCTTCTCTTTTAATAATCTTCATGGGATTGTCTTGCCTGCCACCATTACCTCATCCACTTGTCTTCTATACTCTTTTTGTCATTTCTAGGTCTGATTCTTGGCTCAGATGGACCACTTAGAAAGGAGTCTTTCTCTCCACCTGAGTCATCTTTCAAAAGGTTTTTACTTTCACTTTTCACATTGTAATGATTGAGATGGCACTTGAATTTGGGAGGCATCTTTACCTCCTCCTAGTGCTTTTCCACTTCTTGGCCATCACAAGTAGGTCTTCATGCCACTTGTGATGTAGGGAAGCTCTTGCACGCTCCTTTAGGTAAGGCCACAGTCCCACTCATCCCTCTGTTCTCTTCCTAACCCTACACTCAAGTTGTACCAAACTAGAGTTCCCTAAGCATATTAGGCTTCTTTATACTTCCATGCCTTTATTCTGGCTGTTCCTATGGCCAAATGCCTTTTTACCCTTGTCTACATGGCAGATAACTACTTGGCTTTTGAAGAACATCTTCTGTGTACCTCGCACCGTTCCAGGCACTTGGAAACAGTGAACAAAACAGACAAAACCTCTGCCCTGCGGAGCTGACATTCTAGTGTGTGTATGCTTGGGGTGGGGACAGAAAAGAAACAAATAAACAAAAAATACATAATATGTCGAATAGTGGTAAGTGCTATGGAGAAAAATAAAGCTGGGCAGGGGGATGGGGCATGCAGAAGGCCCAGTCAGCTCAACCACAGGCAGGATTTGCACAGCCATTATTAAGCAGCCTTTTCTCATTTAAGTATTTTCCGGTGTTATCACATATTCTTTATAACCATAATCTTCCCAACAACCTTATCATATTAGTGCTGTTGTTATCTCCATCATATTGGTGAGGAAACTTAAACTTAAAGATGTAAATCACATAGCTAGGAGGGGCAGAGCTGGGATTCAAACCCAGGCCTGTCTGACCCAAAGCCTATGCTCAAAACTACTTTTTCATTCTTAGGGTCCCCCTTACCACAATTCTCTGACATCAGAATTATTATACCTATTTTATAGTTGGAGAAGCTGAGTTCACAGAGGGGAATGAATTCATCTATGGTTGCCCAGCACATGAATGGATTTGAATGCACATTTGTCAACACTAGGCCTGTCTATAAACCCTGAGGCCTAAGGATCTATAGATTTGCCTGCCTCTACATTTGCAGGGCCCAGACAAGGTACCAGTTGAAGCCCTTGGCCCTCTTCTCTTCCCACCTATGGTTCATATGGAACCTTGAGATTGTACAGATACCCCAGCCCACTTCTACAAGCCCTATCTATCTCCCCTTCCCCGTTGGGCACCCCTTGGGCCTAGCAGATGGACCTGGATGATAAGGCCGCACAGTTCCTGAAAGTAAGCTCAAGAAATTTAGACAGGAAATTCTGGGGTACCTGGAGTGTAGTCTAGAGGGGATAGGGCCAAAGATCCTGATGGGCATGGCTCCTTGGCCCCACAGATCCTTTGCCTCATGGGGAGGGGCCCCTAAAGTGTGGGGCCCAGAGTAGGGGCCTCTGTTTCCCAGTACAGCCCATGATATTGTGATTTGTAATAGGCTGGGCTCCAAAATCCTCCTCCTTTGGCTTCTGGAGCTAGGTCCTACTTTGCAGTGATGGGGTCAGGGGGTGTTCCATGGACCTGAGCCTTCAGGGTCTCTGGCCTGTGAAGAATGGAGCCTTCCCAGCAAGCCCCACTGGATGTGCACACAGATACTTAGGGCCCCCTTCACGGTATTTTGTTCATGGCACTCTTAGGATACTTACCTTAATTTCTTAGTGGCTTTTTAAAAATTATACATTTAATGCATTCGTTCATTAGAAAATTTAGAAAAACTTGGAAAAATAGAGGAGAGAAACATTACACATAATTATATAACACAGAGGCAGCCACTCGGAGCATTTGGTGTATTTCCCTCGTTCTCTGCATTTTTTTCATGTTGTCGAAATGATTTTACACATACAATTTTTTCTTGCTTGTTTTATTTGAGCATTTCCCCATGTAATTGCATATTCTTCATAACTATCATTTTTAGTGGCAGCTGATGTACCATGATGGAGCTAACCATCCTCTGAAGGTAGGGTATAGAAGCTGGGCCCATTTTTTCATCGGTTTAAATCATGCTGCCATGGGCACCCTTGCACGGACAGCTTTAAGGGAACTTAAAGCTTTTAGGGAACTGAAATTATGTAGAAGCAATTGTATTCAGCTTATTTCCCTTTCTAGATGGTCCCTCTGGCTGGGTCTGATTCATTCTTGTAGTCATTCATTTATTTATTCATTCCACCACCACATATTTACTCTGTACCTCTGGAAACCAGACCCTGAGAGCTGGGGGTCCAGGCAGGAATGAGACACAGTGCCAGACAGCCAAGAGCTCTTAGTCTGTTGGGAGAGTCAGGCATGGAAATGCACAATTTCAGAACAATTTAATCAGGGCTGTGATGGAGGCAAGAAAAGGATACTGTGGGAGACCAGAGAAGGGGCCCCTAACCCAGCCTAGGAACGTGAAGATAAGCTTCCTGGAGGAGGTGGAGCCTAAATGAGTCATGGAGGATGAATAGGAGTTGGCTGGAATAAGAAGGGGTGCTTCCTGTTAAGCACAATGAGTTGAATAAACTTATTTCTCTCTGTTGTTTTCCCAAATCCCACTAAAATATGAATAAAGGAATAAAAAAGGTAGAAACACATAAGGTCTGGGATGGTGGCCAGAAGTAAACTATTCCACTTAGAGAATCCTGGCAATGCTCAGGATTCAGATGTACTGTGGACCTCAGAAGGCAGGGTGAGGTATGGACCTGAAAACAGGGGAACGTTGAGAGTCTTTTCCTCTTGGCCCTTCCCCAGCGCCATCCAGTTAGTGACTTTCCTTACCCCTGACTCCCTGCCCCATCCCTATAGATGGAGGTTGATTCTTTGGAGAAACTGAAGTTCAGAGGCTTTGGACTTGAGGACAGCAAGCACAGTGGAGATGGGGTGAAACGAGGCTGCAGGTAAAGGGATCTGCAACCTAAAACAGTGAGACTCCAGCCTCCTTCCACTCGCCCACTTCCAGGACACCAAAGTCAGGTGCATACAAGAGATCAAAGGATTCTTCTCTGGGGAAACTGAAAGGCCCCAGAAAAAAAGGCCTCCAAAAGATGACATTTGGGAGTCTTCCAACAAAAGAATAGGCTTTCAGCCCAATAACTTGATAATGAAGCCCACCACCTGGCAAGCTCCAAGTGCACACAGAGCTTCCAAGCAACTTGGTAGAGTTATGGAAATCAATAGCCAAGGATCACTAGCCAGGGACCCTTGAGATAGGTATATTTTATTTTATGTAAACTAAACCTCAATAAATTGATGTTTTTTTAAAAAAATGCAAGCTCTAGGTAGCCAGAGGTGATCAGATAGTCCAAGGCTATTTGAGGAAGACCATCAACCTGGAAGACAGACTGAAAAAGCAAACGAACAAACATAAAAAAGGAATTTCGAAGGAACAGAAGTAATGAAGGGAGGAGAAGAAACCTGGGAAATTAAAAATAGTGAGAGCCAAAATAAAAATTTCAGCAGCAAGATTGGAAAATGAAAGGTGAGGCGATATCCTAGGAAGCAAAATAACAAGACAAAGAAAGTGACAACAGAAGAGAAAAGATGAGAAAATTGGAGGATCAATTGAGGAACTCCGACATCTAACAATAGGGGTTCCAGAAATAGAGAATGGGGGAAACAGCAGGAAGGAAATTCTCAAAGACATAATACAAGACTATTTGCTAGAACTGAAGAAATGAAAACTCCTGCTGAGTACCCAGCAAGAAAAATGATAAAAGGACCCACACCAAGATATGCCACTGTGACATTTCAGAATGCCAGGGATTAAAGAGAAGATCCTAAGAGCTTCCAGAGAAAAAACATATCACATACAAAGGATCAAGAAAAGGAATGGCGTTGGAGTTCTCAGCAGCAAGCCGGAAGCTCGGAGGTGATGGAGCGGTGTTCTCAATATTCTCAGGAGAAAGGATTTCCAACCTGGAGGTCTATACTCAGCTGAACTATCAATCAAAAGTGAGAGTACTCAGTTCTAGAAACTGGAAAGTCCAAAAAATATAAAAACAAAACAAAAAGAGTGAGCATATAATAAAGACATTTTCAGACATGTAAGGTCTAAAGGTTTTATGTCCTGTGCCTCCTTTCTCAGGAAGCACTGGAGAATGTGCTCCAGCAAAATGCAGACATAAACTCAGGAAAAAAAGCCATGGAATCTAGGCAACAGGAAACCCAACACAGAAGGGAGGTGAAGGGAATCCCCAGGTAATGGAGAAGAGAGAAGGTCTTACGGCAATACCTGGATGGGCTTAGAGAGCGGCTAGTCTAGACTGCGGCAGGAGGATGGATGTTTCTAAGGAAAAAAAATAATCTGATGGATTATCTGACGTGTGAAAAGATACTGAGAGGAGAATTGCACTTCTGACAGTTTGGGGAGAATTGAGCATTTGTATGAAGAGAACTAAGCCAATAAAAAAATAATGGACGGTAATCAAAACTGGAGAAAATAAAATGTATGGGAAAGGAGGTGTGATCATAGTATATGATATGATTTATCCATTATTAGTATCCATGCAGTCATAATAATGTTGATTTATCGCCAATGTTGATTTAACCCAACTTCGTGACATAGTAGGAATTCAGGACATAACATGTAAACATAACATATAAAACTAAAAAAACCAATCAAGAAACAGAAGGATGCGTGTGTTCTTTAGAAGTGAGGAAGCAAATACTGAAAAAGCAGTTAAATAGTTGAGCAGGGGTTGCCTTTGAAACTGGGAGTTGGGTGCAAGGAGGGGAGTTGGGCAAGGAGGGGTAAAGCAAGGAATTTGTTTTTGTTGTTGGAATCCCTGCAGTGCGATGTGACTTGAAAATCTATAGACGTGTATGACTTTGGTAAAAAATAAAATTAAAAAACGACACACAAGACAATGTCAAAAATGGATCAGCAATGTGAGCATATACTTAAAAAATAAGAAAGTCAACTCAGAAAAAGATAACTAAAAGAGTTGAGAGGAGACCATCGTTTTTGTTAAGATCCTTTTGCAATTTGATTTTTTAAACCATGTTCATGTATTCCTTTAACAAAATTAAAAATCATTTTAAAAACATAAAGAGGGGCAAGTGTGTTCCAGAGGTAGCAACTACCAGATGTGCTCAAAAGGTAGGTGGGGGGTGGAGTGAGATTTAGAGCTTTGGAGAGGTTGGGCTTGATCAATAGGGAGGTCAGTGGGGAAACTGCTGAATGTTCAAAGCAGGAGAACCACGTCAACTGATTTGTGCTTTAGAATGTTCCTGTAGCAGTCAGTGTGAGAAAAGAGTTGTCCATTGAAGACACTTGCAGTCAAACAAGGTGATGTTCCAGAAAAAAGTTACCTGGCTGCCCCACGGCTGGTTCTCAGCTTTTGGAGAGACCTGCATGATTCCTGGGCCAAGGTACCTGCCTGTTTTTCCTTAGGACACTCCTGGGAGGAGCCCCGTTCACAGTTGCCCCTTCAAGTCTCATTTTTTAAAAAATCTACTTCCATTGGTGTCCAACCTCCTGGATTCTGTTGGATTTTGTTGGACACATGATCTTTTAGACATGTTACTCAAATCCTAGCTTGAGGGCCAGTCTCTCTCATTCAGGTGTCTCTGTGTATCTTATTTCCGATGCATTTTGTGTTCACTTAATTAGTTTAGCTTTCAGAGGCCAACCTTGTTTATCTAATCCCAGGTTCTTGGGGAGAGGCACCATATGCCCCCAGTTACTGCTTATAGGTAGCTTGGAGGATCAAAACAAAAGGCAGAGAATTCAGTGAGGCGGCAAGGGCAGGGACTCCAACACGGCAACTCTTGAGGCCTCCATTCTTTTCAGTCATTCTGCTCTGCTATCCCCATAAGTCTCCAAAAGGTTCAGGAACTTTTGATATTTTGCCGTGTATCCTCCCATCTTCCAGATTGCCTCTTGCATCTGGAAGCAGCATCATCAAAATCCTTGGTCAGATTACACACCCAAGTTTTTGGTTCAAGAAATGTGGTCACTATACTCATAGGCTTCGACACGTTACTGATTATTGAGTGTCACTGCTGAGGATGGGAATTGGCACATCCAAGCCTTTTGGGAATCCTGGGGTCCTAAATGGCCTTTCATTAAGAGAGGGAGTAGCAGGAGAAATCCATCTCTACTGACATGGATTGACAAAGTGGGGTCTGGTCTCTGGGTCTTTGCTTCCCCATGTAGATAGCAGAATCTAGTTGATAAAAGAAATAAACTTTGGGGTTCTGAAGGAATGAAATATTTTAAGGCCTGAAGATTGCTTGGAACTCAACTAACACAGCCCCATCGTTTTACAGGTGAAGAACCAAGGTCCAGAGGGAAGTGACTTGTCCAAGTTTACACTGCCAGTTAGGGAATGAGCCATAATAGAACCAAGCATTCTTTCTACCAGTCTCTACTGCCTCCCAAAAGAGTGGTGACCCAGCTTCATGAAGTAGGAGGCAGATTGAACATTGGGCAGGGCATGAGGAAGAGGAAGAGGTGAGGTGGAAAGCACAGCATTGATGATAATTGTTGCATATATATAATTAATAATATGCTAACTACATAAAGGGCGATAGACCCCTGAGGTAAGCTGCACCCCCACATTGGGGGTCATATGATGCTGTGTACCCTCAAACTAGTAAGAATCCACCTGCAGTGAGAATTGGCTATTCACTCTGCACATGACTTGGAGCTCTTTTGCTCTGCTTTGCTGCCATCTTGAGGACTGTAACACATCATATAGAAATACTTTTGCAACAGAGGTACATCTCTCGTAATCTCTCAGAAGAAAGAGCACTGGAGAGGAAGGGTCTATCAGTACCTCTCTGGCTTGATATTGGGGAATGAAGATGAGGGAACTCACCCTAACAGTGCATATGTGCCCAGCACTGAGCTTCTGGTACAGTGAGTGTGGTGGTAAGAGCACGAGTGTTGGGGTTCACTTTAAGCTCTCCTGCTTGTGTGACCTTGGGCAAGTCATTGCAACCTCTCTGAGTTTCAGTTTTATCATCTTAAATTTGGATGAATAACCCCCACTCTGCAGGATCAAAGGAGATAAAAAGAGCCTGACTCTGTGTCTGGTACATAGTAGGTGCTCAATGATTGTTCACGATGATGGTGGAGGTGGTTATATATGTTGTTTAAATCCTAGAGTAGATTGGGGCAAGTGGCCAGTCCGTTAGCTCCTTGAGGGGTTGTATTCCTGGATCAGGCCCTGTTACACAGTAGACTGAATAAATGTGTGCTGGGTTTAGGGGTAGGTGAGTGGTGAGGAGAGCAGCCTGCCTAGATTAAGGGGTTAGTGTTAGAGAGAGAGGCTGGGGGGCTTGGCCGCAGTTCTGTAGGCAGTTGGGGAGTCGTTAAAGTCAGGCCCCTCAGATCTAGTACATGAGAATAATTGGGCCAGGCCTCAGAAGCAATGTTGTTGCTGCAGAGGGAGATAGGAAGTTGTAATAAATGTGATAGGGTGCTGTGTGGCCCTTGTCCTCTGTTCCTTCAGGGGACGGAGAAGGCTAAAGGTTGGTACCACTGTCATCAGTGGAGCATGTACCATGTGCTAGGCACCGTGCTAGACCAAGCCTCACAGCTACCCCACAAAGGGAGGGATTCTCGCCCCTGCCCACCCCCACGCTCCATTTTACAAGTGAAAACACTGAGGCTGGAAGCGGTGAAGTGCCTTCCCCAGGACTTCATGGCTAGCAAGTAGCGGAACTGGGAGTGCTGTGCTCACTCACTGGCTGAGCTCTGACACCCTGATGCCTGCCCGCCCGCCCCACCTCTTCGGAGGCCCACCTCCCCTCCCTGTGCGTCCCTGTGTCATTTGGCACTCAGCATAGATGGACACTCTCCTCACTAAGGGCATGTCTTGGCTTTCTCAGCTGAGGACAGAGCCTGGGATGTGTTCATCTCGCTCTCCTTTGCAGCCCAACATGGGAGAGGGCAGAGGCCTGGGGCGAAGGGGAGGAAGAAGACCGACACTTCCAAGTTCCCTGGTCCTCCTTCCTCCCCTTCCCTGCCCGCAGTGGACAGCCGCTCCACTGTCCTAACCTTCCCTCCCCTGCACGCACATGCACACACACACGTGTGCACACTTGGCACGCCTCTGACGCTCTTCTTGGGGAGGAGTAGCTGGAGGGGAGCGAGGAGGGCGTGGTTCAGATTTCACTCATTCCCTCTGTTCCCTCGGAGCTGTCCCCTACTCCATTCTCTTCTCTCGCCCTTTCTTTGCCTCTGAGGGGGCCTCACAATGAGAAAGGCAGACCAGCGCGGTAGAAAGGAGCCCTGCAGCTGACTCATTTACTCTCTCAGCCTCGTTCTCTTCGTCTGGAAAATAAGCAGGTTGGACCAGGCAATTGGCAAAGCCTCTTCTATGGTGTTAATAATACCTGGCATTTGTCTACTGGGTTCCAAAGGGTTTAATCATCTCAACAGCTCTGTGAGGATTAGCCTCGTGTTACAAATGGGGAGACTGAGGCTCAGACTCAGAGGGGTGAAGTGACTTACCTGGGTCACAGGGCTGGTAAGTGGCAGAGCCGATATCTGAGCCTAGGTCTTTCTGTGTTTAGAGCTCGGGCTTTGCCCCTGCTCATGGCCGCAGGCTGCCTCTGAGGCCACTCTGAGGAAAGCCACACTCCACCATGACCTATTAGGCCCCACGTGGTTGGTTCCTGGTGCCTCTCTTACCTCACCTCTCTCCGCTCCTCCCCCTGCTCGCTACAGCCCAACAGCCCAGCCGCACTGTCTTTCCCCCTCTTCTCCGACTGGCCGGCACTTCGCCGTGTCACAGCCTTTGCCCTTGCCCTTCTCCCTGCGTTCAACACCCTTCCCCTCACTTCCACGATGTGCATTAGGCCTCAAGGCCCTCAAGGCCACTACATAGGGCAGAGAGAGAAGAATAGAAAGCATATGCTGACTGTGTTGGTTTTTTTTTTCTCTGTTTCCCTTTCAGATCTGATGGTGAGAATTCCAGAACAGTCAGGTCAGTACCTCCTTTCTTTAACAGTAGTTGGGAGATGGGGCAGGGCCTGGGGTGGGGCCTCTGGTTTGTTATTTCGGGATCCATGGGCAGGGGTAGGGGCCAACTCAAGGGTTTTTCCCTGTTGGCATTAGGGGCGGGTATTGAGGGAGGGGTGGGAGTTGAAGACTGTTCTCAGTCTTTGCGAGACCGGACCCTAGCTGACTCAGGGGCTTGGCCAAACACCACAGGGGCTCATAGGAGCTGCTGAGATGTGAAAGCTGATCTCCAGAGAGGTCAGCTCTGGACCCGGGACCTTTTCCATCGTCTCCTCCCAGGAGAAGAGGGTACAGTAGATGCTGGGCTTCTCTGGCCTAGCATTTGCTTTCCATCCTGAACCATGCCAGCCCTGAGTAGTGGCATTTGGATGGACTTTGAATGTGACACATTCTAGACATTAGAAATATACATTACAATGAAAGTAAAAATTTTTTTACGTGCTTGCTAAAAAAGTTTACAAGCTTCGGTAAGTTTTAAAGGCATGATCCATCTTCCACTTGGGGAGGCAAGAGTAAAACTGGAGTAGAGACAAGGGCTCTTTGTGCATTTCCGAGGCCTTACCCCATCAAAAGCTTCATGAAGGCAGAAGTATCAAGTGTAGGGATTGTATGGCAATGAAGGGGGCTCAGGATAGGGCCCAATCAGCCTTATCATCCAGGTTGGGGACTATGGGATGGGCCTCTGAGATGAGATGGGCCCAGGCAGCAGAGGCACAGATGGGTACAGGCTAGCCCAGCCAGGGCTGCCACTAGCATATATGGCAGCTTTGTGAAGGGTAGAAAAAGATGCCCCTTTCAAGGGCACTCCCTCTGAGTGGCTCAATTAGAAGAATGCTTCCTTTCCTCTGGGCTACTGTAGCCCTTCACCAGGGTTCCTGGTGTAGTGAGCATAGCATGGGTTCGGTATCAGCCCCTGTTCGTGCCCTTTTGGCTGTGACCCTTTGTGCAGGGCACAGCTTGCCTAACCATATGCAGCAGCCCTTGTCCTGTCATCCAGGCAGTGGATATGGGCTGGAGGCAGAGGATGCCAGCATACAGACAAAAGTGTCTAATGAGACACACTCTGTCCTAGCATCCCAAGCAGGGAGTCTCAGATGAACACACTGATGCCCAGAGCCAAGGTTGGGGCTGTGGGATGGACGCACGCTGAGGCCAGCATTAAAGCAGGGGGAATGTGATGGACACAGTCAGACCTAGAGTCCAGGCAAGTGGTATGTGATGAGAAATAATTAGTCCCAGCATGCAGCCAAGGAGTATGTCACAGGCACAGCTTGTCCTAGCACTTAGGAAGGCACCTGTCTAGCAAAGAACATGAATCTCACTGTCCCACTGTGGGTTTAGAGAAAGGTAACCTGGGCTGACCCCAAGCATGGGGCTCCTAAAGGCACCCCTGATATTGTGCCTGCTACTTGTTGAGGAACAAGATTGAAGGTGTCTCTAGTTCTCAGCCCTTCCCTGCACGGGAGTTCCTAGGAGCTCAGGGAATTTAAGAATGATCATAATCATAAGTCATATGATGACATACATTGGGCCTTTACAACTTCCAGAAGTTTTCAGGGACTTTCTTTTGTTTGATCCTCCCGGTGACACTGTAGGTGGAACCTGGGCCGGCTTTATCATCATTGTTTTACAGTTGAGGAAACTGAGGCTAAGGGTGGTTATGGGTTTTGCCTATAGCCAGGCAGCTAATACATGGCTGAGCCAGGATTCAAACCCAGGTCTGCCTGGCACCAAGCCCAGAGCCCTGCCCACACCATCACCGTGGGAGCTCTCGACAGCCTGGCAGATAATAATAATCATCCTCATCCTCATCCTAATATTAGAAATTATAGCAATCATCTTGGTTCCTACTAAGAACTCTGAATATGATCTTATTTAATGCTCACAGCAGCCCTGTTAGGCATGGATTACAATCCCTGATTTACAGCTGAGGAAAATGAGGTTCCGACAGTGTCAGTGCCTTGGGCTGTCTGGTTCCAAAGCCAGCATTTGTTTTACTCAGACATGCTTCCTGCCATCCATCCTGGGCCCACAGTCAAAGAGGCTATAGGGGCCTTGAGGACTCAGCAGTTGGGGAAGTGAGGGTCAAACTTAGGCTGTGGGAAGGGCCTAAAGCATGGCATGTGTGGGGCAAGATCTTTCCAATGTGGTGGGAAGACCCTTTAACTTGGAACCAGGGCTGGGTGGGGCCCTCTGAGGATGCTCTTGGGACCCATTTGTGGATTCTTGAGTTCACTCCAGTTAGGGATCAGGGAGAGCTTCCTAGAGCAGGCAGTGTCTGAGCAGGGCTATAGAGAACTGCTGTGCAGACTTTGCATAAGGAAGGTATTGCTGGAGGTGGAATCAGCATGTGGAGGAAAGCGAGGGGTGAGTTTAGAGACAGGGGGCAGTTTAAGGGGCCAAAACAGATCTGGGCAGGAAAAGCGCAACTGTTATAGTTCCGAACACTGGTTGGGGCTACCTGCTGTCATCAGTGGGGAGCTGGGGAAAATTGGAGGAGAGAGGCTAGGCTCTGTAGTATAGAAAGGGCAGAAACTGTGGATCCAGGCAAAGGGCTTCGTTTTTGGCTAAGTCACTTTCTAGTTATGTGGCTGGACAAATTTGTCCCTTGGAACCCCAGTTTCTTCATCTAATAAATGTTATGTGTGCATACGTGAATGTGTGGAGAGGGAAGGGCTAGGAGGATAGAAGAAACAGTGGGGAGAGGGGCTAGGCCTGGGCTCTTGTGGAAACTGAATAGCAAGGAGTGAGCAGAGTAGGTAGATTGCAAACCTCCCGTGGCAGGGCCCAGGCCTGAGGGCTTCTAAGTATGGGGTATCAGAGGAAGTGTGGAATTTAATTAGAGCCGAACAGCTGGTGATGGGGGAGGGCTGTGGGCAGAGAAAGTTGCCTGGACTTCCTGTAGATCTGTGAGAAATTGTCACAGATCTAACCTAAAGGCACCTTAAACCAAGGTCCAGAGAGGGACTGGCCATGGCGCAAGGTCACAAAGCTAGCTAGTAACAGCCTGCTTCCTAGCTGTGTGCTCTTTTGCAAAGTCACTTAGCTTCTCTGGTCCTTAGTTTCACATTGGTAAAATAGAAACAATAATCTTGACTTCTCTGAGTTGATGAGAGAACTTAAAGTAAAGCAATGTTTAGCATAAAATAGGTGGCTCAACAAATTGTAGTGCCCTCTGCCCTCCCCTAACCCAAGCCATTGTCATGTACTGTATAGCCAAGCTGGAAAAATGTGGAGAAGTGTAGAACTTGAAAACAGAGAGGGGCAGGAGGGGCCTGATAGAGCCCCTCACCAGAAGACAAGGGAGCTTAGGCCTAGAGGTGCTGCCACAGTGAGGGTCAGGCTGGAACTCTGGGTGCGCTGGGGACCAGGCTGGGGTTGCTAGGTACACAAGGGTGAGAGCCGGAGGAGGTAGCCTGTTGCTAGGAAAGGGGGGGGGTGGGAGCCGTTGACACTCGTAGAGCCAGGGACATCCCCATGGCAACCTGAGCCACCGCAGTCAAGAGGAGAAGTGGGAGGAGGAGCTACTGCTGGCTCTGTTCCCAGAGGAGGCCTCCCACTCTGGGCCTCAGTGCCCCCATCTGTCCGACGGGAGTTTGGATTAGATAATCTCTAAGATCCCTCCTTATTTTGACCTTCTGGCAATCTGGGATGGCTAAGACCTCACGAACCTTCCATGGCTCCCCCATCCACATGTCCAAGACACCACCAGTGTCCCCAGAGCCACCCCAGCTTCATCCACCTCTTCCCTCCCATGCCTCCTCTTGTTCATCTCAGCCTGGCTGCCCACCCCGCCCAGCTCTCTCTTCCTACCACTTCCTTTGCCTGGAACTTTGCCACTTGCTGCCTGCTGAATGCTCTCTGGCTCTGGGGAGCCCAACTCCAGTCCTGCCCACTCTGGGAAGCCTGCCCTGGCTGCCCTAGTCCACCCTGGTGGCTTTCTCCCTCCTGGGCTTCTCTAGCTCCAGAGGTCTGAGTTCCTCCTGCTGTCCCTTAGTAATCACTGCTGTAATTTATCGAGCCACTTCTAAGGGCTGAACTTCACACAGGACATTTCACTTCATCTTTGCAGTGAATCTATGGTGTCATATCCTGAATCCCCATTTTACATATGAAACAATACTTCAAGAGCTTATGTGACTTGTCTGAGGTCCCCCTGGTAGGTACTATGTGGTGGAGCCGGGTTTGGAACGTTGGCCCGTGTAATTGCTGTGCCCCAGGCCTGAGGTGGGGGTGTGATTCATTGTCCTAATCAGCAGCAGCAGCAGGACTTACTGAATGATGGTTAAAGCTGTTGTGTGCTGGGCGCCGTGCTGGGCACTTTACCTATATTCTCTCATTTAATCTTCGCACTAATCCTATAGGGCATATGTTCTTGTCATTTTACAGAGGAGAAAACTAAGGCTTAGAGAGCTAAAATAATTTACCCCATGGCAGAATTAAGATAGGGATGTAGATCATCAGATTTGTGATTACCACACTATCCCGTGGCTAACCCAATTGTATTCCAGAAGCACATACAGAGCATTCCCTATGCAGCAGGCCTGTTTTGGGCCACCCGTGGGGTAATGGAAGCGGGCCACGGGGGTCCCTGCCCATGGGGGGCTCCCAGTCTGAAGTTGCTACAGACACAAATGAGCCAGCTCGGGCAAGCCCAGATGGGAGCGTGATGATGAGGTAGACAGCCAGCTTGTAAGAACAGGAGTCTAGAGGGGGCAGAGTTGGGTTCTGACAGTGGGATGGAGGAGAAGGAAGGTAGCGGGGAATTGGGGTAATTTTCCCAAAGGAGGTGCCTTTCCAGGAAGCTCAAGAGGGGCGAGAAGGGGTAAGAAGTTCCTCTTCTCCTCCCCTTCCTCTTTGTGCTCCTGCCCCCGCTTGGCCCAGCCCCAGGAAGTGGGTGACCCCTAAACTGGCTGAGTGCCTGGTTGGCACCAAAATAAACTTGCCTTCTCTCTCTTCCCCTCCCTTTGCCTCTGTCCCCTCTGTCCTGGCTTTAATTAGCAGCCCTGGGGATGAGTCACTTGGCAGCTGGGGAAGGGAGGCTGCGCAGAGCCCAGTCAAGCTTTGACTCCTGCCCTGAGCCTTACGGGCAGCAGCACTGTCTTCATGCTAGTGGGTGTGCCCTGCTGCATGTCGGGGTGGCTTCGCGTCAGTGCAGCTGTGAAGGGTGCAGGGCAACGCTGCATGCTGGCGTGTGTCCCTGCATGTCAGGGGGTCTGCAAAGAAGCATGTCTGGTGGTTGTTGCATTTGTTTCTGTGTGTCACCGAATGTCAGCGTGTGTGAGTTGTGTGGCTGTAATGTGTGGCTGTGGTAGCAAGTGTCAGGAAACGAGGGAGCTGTTGGGTGAACAAACACAAATGCCATATAATTGCATTCACCCCTCTCTACATAACTGTTCTTTATGCAATTTTGCTTATGCAAGCCTGCACTTATATTCCCAATTTTCACTTGTCTTAGTCTGGGTACATTTTGTTGCAGGGAACAGAAGCCCACTCAAACTAGCTCAAGAATAAAGGGTGGAGTGGGGGGGACTATTATGAGGCTACATCTCACAGAATCTAAGAACAGTAAATGAAGTACAGCCAAGCCTCACACCAACTGGACTGGGACCAGGAAGTCAAGGACTCTCTGCATCACCTGGGCCCATGTCTCATCTCTCTATATCTCTCACGGCTTACTGGTCCCTATCATCTCTTTTTCACTGACTCCTCTCTCTGGACTGGCTTCCTCTGCTTGCACACGGCCTATTATGCTTCCTCTGCCAACGTGGAAGCTACGTGACCTTCAAGCTTTAGGGTCCAGCCCCCATCTAACTGCAGTGATTCTGTCCAGCCTGTGGTAACACAAGGCAGCAAGGGCCTGTAGGTGGGAGTCAGTTCCCTTTGAAGTGGGTGAGGGTAGAGAGGTAAAATACTTGGTACTTGGCATTTCTTCTACAATGAACACAGTTTTTATGTGTATACAAGTGAGGTTGGAGCCTGGGGGGCAGTCCATTCAGAAGCCCACGATTGTAAGGTTGCCTGTCCATCAAGTTTTTGCTCTCTAGAGCAAGATGACTTTTTCTCACTATGATCAAAACATGCTGTTTATCTAAAAATGCCTCCTTATTTTATGCCGAAACAACTTTTAAATGTACTGTGAATGCAAATGTACAACATTGCTGCCTGCTTGTGGTAATTTTCATAGCCTCAGAACAACTGGCATAATGCTACTTATGGTGCAGCTGCTACCAAGTTCTTAGTTGCTTCAGGAATTTTTATATTTTATTAGTTCAGTGACTGAATTTATAGTTATCTGCAGTATATAATTACAAGCACACATTATCAATATTATCAGCTTGACGCTTGAGCTTACTTTTCCATTAATACAAACCCTGCAGTTTTTACATTAATTACAGAGGGAATTAATGATCCCCTTAGACAAGTTTTCACCTATGAGTAAAGAGTTTGGAACCAGCTGTGCCAGTAATGACTGTTCTCCAGACGCAGGGGCGATGCCCACAGCTCTGGCCTTGGTCCTGGCCTTATATCCTCTGGCTGAGACTGGAGGCTTCCCACCACCTCCTTGGGGGCCTCCTGTTTCTGGCCCGGCACATAGTAGGTACTGTTGTTATTTTTTTAAATAAAAAAATGACAGTTTTATTATTACTATTAAAGCCATCTTCCATATGTAAATGGCAAGCCTAAGTGGGAGAGATTATCCCAGGCTCAGGGCAATTTCCTGCAATTCCTCCCTTCGCTTTTTTTTGCTGCTCCAAATACTAATAATTGCTTCAATTCAGAAAATGTCTACTGTGTATCAGGTACTGCTACAGAGCATTTGACACACATTATCTTTAATCCTTGTGGCCACCCTGCCAAGTAGGGGTGATTTACAGGTGGGGAAACTGAAACCTAGAGAGGTAAAGTGACTTGCCTAAAGTCATCCATCCGTCCATCCATTCATTTATTCTTTCATTCAGGGACAATTTATTGGGTACCTACAATGTGCCAGATGCTGCTAAATGCAGTTGATACAATGGTGCGTAATAGAGTGATGGGCCCTGCTCTGATGAAGCCCACTGTCTTGTTGGGAAACAGACAAGGAAACAGACAATTACAGACAATTATAGGGGAAGTGTAGGATGCTCTGGGAGCATGGCGGAAGTATACCTAACCCAGCCTGAGGGTCAGGGAGGCTTCTCCAAGCTGACATCTAAGCTGAGACTTAGAAGATGAGTAGAAGTTAGCCAGGGGAGGGGTGGGGTGGGGCAAGGTGAAGCGGAAAGTGTTGCAGGCCAGAGCTGTGGGAGGGGTATTTGGCACCTGAATTTGTGAAGAACTAAAGCTGTATTTGCAGTGAGATGGGGCTGTCGTGAGAAATGGTCTGGTCCGGAAAGGGGGCAGAAGGTATATTGGGAGGCTGGAACTGGGGCCCTGGTCAGTTAGGTCCAGAGCTGAGGAAATGCAGGACCTAACAGCAGTTTCTATGCTTCCTGGGCTCCTGCGGACATTTGTGTGCCTGGCCCCAGAGCGCCTCTTGGGTCGGCCTGGTGCAGGATTCCAGTGGCCTCAGTGCCCTCTAGTGTCCACAGGCCCATCTTGCAGCCTCTGCTTATGTGTGCATCGTCTCCCACAAACATGTGTGACCAGGTGCGCTGTGCTGGGTGCTGGGGACACTGGGATGAACAAGACGTGGCCGCTGCCCTCACAGAGCTCCCGCCCGAGAAGGCAGCAGGCATCTGAAAAGACAGTATTGAGAGAAGCTGGCTGAGAGAAGAGCAGGGTGGAAGGACGCAAGGCAGGTGATCCAACCTGCCTGGATGGGGTCAGGGCAGGTTCCCAGAGGGCACAGCATCTAGCTGACTTTTGAAGAACAAGAGGGAGCTAGCCAGACGGGAGGTGGCAGTGGAGGTGCAGAGGGACAGCACAGGTGAAGGTGAGGCGTTGAGTGGCGTAGCCGAGAATTGCAAGCACTTCTGTCTGCGTGGGGCATAGGTTGAAGATGGGGGAAAGGCTAAGACTAGCTGGAGGTGGGGGGTAGGGCTTAGCTCATAGAAGGGTGTAGGATGCCTGCCACTAGCTCATCATAGGCACTTAGTGAATGGAATCATATAAGAAGATTCTCTGCCCTTTTGAGATAACAAACCCATCTGCGGATCTGATGAAAGCTAGAGATGCTCTCCCCAGAAATTAATATTTTTTATACAACTTCAGGAGCTTCAGAAATACACCCCCCACCCCATGCCTGTCCACAAACCACAGGCTTCCAAACTGCTCTTAGTGTAAATATGGAAACCCTTACCGAGGCCTCCAAGGCGCTGCATGGTCAGGCCCCCACCTACATCTACATTCTCGCCTCTCTCCCCTGTGCGTTTTCCACTCCACCACATTGGCCTCTTTGCACTTGCTGGAAATACCACCTCAGGTCCTTTGCCCAGGTTGTTTCCTCTGCCTGGAACACTCTCCCCTGGCTGTCTCCACTTTTAGCTCAGTTTAATTCCATTAGTAGGTAAATGTCTGTCTCCTCTCACTTGGATATAAACTCCATGAGAGCAGGACATTGTCTACCCTTAGCCACTGCTATACTCAGCACCTGGCACAGTGCCTGGTCCACAGTATCTGTTGAATAAGTGAGTGAAGAACCTGCCAGTGCTCTGTGGCTGGGTCAAGCTCCTCGCCCTTAATTCCTTCTTCCCCTTGGTTATCGCGTGAGTCTACCCAACACACTCAGATATGACTGAATTCCAAAAGTGGCCCTAGATTAAGGGATGATTTCCCAGAAGTCTTCCCCCCATCCCTGAAACAAACAGGCTTCCCACAGGTCTCCTCTGCCTCCCTGGGAGAAGGGTCAGGCTCTCTCAGACTCCAGCGGTGACTCTTCATCGCGTGCCCACTTTGTCTCACCGAACCCTTATAAGAACCTGTGAGGTAAGAACTGCCACCACTCTTATATATAGATGAACACACTGAGCCTCAGAGGGGTTTCCCAGCTAAAAAGTGGTAGAGCTGGGACTTGTACTCAGCTCAACCAGGCACCAAGGTGTAGGTCGTTTGCTTCACCAGAGAGAGGAAGGGGCTTGCCCAAGGTCACACAGCATCAGCCCTAGAGCCAGGACTACAATTTCTGTCTCGACTCCTGCCAGACCGAGAGAAAGGTGTGGACCAGGGGTGTAGCTCTTAAGGTGATAACTACAAATGGATCCAAGGTGAAGCTGCTGCAGAAGCTAGGAGAGTTGTTTAAGGAGAGTTAGGAAAAAAAAAAAAAAAAAGCAGGGGCTGAGGCCAGAAGCCCTGAGAGCCAGGGCTTTAGGGGGTGGGCAGAGGGAGGGGAGGCCACAAAGGGCCCACAGATGCCAACCTTGCGGTGGTCCGGAGGGCCTCTCTCTCTCCGCAGCTTTGGCTATCTTGAGAGGAACCAGCTGCCCCGGCAGGGAGGCAGGAAGGCTGGCCTGTTGCCTGTCAGCTCCTATTCCTTCTAGATCACTGGCCCCCTGGCCCCTCCCAGGCCCGCCTTCTGCTCAGAACAGCGAGGGGCCAGGCCCTGGGGCTGCGAGAGGACAGGGGCACTCTGAGCTGGACCTGTGGTACTTACGCTTCAGGAGCCTAGAACCTCTCTCCTTTCTCCAGCCCCACCACATGGAGGACAGAGAGATTACTGTAGTAGGTAGGCAGGGAGCCAGGCACCTGGAGGCTACTCTGACTTGCTGTATGAACTTTAGCAAGACTCTTCTCCTCTCCAGTCCTCAATTTCCCCGTCTGTAAAATCAGGCTGGGCAATTTCCTTGGAAGAACAGCCTCTTGATTGCGAGTGGCATTTCTTCTGATTTTTCCTTTTCTCTTCAGGGAACATTTCTCTTAGCCAGTCGAAAAAACAACACAGAAAAGGGAGCTTATTGCAGTGGTAAAGAATATTGGCCAGGGCCCCATCTTGATATCCCAAAATGGGTGATTTGAACTTTACTTGATATGGAGTGTCCCAGAACAACTCCTAAACATAGTCTCTTTGTGCTGAAAATGAAGATGTTTGTGAAAAGCTTCTATGGAAAGTTTTCTGTTTTCACAAGGCAGCGATATGGCCGAGGGGACAGATTCCAAATTTGGGAATGGCTAAATCATGTCCTAATCTTGGGGTTCTGTCACTTACTAGTGGTATTACTTAACCTCTCTCCATCTCCGTTTTCTCTTCAGGAGAATAGGGCTAGTGACACAAACTTGACAGGGTGCCTGGGGACTTTCCAGCAGAGGTGCACATAGGGAGCCCAGCCTGGGGTTTGGTCTGAAGGAGTGACTGAGAGCTTTGAGCTCTCCAAGCCACTTCCTCTTAGGAGGAGTTCCCAGCCCTCCTGGGGGAGCAGGGGAAGGAGCAAAGTTTCCAGTTGCAGTCTGGCCTCCAGCCCAGCTGGCCTGGCCCCGCCTCCTTGGTTCCTCCTTCTAGGGAAGGGCTGGGGAGGAGGGGGTGGTGACACGGTGGAGGCACTGGCTGGGCCAGGGGGCCTGCCCTTGGGACAGGTCCAGACCCATGGAACCCCCCGGGAGGAGCAGCAGGTAGGAACCTGGGCCCCCCACCCTGGCCCCCTCCCTTCCTGCCCAGGCCTGGACCCAGTCCCTGGGCTGCTGATTCAGCAGCCTCCTGGCTTCCTGGTTCCTGGCTCCCTTCTTGGACTCTTGGAGGCCTTTGACTTGGGGGAGGGAGCTGGCTTGAGTGGGTGAGCCCATGGGCATCCGGGTGCTCAGCTCTGTAAGGACCCTGGAGCCCTGAGTAGCACAGTCTGTGGCCTGTGAGGGGTGAGCTTGGCAGCTGCCCTGGTGTCCTAGCCTTGCGCTGCACTGCAGGGCTCCAGGCTCGCAGTCGCTGGGATTTTCTGACACCAACATTCCAGCAGCCTAAGGATCTCTGAGTCTCAGATTCGATGAGATAATGAGTCAAGGACTTGGGCTGGTGACTGGCACATAGATGGCACTTGAGAAACAATCACTCTGATGATGACGGTTATTCCAGAGCCTCTGATAAAAGGAGTGTCAGATTCAAAGATTCTCTGCAGGATTCTAAGATTTGGGCATCCTCAAATCCGCAGCACTCGAGAAACAGTCGCTCTGATAATGACGATTATTCTAGAGCCTCTGATAAGAAGAGTCTCAGATTCAAAGATTCTCTGTAGGGTTCCAAGATTTGGACATCCTCAAATTTGCAGCTGGCCTGGCCTGCAGCCACATCTCCTGGCTTTTACTTGGGCTTATGAATGGCCAGGCCCTGACCACAACCTGACTCCAGGGGCTTGTGGGGAAGAGGGGCTGGCTGACCTGGAGGGGCTAGCTCCACTCCCAGCTTGTCCCGGCTCTGGCCAACTGGTGTGCCCCTGGCATCTGCACTGCGCTGCGTAGGGCAGGGACCAGACCCTCAGTCTCACTACCCTGCCGTCCGTCCTCTTCCCCCTTGCCATTCTCTGGACTTTAATCCGCGGGAAGCAGGAGGCTGAGGGGCCTTTGGACCCTGCACTAGGGGTGGGTGCACAGCACCAGGGGTGGAGTGTCGGCCCTGCCTTGGGGTGGGGGTGGGGGGAAGGCACTGGTCTTGGAAGCAAAAGACTCCTGCTTGGAACCACCCCGTCCTCTGCCTCGCCCACTCAGCCCTGAGTCCCATCCTGTCACCAAGACCGCTGAGACCTTGTCAGCCTCCTCCGCCCTCACCCCTCCTCTGCTCTGGCACTCTGCCTCTCCCTGGCTTCTCTCTGTGTCTTTTGTCTCGCCCTTTCTCTGTCTTCCTTTCTCTGTCTTTCTTCTTTTCTGTCTCTTTGGGTTTCTCGCTGTCTCTTTCCCTCTCCTCCTTCAGTGTTCTGCCCTCCACCTGGGTTCTCCCCGCTCTTGCTCTTCGCTCTTCGGGCCCAGAGCCTCTCCTTCCCCCATCCATCCCTCCCTTCCTATGAGGGGTCTCCTACAGGGCCGCCCCCCTCCACCTCTCCTTCTCCTTCATCACCCCTGCCCCCTTCCCTCCTCCCTCCCCCTGTGGCGTCTGGTGTGAGGAGGGCTCCCTTCCCCCTTCCCGGCTGTGGTGTCCCAGCATCTCCGTGGCCAGCCGAGGTCCCCACGGAGTCGCCTGGAACACAGGAGGCCCAGCCCGGCTCTTTCGTCTGTACTGCCCCCTGTTGTCGTTGTGTTCTGTATGTGGTTCGAGTGCCGTCCTCTCTTTCTTGACTTTGTGGTTTTTTTCTTTTTTTCTTCCTTCCTTCCTTCCTTCCTTCCTTCCTTCCCCCCTCCTCCCTCCCTTTCTTCCTCCCTCCCTCCTTTCCTCTTCTCCTCTCTCCCTTCTCATCTTCCTTCCTTCCCCCTCTCCCACTCTCCCTGCCTCCCACCCCTCCTCTTCCACTCCCCATCCCCCATTCTTCCCAGTCTTCTCCTTTCCCCTGCCCCCTCACTCTCACCTCCTTGTCCCCGTTACCCACCCTGCCACTCCCCTCCCTCCCTGTCTCTCTCTCTGTCTCTCTTTCTCTTTCTGTCTCTTGCTGTCTCTCAGGTCCACAGCGTCTCATACTCTACACCAGTATTGCTGTCCTACTCAGGTCCTTGACTCCATGAAGCTTACCCCCTCAGGCAGGCTGGCAGAGAGCAGGTAAGAGCTAGACCCATCCCTCCCCCAATCCCTCCCCCTTCCAGACAAATATGCCGTGTCATTGCCAGATCCCTCCCCCACCTCCCTTAGCCCCTGGTGTGACTGTGGAATGAGTGTCTGAGTGTATGAGGAGAGTGCCTGGGAGATCATGTCAGGAGACCAAAGAGGACATTCGGAATCTATTTGTAGTTTATTCTTCCTTAAAACAATCCTTCCCTAGAGACCTGCTCCAAAAGGTGGGAGTGGTTGGTCCTAGAATATGTGACACTTGAGCTGTTTTGAAGGATGAATAGGAGTTGGCCAGTTGGGTAGACTGGGGAAGGGCATTTAGACAGAGGGAACAATCTGCCCACACCTTTGGAGAACATTATTTCCAAGTTAATTAGAAAACATTTTACATTTCCTAATTATAATTCAATAAAAGGAAATGTTAACAGCAACAGCAAAAAGGCTAGGCTCTCCCCCCATTTGAAATTTTAAAAATACTGTGTTAAAGAGGAAATAAGAATGGAATTTATGGACTATTTAGAATAAATGTCAATAAGACTACTACATATCAAAACCTATGGATATGGCCATAGGGGTTCCCAGAGGAAAATTTATACTCTTAAATGCTTTTATTAGAGAACAAAATGGTTTAAATTAAATGAACTAATTATTCCACTCAAGAAGCTAGAAAAAGAACAAACAAGAAAGCAGAATAAAGTAGTTAATTATAAGGCCAGGCACAGTGGCTCACGCCTGTAATCCCAGCACTTTGGGAGGCTGAGGTGGGAGGATCGTTTGAGGTCAGGACTTTGAGACCAGCCTGAGCAAGAGCAAGACTCCATCTCTACAAACAATACAAAAATTAGTCAGGCGTGGTGGTGCGCACCTGTAGTCCAGCTACTCAGGAGGCTGAGGCAGGAGGACTGCTTGAACCCAGGAGTTTGAGGTTGCAGTGAGCTATGATGATGTCACTGTACTCTAGCCGGGACAACAGAGCAAGACCCTGTCTCAATCAATCAATAAAGTAGTTACTATAGATAAAACCAGAAATTAGTGAAATAGAAAACAAATGATTTGATAAAGAGGTGGCTTTTGAAAAGACCAACAAACTAGGTAGACCATCTTCTGGCAAATATGACTGAGAAAAAGGCAAAAAATAAATAAATAAAAATAAGGTATGAGGGAAGAAGATTTAACCATAGATTCTGAGGAGATGAAAAAAAGTTATAAAAAAATGCTTTGTATACTATTATGCCAATAAGTGTGAAAATCTAGATGAAATGGGTGTTTTTTAAGGAAAATGTAAATTACCAAAATGACTTAAGCAGGGGCAGAAAACCTGAATAAAATGGAAAAGTATAGAAGAAATAGAAAGATGGTCAAAGTTTTCTCAGAAATGATGAGTCCAGTTGGTATTCTGGAAGTCCTGATATGATGGAAGTTCTAGCGAATCTTGAAAGATAAGACAATGGGAAAAGATGGACAACTTCCCAGTTCATTCTATAAAGCTAGTATAGCTGGAAAGGTTTAGACACACACACAAAAACAAACAAAACAAACAAAAAAACAGAACTATAGCCTAATCTCACATATTAATAGAGCAGCAAATATTTTAAATAACAGATTATCAAACAAAATCCATCACTGTATTAAAAGGAGAATATACCGTGACAAATGAAGGTTTGTCCCAGGAGTGCAGGGATTATTCAACACTAGGGAATCTGTTATTGTATTTATTACATTAATAGATTAAAGGGAAAAGATCATATAGTCATCTCTATAAATGCTGAAAAATGATCTGATAAAATTACACATTCATTCTCTTGCTGCATTGGGGTAACTTGTTATATAGCAATAGGTAACTAATACAGTAAGCTAGGAATCAATGAAAACTTCCTTAACTTGGTAAAGAATTTTTATCAGAAACCAAAGATAATCATCAAATGTAACAGTGAAGTACTAGATACATTTCCATTAAATTCAGGAACAAAATAAGGATGACTGCTATTGCTGTTATTAACCAGTATTTTTCTGGATGGGATTAACAAAAGTTATTTCTTTTGTAATATAGTATATACTACTATAGTATATAGTATAAAGTAAAAGTATAAAGTATATACTTTTGTAGTATAAGTGTTAGAAAAAAATAATCAGAATTAGCATTACTTGAAGATAATATGGTTGTCTACCTAGATAATAAAAGAAAATAAAATGAAAAATTATTAGAACTAAGAAGAAAATTCAGTGCAATGGGTAAATACAAGAGATATAGATAGACAGGTGGATAGATATAGACCCAATCTATTAGCTTCCATGAATACCAGCAATAACTAATTAGAACACATAATAGAAAAAGATACCATTCACAATAGCAAAAAGAAAATCTATAAAATCCCTAAGAATTTACAAGATATGTGAAATGCTTCTCTGTAGAAAAACTACAAAATTTCATCAAAGGCTGTAAGAAGGCTTGAGTAAATCAAAGTCATATCCTGTTCCTGGATGAGAAGACTCAATATGGTAAAAATGGCATTTTGGTCCCAATTTGGTCAAAAGCTTCCATGCATTGCTCATTAAAATTTCAATGGTATTTTCTTTGGGAGTTGGGCAATTGGATTTTAAAGTTCATTTGGAAGAGTAAATGCCCATGAATTACCAGGAAAATTTTGAAAAAGAAGAATGAGGGAACTTGTTCTGTTAGATACAAAAACTTACCATAAAGCTACAATAATTACAAATGTTATGTCATCACAGAAATAGAGGAATACATAAATGAAACAAAATAGAGAGTTTAGAAACAAACTCATATTCATATGGGAATTTAATTTATGCCAAAGAAGACATTTCAAATCAACGGGGAGTCAATGAATGAGGTAAGACTATTGGCTACCCATTGGGGAAAAATTAAGTTAAATCCCTACCTTATACAAAACCAAATACAAAAAATACAACTGTAAAAGTACCAGAAAAAAAACCAGAATATTTTTATAATATTAGGGTGGAGAATGCCTTTCTGAGCATGACTTAAAAACCCAGAAGCCATAAAATAAAGAGTGATAATTTTGGCTGCATTAATATTAGAAACTTATGTGGGGAGAAAGATACTATACACAAAGTCAAAACATAAACAACAAGCTAGGAGAAAGTATTTGCTACACGAATATCAGGCAAAAGGTTAATATCTCTGTCTATATCTACATCATCTCCTGGAAATCAATAAGAAAAAGACACACAACCCATTTAAAATGGAGAAATAACGTGATTTGACAATTCAGGGAAGAAATAGACAATTAGCTAATAAATGAGAAAGGATGTTCAAGCTTATTAATAGTTAAAGAAATGATCATGCTCTAAGTAGGGGTTAAAAAAATAGAAATGTAACTAAAAAACAATTAAGTACCATTTTTAGGTACCAAAATTAAAAAGATTGGAAGAGTTGTAGGGAAAGAGAACCTCTTAGATACCTTCAGTGGAGTACAAATTTGTACAATTTTTATGGGGCAAATTTGTCAGTTACCTCCAGAATCTTAAATGTGTATATTCTTCCAAGCCAAGAACCATATCTTGGAGTTAGATTTCTGTAAGGTTTTACTAGTAGAAAGACCTCAACTTGGCCAGCCAGAGGCCTTTTCTAAAACACCCCAATCCAAACTGCAAACATAAGCCAGACGGTGCAACTCTTTATCACGTGGCCTGTCGAGCTTTCTACCCCACAACTCTTAATCAAAAGGTTGCATCTCAAAAGAGAAGGAAAGAAGATAAAACAACAACAAAAAAGGTTGCGTGATACATGCTTCTCAAAATAAGGACAGGATTATATGAGTAGGAATAATCTTTATTTGTAGCCAGCTTATAAAAATGTTAAAGCAATGGAAATAAATTTTATCTGCACTTTAAACAAAATGTGCATTCCTTTGGCTCAGCAGTTCAACTTTTAGGAATCTATCCTTCAACAATACTTCCAGACATATGCAAAGATGTTCAGTGCAGCATTTCTTGTGACAGCAAAAAACTAAAACAACCTAAATGTCCACCAGTAGAGAACAGCTTTTTAGTCCACGATATACCCATGCTATGGGTTACTCTGTAGCAGATCAAAAGAAAAAGATAGATTTCTATATACTGGCATGGCAAGACCTACAAGACTTATTTTTACATGGAAAAAGCAAGTTGCAGAACAGGGCATATAGTATGATCCCATTTTTTAAGGAAAACTAAACCCCCATAACAATAATGAAAACATGTTATGCATACCCTGTCAAAATTTCAAATCTGACTTTTTCTTTGGTCCCATTTCCTTGCTTTTAGTAACTCATTTCCCTCCTCTTTCATACCTTTTCCTTGTATCCAGCTGTGTTCAGATCTTGCATTTGCTTTTAATAACTAGCTCAGATACCACCACATTCATCCAGCAAGTATTTTGTCTTGCCTGCTTTAGGTTAGACTTTGTGCTCACCCTTGGTGGGATATTGGAATGAATTGTATCAGGTCCTACTGTCAAGGGAGCTCAACTCTAGAAGGAAGAGAGACACACAGACAATGACAACAGAGTGTGGTTTGGGATAGGACGGAAGTAGGCTCAGAAAGCTGCCAGACAAGGGACACTTAACCCCATCTCAGAGTCAGGGAAGGCTTCCTACAAGAGGGGACATTTGTACTGAGTCTTGAAAGAGTAACAGCTTTCCTTCATCCTCCTCCACCAGAAATGGTCTTGTCACTTTTTGGCTCTTCCAAGCAGGATGACCACGTAGGGGAAAAAAATAGTTGAGTCAGTACTTTTATTCAAGTCCAAGTTCTGCCACTTACCACCTCTGTGACTTTGGGCAAGTCATTTAGCCTCTGAGCCTCTGTTTACTCATCTGTGTAATGGGGCTAATGCCTACTTACCTCTCAGGGCTGTCTTTAGGATTGGAGTCACTCCTGGGTGACTGTCAGGTCTAGAAAAGTAGGGACTACCCGCGTCTTGTTTTCCTCCTAGCCAAGCATGAAGTGTGTAGCATTGAATTGGATTGGATTGGATCTAAAAGCTGTATACATCTGGGGATGGTTCTGGATCAAAGGGTGAGCATGACCATAGCAAGGCTTTGGGATGAGGAGACTGACAATAATACATGGCGTGGAGGGGACTGCATCATAAGAACAGAGAGCCAGGTGCCTGGTCTTGGCATGAAGGGGATGCAGGAGGGAAAATGAGAGTAGGTGGTCTTGGGAAATGGATTCCAAGTAGGGAATTCTGGCCCTGGTTCTTGGTCCTCTTCTTCTGCTTATGTCATCTCCTAATGTCACAGTCCAGGGTGGTGAGGCATGGTGGGCCACTACTTGCCATGGCATTTTCAGTCCCAACTCTGTCATTCCCTAGCTAGGTGGCCTTGAACAACTCATTTCACATCTCTGAGCCTAGTTGTTAAAAAGGACACGATACCACCAACATTATGAGGTTTATTTACTGAGAAGTAGATGAGGTCATTCAGATAAATGTATTCAGAATTTGCCTTACTGAGTGCCTCACACACAGCGGGTACTCAGTGAAGAGTAGCTGTTACTGTATTCATTTCATAGACCCTTACAGAGTACTGCTGTGGCCAGGGTCTATGCTGGGTGATGGTTCTTGCTCTCCACGAGTTCCCAGTCAGTTGGGGAGACTGAGAAGAGATTTGACAGAGGAGAACACTGGGGGGTTATGGAAGCCCAGAGGAAGGGATCTGGCCCTGTCTAGGGCTGGTGCAGGTCAACTCAGCCTTAAGACCTGAGTCTTAAAGGATAAGTAAGAGTTATCCAGGGACAGAAGGGTGAAGTGTGGAAGAGCATCCCAGGCAGAAGGAATAGCACATGCAAAGGAACCTGGATGTTATTGGGTAGGGCCAGATGTTTTTAACCAGGGATGCACTGGTCCCAGATGGGCTTCATGAGGCCAATGAGCGTCCTGAAATTGAATGCAAAATGTTGCATGTGTATACCTATGTGCATTTTTTTGTGGAGGAGATGGTCCACGGCTTTCATTAAATGCATAAAGGGGTTTGTGTCCCCACAAAAAAGTTTGAGAACCAATGTTGTTGGTGACAAACTATCTTGTGAATGGATTCTGAATAGGGTAGTAATTTGGTAAAATTTGTGTTTTAGAAATATCACATTAGTAGTCAGTACTAATAATGGGTTGTATGCATGGAGACCAGCTGGAAGGCCTAAACTGGGGTATTGGCATAGAAGAAATGGATTCGAGCAGGGCTACTGTGTTGCATGACTCCAGTGAGCACCATTCATATAGAAGCATTTTAATTTCAAATTATGGAATTCAAATCCTTTGAGAGTTATTAATGGGATAGACTCAATAGAAGTGTTAGGTGATATAAACTGTTGTGGATGCAGAAGGTGAGTAAAAGGGAGAAGGCAAGGATGAGTCAACATTGCAGAAGGCCAGAGGGACATGAGTCCAGGCCGGGGTAATAGTGCAAGAGGAAAAGGGAACCTCTGTTGATACTCACCCAGCATCCAAAGTCCTTGGTCTCAGACATAATTACTAACTTTCATCCTACCCCTGGTTCTCAGAGATCTTCAGCGACACTGGAGACACTTGTTTCCCTGTGGATTTTGGAGAGGAATTAATTCTGGCTTGTGAGTCAGCTCAAGTTTCTTGAAGAAAGTAATGTTTGAGCTAGTCATTCAAGAGTATGGAATGGAGGAGAAGATTTCGAAAGCCTGAGATGGGGGAAGATGCATTAAGAGTGTGCACAAAGGCCTGGAGACGAGGAAGGGTGAAACCAGACATTGGAGGGTGCAGAGGTTAGACATGCCTCAGACAGCTGTCTGGGGAGTTCAGGCTTTTTATATTTCTTTTGGTAGACAGCTGGAGAGCCATGAGCAGTTCTTGAGTAGGAAAAGTGACAAGATTGAATTAGCATTTTAGAAGAAGGAAGGGAGACTAGGGAGGAGACTGTTGCCGTAATCCAAAAGAGAGAGAAGCTAAGGTAGTGGCAGTGGGGACAGAGCAGAGGAGGTGGATTGGAGAGGTGATTGGGTTGAAGAGAGGACTGGAGTCAGAGACCGAAGAGATGATGGGGGATGGGGGATGAGGTGGAAGTGGCTGAGGCTGGAGTTCACAGTAAGTTGGAGTGTTCAGGCCTGGACATGGATTCATTCATTCAACAAATGTTTGAGTGCCAGGCACTGTGCCAGGCACTAGGGGAATGGCACTGAACGAAACAGATGCCTATCCTGATGGTTCTCACAGTGGGTGAGACAGATAATAAACAAACAACTAAATGTATAGAATGTGTCTGATGTCGATAAATGCTATAAGAAAAATAAAGCTGGGGTGAAGGAGTAGAGAATGTTGGGGTGCTTTTTGAGAGGGAGGCCCTCTCAAATGAGGTAGTGTTTGAGCAGAGACTTGAAGGAGGTAAGAGAGTGAGCCATGTACCTATCTGGGGGACAATGTTCCAGATAGAAGGAGCGTCAGGTGCAAAGGCCCTGAGCCAAGAGTTTGCCTGGTATGTTTGAGAAGCAGCAGGAAGACCAGTGTGATTGGAGAAAGGATGAACAAGAGGTGAGAGCAGAAGAAGATGAGGTAGCAGGGGCCAGATCATGCATAGTCTTTCAGAGCTATTTTGGAGGTAGAATCAACAGGATTTGGTGACTGACTTGCTAAGGGAGCAGGAAGAATCTAGGGTGACTCCCAGGTGTGTTTTGGGCTCGAGTGACTGGGTGAGTGGCAGTACCTTTCACCAAGGTGGGAAATGCAGGAGGACAGGTTTGCAGTGGTGAGACGCTGAGACAGAGGTCCCTGTGAGAGGTGAAGGCCTGAACAGCCATCCCGGTGGAGCTGTCCAGCAATCACGGGGCTGATAAGCCTGAGACCCGGAGAGAGCAGTGGAACAGCCACCGAAGTTCAATGCTGAGATCACTGAAAGAGGATGGAAGGCGAGAAAGGACCAGCAACTGAAGGAAATCCAGTAGAATGGGCAAGGAGAAATGGGGTGGTCAGAGAAGTGGGAGGAAAACCAGCGGGGATGCAGAGGAAGGAAAGGGCCATGCAGAGGAGGGCTTTGTTAAGAGTGTCAAATGTTGCAGCTGAGGGGAGTAAGCTGAGGGCGGAAGAGAGTCTATTGGCTTTAACCACCAGGAGGGCCTGGGCGACCTTCCTCGGAACAGCTTCTGTGGAGTGGTGGGCGCATGAGGCAGATTGCAGTGGGTCGAAGAGCTCGTGGGAGGTACTGAAGCAAAGCGGAGACGGCCAGTGTAGACGAGTTTCTCAGGAAGCTTAGCTGTGAAGAGGAGAGAGGGACAGAGGGGGATGTGGGGGAAGATAGAGGGTTTTTATTCCCAGATGGGAGAGACTTGAGCTTCTATAAATGTTGATAGGAAGGAGGCAACAGAGGGGGAGAGGTTGAAAATACAGGAGGGAGAGGGGATGATCGTTGTGGAGGAGGTAGCAGGGATGGGCTCCAGAGCCCAGGTGGAGAGACTGGCCTCAAATGGTATTGGGGCCCCTTCCCTTACAGAGAAGGGAAGCAGTGGTGGTGGTGGGGATATGAGGGCGTTTAGCGGATTGGTGAAAGATAATGCAGAGATGCTGGAGCTGGGAGGAAGCAAAGAATTCTGGCTAGGAGTCAGAAGCTAGGGAGGACTTCCTGCAGGAAGCAGCATTTGGGCTGGGTCTTGAAATTCAGACAGGATTTCAGTAGGGAAAGATCTGTGCAGAAGGAAGAATATTCTAAGTGGAAGAAACAGAATCAGCAGACACAGAGGTGTGAAAAGGCTGGGCGTGCTAATGGAATAACAAACAAGTTAGTTTGATGAAGGCTGGGCGCGAATGAGTAGGATAACATTGATGCCACTGAGAATGGCAGTCATAATAATAGTTACCGTGTATTAAGCGCCAGACCTATCCTGTGGCAGGTGCTTTACATACTTGAATTCATTTAATCCCACCACACCCTGCAGAATAGGTATTTCCTCAATTTGCAGATAAGGAATATGAGTCCCAGAATGGTGAAGAAGCTAGTAGGTGACGGGGCTGGAATTGAAATCCAGGTCTGTCTGACTCCAAAGCCCGTGCCTTTTCCACAGGTGCCAGGTGAGGCCGTATGATGGGGGAGCCTTGAATGCCAACTTGAGGAGCCTGAACTTTAACCAGGAGGCAATGGGGAGCCAAGATGGGTGTCTGAGCAGATATTCATGCTCGAAGGTGGGCTTTAGGAAGGCTAATGTGGTCTAAGAAGGGAGGGGGAAGAAATCAGGAGGTGACTGCAGTGTCAGGGGGAGAGGTAGCATGGCTTGGCCTGGATAAGAGGGGAGTGAGCAGTGGGACTGGATTATCATTTGTTCCTCGTGACAGCCTTGAGAGGGACGGGTTTTTCTTCTCTTTTTGTGGATGAGGAATGGGAGACTCAGAAAGGGAAGGCCACTTGCCCAGGACTTGAGCACTGGTGCATGTGATTTTGCTGACTCGGTGAGTCTGTGGAACAATGTGTCAGAGGGAGCTGAGTATGGGAAAGGTGTGTGCACGTGCGTGCGCGTGTGTGTGTGTGTGCATGTGCTTGTCTGTCGGATGGACAGCAGTGCCTTCCCTTCCCTTGCCTATCTGCTTTCCTTCCCATCTCTTCCCAATCCTCCAGTTTCCTGGAGTCCATAATTACCACATCCCCCAAGCCAAAGGGTCTGGGAATGGGGGTGTTACTGTTTCATTGGCTATCCCCGAAGATCAGTCTTTTCATTCCCAAGGCACCTGGTCCCCTCCCAGCCCTACTGTCTGTCCATCCACCCCATGAAACTGTGGCCCATCTCCAGTGACTGCCACATGCAGTCTTGCCTCTGGTACCGCTCAGCAGTACCCTAGAGATAGGTGCTTCTTCCTACAGTGACTCTTCCTCCCAGCTGTGCCTGCTTCTGTGTGAGCAGGTGGCCACCTTGGGAATTAGATTCGGTTCACGAGCAGTTAACAATAATCACCATCATGTTCCCAGTGCTATTGTTTGCCAGACACTTGATGTGTGTTCTAGTCCTTGCAACAGTCCTGGGGGGTTGGCGTCATAAGCCCAAGTTTTACAGATGAGGAAACTGAGTCTCCGAGAGCCTGGGGGCACATAGCCTGGAAGCACCTGTAGAGCTGGGATGGGAACCCAGGCCCGTTTGCTTCCAAAGCTGTGGGCTTTCCCTACTCTATTTCTAAGCATCTTCCTGTTTTCCTGATCCTGAGCCTTCAGGAAATACAAATCTTTGTCCTTCAAGGGCAGGGTGGACTTCTAGAGGTAGTGCCAAGATTACCCAAAGGACCTGGTGAGGTGAGTCTGAGACTTGGAGCTCCAAGAACTCTGCGTTCAAATCCTGATTCTACCACTCACCCAGCCCAGCTATGTGACTTTGAGCAGGTTATCTAACCTCTCTGAGCTTTAATTCCCTCATCTTTAAAATGCTACTTTGCAGAGTTGTTGCAGGCTTAAATGAGATGAGGTATGCAAAGTACCAGCATAGAGCAGGTTGCCGTTATTTATATTAAAATGAAGGTCGGGCACCTGTCAGGGTTGGAAAGGGAGTTTATATACTCTGGGGGTGACCTTAAGACTGAGCCCAGGCTGGGTGTGGGGGAGGGCTGTCCCAGAAGGGGACCAGCAACAGGCTCTTTGGAGACTGAGTTGGGTGTGGCCCTGGATAATCTGTCACACTGGCCTCCCCACTCCCACCCTCATTCTAGCCCCACCTTCTGGTTCCTTCAGCCCTTCGTGTATCTCCCCTGCTCTGCAAACTAATGCCTCTGCCTCTCTCTGTCACCCGCCCGCCTGTGGCCTCTACCCTGCCCTTCCTGGCCCCAGGGAAGAGGAGGAGGAGGAGGAGACTGAGGAAGAGGAAGAGGAAGACGCTCACCAGTTCTGCTGTCCGGCCTCCGAGTGCAGCAGTCCCTCCTCTCGGTAACTGAGAGGACAAGGGCCATTTTCTATGCAGAAGCAAAAGCCTTAACCAGCCCCTCTTCCCCGCCCCCCCCCCTGCCCCCGCGGATCCCCCATGGGACCCTGTCCCCTGCTTCAGGAACCAGATGGGCAAGCATTGTGCCCCTTCCTCCCCCACCTCCTTCTTGGAATTCCCACCCCCACTGCTGTCTCCTCTGGACTCCAGCCCCTGACTTAGAAAGAGCTGGAGCCCTAGGTCTGACTAAAATGTGGGAGAAGCAGAGCTTGGAGCTTGAAGCTTGAAGCTTGGAACCTGGACCCTCCCACACCCACACTCCCACTTCCCAGGCACCCTGGAGCCTGCCACTCCTGGAGAGGTCTCCAAATGACATCCCAAGGACCTACCTCTGTCCTCTGTGAGCACAAACAGAGATGCAGGGTGCCTAGGGCTTAGAGGACCAGACGGGGGCAGGACCCAGCCTGCCGAGTTCCCCGTCGTTCTTTCCCTTGCTGTGGCCAGTGCTGCCATCTCCACTGCTTGAAGGCCTCGCCCCATGCCCCCTGCCACTCCCATAGTGCTCTGTAAATGTGATCAGGAGGAAAAGGCCTCTCAGAGTATGTGTTGCTGTGTACAAAGGAATTTCCATCAATAAAAGCTGATCTCTTCTCTCTGTCTGATGTATATTCCACCCACCCCTCACTTCCCTCTCCCCATCCCCACCAGGGCCTTGTCTTCTTTCCTATCCAGAGCTGGGAACAGGGGCTGGGAGAGAGAGTAGGGTTTGATTTGTGGTTTTGTCAACACCCAAGAGGCACTCAATAAATGCGTGAATGGCTCCCAACGTGGGCAAGCCTATTGCCTTCTTCAGCCCATTAGCTTGAGGCAGCATGAGCTGGCTAACCTTGGACATGTCACTTGACCTCTCTGACACATAGTTTCCCTATCTGTAAAAATGAGGAGGGAGGTTGGACCAGAGGGTTTCCAAGGGCTCTTTCAGCTCTGACATTCTGTGAATCTGAGATGCTACAGTTTTAAGAAACCGATTATGTGAATTTAAGATACAATGATTCAGTGACACATTCCATGCAATTGTGTGGTTTTTGTTCCTACAATGCTGTGATTTTTGGATTCTCCAATCCTGTAGTTTTAAAATTTCATGATTCTACCATTTAAACAAATTCCAGTGATGTGATTTTGATATTCTGTGATGTTAAGATTCCCTGATCCTCTACTTTTAAGATTCTGGTTCTACAACTTTAGGGATCTCTAAATATGAGAGGAAGCCATTTCCCCCAGATGCAATGACTGTAAATATCTCCTGCATCTGGCCAGAAGCTGGTTCTAAGACTCCCTGGAGGCTGTCGGCAGGAGGGTGGAAGGTGTCCTTTATGGGTTTGCAGGACCCACAACTTCCATGGTGTGTCTATGTTAGGAGCACAGCCAGGAGACCCCAAAGTGGGCTCATACACCGACTTTCCCTCTCTGAACCTCTGGCATTAGAAAAATCTGAGTTTACCTTCTGGTTCTGCCACTTACTGTCTGTGTAACCTTGAGCAAGTCTTTTCTTCTCCTTGAGCTTTATTTTCCTCCTGAGTACAGTGAGAATGTATCTACCTCCCTGGGTTATCACGAAGATTAGCAAGAAAGAAGGCAAGAAGCCCAGCATAGGGGCTGGTGCACGGTGGGGCAAGTGTGCTGTGATTGGTGGCTCTTGTTTTGATTAAGGCCCAGGTGAGAGTCCCTCCTCTCCTTTCTTTCCTCCCTCCCTTCAGCATCCCCATCACATTGAACCTGTAGTTTTTGCAGAACCTCACCTCCTTCCCTTGTTCATTGCTTCACTCAGTCACTCAGCTCATCTACTCATTCACTCATTCAAAGTCTCATTTATTTCTCCCCTCCCTCCCTGCCTGCCTCTCTCATCCTCTCTCCTTTATTTACTCTTCCTTACTTTATTCAACAAAGCATTGCTTGAGCACCTACTGGGCACAGAGCCTCAAGCTAAATACTGTGAAAGATCAAAAGTGAGACAGGGTGGTATCCTTCCTGAGTTCTCTATCTCCCAGGGGAGATGAGAGATCCTTTGGGAAATTAGGCAGGGTGTAAAGGGCAAAAATGATTGAGCAGAAATGGCTTCAGTAATGAGCAAAATTTGTTCCTGGCCCAAAGCAGAGGGAGATGTCAAGGTGGGAGTGAAGGAGTGGTGTCCAGGAGGGCTTGTCGGAGGAAGAGAGCAAAAGTTGGGCCTTGCAGGCTGGGAAGGGTTTGAAGAGGTGGCAAGGGGTGTGGAGGCATTACAGGAGTCAGGGACCACACAGACAGAAACCTGGTGGAGGGCTCCAGGGCATCTTGGGGAATGGTGAGTGGATTACTCTGTTTAGGTGGCTCTCCAGGGTATGTGAATCTAGGTGACCTGTGGCTGGGGAGGAGGAGACCATTCTACCCTTCCTTTGAGTGGAGATAGAAGAAAGTGTGGGGATGGGGGTGGGGGTTCAACCACGTGGAGGGAGGGGGCAAGTCAAGGTCAGATGGCCATCCCGGGAGCTGCGGGGGTGTAGATTCCTCTGTAGGCAACTGAAGTGGCTGAGTCGGGCAGAGGGCTTATGCTGTGGGAAGAGGGTGGGCTTTATCAGTTGTGAGAGCAATGTGTGTGCATGTGTGGTCTCCGTGTGCCTGGGCATCTGTGTGCATGTCTTTGTGTGAGGCTGTGCAGGTCTCATGGTAGTGAGAGGCTGTGTGCACTGTTATTCTAAGGGAATGTGATTGTGTGAGACGGAGTGTGAGGCTGATTGTGTGAAATGGTGACTTTCTGTGCCAGGCTGGCTCTGTGCATGTGTCTGGTGGATGTAATCACAAGGCTGGGTGTGGGTGGCTTTTAAGCCTGTAGGGCTGTGGCTTTTAGGGTTACAGTTGTTGGGTAGGATGGTCACACACACATAGACACACGTGACTTCTACCTGTGGTCTTATGGGACAAAGTTAGCTGCTGAGCAACTGCTGTGTGCTGGGCCCTGGTGTGGGCACTGTGGGTTCACAAAGGTGAATCAGACCAGGCCACCACCCTTGGGAAACAGGAGCGGGGGTGGGGTGGGGTATGAGATGGACACTTCAAGAGAGAATCACAAGTTAGCCGGTGATAAGGACTGACTGTGCTATGGGTGTGCGCAAGACACAGAGGAGGGAGTAACTGACCTTGTCAGGTTCTGTGAGGGGCAGGAGTGAATCAGAACTGACTTTCCAGGAGGACCGACCAGCTCAGGTACTGCAAGATGAAGATGAGCTCACCCGGACCAATCAAGTCCAGGGGTAAATGGGAGAGAGAGGACATTCTGGGCAGAAGAAACAAAGGAAGAGTATGAACACAGGCATGGGGGCATAGGAATTGCAAGTAGCCTGCAGTTGCCCACAATGTTTAGGAGCTTACGGGGCAGGGTGGGAGGTTGGGGGCTGGGGCTTGCCAGATTCAGAGGGACTTCTGAAGCTAAAGGTGGGACACTGGCCTAGAAGGTGGGGGACTCTTGTCCTGTGTGACCCTGAGCAAGTCACTTTGACTCTCTAGGCTCAAATTGGATCTGTGGGATTGGGTGGTTCATAAAGCACACTTTATAAAGCCCATCCCAGCTCTGTGGATCTTCTACCCTTGGCCAGACAAATCCATGAGTTATTGCTCTTGAAGTCAGGCGCTTCTTCCATCTCACCTCAGTTTTTCTTGCTTCCTCCTGGATTGCTTCCTCACTCACCCGCTCCACAAATATTTGCCCTGCATCTGGCCCTTTGCATGCCACTGTGGGGAGGCACAGGGAGATGAAGAATGCAAGGACTCTACCTCTGGGGGACTGCTCGGTACCCAGGGCAGGGGTGCGGGACAGTAGGAGCATGAGCTTTCTGTTCAGATACATTTTTGTTTGAATCCTGGCTCCACCACTGCTGAGCTTTGAGACTTTCGGCAAGTTACTTCGTCTCTCTGTACCTCAGTTTCATCATCTGTGTTGTCCCCTTCAGGGAGAACAACCCAGAACTTGCAGAGTTGCTAGACCTAGCAAAAAGCAGATACTCAATAAATGACAACTATTATCTTTAGGGCTACAAAGAAGCAGAGCTGGGATTCAAACCCAGGTCTTTGCATTCCCAAAGCCTGTGTTTGCCCACTATATACCAAGTCAGCTTAGGCCCTTTGATGGCCTCCTTCTCCCGTTAGCTTCTTTGCCAAGCTAGGCTGGGCTCAGGCTTAGAATCCCTGTGGCACTGGGATTGGGCAGCAGAAACAGCTTGCAGAAGAACTCTCAGAGGTAGAGATGGCTGCAGTCCCTCTACTTCCCCCCTGCCTGCCGCTGGGACCAGTCTGCTTGCCCAGTCTGCTCTTTCCAGAACCCAAAGCCTCTGGCCTCATCTAGGTGTACTGACCTCCTCATCTTGTTTTCTTGTCTCTGACTTCCGGGTCCCGGGTTCCCCCCCTTGCCTCCCACCCCCCTTCCAGCCTAAGTTGTCATGGGGATAGTCCTAGGCATCCCTGGCTTCCTCTTGCCCTCATCATATGGTATCCATGGCAACACCCCCATCCATTTCCATGGCAACCACATCTTGATCCCATCCCCTGCTGGCTGCCTGGCTCCGGGCAGTGCCAATAAAGGGAAGGAGGGAGAGAAGACCTCCCATTAGGAGCAGCATTTGGGGAGGGGCAGTGTCCCCGGCATAGGCAGGACGTCCCTATGGAATGTCCTGCACTGCTTTTCCCCACCTTAGTGCTGTGGCTCACAAAGTTCCCTCACTCCTCATCTCTACTAGGTCCTACTAGGCAAGGCCCAGTCCATAGGCTTCCTCCCCCAGGAAGCCATCAAGGCAGCAAAGGAACTAGCACAGGCTTTGGGGTTTGAATCCCTGTTCTACCACTTGCTAGCCCAGAGACCTTTGGCGGTCACTTTCCCTCTTGGAGCCTTTTTCTTCATCTGTAAAATAGGAATCCTAATTCTTCCCTCATGTTTGCCACGCAGATTAAATAATGTGTGGAAAATGCCTGACACAGGGAAGGTGCACAGTAAGTGCGAGTTTATTTTTATTCTGCTCAGCCACCCCCAAACAGAAGGGATCTCTCTCCTGCGCTCCCCCAGCACTTCCTCTCTTCCCCAGCCCTGATAACTTTCTGCTTTGTACTGTGGTTATTTGTGTCACATGGCTTATTTCCCCCTCTGCAGAGGGTGCTCTCCAGTTTCCCCCACAGAATAGCCCAGTAGACAGTGCACACGGGTGCGTGTGCGTGTCTATGTGTGTGGTTGTGTCTGTATATTTGCACGTCTGCATGTAATTGTGTCTGTTTTCATGTGTTTATGGATGTGTGTTTTTGTTTCCAGGTTTGTCAGCCTTTGGATGTGTCTATGTTTTTGTACCTGTGCGTGTGCGTGTGTGTGTTCACGTGTGTGTGCTTTGCTCCTGGCCAGGAGGAGTCCAGAGAGAGAGGGGTCTCCCAGGCCCTTCCTGAAGTTGAGGAATCCAAAGAGGGAATTGACTTTGCTTGAGGCCTGCATAGATGAGAAACAGAGGTGCAGAGAGGGAAAGTGACATGTCCAGGCTCTGGTAAATGGCAGTGAGGACCTGAACCTTGGCCTGCCCAGCTTCTCGCTCTACAACAGGTTCTCTGTGTATGTGTATGTTTGTGTGGTGTGTGTGTGTGCGAGAGAGAGAAATAGAAGAGGATTTTCCATGTGATCAGCATGTCCTCAAGTATTTTGGGGGCTCTGACTTGAGGGATTCCACATCCCCACGTGCCATTTCTTCAGCAGTGCATATGATGTCAGAAGCAACGCCCTCGAGCACTCTCTTTTTTGCCAGCCTCTCTCGTGGGAGGCTGTGCTGACAGCCTGACCTCCCTGCCACACTATTCCCTTTGCAACCAAAACAGGGGGTGAGATCTCAAGGGGAGAATTGCCAGAGTGCAGAGCCAGGGGCAGCAAGGAGCCAGGAGTGGGGCACAGAGGCAACAAGATGTCATGAACAGACAGCCTGGGCCCTGGGTTTGCATCCTAGCTTTCTCACTTAATAGCTGTGTGACCATGAGCAAGTTTACATCACCTTTCTGAGCCTCAGTGTCTTCATCTATAAAATGGGGCTAATGGTGCCTGCCTCGATAAGTTGCAAGGATTCGATGAACTAATTGATACCCTCGCCCTAGGGAGAGAGGTGACTACAGGGCCCTACAGCAGCTCAAGAGGAGGGACTTGTAAGCCAGCCTGTGCGGAGGAGGCAGGCAGGTGTGGAAGGGCACACCTGAGCTAAATGTTGAAGGGTGAACAGCCCGGTCGGGGTAATGGGGCAGGGAATATATGAGGCAAGGGTTGAGTCAGGAGAGCCATCCATAGCCATGGTGAGGAAGTTGGAGGTTACCCTTCGTACACAGCACATTCAAGTTATTAACTGGACATAGCACATTTAAGTCAAATCAATCCCTGTCAACATGATGATTCCCATAAAACCCAAGTTAGATCATGTCCCTCTTCTATTCATCTCAATTAGAGAAAAAGCCAAAGTCTTTATTGCAGGCTCAGTGCCCTTTTTGATTTATCCCACATTACGTCTCTGGTCTTATCTCCTATCACTCTCCTCTCGTTCACTCTGCTCCGGCTCCACTGGCCTCTTCACTGTTCCTCAGACTTGCCAGGCACATTTCTACCTCAGGGCCTTTGCACTGGCTGTCCCCTCTCTCTGGACTCCTCCTGCCTCAGATAGCCACACAGCTCACTCCTTCACTTTCATCAGGGCTCTGCTTATATAAGCCATTTCTCCAAAAAGGCTTTCCCTGACCACCACATCTCACCCAGCACCTTTAACATTCTGCTTTATTTTCCTTCCTAGCACATATCCCTGCCTGAAATGATAGTATATATTTATTTGTTTCTTTCTTTATAGTCTGCTTTCCCCACTAGAATGTCACCTCCCTGAGGGAATATTCTTGTGCATCTTGCTCACTATTATATTTCCAGCATCCAGCACTGTGCCTGGCACATATAAGGTGCTTAGTTGTTGTTTGTTGATTGAGTGAGGTATGGAGAGCTGTGGAAAGCTTTTAGCAGGAGTGAAATGGTTAGATTCATACTTTTGGAAGCTCTCTCTGGCCACAGGATGGGGAAGGGGTTGGAAAAGGAGATTGGAGGCTGTGGTGAAAGTTCAGGAGAGAGTATTTATTAGAGCAGCCACCCGAGCGCATTCATTGACAGCAGCTTGAGCTCCTACTCCGTTCCAGGCTCTGTGCTCAGTGTTAGCTAGGAGATTACCAAATTCTCTTCCTGTGCTGGGATTCTGGGAGACATGAACACAAATAGCTGTCACGCTTTGCCAAAGCTAACCTGTGCCATAAAAAGAAGGACAGACATGTGCTATGTGTGGGAGCTCTGAACAGGATCAGCAATAATTTCTGGCTGGAGGCGGGATTCAGGAGGGCTTCTTAGTGGTGGCATATGACCTGAATCTTGACGGAACTAGGATGTGGGGGGATTTCTCAGATTGCAGATGGTGGAGATCATGGGGATTGCATTTCAAGTGGAAGGTACTGTATGAGCAGTTTTGGAGGTGGGAGGCAGAGGAGCATTTGGGAGAAACAGGATCTGGGCCAGGCTGGAGGGAAGGGTGGATGGAGTAGGGGGCTGGCAGCCAACCCTGCAGAATGGCTTGATGTTTAAGAGTGTGTGGGCTCTGGAGTCAGACTGCCTGGATTTGAATCCTGGCTCCATCATTAGTAGCTGTGTGACCATACATATGTTACTTAACGTCTCCGGGCCTCAGTTTCTTTATGTGTGAAATGAGGATACATAACAATCCCTACCTCATAGGGTTGTTTTGAAGAGCAAACAGGTTATTAAGTGTGACGTGGTAAGAACAGTGCCTAAATGGGCTAAATACTCTATAAGTATTAGCTGTTATATTTTGGAGAGACTTCAAATGCCAGAATAAGGGACTTGGGCTGTTTCTTATGGGCAGTGGGATCTATGGATGGTTCATGAATAAAGGGGACAGTTGATCAAAACTAAGCTTGAGCTGTGTGCTGGGAGGGGAAGTCTGAGAAATTGGTGGCAAGCTCCTGCGGTTCTGAAGGGGGAGAAGAGGAGCATCTTAGATGCTGGGTGTGGGCTGGGCTGGGTCTAACCCCTGGAAGGTAACGTTAGGGGCCCCCAAGGCCCAAGAGGAGAGAGAATTTGGAGCCCCCCAGTCTGTTTCCGCTTTGCTCCTGGCAGTGTTGGAGACTAACACTTGGGAGGCTGGAGGGTGAGCAGTGGGTGGGAGCTCCCCCCAAGGCAGAGCCGAGCTCCACAGTGCTGCAGCCCAGGACCCGGCCTCGTGGGCGCAGCCTCCCCACCACATCCATCCCCCAGTGCAAAGTGCTCTGCTGCAAGCCTGGCAGGCCTGTTGCAGCTCAAGCTCTTGCACTAGCAGGAGCCCTCCATACCCACCCCAACTCACCTCTGCCCTACACCCTGGCCTCTGCCAAGTAGGGGCTGGGGAGTAGCCCCTTAACCCTTTCACCAGCCAAGAGCCCCTCAACCTTGTGTCCCCCCCCAAACCAGACCATTCTCTGGGTCCCAGCCACACCCATTCCACCCACAACCTCCTCCATGCCTCACCTGCCGGTTCCTCCCCTGTTCTCCCCACCTCTTTAGCTCTTCACCATGCAGGCTCAGCTCAGGGCGCCTGGGCTCTGTTGCCACCTGGGTTCCCTGGCAGCCTGGTTGCCATGGCACCATGGGAGCAGGTCTGGCGGAACAACAGCTCTGGGTAGCCAGGGCTGGCAAGCCCGGGGCCCAGCTCCTGCCACTCGTCGGCCTGAAGACCCCCGTCCCCTCCCCCAGCTGAGCAGAGGAGGCCATGAGGAGAAAAAGGAAGCTGCCCCGCAGGGCAGCTCTTTACCTGTGAGGATGCTGGATGGGAGGCACCTCCCACTGTCTCTGCTCGCCCTGCCCTCGCAGCTGGGGAACCCTGGGAACTGGCCAGGCTGGGATCTGGTGCCGGGGGCCAGGGGCGGGGCTGCAGGGGGCAGGGCTGGGTGGGGGAGGGGAGAGCCTGGGTGGGCCGGATGTAGCGCTGGGCCTCAGGCAGTTGGGGACAGGGCTGGGAGGGGGTGGCACTTCCAGGGGTGGTGCTGGGGATCGGACCAGGGGGGAACACACTGCACACTGTGTCGGGCAGGCTGCGACTGGGATTGGAGCTGTGAGGGAACTAGCTCCTCAGGGGAAGGAGGGTTTGGGGATAGAGCTATTAGGGGACAGGACTGTTAGAAAAAGGGGCTTCAGGGGACTGGACTTGGGGGAGAGTGGTCTGGGGAGAAAGCTGTTAGGGGACCAGGCTGTGAGGGTGAGTAGGACCCAGAGTTGGGTCCCCATATCTGAGAGAAAGCAGGGTGGGTGGGATTGGGGGCAGGGATCTGGTCCATGCACCCTCAGTCTGGCCCAGCAGGCCCCTGTCCAGTTCCTACATCCTGGCTCATCTTATCTCATCCCCACAGTGTGGAGGGTGATGCCCCAGGCAGTGACCTGAGCACAGCGGTTGATAGTCCTGGGAGCCAACCCCCCTACCGGCTGAGCCAGCTGCCCCCCACCAGCAGCCACATGGGGGGCCCCCCAGCTGGGGTGGGCCTTCCCTGGGCCCAGCGGGCACGCCTCCAGCCAGCCAGTGTGGCCCTGAGGAAGCAGGAGGAGGAGGAGATAAAGCGCTCCAAGGCCCTGTCGGACAGCTACGAACTCTCCACAGACCTGCAGGACAAGAAGGTGCAGAAGAAGCTGGTCGGGAATGGGGGTGGGGATGTGGCCCTTGAGGGTGGCCTCCAGGGAGGGCTAATGAGAATGGAATTGGAGAGGACGGGCTCCAGGACCCTTCACCGCGCTGGGGACACACTCATTCACCACTCCTCCGCTGCATCTTACATTCGCCCAGTAGACATTGACTGAGCTCCCCGCCCGGGCCCTGGTGATGTAAAGATGAGTGAGACCCAGACCTGGTCCTCAAGAAAATCAGTCTAGTGGGGAAGCACACACATCCGCTGACACTTTCAGAACAGTGTCATCCAAAACATTGTTTAGCTTAAAAAAGAAGGGGAGGGGAGGACAAAATACTACATATAAGAAAGAAACTTGGAAGGACATATACCAAAATGTGAATTGTGCTTATGCCTAGGTGTTCAGAAATTAGGTGAGCCAGTCTTCCTTCCTTCCTTCCTCCCTCCCTCTCTCCCTCCTTCCCTCCATCCCTTCCTTCCTTCCTCCCTCCCTCCCTCCCTTCCTCTTTCCTTCTTCCCTCTCTCCCTCCCTTCCTTCCTTTCTCTCTCCCTCCATCCCTTCCTTCCTTCCTTCCTCCCTCCCTCTCTCCCTCCTTCCCTCCATCCCTTCCTTCCTTCCTTCCTCCCTCCCTCCCTTCCTTCCTCTCTCTCTCCCTCTCTCCCTCCATCCTTTTCTTCCTTCCTTCTGTATCTCTCTCCCGTCCTCCTCCTTCTCTCTCTTCAGTCCTTCTTGCTCTCCATTTCTTTCTTTCCTTTTTTGGCTTCTCTCTTTTTCTGTTTTTGAATAATCAATATATACTTCTTGTAAATGAAAAAACAAAACAAAACATAATCCAATCCCGTGTGACCAGTGCTATCTGAGATTCAACTGAGAACACTGAGCACACAGCCTGGCCCATTCAGGCGACTAGAAGCAGTTAGCTGTGACTCCGGTGGGGGCAACTCCGGTGAGGGTGGTGTGGTTGAGGGCCCAGGGTGATGAGGCCGTGGTGACTTTCTGACCTTGTTCCCCTCTGCCCTCCCCTGCCAGGTGGAAATGCTGGAGAGGAAGTATGGGGGCTCCTTCCTGAGCCGCAGGGCTGCCAGGACCATCCAGACAGCCTTCCGCCAGTACCGCATGAACAAGAACTTTGAGCGGCTACGCAGCTCAGCTTCAGAGAGCCGCATGTCCCGCCGCATCATCCTTTCCAACATGCGGATGCAGTTCTCCTTTGAGGAGTATGAGAAGGCACAGAACCCTGCGTACTTCGAGGGCAAGCCTGCCTCGCTGGACGAGGGTGCCATGGCTGGTGCCCGGAGCCACCGGCTTGAACGGGGGCTCCCATATGGAGGCTCCTGTGGTGGGGGCATCGACGGTGGTGGAAGCTCTGTCACCACATCTGGAGAATTTTCTAATGACATCACAGAGCTTGAGGACTCCTTCTCCAAACAGGTCAGGATCCCTGAAAAGGGCCTTTCTTCCCCAACCCCATGCTCTGGCTACTCCTGCTACTTTTTATCTGTATTGCAAACTGAAAGAAGTTGCATGACAGGCATTTAATAACAGCAAATAGCTACCATCTGAGATGGGACTGTGAGAATGATGAAAAAGAACTGGAAAGATGAAAAATTATATTGGTAAAACAAGCAAATTAAAAATATGGGTGTATAGAACAAATAAGAAAATAAAATTTCTCACTATTTGAAACTTGATCTACTGTCAAATAAAGGCTTGACTTACAGGGAATGAGCCTTTATTATATGCCGGGGCTGTGTATGCCTCATTTCAGACCTGTGAGACAGGGGTTATTATCCCCATTATACAGAGGAGGAGACTGAGTCTAAGGAACTGGCCCTGGTCCCTGTTCTCAAGGATCTCCCAGTCCAGTAAGAAATGGCAGACATATGTGTGCATTACTGTCTCCTGAAGTAGAGTGTGCTCAGAGCCACAGGAAAGCATCATGTATAGTACTGTGGGAACCCAGAGGAGCAAGAGGAAACTTTCTTCTGGGAGGACCAGAAAAGGCTTCTTTGAAAAACAGCACTGGAGCTGGGCCTCACTAGACAGAGATTTAGCAAGTTGGAAATAGTTGGGAGGGTGTTGCTTACATAGGCATTGCATCAGCAAAAGCACAGAAGGGTGGGACTATAACACAATAAGGGTGGTAGGAGATCATTCTAGGGTTGGGGTGTGTCAGCATAACTGCCCACATGTGAATCCTAGTTCTGCCATTTCCCAGCTGTGTAGCCATGGGCAAGCTGTTTAACCACATTGAAACATGATCAATAAAATGGAGAGAGAAAACCTTGTTATAGCTGTTTTGAAGATTCTGTTCACCTAGGTAATATATATGAAAGCACCTAGTACATGGTGGCTGCTAAGTATATGTTAGTTTTCTTCCTAAAACCAAGGAAGTACTTGGTTGAAATTGTTGAATGACGGGAGGCTGAGGCGGGAGGATTGCTTGAGCCCAGGAGTTCAAGACCAGCCTGAGCAAGAGCGAGACCCCGTCTCTACAAAAAATAGAAAAATTGGCTGGGCGTGGTGGTGTGCACCTGTCATCTCAGCTACGCAGGAGGTTGAGGCAAGAGGATCGCTTGAGCCCAGGAGTTTGAGGTTGCAGTGAGCTATGATGAGCCCACTGAATTCCAGCCTGGGTGACAGAGCAAGACCCTATCTCAAGAAAAAAAACCAGAAACCAAAACCAGAAATTGTTGAATGAATGAATGAATGAAGCTTTATAAGAGAAGAAATCACTCTGCTCTAACTTCTGTGGTCTGGCCTTGCCGTCAGCCTGGGCGTGCTTCCTTGGAGCTAGTGAAGAGGGAGAGGCAAGGAAAGAAGTGTTGAAGGGAAGAGCTATATCATTCATCCATTCATTCATACAACAAAGATTTACTTGAACATCTCTTCCGTGTCAAGCAATGTGTTGAGCTGAACTAAAAAGAGCGAAATCAGGCCTGGACACATCCCTCAAGGGAGGAGTGGTGAAGAGGAGATCCCAGTCTGGTAGGGGAGATAGAGGAACCAGGTCTGGTCCCAGCTCTCAGTGCTATATAAGTCTGATGGGGAAGTGTATTCATTATCTATCACAGCGTAACGAATTACCCAGAAATTTAGTGGCTTAAAATTGACTTGAGAGACTGAGCTTAAACAACAAACATTTATCTCATATAGCTTCTGAGGGCCGGGAAGCTGGAAATGGCTTGGCTAGGTGGTTCTGGCTCAGGGCCTTTCAGGAGGCCACAGTCAAGCTGTAGGGTGGGACCGCCATCTCTGAGGACTACACTGGGGCTGACAGTATGCTTCCAAGCTCACTCACTTGGCTGTTGGCAAGAGGATTCAGTTCCTCACCATGCGGGCCTCTCCACAGGACTGCTCATGATGTGGCTTCCCCTAGGTGAGGGGTCTGAGGGAGGGAGAGAGAGTACAAGGAGCAAGAGCACCCAAGACGGATGCTGCAGTCTTTTCCAACCTAATCTTGGAAATGACATACCTTCACTTCTAACATTTGCTGTTGGTCACACAGACCAACTCTGGTACAATGTGGTACCCCAGGGTGTGAATACAGGAGCTGGGGGATCATTAGGGGATAGTTTCGGGGCTGGATACTGCAGGGAGACAGAGTTGCCAGGCATGGCCCAGATTCTCAAGGCTAAATATTATGGATTTCCTAAGAGAGAATTTCCACAGAGAAAGCTGGGGTTTTGGTTTGCTCTGAGAGATGGCAGAGGCAGGAATGTGGCTTGAATCAGGAAGGAGGTAGCATTTGACTTGAGTCTATATGGACACAAAGGAACTATTGGGGTGCCTGAGAAGGGAACGTGTGGGCATTACTCCCAGCTCCTGTGAGCTCACAATGGCTCCCTGGGAGTTATTTTATAGAAGGCAGAGAGCCTGTCAGGGGTGGGGGAGGGGAATCCACCTTCCTGGCTGACCCACCAGGGAGATTCCCCCTTTTTCCTTCCCTCCCTCCCTCCCTCCTTCCCACCCTTCCACCGTTCTTCCCTTCATCTTTCCTTCCTTTCTCTCCCTTTCCCTCCTTCCCTTCTCCCCGTGTAGGTAAAGTCTCTGGCTGAATCCATCGACGAGGCCCTGAACTGCCACCCATCAGGGCCCATGTCTGAGGAGCCAGGGTCAGCCCAACTGGAGAAGCGGGAGTCAAAGGAACAGCAAGAGGACAGCTCGGCCACATCCTTCAGTGACCTTCCCCTCTACCTGGATGACCCAGTTCCCCCACCATCCCCTGAGCGACTGCCCAGCACAGAGCCCCCACCCCAGGGTCGGCCTGAGTTCTGGGCACCAGCCCCTCTCCCGCCAGTTCCTCCACCAGTGCCAGCAGGGACCCGGGAAGATGGTAGCCGTGAGGAAGGCACTCGCAGGGGTCCTGGGTGCCTAGAGTGCCGGGATTTCCGCCTGCGGGCAGCCCACCTTCCCCTGCTTACCATTGAGCCTCCTAGTGACAGCTCCGTGGACCTGAGTGACCGCTCAGATCGCGGCTCTGTCCACCGCCAGCTGGTGTATGAGGCTGATGGCTGCAGCCCCCATGGGACCCTGAAGCACAAGGGGCCACCAGGCAGGGCCCCGATCCCACACCGCCACTACCCAGCCCCTGAGGGCCCAGCCCCAGCCCCACCAGGGCCCCTGCCACCAGCCCCCAACAGTGGCACTGGGCCCAGTGGTGTGGCTGGGGCTCGGAGGTTGGGGAAGTGCGAGGCAGCAGGCGAGAACTCTGATGGTGGAGATAACGAGAGCCTCGAGAGCTCCAGCAATTCCAATGAGACCATCAACTGCAGCTCCGGCTCCTCTTCCCGGGACAGCCTGAGGGAGCCTCCGGCCACTGGCCTGTGCAAGCAGACTTACCAGCGGGAGACAAGGCACAGCTGGGACTCGCCAGCCTTCAACAATGATGTGGTACAGAGGCGGCACTACAGGATCGGCCTCAACCTCTTCAATAAGTACGTGGCTCCCCGTTCTAGCCTCCCCATCCCTTCCTGCCCCACCATGGCACTCCGGTCCCTGGGATTGAACTCCAAGCAGTGATCCTGGTTCTGTCATGCTCTCTATTTATGGTGTTTCTCTCCAGCTGTTCAGGGAAGAGGATTGGCAATGGGGTGGCAGAGTAGAGACCCCCAAAGTCCCTGGGCAGAGTAGAGACCCCCAAAATACCTGGGTTCTGGTCCTAGTACTGCCTCTGACTGGCTGTGTGATCTTGGGTGAGATGCCTCCACTAAATGGATTCTGAACCTCGTCTCCCCCACCTCCCCTTTTTAAAGGGGAGGCGATATGGTGTATATAGAGCCCTGGTCTTAGAAACAGGAGACCTGGACCACCAGTCTGCCTTTGGTCAGACTCACTGTGTAGCCTGTGGCAAGTTGTGTTCTTTCCTCAGGCTTCAGTTTTTCCATCTATCAACTAGCAGGGTGTGTATGTATGAGGTTGGGGCACAGGGTGTTGTCCTGGACTACTCAGTGGCCGTGACCAGGCTCTTTCTAGGTGCCTGGTCTAGTGCCAAGTGCTTAGGAGTGGGATGGGAGTGTGACATTTGATTAGAAAATAATTAGAAAACATTAGATGTGATGTAAGCCATTAGCTGTAATGCCTTACATCTTCATAGCCTATTAAACACTGCCACCTATATTTAATTCTCATAATAACTCAGCAAGATGGCTAGTAGTGTCCCTATTTTATGGATAAGGAACTGAGGCTTGCAGAAGTAAAGAGCATTGTCCAAAGGCCTATAACTGGAAATTGACGGATCTGAGACTCCTATAGTACCAAAGTCTCTTCCAAATTTTAACCTCGTGGGGTCCTAAGGTTTTTGGGTTCTGAATATGGCATAGTGCTCACCCAGATTTTGGCCCAGCTCTCTGGAAATCTAGGGAACACCTTGTCTATAAAAACACTCACAGAGGCTGGGTGATACCTGCCTGGGTAGGATGTGGGATGTGGAACAAAGTAACCTCTTTACTTCTTCCCTATTCTGAGGGTCTGTGACTCAGACAGAAGGTGCTCAGGCCTTCTCTCAGTACTCTTAGGTGCCTGTTGAAAATATCAAATCTCCTTGGCCTTGCACTGGGGCTCACACCTGTAATCCTAGCACTCTGAAAGGCCAAGGTGGGAGGACTGCTTGAAACCAGGAGTTTGAGACCAGCCTGAGCAAGAGTGAGACCCTGTCTCTACAAAAAATAGAAAAATTAGCCGGGCGTGGTGGCGTGTGTCTGTAGTCCCAGCTACTCAGGAAGCTGAGGCAGGAGGATTGCTTGAGTCCAGGAGTTTGAGGTTACACTGAGCTATGATGACACCACTGCATTCTAGCCTAGGCGACACAGTGAGACCCTGTCTCAAAAACAAAAACAAAAACAAAGCTCCTGGCATAGAGCAGGCTCTCATTAGATACTGATTTTTTCTTTCAATTATGGTGTGGCTCCAGTGAAGGAGGAAGTTGGGTTGAGGATACCTTGGAATTTTAAAGCTCTGTGAAATGGGCAAGTGACTTCTCCCTGGGCCTGAGTTTTCTCATCTGTACCCTGAAGGGATTGGACCAAATTATATATTCCACTTCCCTGGTTCTCCAAGGCCATGGTTAGTTGGACCCAAAATTAGTTCAAGAAATGGGACAGAGAACACAATTCTAGGAGGACAGTTGTCTCATCTCCCTCCCCTCTTTCTGCAGGAAGCCAGAGAAGGGTATCCAGTATCTGATTGAGCGGGGCTTCCTGTCAGACACACCGGTGGGAGTGGCTCACTTCATCCTGGAGCGGAAAGGCCTCAGCCGGCAGATGATAGGGGAATTCCTAGGGAACCGGCAGAAGCAGTTCAACAGAGACGTGTTGGAGTGAGGACCCCAGAATGGGGCAGGCTGGGCCAGGGATTCCTGGAAAAGGAGAGCAAGAGGGGGGAAGGGGACAGCCCTATCCTTTTGGCTCAGATAAACTTTTCAAAACAGGATGAATAGACCTTCCTGCTCCCGTACCCTTCTGCCCCAAAGGGGTCTGATCTCTCTGGGCCCCATTCCTAAAGTCTTCTGGGTAGCCCTGGGCAAGATATGCTTGTCTTATGGGCTGCTTTGGGCCTCAGTTTTCCCGTCTCTGAAATGAGTGGGTTGATGGAAAGGCCCCGCAGTGACCATGTGTCTTGATTTTCTAGGGTGGATTCAGTTTCAAACATTTCTGTCCTCATGTGTACTTGCTCCACAGGCCCTGATTTTGGAAGTCCGTCAGTGGGGTTGTTGGTCCATTTGAGCGGGTCCGGGTGGGTCAGAGGTTTTCTGCAGAGGAACTGAGAGTGCTGTATCCTCTTCTTTGCTCCTCAGCTGCGTGGTGGACGAGATGGACTTCTCTTCCATGGATCTGGACGATGCACTCCGGAAGTTCCAATCCCACATCCGGGTTCAGGGCGAGGCCCAGAAAGTGGAACGACTCATCGAAGCCTTCAGGTGTGCCTGCTTCCCACTCCTGAAGCTGCCCCTCCCTACTTTGGGCAGCACTGTAGTATGTGTCCACAAGTAACTTCTCTGAGCCTCTTACTTTCCTCACCATAAAACAGAAATGGTAAGTCCTATCTTGCAAGGCAGTTGTAAAGATCAGAGATGGTGCACATAAAGTATCTAGCTCAACATCTGGGACCTGGGCATTCAATAAGTGACGACGACATCAACACTAACAGCTAATGTTCATGGAGCACTCACTAGGTATCAGGTGCTGGGCTGGGAAATTTACATAATTATTTCAAATATTCACAACCACTCTGTGAGGTAGGTGCTCCCATTATTCCCATTTTGCAGATGAGAAGTCTGAAGTTTAGAGAGGTTAAGTAACTTGCCCGGGGTCATACAGTGAGAAAGCGGTAGAACTAGGATTTGAACTCAAGTGTGTCTGACTCCATGATCCATCCATGCCCTTAACCATTATATTCTACTATACATGCTTTGGGGATTAGACAGACCAGGGTCTAAATCCTGGGTCTACCACTTTGGGGTATTTAAAAGGAGTTGCTGAGAACTTCTTTCCCATAATGGGGGAAGGATTCGCTTTGCAGTCAGAAAGATCTGAGTTTTCATCCTGGCTTCACTATTTACAGCTCTATTACCTTGGGTAAGTTACTTCACCACTTTGAGCCTCAGTCACTTCATCTGTAAAATGGGATTGCTAATAGCTGCCTTGCAGAATTGTGATAGGATTACATGAGACAATGTATATAAATCCCCTGGCAAAGCTCTGTAAAGGGTAGCGATTGTGACTTTTATGTGCTAGTCTTAAGGAAACACTGAAGAGGACAGACTCCCCAGAGGGCTAGGAGTATTTTTTAGAGGAAAGGGTTAGTGGTGCCAGACTGGGTGGTTGGTGGGAAGGTGGAGATTGCTGGTGCCTGAGTCTGGCTTTGACCTCTCCTGCCCTGCAGCCAGCGGTACTGTGTTTGTAACCCAGCCCTCGTGCGCCAGTTCCGGAACCCAGACACCATCTTCATCCTTGCTTTCGCCATCATCCTCCTCAATACCGACATGTACAGTCCCAGCGTCAAGGCTGAACGAAAGATGAAACTAGATGACTTCATCAAGAACCTGAGAGGTGACCAGACTTCCCTATCAGCTTTTCCTGCCCTTCACCTGGGAAGGGAAAGTGGGCGGGGGTAGGGGTGTAGAAGGATGAGGGAGATCCCATCTGTTCTTTGGAAATTAACCCATGATGCTTTCACTTTCTGCCAAGGTTGGATGTTCCCAGGGCATTCACTTATTAATTCACTTGAATAGCTGTTTGCCCATTTACTGAGTATCTACTGTATACCAGGCTTTTTTAGGTCCTTGGGTTCTAGCAGTGAACTAGTGGCTTTTACAGGGCTTACACTAATTCACTCATTCAGTCATTCGCTTGTCCATTTCTCATGTCTTCTTTCTCTCTCTTCTTTATTTATGCCCATAACAACTCATTTAATTATTTTAGGTACCCATTCTGCCATTCATGCATTAATTTATCACTTGACCAACCAACTAGCCAGCCAGTTGACACTTAGTGCCTAGTGTGCACCAAGCCCCGTGATGGCTGCCAAGGACAATGGAGGGGAGTCTGCCATGGTCCCTGCTCTGAGAGAGCTCCCTGTGTGTGGGAGAGGCTGACTTGTAGTACCCAGATAACTAATATAAGATAGAAAGTGAACAGTGACATCAGAGAGGCCAAAAGTGCAGTCAGAGCTCAAAAGAGGGAGAACCCATCTCCAGCTAGCTTCCCGGAGGAAAGAGTATTTTTATTTTAAGGTGGGCCTTGAAGGCATGGATAAGGTGACAGAGTAGAGATAGAGGAGGGCTTACCTAGCAGTGAGAATAACAAAGGCACCAGAGGCAGGAAAATATAAAGTTGTCTAGAGAACAACCGAGATGGGGTTGCTGATCGGATGAGAAGGTCAGTTGGAACCAATATGTGAGGGCCTTGAATACCAGATGAAAGGTGTCACTTTGATCTTTTTTTTTGGTTTATTCTATTGACGTCAAGCCCTGCCTCTCACCAAAGAGCAGCCTACTAAAAATGGCACAGATGTTAAGATTATTTAAACAGAAATGAAAGAGGGAAATAGAGTTGAGGAAAAAACAAACAAACCAAAAACAAGACAAATTGGCTGGCCACCGGGGTTTGCACAGTTTTGACGGGCTGGAGGTGTGGCATTTCCAAAGGAGGAAACACTTTCCCTAGCAGAAGGTTTGGAGAAAAGAGTGAGCAGGTTTCTGACAGCAGACAATCAGGAGTACAGAAGGATGGTGGCCGTGGGAGGAGGGAGTTAGATCAGAGGCCATTTGGAGCCGTCTCCCAGAATCCTGCTGTTACTCATTCATCCATTCTTTCTTTCTATATATGTGTGTGTGTGTATGTATCTTTTCCCCTCCAATTATTAAATAAATGAGCAAAGAAACAAATGAAAAAAATACATGCTTACTTTGGAAATTTTGGAAAATTAGAAAATTTCTTTTAATCACCCAAAATTCTGCCCCCTAGAGGCAACCATGGTTAATATTTTGGTGTACTCTGGTCTTTTTCCCATACATATGTAACTTTTTATATAGTTAAGATCATGCCATACATGCAGTTTATTATCTCTCTTACTCTTTTCACTTAACTTGCTGTAAGAATTTTCTCATGCTATTGAAATATTTTTGTAAATGTCAAGTTTTTAATAGCTGTATACTATTTCATTAAATGGATATCCTATCCTTTATTTAACTGTTCCTCTATTGTTAGAACTTAGGTTGTTTCGCATTTTTTCCATAAATAACACTTAGTGAACATTTTTGTACATATATCTTGCACATATTTCTGAGTAATTCCTTAGAGTAGATTCCTAGAAGAGGAATCACTGGGTCTGAACATTTAGGCTCTTGCCAAATTACCCTCCACAATAGTTATGTTACATGCCCACTTCCCTGCACTCTTCTTAGCACTGGATTTCATTTAAAATTATTTTTGCTAATTAGGAAGGCAAAAAATAGTATCTGATGGTTTTAATTACTCTATGTTCTGAGTTGTTTAGACAAAATCCCCACGCTGGGGAAGATAGCAACTGGCTGTTGTGTTGAAGGGCACCTTCCCTGCCCCGATCCTGGCTGAGGGGCTGAAGGTACCCACTGACCCTTGGTCCTGACCGTTAGTGTGGCCCATGCCTAGGTGTGGGGTGTTGTGGAGAACCCCTTCCACCAGTGGCCCATATTTATGTGACATATCCCTGTGTTACTCCCCCTACCTAGGGGTTGACAATGGTGAAGACATCCCCCGAGACCTCCTGGTGGGCATCTACCAGCGCATCCAGGGGCGTGAACTGAGGACCAATGATGACCATGTGTCCCAGGTGCAAGCTGTGGAACGCATGATTGTTGGCAAGAAACCAGTAAGTGTATTGGGAGGCTGCAGAGGGGCCAGGGTTTGGGTATGCCTCAGCCACTGAGTGGTAAGTCACTGCACCTCCCTGAGCGCTGGGTGCCCCTTACTTGCGATACAGAGTGGGTGTAATGCATTCATCAGGGGATCGTGGTATAGATTAAGTGAGGTGCTCCATGTGAATTCATCTAGCATAGTGCAAGGCCCATAGTGGGTGCTGTATAAATTAGCATCCTTTCCATATCCGGTTTTGCCTGTCCATCCCAAGTGAGAGCCAAGCTAATGGTTAGCTGAGAACCAAAGCAAGAACACGCTTTAGTCTTTTAGCCAACAAACATTTACATATGCCTTTCCACTGAGCCCAGCATTTCACTGGGCCCTAGAGACATACATATGAATCAGACATGGTCTCTGTCTTTGGAGACACTCACAGACCAATAGTGGTGCAAGACAAAGACACAAATACTACTTCTGCCTTATGGTCTAGTTTAGGGGAGCAGAAAGGAGGGAGAGGCCATTTTCAGCCTGGGGAAATCAGGGAAGGCTTCTCGGAAGAGGTAAGTTTGGAATTGGGATTTGAAGGAAGGATGGAATGTGGCCATGTGGAGCTGGGCAAGAAAGGCATTCCATACGCAGGAGGCTGAGGCAGGAGGATCACTTGAGCCCAGGAATTTGAGGTTGCAGTGAGCTATGATGATGCCACTGCACTCCAGCCTGGGCAACAGAGCAAGACCCTGTCTCTAAAAAATAAATAAATAAAGGGCATTCCAGAATACTCCTTGTATCAGAGTGGCACATATGTATCAGAGGTAAACTTCCTCTTATGGTTGAGTGTTAAGGTGCTGGAGGCCTGAAGCTGATGGGCTGACTTTCTGACACCTATTTCTTCATGCCTGTCTAGGTCCTATCTCTTCCTCATCGTCGACTGGTTTGCTGCTGCCAGCTCTACGAGGTGCCAGATCCAAACCGCCCCCAGAGGCTAGGGTTGCATCAGCGGGAGGTCTTCCTCTTCAATGATCTTCTTGTGGTATGGGCACTGTGGGGGAGGAGATGGGAGGAAGATGGTAAGCTTGGCCCCTGGGTCTAGTGTGAACAATGTTGACATTGGTGTATGGAGCGTGGCGGGCGAGGTGCTCTGCCATGCCATCTGCGTGGTCTCGGGCAAGGTGCAGGCCTTCTCTGCCCCTCCTTTTCCTCACAGATCTATTTGGAGGTAGTGACAACCACCCAGGGGCAGAAAATATGAGGACCAAGGGAGCTGACAGATTTACAATCTGGGAAGTGGTAGGGAATGTCCCTGTCCACTTCAATAGCCAGGAGGGTTGGGTTGGGGGAGGTGAACCTGTGACCCCCAGGATCAGTCTGAAACCTTTGAGTGATGGAGATGCTTGAAGTGATTTTTAAAACTGTGCTCACTACCAGTACAGATATTGGTCTTTTAGGGATGGGACTCTTAGGACTCTGCAGGTCAGAAGGGACTTTCAGGGTCTCCTGGGCAAGAACCAGCTTCCTGGGTGGCCCCCTGCATGTATGACTGCAGAGATAGAAAACTGCCTTCCTCCAGGGCAGCCAATTGCCTTGTCAGACAGCTCCGACTGCTGAAATCTGTTTCCCTACGGGTTTGCTCCAGTGATCTTCACTCAACCCTTGGGATCACAAAGAACAAGTGTTCTCTCTCTGCTCTGAGACAGTTCTTCAGGGATTTGAGGACAGCAATCCTGTCCTTCTCCCCCAACCCCCTTGGTCTTCTCTCCTTTAGAGCAGAGTTTCTTAATCTCAGCACTGTTTACATTTGGGGCTGGATAATTCTTTGTTTTGGCGGGCTGTCCTGTGCATTGTAGGATATTTAGCAGCACCATGGTCTCTAACTACTAGATGCCAATAGCAACCCTTCAACCAAAAATGTCTCCAGACATTGCTCAATTTCCTCTGGGGGGCAATATCGCCCCCAATTGAGAATTACTGCTTTAGACAAAGCACCTCTAATGCCCTCTCTCTGCCTTAGTTTCCCCCTCTGTGAAATGGGGCTAATTCCTACCACATAGGGTTGTCATGAGGATGAAAGAAGAGGTCATATGTGGAATACCCTCACCCTGAGGAGTGAGTGCCTGGCCCGTGCAGGAGCTGAGTCAATGTTTAGCCATCCCTCATGTACTGACACCTGTGTGTGTCCAGTTCTGTGCTAGGCACTAGGTATGCCAAGATGAGTCAGACTCAGGCCCTGTTCTCAGGATGCTTACAGTCTGAAGGACCAAAAAATGTGCTTTGCAGCACTATGAACTGTAACCATCCTGAAATCAAAACATTTGCTTTTAAGAGCCACTTGCAGACTGCCTAAGGTGTTTGCAACCTGTGTTAGTTGAGTCCAGAGTGCCCGAGTACTTGATAAAGACCTTGGGTTGTTGAGAGGAAGACTCGTTAACTCTCTACATAGGTTTGGCAGAGATTGCCCTTAAGTGCTGGCTCTGGTGAGGGTGGGCAAGGGAAACTGAAAACCAGACTCTTGCCCTCCAGGCCAGGAGGGGGCAATCACACACTCAGAGGATGATCATAGAGCCTGACAAGGGAAAGCTACTGAATCAGCACTCTGGAGCTCAGAAAAGGAGAAAAAAAAAATCTCTGTGGGATGTTAGAACAGGCTTCCTGGAAGGAGCAGTATTCAGTCAGTTCCCGTAAAAATTGTAAATGCCTGTTGTGCACCATCATTAAGTCAGGAACTTGCATTTTCTTCCATCTCTCCCATTCTGTTCCTCAAGCATCCATTCTCCCCAACTTGTGGATACGTGTGTTTGTGTGTATATGTCTGTTAGTGGGGGTGGGAGGGGAGGGTGGTTACTACGAATAGGTGCCACATGGAAATTCCCCAGCCCAAATTCTGCCTCTTGTCTTTTTCCCACCCCTGCCAAAGGTCACCAAAATTTTCCAGAAGAAGAAGATCTTGGTGACGTACAGCTTCCGTCAGTCCTTTCCCCTCGTGGAAATGCACATGCAGCTCTTCCAGAATTCATGTGAGTCCCTTTTTGGATCCCAGCTCCCAAGAGTCATGCCATGGCCCCCAAGCTCATCCTTCATCCATACCAGCTCCAGTTTTTGGAGTCCTTTATAACTGGGCTAAGATGTCTAAAGCACCTACTGGGTCCCAGGGTGAAGGGCAGGCCAGGGCGGAGTATGACTTGGGTCTAGCCCCTGGGGAGCTCACAGTCTTGCAGAGAACTATAGTGTGTGTGTGTTCTCTGGTGGGCCGAAGAGATGGCGATCATGGTGTGCTCCGAAGGACTGAACCAGGAGGAGCTTTGTCGGGTGGCATCTGGGCAGAGAAGCAATGTGAGTCGAGGCAGAGGTGTGAAGGAAAGGGATTTGAAAGAGCAGTGCAGAGTTCGGTTTGCCTTTACATCCTGGAGTACAGGAAGTAAGAGGGCCACAGCTACCAGGAGTTTGGGGGATTTGGGGCAAAGGGGAGCCACTGAAGATGCTCAAGCAGAGGAGAGGTGTTGTAATGTCATAATTGGATATTAGAAAAATTATTTCACAGATGAGCCACCTTGTGTCAATCCCGACAGAGGCGCCCAACCTCCCTTCTCCCCTCCCTTTCCCCACAGATTACCAGTTTGGGATCAAGTTGCTGTCTGCAGCACCTGGCGGGGAGCGAAAAGTCCTCATCATCTTCAATGCCCCCAGCCTCCAGGACCGGCTGCGCTTCACATCCGACCTGCGCGAGTCCATCGCAGAGGTGCAGGAGATGGAGAAGTACCGCGTGGAGTGTGAGTAGCCCGGCCACCTCTCCTGCCCCCTTTCCTGATACAGCGTCCTGCAGAAACCAAGAATCCTATCCTCTGACACTGTCAGAGTTGAGGGTTAGCTTGTCCAACCCTCCTACCCTCATTCCAGGAACCCTTCAGGCTCTGCTTGAATACCTTCAGTGACAAGGGGCTCATTACCTCCCCCCCTCACATTATTATCCCAAGCCCTAATTATGAGCCAACTCTTCCTTCTAGTGAAAGGCAGCAGGGAGAAGAATCAGGGTGTTGGAAGTAGGACTCTAGTTTTTGATCCCAGGTGTGCTACTTATTATCTGGGTAAACTGGGGCAAGTCACCTAATCCTCCGAGCCCCGGTTTCTTCCTATACAAAGTTAGGATAACGAAGTCTCCTTCACAGAGTGGTGGAGATGAAATGAGACAAGGCAGATAAAGTGTCCTAATATATCCCAGGCATTCAACAAATGTTACTCCCCATCCCACCCTCTCCTCTCCTCTCCCCACATACCATTTCCTGAGCTGAGTCCCAGTGGCCTATCCTCCCAGCCCCCAGGGGCCACACCAAGTCATTTTGATCATATATATATATATAATGACAAATAGTGATTACATCTCATTGCTCCCGATGCCCTCCAAGTTTTCTCTTCTCCAGGCTAAGCAGTCACAGTTAAGTAACATGGTGTTAAGGAGAAAGAGGCAGGCAGACAGAAAGAGAGAGACAGAGGCGGCGGACAGCTCCTTGGTGAGGCCTTCACAGTTCCAGGGTCTATTCTACACCTCAGCAAGGCTGGGTCAGAAGTTTCGGTTCACCAGATGTCCTTGAGACCCTGGGGAAATCCAGAGAGAGGGATTAGCATATCAAGATGAGGGGAGGGCAATAGACAAGGTTTCCATGACCTCCGTGAGGAGGTGGGGGTGTAAGGAAGGAGGCTGGGAGAGCCCAGGCTCTGGAATCACACAGACCTGCTTCCAGAATGTTGGCTCCGCCATCTCCAGCTGTGTGACCCTGGGCAAGCTGTAAGACTTCTCAGATTCTCAGTTTCTTCCTCTGTGCCATGTGGATGCTAACACTGACCTCAGAACTCTTGTGAGGATTCAGAGAGATCAAGCATATGTAGCACCCAGCATACTGCCTGGCACACAGCAGAGGATTAATTAGATTCCTGTCATTTTCCTGCTCCTGCCCTACCAGGAGCCCCTCTGCTCTGGAGCAAGGTATACTGAGAACTGAGTGAACTCTGGACAGATTGCCCTTTGCCATGGACTAGAAGGGCCTTCCTGTCCTTACTCTGAACCATCTGCCGTGAAGCTCTTTTTTGAAGAGCAGGGCTGCTTCTGGGAGACCTGACTGCAAGAGGGTGGGGGAGAAGGAGAGGGGCAAAAGGAAGAGGAAAGGAGCAGGAAGCAGGACTGAGAGGGATGAAGAGAAGACAGCAGGAAGAGAGGGTGCGAGACAGGGGCTGGGCACTGAGGGGGCTTCGGAGATGAAGCTGCAGTTTGGGGGGAAACAAGTGCTGGCCATCCAGGGGGCAAAACAGGAGGCCCTGGGGACAGAGGGAGGGAGGAGAAAAGAGGAAGGCCCACGGAGCGCTGAGGTCAGCCAAGTGGGCTGTCACTCCTGTTCCTGACCTCTGCTTCCTGTCTACCCCACTGCCACCCAGCGGAGCTGGAGAAACAGAAGGGTATGATGCGGCCTAACGCCTCACAGCCTGGAGGGGCCAAGGACTCAGTGAATGGGACACTGGCCCGCAGTAGCCTGGAGGACACTTACGGTGCAGGCGATGGGCTCAAACGGGGCGCACTCAGCAGTTCCCTGCGAGACCTCTCGGATGCAGGTAAGTCTTCTGGGCCCCTGCCCTGGCTAGGGAGACGCGGGACTGGGTGTCCTCTTTGCCTTCTGTCACTGGCCGCCAGCCTTCCCTCCACCTGCCACACACACACGCACCCTGCCTTCGCCCAGAGCCCTGGGCGCTGTGCTGCAGGGGGCCTGGGAGCCAGGTCAGAACAGACGGAGCCCAGCGTTTGGGCCAGGGTGTGCGAAGTGGGGCCACAGTCCCGGCCCCTCTCTCTCGCTGCTCCACCTCCTCCTCTTCTCCCTCTTCTGTCTCTCCTGTACCACCACTCCTCCTTCTCCATCTTTTCCTCCTCTCTCTCCTCCTTTTCCACCTCTCCTCCTCCCCCCTCCCCCTCTTCAATGGGGGAAAGGGATAATGGGGTGTCTGTCCCCGGGAGGGGCCCAGGCCTGATGCCCAGCTCTGGAGCCCAGCAGGGTGGGGAGGGGGGGTTGCCGCTCTGACGCTGGGCTCCTTGCTTGTGGGTGCAGGGAAGCGGGGGCGGCGTAACAGCGTGGGATCGCTGGACAGCACCATCGAAGTAAGTGCCAGCTCCTGCCCCACTTGTCCTCTGCATGAGCCCTGCCCCGGCCATGGAGCCCCAGAGGAGGAGGGGACCTGTTGCTCCCCCCTCTTCCCTGCTGGGAACCGTGCGGCTGCCTCTCCCAGCCACCACTCTCTCCATCTGTCCTCAACTCTGTCTGTCCTCATTCTGCCTGTCTCTCAGTCTGTCTTCCACTCTCCCGTGCCCCCTCTCAACCCCAGGGCTGACTCTGAGTAGGGATGCCCTTGGAGTTGGGCCACGAGAAGCTCTTACCTCTAAGTCCTGCTCTTTAACCTTGAGCGAATCGCTCTGCCTCTCTGGGCCTAATGTTTTCCCTGCCTGCAAAATGGGAATGAGGAGGAGGTACTGCTACTTCTTCCTCTCCTAGCTGAGGCTCAGCTGAGATAGTGGATGTGACAGTAGAGCTTTGCAAGCTGGGGAGCTCCACGTATAAGTACAGGACTGTTATTTGGTTTCGATTATGACTTGGGGGTCCCTGTCTCCCCAGCTTCAGCCCTCAGGGATAGGGGTGGAGTTTAGGGTTGGGGGTTTAAGACATCTAGACCAGACTGACTTCCCCCCTCCCCCCTTCCAGGGGTCTGTTATTAGCAGTCCACGCCCTCACCAGAGGATGCCACCTCCGCCCCCACCCCCGCCGCCAGAGGAGTACAAGAGCCAGAGGCCCGTCTCCAACTCCTCATCCTTCCTGGGCTCCCTATTTGGAAGCAAGCGGGGCAAGGGGCCCTTCCAGATGCCACCACCGCCAACAGGCCAGGCCTCTGCCTCCTCTTCATCTGCTTCTTCCACCCACCACCACCACCACCACCACCACCATGGTCACAGCCATGGTGGCCTGGGGGTGCTGCCTGATGGGCAGTCCAAGCTCCAGGCCCTGCATGCCCAGTATTGCCAAGGACCGGGCCCTGCCCCACCACCCTACCTCCCACCCCAGCAGCCCCCTCTACCCCCACCTCCTCAGCAGCCCCCACCCCTGCCCCAGCTGGGCTCCATTCCACCACCTCCCGCCTCAGCCCCACCTGTGGGGCCACATCGCCACTTCCATGCCCATGGCCCAGTCCCAGGGCCCCAGCACTATACCTTGGGTCGGCCAGGCAGGGCCCCCAGACGGGGGGCTGGAGGACACCCTCAGTTTGCTCCACATGGCCGCCACCCCCTGCACCAGCCCACATCCCCATTGCCCCTGTACAGTCCTGCCCCCCAGCACCCTCCAGCCCACAAACAGGGCCCCAAGCACTTCATCTTCAGTCACCACCCACAGATGATGCCAGCAGCAGGCGCGGCCGGGGGCCCTGGATCCCGGCCACCAGGGGGCTCCTACTCCCACCCCCACCACCCCCAGTCACCATTGTCACCACACTCACCCATCCCACCCCACCCTTCCTACCCACCCCTGCCCCCGCCCTCACCCCACACCCCGCACTCACCCCTGCCACCCACCTCTCCCCACGGCCCGCTGCACGCCTCTGGGCCCCCTGGCACAGCCAACCCACCCAGTGCAAACCCCAAGGCCAAGCCAAGCCGGATCAGCACCGTGGTCTGATGAATGGAGTGAGCTGGGGAGCAGGAAGCTCTGGGGAATCCACAGGAGAGGCACCTTGCACCCTCTCTGCTTCCTCAGTTTTTTCAAAAATATATATACACATAGCAATGTCCTCCTCCCCACTTCCTCCCTGCCTTGGGACCCGTCCTCTAACCCCCAGCAGTTGCCATGGGGTTTCCTTCCCGGTTCAAGGACCCTCGCCACTTGAAGCCTGGACTCAGGGCGCTCCAGCGCTGGGGAGTGGTGAGGGCCTTTCGGAGACCCTCGTTCTCTTTTTCCTGTCTTCCTCTTCACCCGCCCTTTCCCCGGAGGTCTAGCTCTGTGGCCTCAGACCTCCGGGCCAGTGTGAGCTCCCTTTCAGCTCTGGTTAGTGGAGAAGGGCGGGCATCCAGAGCTGCAGGGGTGAAGGCTTCCCTTGGGCTCCTCTGGCCGTGTGGGGCTAGGAGAGCGCTCTGTAGAGTCGTGGCCAAACCTCAGTTGGCTCGGCCCTCTCTCTGACCTCAGGGCCTGGCCACACACCTCCTTGTGTCTTTCTGCCTGATGGAGGACACAGACTGTCAATGCACTTGGTGGGTGGGACCCCGCTTGTGCTGGCCCCCACATGGGGCAGTGCTTCCTCTCTCGAGCCAGTCTATGCCCTCTCTCCAGTAGGCCCCAGCCCAGACCTCTTCAGCTTCAGGAACTTGCCTCGCCCTGCAACGTTCTTATCCTGATCAAAGTCCAGACAGGTTTTGGGGGGGCTCAGGTCTGGGATGAGAAGGGCACTGCCCTCCCTCACCCATATTGCATGCCCCCCCAATTCCCTTACACCTACCCCACCTACACCTGAAGACAATGCACTTTACAGATATTGCCCACACACACCTCGCTGGGGCAGGGCACCCAGCATCAGCCCTAGGGAGAGAGGCTCCCAGAGGGCTACCACGAGCCCAAGATGTCCTTCCTGAGGCAGAGATTGAAGCCATCAGAGCCGGGGCTGGGAGCCAGGATGCCTGAGTCCTTCTGTCCGTCAAAATCTCCGCTGCCTCTCCAGCCCTTTTGCAGCCCTGTTTATTTATTATAAATATATTTTTTACAAGCCCCAGCTCCTCTTCTTGCCCCACATATCCAGCTCCTTTCTCAGCTCCTGCCTCCCTCTCCCCTCTCCACCATGGGCTGCGGTACAGACAGACAAACAGATGGACCCTGGCTGTACAAAGGGCCAGGGACCCTGGGGCTTGGGGGCAGGGGAGGGTGGCAGTGGGAGGGGCTGTATGGAGAGGAGCTGGGGTTCAGGCATTGTCTTTTTTCCTCCTTGTATATAAGAATGTATATTTGATGCCTCATAAAAGACCTTGTGCTCACCTCCCGCCTCTGCCTCCTACTTATGCCCCCCTTCCCCACTGTGGAGCCCGTGGAGAGAGGCCTTAGCCCAGGGAGGTGATGCGCTAATGGTAGAAATTCAGGCAACTGGGTGGGCGAGTTGCTGGGTGGGAGATGGGGTGAGGGAGGTTTTCCTATCTCATTTCATACACAGTCTGCATGACAGAGTGGCAAGAGTATGGGCTTTGGAGTTGATCCAGTTCATATCCTGGGGTTTTCACTTCCTAGGCATGTGAACTTGGGTGAGACACCCTCTCTGAGTCTCAGTTTCCTCAATTCAAAACTCAGGGTGATAAGCCATTGCCACATGGAGGTAATGAATGTCAAGCAGCTGGGATGGAGTAGGTGCTCAGCAAGTTAGTTCCCTTGTCTTTCTTTCACAGGTTGGATACTTCCTTTCACTCTTGTGGCATCTACTCTCACCCCTTCCTATGGCTGGCCTGGCTTTGCCTTGGACCACCCCCCCCCCATGGCTGGCCACATTTCTGTCCTTGAGGGTAGAGAGATGACTTGGAAGGGGCTAGATACATTTTAAGAGCTCTCTGTATATACATAGGATGTTAGATAACAAATAGCTGGACTCCTTTTCATTTACAGAGGAGGAGACAGGCCAAGAGGAGGGAAGGGTCTTTCCCAAGGTGACACAGCAAGTCAGGGTGGGGTTTCTTGACTTTTAGCCTAGGCCCCTTTCCAGTCCCCCAAACTGCTTCTCTGTGAAACAGACATGTTTCTAGCACCACTGATTATATCCTGGATCTTGGCTTAGCAGGAGAGATGGGACCGAGCAATGGCTCTTGGTTAGGGACAGCAAGGTCCCCAGAAGCAGCATTCAGTCAATATTTTTGCTGCCTTCCTAGAATCTGGAATGGCCTCTAAAAGGGAAAAGTTTGGATGGCCCCACTCTTTAGCAGCTTGGACCAACGTCTTTGTTTTCTTCCTCATATGCACATTTAAAGGCATCCAGGGAAGACAACTAGCAAAAGCAGCAGCTGGGGCCATCTAAGCATTTGATGCCTCCTCATGGACCAGACCTGAGCGTTTGAAGAGCTTAGACCCAGAGGGTCCTGAATCAAGTCCAATCAGCTTTTTTGGTATCTTCCCTGCTGGACCAAGATGGACTACCTTTGGCCACCCCCTTTCTCCCACCTTCAGCTTGATGCTGGTTGCATCTTCCCAAAGCTCATCTTTTAGTGCTCAAATCCTGGCTCGGTGACTTGACTGTGCTGCCTTTGGCAAGTCACCCAGCCCTTCAGAGCCTGGTCTTCCACCTGTAAAATGGGAATAACGATTTTGCAGGACATTTGTTAACAGATGTATGTGAAATGCCTACCTCCTGCCAGACACACAGTAAGCTGTCTTTGGCCACCTACAAAAACAAATGCAAACTCCTTGTCTTGATATTGGGAGGTCCTCCACAGGGTGGCCCAGCCGGTCTCTGTAGTCCTAACTCGCATTCCTCTCCCATACTTTGGCCATCCACTCACTGTTCCCTGAAAATGCCTGTGTGTACTTTCCAACCTCAGTATTTTACCTTTGCCTTTCCCCCTGCCAGACATACTCCTCCCAACATCCCTGATGAAGGTTTTCCCATCCTTGCAAGATGGGTTTAAAGAACCCATCCTTCACAAAATGTGCCCTTCATCACATTCTTTGAAATCCCTCATGTCATTATCTATCTTCCCCACCAGGCCGTAGTGGTTTGGGCCTGGCACTGGTCTGAATCATCTCTGTTCAGAGCACTGCTTAGTACAGTGCCTGGCACAGCATGAATGTCACTAAAATTTTGTTGATATAATGAATGATTGAATGAATGGTTCTTTCTAAGCTAACTCTTAGAGTTAGGTATCTTTGCATTGGTGGATTTATTGATTGATGCAACCTGTGTACCAAAATTCTGGGCCCCTCTGGGGCCTCCTCATGCTTCCTTCAGCTCTTTGCTAAGTTCTCCTCCTCCTATCCTTATTGCAGTCCCAGCACTGGGCTCTCCCTGCCCCCACCCTCTGCCTCTCCCCAGAGGCTCACTGTCCAGATTGTGGAGGGGTAGCTCATTTCCTCACCTCCCCATTTCTCTGAGGACCTGAAGACAACAAGCCCATTGACTGTTCTTACATCAAAGGTGCTACTGCCAATCTCTTTGGGGATGCAGATGGGGAGAGACAATACATAACAAAGTACAAAGGTCCTAGAATCTCAGAGTTCTTATCTTTGTTCTTGTCTAGTGCTGTCCAATAGGTCTGTCTGTGATGATGGAAATGTCCTACATCTGCACTGTCCAATACGGTAACCACTAGCTACATGTGGCTACTGAGCACTTGAAATGTGGCTAGTGTGACTGAGGAACTTTTTTTTTTTTTTTTTTAGAGATGGAGGATCTTGCTATGTTGCCCAGGCTGTCCTCGAACTCCTGGGCTGAAGCAATCTTCCTGCCTCAGTCTCCTGGGACTACAGGCACACACCACTGCACCCCAGCTTGCATTTTTAGTTTCATTAAATTTAAATTTTAAGGCCGGGTGCGGTGGGTCACACCTGTAATCCTAGCACTCTGGGAGGCCCAGGCAGGAGGACTGCTTGAGCTCAGGAGACCAGCCTGAGCAAGAGCAAGACCCTGTCTCTACTAAAAATAGAAAAATTAGCCGGGCCTCATGGCCCGCGCCTGTAGTCCCAGCTGCTCGGGAGGCTGAGGCAAGAGGATCATTTTTGAGCCCAGGAGTTTGAGGTTGCAGTGAGCTATGATGACTACAATGATGCTACTGCACTCTACCCGGGGTGATAGAGGGAGACTCTGTCTCAAAAAAAAATTTTTTTTTTAAATTTTAATAGCCACAAATGGGTAGTGGCGACCATATTGGACAGTGCAGGACAAGACTTTCAGGAGTGGACAGCCTGGTGGAGAGGGATAATGTGAAGACGATATAATAAGCACAGGCCCAGAAGGAAGCCCTAGGTGTGTGGGAGCACAGAGAAGGGGAAAATCCAACTTGGGGTGGGAGAGTGGGGTCAGGGAAGGTTTTCTGAAACTGCCCTGTTAGCGGCATCTTGAAGGGTGAGTAGGAATTAGCCTGGTAAAGAAAGGCATTTGTCAGAGGGAGCAGCACCTACAAAGGCCTAGAGGTGTGGAAGAATTCAGTGTGTCAGTGGCACAGTGACAGGAATGAGAGTGGGCAGCTCGGGCGGTGGGCACAGCACACACTGAAGCGTGGAGATAGGCAGGTCTCTTCGCCTGATCCCTGTTGCTCTGTTGCCAGCAGGTTTCCTCACCCTGGCCTCAGCAGTAGCTAAAGTAAGACCAGGTGACACATTAGGCTATCTAGTGCCTCCACTGTAAAGTTACTATTTTCCTCTTTGTGATGAATTATCTTGAGGAGAGATGCATTGTGGTTCTGTTACTCCTCAAACTTTAACCCACCAATTTTAGCGTTCACTGATGATTCTTGCCTGAAACCATTATTATGGCCAACGTTGCCAAATGGTGATTTTCAAATGCCATCATTTTTTTGATGTGTGTTAGTTGGCTTCCCACTATAAGGGTGTGCTTTCCCTTCTCCTACATTTATTTAATTATTTATATCATTGTGGACTCATGGTTGTCTATTTTACTTAATGGGTTATATATGACCCATTAATATCATTCTTTATTTGGATGTTCAAAATGCCCCAGATTTGGCCAGTGAGGAAGCCCTCCAAGCTGGCTCTTGTGTCCTGTGGCACATCTCCATCTTTCTTTGAGCACTTCCTTGTTTTCTGGCACCACGAGATGCACCAGGCTTCATGCCCCGGCCCTGGAATCAGCCATTTTTTTTTTCCCAAAGAGCCTGTTCTTTTTAGTAGAGAATGACATTTAGAAATCAAGATTTGGGCACGAGATGTTATAGCTATATTTTAAGAGTTTGCTGTTTTATTTGGAAAAAGTTTGAGCATCCATTGGTGATTTTCTAACTCCATCATTTCTTCTATACTTATTATTTAGCATTCTATTTTAAGGAAGAGCTTTCCCTTTTCCCTCGTTTTATTTATTTATATCAATCTAGAATCATGGATTTTTATTTTAACCATTGAGTTATAATCCAATACTATCATAATTCATTTTGAAATATCATTATTTTGGATATATCATTTTCTTGTTATGTATATGTATTAAGCACATACTATACATCTATATTTCTCTGTCTCTAACTATCTATCTATCTAATAAACAATGAGTTTACACAGATACCTTGAGGAGGCTCTTTTAATAGTCTAGGCTAGAGAAAGTAAAAGGCTTACAAGAGGAGTGGAAGATGGCAGGAGAAGAGGGGTTGGATGCCAGAGCTATTTAGGAGTTAGAACTGACAGATCATACCTACTTTACAACTGGAAGGGTGACCCTATTTTACAAATCAAAAAAGTGAGGCACAAAGTCACTCTCATTTAGTTCATCCACAAAACATGGATGGGGTGAGTGTGGTTTTCAGCCCAGCCAAGCCTTCCAATCACTGCTCTGCACCAACTCCATGCCAGACCCTCTCTTCCAGCTGGGTGGGTGAGGCCAAGCCAGCTCCTAGTCCAGGGTGAACTCCCTGATGCTTCCCAATTCTTAAGCCTGCAATGCCCAGGCTCCAGCTGGTCCCCAGCAAGACCCAAGGCTTGGGAAAGGAACCCATTTCCTAAACGCCTTACTGTGTGCAGAGCTCCATCTGGGACTTTTACAGGTAGAATTGTACGGCAGTCAGACAGACCTGGGTTTGAGCTCTGGCTCTGCCACTTACTAGCCATGTGACTTGGGTAAGTTTATACTTTCCTGAGCTTCAGTCTCCTCATCTGTAAGGCAGGGATAACAATACCTACTTCATAGCATCTGGCCCTTGATGAAGGGCAGTCATCATCTCCAATCTTCCCAGCACCACTGTGAGGAAGGGATTATTTAGCCTCATTGTATAAACCAGAAAAATCAAGGCTTAGGCAGGCGAGGTACTTGGTAGATCTCAGTGGGTGAATGTCAGCTCCAGGAAAGCAGAGACCATGTTTGTCTTTGTTACCATTATATTCCCAGTGCCCAGAAAATTTCCTGATGCATAGTAGAAATTTAATAAGTATTTGTAAATGAGTAAAGTCGATCTCACTCGCTTCAAAGACTATGCAATTTCCATTTGATCTTCCAGGGCAGGGGTGTGTCTGGGCTCATGACCTCAGAGAAAGCTGTAGGAAGCCTGGGTGGAGCTGAGACCCCAAACCTTGTCTACTGACTCCTGATTCTTGCTCTTTGCCCTTCACCGACCTGCCTCCAGATAGAAAGGCCAAACTTCCTTCAGCCTAGGATTTGGCGTATTCTCCCACCTTCTTCATTCTCCGCACCCTTCTGCCCAGTTCTGTTCCTGGTAAGGGCAAGTGACAGGAAGAGCATTTGACCAGAAGTCAGCAACTTCCTGTGTAACATTGGGCAAGTTGTTTAATCTTTCTGGAACTTGGTTCCTCATCTATAGAATGGGTAAACTGACCCACATCTTTCCCAAGACTGTTACAAAGATTAAGGGAAATAATTGGTGTGAAAGAGCTATGTGGACTATTACATGCTTATCCATGAGATGCTAGTGATATTACTATGATTAGCATCACCTCTCTTAGCTTTCTGTTTTCTGTCCAGTTGTTCAGTTGGATCATTCACCTGTGTTTCTGGTGGGGAGGGGCTGAGGTTTCCCCTGACACCTAGAAAACTAGAAAGGAGATGTCACTTACTATCTGTATTACTTGGAACAAGTTTCCTCATGAGCCAAGTGGGGATAAAGATCCCGAACATTCAAGGTAATATAAGGATTCAAGTGATAAAGAATATGAAAGCACTAGCACAATGTCTGGCCCAAAGGAGATTCTTAATGAGTTTTGACATGTTGATTGTTGACTCTCAAAAATAAAAATAACAGCTACCAGATACTGAGGGCCTGCTTTGTGCCAAGTATACAACAATCCTGCAAGGTAGGTATTATCCCCATTTCAGTTTCAGATGTTGGGACTTGTCCAAGGTTATGTAACTAGAAAATGATAGAGCTGGTGGGACTGGAAGGCATGCCTGTCTGACCCCAGGGTGTGAGCCACCTGTGTACCATACTCCCTCAGCTAGGATGTCCTTAGCTCAGTCCTGAAGTTGGCAGAATGTACTTAATTGGCACAGTATCTGATTAGGAACAGTTAACTGGATGAAGGAATGACACTCCCTACCCCCTTCAAACATATTCAAGCTTATAGTAGATGTTTAATATACACAGGAAATTTTTACAAAGAGTATACATTATTTTCAGTCAGTATATACTAAGGACACTCATTTTTTTGTTCACTCAACATTTATTTACTGCTTAACATGCCAGGTGCTAAGGATGTATAAGGCTACATGGTCCCTGCCCTTAAGGAATTCATAGTCTGGTGGGGGAACACAAAATAAGCACTTAATCAGCATGTACACAAGTACTCAAATATGTGCATAGTAGGTGCTCAAACTATATGCAATAAGCCTACAACTGATGAATGATATAGATGATCCCCAAAACAGTAGATGCCTGATGTATGTGGACAAAGTATTGGTTTGATACTCATTCAAAGTACTGTAGCTGCAATGAACCTATTCATAAACTTCTCAAAGAACATGCACACGATAGGAGTAGATGTACACATAGTAGATACTCAAATGAACAGGGGCTATCACAATATATATAATCAATGTACACAGATGTTTGATAAATACACTGTAGGCTCACAAACGGGCAAACAGTAGGTGTTTCACACATTAGGCACTGGTAGGCGATGGATAAATATGCTGTTGCTAAACATCCAATAGTTAAAATATATCTACACACAGGCTTATTTTGCAGGAGTGCACGCCACAAATGTGTACACAGTAAAAGTGCACATGGAACCGTTGAAAGCATTCATTAAAATGCTGACTGCCAATGACTCTTTGGGGATAAGAATGGAAACCCCATCTCTAAGAGACCTCTACGTGTAACCCTGGACGAAATAAATATTTCCTTACTCTACTTGGGACCCAGGATTCTAAAAATCCATAATCCCAGAGGAGTGAGCAGCCTGCTGCCTGCCTTCTTTCAAACCCCAGACGTGTCAGGGCCTAGAGCTGGGAGCCTAGTATACCTCCCCCAACCTGCGGGCCAGCAGAAGGGATACTTCGCACTCAGACACCCAAAAAAACCTTCCGCGGCCCACACCAGAAAGACCAGGGAGAAGCCACAGAAAACGCTGGGGCGCGGCTAGCAACCTGGTTGAGGTCTGCGAGGGGGTGCCAGTTTGGGCCCACCACCCACCGACACCAGCTCCTCTTCCGGTCTGTCTCCATAATGCGCATGCGCACCAATGGCCTTTAAACGTGCACGGCCGGTCCATCCGGAAAAAGGATCCGGTAAACTAATTACAATCTTGCTCCTCCGCCGCTGGGAAGAACTATTTTTTCTCAGTCAGAGTGGTACTTTTGAGTAAATGCTTCCAAGTAGGGAACCCATGCCAGCCTATTTAGCTCAGTACCCACGGTATGAAGGCTTTCTAGAGCCTGTCCTGACGCAAAGTGTACGAGGCTCGGAGGGACACCCCGCGGAAGGATCCGGTTTGTTGTGGTGAGGGGGAGGGCAGAGGCTGACAAACCAAGATGGCGGCGGCGGCGATGAAGGCCGCGGCGGTTGGGAGGTAACTGTGGTGGCGAAGGCTGCGGTAGTTGAGGGGCAGCGGCAGAGTTTGGAAGAAACGGAGCAGGACGAAGAGGCGGTAGCAATAGCGCCAGCCTGAGACTGTCAGAGCGCGACAGCCACACGCCCCCCTAGGCACTCGGCGGGCGGCGGCCGCCCCGTTTAGGGCCTAGTCCCCGAGCAGTGCCTCGGCTTCAAACAGCGGCGGCGCCATGAGTCCTTAAGGGCGGTCCAAACCCTCCTGATCCCTGGCCCAGTCCTCGGGCCCACCATGGAGCCGGGGTCCGACGACTTCTTACCGCCGCCGGAGTGCCCGGTGTTCGAGCCTAGCTGGGCCGAGTTCCGAGACCCTCTTGGTTACATCGCGAAAATTAGGCCCATCGCGGAGAAGTCGGGCATTTGCAAGATCCGCCCACCCGCGGTAAGGCCTGGGGCTGGTGGTCGCCGGGGGCGAGGCCGGGGATGAAGGAGTAGGGTAGCCGGCTGAGAAGTCTGGGGCAGAGGGCAGCTCGAGCTGTGGGGAGATGGGGTGGCTGGGACCCTTGTGGATGCTGCGCGGGTCAGGGAAAGGGTGCTGGGGCCAGGGGTCCTCTCGTGGTCTGAGGCCCACAAGTGACCTGGGATCAGAGACCCACCGCCACCACCACTTTTCAGAATCACCCCTGGCTCAAGACAGAGATTCCTAGTGGGCTAGGGAAGAGTATACACAGAGAGGCATCCCGCACATCACTTAGTTACCCCCGGACCACCTAGGTCGAGGCTGTACTGAATAAGGCCTTTTTCCCATCTGTTGTCATCACTTCCCTTAAGGCAGGCAGCGTGGTGTAATGGAAAGATTACAGTTCTAAAGGGAGGGAGACCTGAGTTCAAAACTCCACTTTGAAGCTTAGCAGCTGTGTGACCTTGGGCAAGTAAAGGTAATCTCTGAACCTGTGAAATGGGTCCCAGGAATGGTCATTTAGAGGATTGGATTAAACCTGGTTGCGTCTGTTTGTAGGAGGCACTAGATAAGTAGTAATTATTGTGACTGTGAAGGTGTTTGATGTGGTCATTGGCTTGCCCCTATGTGGGTTGACTCATATTTGCTCATACCCTGCCAGGCCAATTCATCTATGATAATATCCTGGTCTGGTGGACCAGTCAGGAAGTCAGTCTCACAGGGAATACTCTATCTGTCTCCCCTGAGGTGGGTTCAGAGAACTGTTCCCTTCTTTTCCTGGGGCCTTTCCTGGACATCACCTCCCAGACTTGACTTCCTATGAAGAGGCTTGGACCAGTCAGCTTGGTGATGGAGTGTGAGTCCTTAAAAGATTTATACTCTGTTTTAGCCCAGGATGTAGGAGGTCCGAGGGGATAGGTCATTCTTGGGTCCCCAGAAACAGAATGGAGCTGTTTGCTCCTTTTGGAACACTTGATTCCCAGAGGTCAGCAACAAAAGGCTGTGTCTTTCCTCGTAGGCTTGGCTTCAGGCCAGAAGTCCCCCAAGGGCTGGGACAGGCTGCTGCCTTGCCGGCATGGAGGAGAGAAATGATGATATATGTTGTTTAGTGATCATTTGGAATTCCAAGGGCAGGAATTGAGTTTGGCTGGAGCAGGGTGTTTTTGGGTGGGTGTCTCCTGGCTGAAACAGGATAGGAAGCCTCATTTCCCACCTGAGGAGGGCACCATAGGCCTCCTTATCCAGTTTGATGCTCTCTGGTGCTCAGCCACAGATCTAGGCTGGTTTCAGATGGATCCTCTGGGAGGTGTTGGGTAATCTAATTTCTTCCTTGTTGGAGCCTGGCCACAGATCTCTAAGGTATCCTTGTCCATGGTGAGGGGGTGGCAGTGGGTAGTGAGAGGTCAGGAAGGCTAGCAGAAGGGAGAGGCAGGAGTCCTGGGCAGCCTCAAGGAGGCACCCCCTGAAGTGGTCAGGCAAGCCTGTGGGAAAGAGGCATATCTGACACTGGGGGTAGTTGAGGCCTGAATTTCCTTTTTTCTGTCTTGGACTTATCTGGGCAGGCTGGCCTTGGGCAAGTGTTACCCTGCTTTGGGGGACCGGGAAGGGGAAGAGTGATGAGTGATGTATCCCAGGGGTGTGTGTGTGGCCAGCAGGGGGCTGTCCTTTGTTATATTTCTTTTCTTTACCCCAACAGTGTGCTTCCCTCCAATCCAAGAGACCTGGCTCTCTGGTTTGGTCTTGTTTTGTTTTTTTCCTCCTCTAGGGCTGCTTCTAGGCCACCTTTAGGCAGCTGGCCTTCTGGTTGGAGTTTGAAGTACTCACCCAAGTGACGCTTGGGCCTAGGGTGGGAACCTGTATATGGGTGGGGGCCTGGGAATTGGAAGTTTGCCCGAGGCAGGGTGGTTTGGGGTCTGAATTTCTGGGCAGGTGACTGCTCCACGTGGATGAGAGGAGAGTGTTGGTACTGTGGAGTGGACCCAGGGAAGCTTGAATCTTGCTTCCGTCATTAGGTAGCCAACCTTTTATCACCACGTCCTAATAATACCAACACACTGAGCATTTGGTACACAGTAGTATGGGAATGAAGGCAGCCAGTTTGCTGGACCTTTCCCAGCTATCTGTTGCATCCACAGCTTCTGCCGTAGGGTTCCAGTTCTGCCATTTCCTGTCAGGTGCTTGATGTTGCACTGATTCTTGTCTAGAACTTGATTCAGCAGGAAAAAAGGGTACCTGGAGTTTTGGGTTTGAGTACCTTCTTACCTGGGTTACCTGTGCTGAGGGGAGTGCCCTATTCTGATGGGAGGCAAGAGGGCATGGGGAGCTTGTCTGGGCTTGAGCCGTAACATTTTGGCCCACTTTTTTTTTGACCCTGCTTACTGAGCACCAAATGTTTGCTGCCTGCTTTGGCTGGTGCGGTGGGGTGGGGCAGTGGTCGGGGGGGAGTATGTGTTCAGGCAAGTATGAGTTCTCTGGCCCCTTTTTAAATGTGCAAATACAGAAGAGGTCAACAGTTTTTTCTTCTCTTTTACCGTACCCATCCCCACCTTCCATACGTATGCCTGTGTGTATGAACACTGGTAGCCTGGTGTAGTGCAAAGAACCTTGGTCTAGAGGTCAGAAGACATGGGTTCTAGTCTTGGCTCTACCATTAACTCAGCATGTAATTTTGGAGAAATCACATTTCTTCTCTGGGCTTCACTTTCCCCATTCGTAAAATGAGAGTGTTGGTCTAGGTTACTCTAGGTTCTTTTTGCCACCCCAACAGGAGCCAGGGCTCTGGGGAGAAGAGGACTGTGTGGGAGGTTGGAGGGGGTGTTGGGGAGGGGATTCTTCACAGCTACCCTTTGGGCAGGACAGAACAAGCTCCAACTTGGCAGGGCAGAGTCTCTTCCAGTTTCGTTATCTTTCCCTGACTTCCCTCCCCAAATCCTCCCATTCTTTGGTACTCCAGTCAGTTGGGCATCCCAGCACTTAGCCCCTGGGGCTTCCTCCCCTGCCTCTTCCTGTACCAGGCAGGTATATGAGAGAGGACCCACTGGAAGCCTTCCGAACCAGGTGAGTGACACAGATTCTTGCTCCCTGTTCCTTGCTCTGTCCTTCCAGACTGGGTGAGTGATGCAGATTCTTGCTCTCTGTTCCTTGCTCTTCCCTGCAGTGTCTGCCTCAGGCCCTTTAAACTGAGAGAACAGACATTAGAGGCCTAAACCTTTAAATCCTGCCAGAATTGGAGCTGAGCTATCCTGCATGTATATTGGGTGGTGGGGTCAGCCTTAAATGTCAAGTCTTAATGATTACTCCTTTGAATAACATTTTCATTTAAAAACCAGTTTAATTTTCCATATTGGTCTTGTGAGGAAGCCAGGGCTAGAATTCATATTCTCTCCTTACAGATGAGAAAATAGGTTTAGAAACGTAAAATCCCATGCCTTATAAGTCGTAGAGCTAGTACATGAACCCAGGTCTTTTGACTCCAGATCCTGTGTGCTTTCCAGTACTCCCAGACTGTGTGTTCTACAGCACATGCCTAGGGGACAAGGGGTTAATGTGGGTGTGGAGAGGGTTTGGGGTCAACTGTTTGGGGCCCCATCTCTCTATTTCTTGAAATCCTGGCACTGTACTCTTGGGAGGGACTCAGGAGAAGTTTCCCAGGGCATGTGCATGTGGACTTGAAGGGCTGCTAGGCCCTGTTGTGAGTTCTGGGGGCAGGTGGGGGTGGGTAGGTTGGGTGTTTGCCAGGCTAAAGAGTCTGTGGTGGCTAGAGATCTGGGAAGGCATGAATGGGGTTCTGAGCTGCTTCTGGTGCTCTCTGGTCTTGTACTATGCTGAGGTAACCCAAGTCCCTTTCCCTTCTCTACTCTCTCAGGACTGGCAGCCACCCTTTGCTGTGGAAGTGGACAACTTCAGGTTTACCCCCCGAATCCAGAGGCTGAATGAGCTAGAGGTAAGAAGACTAGCAGCTGGTGGTGGGGTTGGAAGAATGGATACCTGAGCTCTGATCCCACTTCCCTCATACCTTTTCTGGCTAAAGTTCTTTACCTAATTAGGCCTTTATTCTCTCTTCTGTGAAATTGCATCTTTTTGGTATGCCCAGGGCATGGAAGAAGCTTTAGAACTCTAAATACAATCAAGAGGCAGGGGCATTTAGCATTTCTGATTTCATAGCCAAAAGGCTTGGAATGTCCCTTTCCTGGGTTTGCTGCTTCAGAAGCTCCCCTGTCAACTAACCTACCCTACCTGGGTCAACAAAAGGGAAATGTGGCACTGGCTGAGACCCTTTCTTCTTTGGCCAGCTGACTGTGGCCTCATATATCCAATTCCTCCACAGCCCTGGGCTTCTTACCTTCCTTCTGTGGTGCTTGGTAAGGTGGGAGGTGAGGTAGATGGATGGGAATAAGAACTGGTCTGTGTGGAGGCTGGAATGGTTAAAGACTTGGGCAAGGGGTCAAGCAGGTAGGCTTTTCCCTCTCCCTTTTGTTCTGTGCAGGAAGTCTAGGCCCTTTGCATGGACAGGTGGGGTTTTCCACTATGGGCTTGAGAATGCCCTCAGGTAATGAGAGTGGGTGCCCTGAAGACAGTTCCAGGTAAGATGCTGGAGTTTTCCATGGAAAATGTATGCTGCCACCCCTTTCCCCATTATTATGTATCCACAAGCCTTACTAGATGTCCGGGGCGGGGATCAGGCCCAGCTGAATAACCATAACCTAAAAGCTTACTTGTCTTCTAGACCAGAGTCCTGAAACTAGGCACTATTAACATTTTGGGGCAGATAATTTTTTGTTGTCTGAGAGCTGTCCTGTGCATTGTAGAATGTTTATCTGCATCCCTGGCTTCTACCCATTAGATGTCAGTAGTACCCTCTCCCAGTTATGACAACCAAAAATGTCTCCAGACATTGCTAAATGTCCCCTGGGGGGCAAAATCACCCCCCTTGAGAACTGCTGTCCTAGACTCAGTCTAGGGGCTGTTCCAGTCAGGGCAAGAGTCATCTCTTGTAGGGGGTACAAGTTCCTTAGAGAAATAGATCTGACCAGGTCTGTGGGGTGTGAGGGTACAGCTGGGGCAAGGTGTTGCCTAGCATGGGACAAGGGCAGGTATTCTAGAGAGGGACTGCTGGCTAATGAGGGGAAGGAACAAGGATGAGGCCAAGTTCAGAAAGCTAAGGGGTTGAGGTTGAAGGAGTAGTGTTCCTGGCCCCTTAAGGGTTCTCACAGCTAAGGAGCTGTAGGTTGTTTCTTTCTACAAATAGACCTTAGTTTTTTCTCAATTATGAAACAGAACTGTCCTGGTTCCCCCTAATGGGATCAGGGCAATTTAGTGAATGGTAATGACTATCTAGTTCTCCCTAGAAGTGGCCCCTCTGACTAGAGTGAGAAAGCTATAGACTTGGGGCCTTTGGGATTCCTTCTTGTGCCACTGAGATTTCAGGGAAGCATGGTACATGCCTTGTTCCTAGCTAGGATCAGGTGCCAGTGCTGCTTTGGTACACCAACTCTTGGTTCTTTAGACCATTCTGCCTGTAGCATGCACTCTCACCCTTCAACCACCATGGAACAAGTTTCATGGTGCATAAGGAGGTGTGTGTGCTCTTTTGGAGCCTTCATTCTCTGAAACATGCCTAGAACTTAGGTACAATTCTGAAGTTTCCAGAGGGTTTTCACTGGTCCCCTCATTAAGTCCACCGCTCTGGGGTAAGTGGACTGTGCAGTTATTTATTTTCCTTTTATAATTAAAAAATGGGGGCCAAGAGAGTGGAACTGATTTGCTAAAGGCTATATAGCAACTCAGTAGGAGAGGGAAAGCTAAAACTTAAGTTATTTGGACCCAACTCCTTTGAGCCTGTTTCCTCATCTGTACAAGAGATGATAATACTCATACAACCCTGTCAGGAAGATTAAGAGAGAATGTATGTAAAGCTTTGGCTGTTGTGACCCTCTCTTTTGGGACCTGGGACTTCTCTTATTGACTAGAAGGTGACAGATGAGAGAGAGATGGGGCTAGGTATTGCCTAGACTCTGGGATCCAGTTCACTGGGAGAAGCCCTAGATAGTATACGTGGGCTGCTCTATTTCCTCTCTCCTTCCCTAAGATTGGACCAAAAGACAGTGGTCAGGGGGAGGGGTTGGCCAGCCTCTTTGAGCCATTTCTTCTTCAGGCCCAGACGAGAGTGAAACTGAACTACTTGGACCAGATTGCCAAATTCTGGGAAATCCAGGGCTCCTCCTTAAAGATTCCCAATGTAGAACGGCGGATCTTGGACCTCTACAGTCTCAGCAAAGTAAGAACAGGTTTTTCTCAAACACCTCCCACCCCACCCCAATAGCCTTGGTACTCTGGGGGCCCCCTTGGGTTGGATATTGGATCTGTAGGCTGCAATGCAAGGGGCACAGCCTGGTAGCACACAAGCCGTCATCAAAACATCTTGGCATCTCTTGCTGCAATTTGAGATTGGGAAAGGGGGTCGCCCCCAGTGAAGTGCAGGACTAGAGTGGCCCTCATTGCCCTTTCTATAGGCCTACGCCCTCATGTACATATACACAGCACATCCATGTTCCTTCCTGCTTGTCCTTTCAGATTGTGGTGGAGGAAGGTGGTTATGAAGCCATTTGCAAGGACCGTCGGTGGGCCCGAGTGGCCCAGCGCCTCAACTATCCACCAGGCAAAAACATTGGCTCCCTGCTACGCTCCCACTATGAACGCATCGTTTATCCCTATGAGATGTACCAGTCTGGAGCCAACCTTGTGGTAAGGATGCCACACCAGGGTGGTATGAGGCTTTACCCATAGACACAGATTTCCACACTTTTAATGGAACTGGTTTGGTAGGTGCAGACCTGGGAGCTAGACTCTAGTCTTTCCTAGTGATGTTTATTCTCTTCCCACACTGCCCAGGGTCAGAGGTCCTGGAGTTACCTGTAAGGCCAGCCTGCTATCTGTTATGTGACAGGTTTTTTTTTTCTTTTGAGACAGAGTCTCGCTCTGTCACCCCAGGTAGAGTGCAGTGGTGTCATCATAGCTCCCTGCAACCTCAGGCTCCTGGGCTCAAACAATCCTTCTGCCTCAGCCTCCCGAGTAGCTGGGACTACAGGCACGCGCCACCACACCCGGCTAATTTTTGTATTTTTAGTAGAGATGGGGTCTCGTTCTTGCTCAGGCTGGTCTTGAACTCCTGGGCTCAAGCAATCCTCCCGCCTCAGCCTCCCAGAGTGCTAGGATTACAAGCATGAGCCACTGTGCCCAGCCAACAAGGTTTTAACTGATAGAGGAATTCAGAGAAGGGAGAGGTCTTTTGGGCTAGAGAGGTATGGGAAGAGATGGAGTCTAATTTAGTTGGGGAGGTGGTTGGGGGGAAGGTGGTTAGAAGGAGGAGTGACATAAGCAAAGGCACTTAGAAGAATTCCCAAAGTATGTGCTGGTGTCAGTGATAAAGACCAATTAAACAGGGGCTGTTGGTGTGGGTCACATGTGTGTACCACAACTTTGGTTGTCATTGGGTAAGGATAGAGAAAAGTTCTTGTTGTTGTGGGCTGGAGCCCCACACCCTGACCCTTACTCCTCACTTGTCCCCAGCAGTGTAACACACGTCCATTTGATAATGAGGAAAAGGACAAAGAATACAAACCCCACAGCATCCCCCTTCGACAGTCTGTGCAGCCTTCCAAGTTCAACAGCTATGGCCGGCGGGCCAAGAGACTGCAGCCTGATGTGAGTACTTTCCTCCTTTTAACTTAGAGTTTTGGGTTAGAGAGTCTTCTCCCTCTGGCCAAGACTATGTTCCCTATTCCACTATCCCTTCTCTTGTTCTCTGAGTTCTTCCAAGCTTTAGTGTGTGTCTCTCTGGCTTCACTCTTGCTTCCCCGCCCCCCCCACTCTCAACTGAGCTGGGTCTCGATCTGTTTATATCATTGCTTTTGCTATACGATCTCTTTTGCACGTCCGTCCTTGCCTGTCTTGTTCCTTTCCTGACTCACTCTGCTCACAGAGGTAAAACACTTCTTTCTCCTAATATCTATCTATCTATATATATATTTTTTTTTTAAGAGAAAGGGTCTCACTGTGTTGCCCAGGCTAGAGTGCAGTGGTTGTTCACAGGCACGGTCATAGAGAACTACAGCCTTAAGCTCCTGGGCTCAAGTGATCCTCCCTCCTCAGCCTCCTGAGTAGCTAGAACTATAGTCACATGCCACTGCACCCTGCTCCTTATATCTTACCTTCAGGCAAAAGTTTATGTGCCAGGCGTTCTTCTTGGCACTGGGGATACAACAGAGAACAAGATAGACACTGTTCCTGGGCTCATTGATGCATGTAATTTAGCAGGTCGTATTAGTCACTACCATTTATTGATAATGACAGACACTGTTAATTTTTTTATATGTGTTATCCCTAAACCCCCTCATAACTATAAGGTAGGAGTTAATATTCTCATCTTACAGTTAGTAAACTGAGATCCCGTCTTTAATTCTTTTCCAAGAGAGGGCCTCGAAGCTCACCCTCAGTCTCTAAAAAGCAACTGTGAATTCTTTCCTTGGCCCGTCTGTGCCTCGGCTCCTGGCATGAGCTCAGGTGACATATAGTCTAAGCTGTTGTTCTTTTTGGATGGGGCAGTCTGCCCCAGATAGCAGTCTTGATTCATTTTCTTCTTTCTTCCCAGCCGGAACCCACAGAAGAAGACATTGAAAAGAATCCAGAGCTGAAGAAGCTCCAGATCTATGGGGCAGGCCCCAAGATGATGGGCCTAGGCCTCATGGCCAAGGATAAGACTCTGCGGAAGAAAGGTGAGGCCCGACGGGCTGGAGATGGCCTCCCCTGAGGAGAGGAAGCAGGGCCCTAAGTGTCCTAGACCTACGTTTAGAGCCACTTTTCTCTTTTCCAGATAAGGAAGGGCCTGAGTGTCCCCCTACTGTAGTGGTGAAGGAGGAGTTAGGTGGGGATGTGAAGGTGGAGTCAACCTCACCTAAGACTTTTCTGGAGAGCAAGGAGGAGCTGAGTCACAGCCCAGAGCCCTGCACCAAGATGACCATGAGGCTGCGGAGGAACCACAGCAATGCCCAGTTTGTAAGGACCCAGCCCTGACTTCCTAATGCTCTGCTTCTCGTCCCTTCAATGGGCATTTCCCCAGCATCGCATTGGACCAGGTTGCATTAAGCAGAAAAGTGGGTCTGGTGGGCTCTGGCCTCATGTAGCTCACTTAATTGGAGAAACAGGGCCAACTTACATGGAACAAAGAACAAGAAAGGGTGATCAAGTGCTGTCAACATAAAGTGCTGGAAGGGTCCAGAGAAGGAGACTCACTCTCCATTGCTTCAGGATAAAGGCTAAGCTCCTCATTACCATGCATGATCCAGTCCCTGCTGACCTCTAGCCTCATTCCCCAGCACTGCCCACCTCACTCCTCTGCTATAGCCATACTGAACTACTTGTAGGTATGTTCATTTGTTTTCCCCTGAGGTGCACCATGCTCTTTCATTCCCCCATCCTTTGCACATGCTGTTTCTTCAGCCTGGAAGAGTTTCCACCTGTGCTCTGCCCCATTGCCAAGCTTCAGTTTACCTTCCAGTTTCAAGTGTCACCTTTTTAATGAAATCTTTTCTCAAGGCCGTCCCTCTATCTCCAGCAGCTTTGAGTGCTTCCTTCTCTAGGCTCCCACAGTATCCTTTATGGGCTACTATTGGCAGTTTTTAATTTTTATGAACACATGTTTCCAGAGTACTGTATGCCCTTGGAAGGCAGATACTATGTCTTACTCATCTCTGTACCAGAGTCCAGTGTAGTGCTGAACACAGGGGTTCAGTAAGTGTGTACTGAATGAATAAAAATAAGAGGATTCAAGACTGAATGATAAAGAGTGCTCTCACAGCTCTACCTGCTTATTTGGGGAGATGGTGCATGCATGCATTTGAACTCCAGTCCTAGCATGACTAGCCTTTACAGGGCCATGAATGATTCAGCCAACAAGCATAGCAGATTTCCAATGGAGATCTCTCTGGATTAGAGTACTTTCTAGAGGAGCTTGATGTTTGAAGGCTGGACAGGGCTTAGGTTGATGTTTCCTTCCCCTGGTAGATCGAGTCGTACGTGTGCCGGATGTGTTCCCGAGGGGATGAAGATGACAAGCTCCTGCTGTGTGATGGCTGTGATGACAACTACCATATCTTCTGTCTGCTGCCTCCTCTGCCTGAGATCCCTAAAGGTGTCTGGCGGTGCCCAAAGTGTGTCATGGCGGTAAGCCCTCTCTACCCCCAGTCCACATCTGCCTCATAGGGTATCCTTGCCTTCCTTCATCTGGCCTTATTGAGGGCAGCCCCCTAGCTCAGCCACAGTCTTACATTTAGGGTCCCCGGGGTAGAGCTTTGGGAGAAAGATGAGGAGGATACTCAACCTTTGTTTCTGTCCTTTGGGAGATCGCAGACCACCTAGGGAGGTAAGCATCATGATTAGATTGTATGTCGTGACATAAGCAGATGCTAAATTGTATGTTAGAAGCTCTGGTGTAGAAGTTCAGAGGAGAGGGAAATGACTAGGGGTAGTAATCAGGGAGGTTGTCAGGAATGAGATTTGAAAGACAGGAATATTAAGATAAAAATGGTCTTTTTATTTCCACTTTTTTTTTTTTTTCCTAAGAAAGCTTGGAAAATAGACAAGTTACTTTATCATTCCACTACTTAGAAATAACCATTGTCTCGTATATTTTCTTCTCATCTTTTTGCTGTTGCTTATATGTAACTATCTTTAACAAGTTTGGGATCTTATTATTATGTATTTTTATTTGTTACTTCATAATCATTTTTATTTAATTGTCTTCCTCCTGTTGTGATATTTAGATTGGTTTGCAATTATATAGGCTTTAAGTAGAAGAGGTGGGCAGGCATTCCAGACTGGGGGATGGAGACTAGCAGGAGTAGAGGTACATGGGGGAGAGTGTGCCTGGTGCAGGTAAGGGTAGTAAAGAGAGCAGCTGAAGCAACAGTGAGGGCCAAGTGGCTGGGAAGTAGGGCAGGTACATTTCATGAACTACTTACCTTCTCCAAATTCTCAGTGCTCACCTTCTATATTTCCCTCTGGACTTCTGGAGAGCAGACATTGATGGCCTCTTGCCTTATCTTAGGGGCTCAACTGTGGTTGTAGAGACTGAGTGTGCACATGTACACATACACACATAGATGAGGAAATACCAGGGCAGTGTGTAATGGCTTTGGCAGTGGTAGAGATTCTGGTGGGGAAGAGTTTGGACACCAATAATATCATGGATGAGGAAGACTGTCAGCTCTACTTGACTCTCTTCTCTAAGTGGCTATGAGCCAGTAGACCAGATAGACATTTATTTTTCAGACATGAGCAGGGTGTGTGTCTTACTTAGTGATACATATAGTTCTCATCTAAAATCACAAACATAGGTACAAAGTGGGGTAGACCCACATTCTGTCTTCTGAGACAGTCTAAAGAAAAGGAATAGTGTCGGGTTTGATACTATAGAAGCTGGTGCCTTTGCTTTCCATCCTCCAGGGTACTAGAATATTCATTGCCATTTTCCCAGGCTTATAGTTCTAGTCTGGGCATAAAAAACTTCTCTAAGTACCCCGTATGAACTTACATTTTAGCTTGAAAGACAAAAGTGGTGGTGGAAGAGCATAGGATAGCATATTAGACCCTGTGGTTTAGGTAAAGACCTGAAGGAAGAAAAGAATGTGGGCTGTAGTGATGAGGGAGGGCTTCCTGGAGGCTCTGGGACTGGAGTTGGGTTTTGAAGAATCAGTGAAAGAAAGTGGGAGAGGACATTTCATTAGGGAGGAACTATGAGCAAAAGCATGGCGTAAGTGAATGAAAAGACTAAGTAGGCCAAAATGGTAAGAGAAAAAGGTAGAGCTGTAAATAAAATAAGGCCTGCTTCCGGGGCCCTGAGTGCAGACCTAGGGCTGTTCTCCCTCCCTACTCCTACAACATATTCCAGTTCCACTTGTGAGGATTCTTCACCTCTTTGCCTTTGTCTTGGTGACAGTTCTCCTTTGGGTTTCAGGAGTGTAAGCGGCCCCCTGAAGCCTTTGGCTTTGAGCAGGCTACCCGGGAATACACTCTGCAGAGTTTTGGCGAGATGGCTGACTCCTTTAAAGCTGACTACTTCAACATGCCCGTGCACGTAGGTGATGGAGAGCTGGGATAGTGTTGGGGCTAGGGCCGTAGGTGTTAGTGCTCGATGGTTTCAGTTCACCTGGGTCATTGGGGCCAGGATGTGATAGGCCACAGTCATCTACCCCTGTTCCCTCAGATGGTACCCACAGAACTTGTGGAGAAGGAATTCTGGCGACTAGTGAATAGCATTGAGGAAGATGTGACTGTTGAGTATGGGGCTGACATCCATTCCAAAGAATTTGGCAGTGGTTTCCCTGTCAGTGACAGTAAGCGGCACCTAACCCCTGAGGAGGAGGTGAGTGGATGATTCATGGTTATATGTCAGCTGTGTGAGCTTAGGCAAGTCATTTAGTATCTGAAAGACTTGATGACTCTGTAAGATGGGGATAATTATGCCTGCCTTATACAGTTGCTGTAAGATTTAGATGAAATGATGCGTATCAAGAACATAGCCTGATACCTGACCTGGCATGTGCAGATGTGAGATGGGTTCTTTCACCTCTCTGAGCCCATTTCCTTATCTGTAAAATGGGGATAATATCTACCTTGCAAATTTGTTAAAAGAATTAAATAAGGCCAGGCACAGTGGTGCGTGCGTATAATCCCAGCTACTTGGGCAGCTGAGGCGGAAGGATCTCTTAGCCCAGGATTCGAGACCAGTCTGGGCAACATAGCAAGACCCTGTCTCTAAATTAAAAAAGAAATGAAATGAGAAAGAATATGAAATAACCTGGCAGGGTGCCTGGCTCATTCATAAGAAGTATTCAGGAAGTGGGATTTGTATGCACAGAAAAAAACAGGGCCTGATCCTGCCTTGAGGGAAGGGTGCATTTTGGTCCAGAGCAGGGGTTTTTAACTTGCAGGCATTTTGGTGGATGGATATATCTGTAAACCTCCCTGAAATTGAAGTGAATTGAATTGAGATTTTGTGTGTGTGCATTTTGATGGGGTGGGGGAGAAAACCTGTAATATTTCTTAGGTGTTTCAAAAAGGTCTGTGACCCCAAAATTAAGGTTCCCTAGGCTAAAGCAAATGACGTAAGGTCTCAGTTCCTTAGCATAACCCTCATCCCCTTTCCACAAAAACCTTACCTGACAGGAGTATGCTACCAGTGGTTGGAACCTGAATGTGATGCCGGTGTTGGAGCAGTCAGTACTGTGCCACATCAATGCGGATATCTCCGGCATGAAGGTGCCCTGGCTCTACGTGGGCATGGTCTTCTCTGCCTTTTGCTGGCATATTGAGGATCACTGGAGTTACTCCATTAATTATCTCCACTGGTGAATGGGGCCCTGGGGAGCCAGGGAGGCAGTCAGGGTGGGCTCCCTGCATGACTAAGGTGTGACCACTGTATATGTCCCCTTTCTACTTGTGTAGGGGTGAGCCGAAGACCTGGTATGGGGTACCGTCACTTGCAGCAGAACATTTGGAAGAGGTGATGAAGAAGCTGACACCTGAGCTCTTTGATAGCCAGCCTGACCTCCTGCACCAACTTGTCACCCTCATGAATCCCAACACCCTCATGTCCCATGGCGTGCCGGTGAGTGCCCAGGAAACAGGGACAAGGGGTAGGAATGATATAATGACGTCCTTTGTGGTGGTGGTAGTGGTGGTGATTGTCATCTGGAATCTACCCCCGCCCTTCATTCCTATTCTGTCTTAATTGGGCTATAGGTTTGACTGCTCTAATAGAGACCCAAAATAATAGTGGTTAGGTACACAATGTGATGGTGCACTCTCTGGGCCATGTGTTTGAGGGTAACACCTTAGGAATGGCTTATTATCACATCCACATTCCAGACAGTGGAAGAGGGAAATGGGGGAAGGGCAGGGGTAGACAAATCTTTTAAGGGCACACATCATTTCTATTTATCTCCTGTTAGTGAGAACTGGGTCACATGATCACATCTAGCTTCAAGGGAAACTGGGAAATTTAATTCTTATTCTGGATGTTCTTGTACCACCTATAAATTGGAGGTCATGTTATTATGAAAGAAGATAAGAATGAATATCAGGGTACAATTAGCAGTCTCTGCCATCCTTTGCATACTGTTACGCTTCCTGGAGCAATGGGCAGGTCTTTTTACTTACTTAACAGGTCAAAAGTTAAACCCAGAGTCCTGGTCTATTCTTCTCTGTGTACTTCTCTCCCACCCTATGGAACATTTTGCTGGGTATACAACCTGGCTTACCTGTGAGGGACTTTATATTCCTGGGAATTTCTAGCACCGATTAGCATCAGCCCCTTTTCTGGATCTGAAAACAGCCTGATTAGCAGTCCTGCAGGAGCAGGAATTAGTAGATCCCTCATCTCTGCTTTAGATCTTATTCTGTGCTACTCTTCCTTCCTACTCCTTTCCACCCCCCTGGGCTTGGCCATAGTACCACTTACTCTGATGCATGGGACAGTCAGTAAATACTGAATTGTCTCCTTGAGATTGTATAGTAGGGCTTTAGACTAAGTCAGTGGTTCTCACCCAAGTTTCTTCTTGGCCTTCACCTTGTTTTGATATACTATATTCTCTGTAATTTTTTTTATTATACATTTTAGTGATATTTAACCAAGGATTGAGGTATCTAGGGAATTAGACAGAGGGAGGCATCCTATAACAGTTCAGGAATCTTCCTCCACTCAGAGGGGGCTATCCTTTTTTCTTTCCACCTCACCCCATTTAAGGATTTCTAGACTTGAGATGATCAAAAGCCCTTCCAGTTTTACTGCTTCACAAGTAGACATTGGGCCTGACTTTCCTCAGACTTCTCTTTTCCTGACCTATAACACAGTGTCAGTCCTTGTCTGTAGTACCAAGGAAAACTGTAAGAGTAGAAGAGGATTCTCTTAAGGATTTGGGCAGCTAAGATGCATATATATATGTGATCATTGTGGTCATGGGGCTGTTCAATCCTTGCCTCTTTTTAAAAAAACTTTATTACAGACTCTTAAACATGTGCTTTTTGCTTCCATCTCCACAGCATTTCTTCTGCTCATGGCTCACCAGCTCCCCTGGCCAGCTGCTACTTCACCACCCAGCCCTCTGCCCTGCCCTGCCCTGCCCTGCCCTTCCCATAGGTAGTTCCCGGCATCTCCAGGCCCTTTGGGCTTGGCAGTGTCCCCTCAATCCAAGGCATCTGTGATTTTCATGTTCTCATGTTGGCAGGCTGTAGTTTAGCCAGCTGGAGCTCCCTCCAGAGCTATCTTTAGCCTCCTGCCCCCCTCCCCGGCCCCCGCCTTCCCCTTTGGTGGGAGAAGGCCATTTCTTTTTATAGATATGTAGTGTAAGTATTATTTTCATTAAAAAAGGAACATGCCTCCTTTCCAAAAAAATGGAAACTAGATCATCCCTATGCCCTCCACCCTGAACATTTTATGTTTCCATCTGTTTTTCTATGTAAAATTTGACATAGCAATAATCAGTGTATGGTTTTTGTAATCTGTTTTGTAAGTTTAATGGTCTAGAACTGCACTGTCCAATTTGGTAGTCACTAGCCATATGTGGCTGTTGAGCACTTGAAATGTGGCTGTAAGTATAAAATCAGTCCCAACTGAAATGTGCTGAAAGTATAAAATACCTGTTGGATTTCAGGACTTAGTATGAAACAAAGATTGTCAAGTATCTCACTTAATACTTTTGTATACCAATTGCACATTGAAATGATAAATTATGGATATATTAAATAAAATATATTGAAATTAATTTTACCTGTTTCTTTTTACTTTTTTAATGTGGCTACTAAAGAATTTTAAAGTATATATGTGCCTAGCATATTTCTCTTGGACAGCGCTGGTCTAGAATGATTTTTATTTCATTACTATGAAATATTTATAACCATCATTTTTTAAAATAAAACAGATTTATTGCACTATTATTTACATACCATAAAATTCACCCATTTGAAGTGCACAATTCAGTAAATTTACAGAGTTGTGCTACCATCACCACAATCCAGCTTTAGAACATTTTCATCACATGAGAAAGATCCCTTATGCCTCTTTGCAAGTCACTCTCCATTCCAGCCCTTAGTCCCAGGCAAGGGAAAGCATCTACTTTCTGTCTCTATAGATTTGCCTTTTCTGGACAGTTCATAAAAATAGAATAATATGTGGTTGCTTATGTCTCACTTCTCTCACTTAGCATGTTTTTGAGGTTTGTCCATGTTGCAGCATGTATCAGAACTTCATTTTTTTACGGCCCAATAATATTCAGCTCACCAGGTAATGAACATTTGAGTTGTTTTTACTTTTTTTAAAAATTTAACTTCAGAGGGAACTAGCTATGTTTTTACTTTTTGGCTATTCACAATTGTCATTTTTAACAGCTGCAGAATGTGAGGAGAGCTTTTCTAAATAACCATGTAGGAAATAGTAAAGTGACATTGCCAAAATGAGGGTGCAGGTTGAGAGGAAGAGTCAGGAGCGTTAGGTTCTACTCCTGGCTCTGCTACCTGAGGCTTCTCTGGGACTTGGTTTTTGCATCTATAAAATTAAGGCGGGGACTAGATCATTCAGTAAATATGCTAGAGTTCATTCTGTGTGCAAGGCCTCTGGTCAACACCCCAAAAGTAAATAAGCCAGTCCCTGCCTTTGGGTATGCACAGTTGAGTGGAGGACAGAGAGGAGTAAATAAGTGGAATAAAGTGTTAGAGCAACTACAAAGGAACAACAGACTGAGTCATTTAGGAAGGGGGTATATCAGGAAAGGGTTTGTAGAAGTGGTGATCCTTGAAACAGAAGGATAAGAGTTTGCCTGTCAGAGCTGTGGCTTTATCATGTGGGCATGAGAATTCCAGTGAGGGGCACTCAGCAGAGGCATGACATGGTCAGATTTCCATTTTTTGGATGATAATTCTGGTGGTTAGTAATGGAGGCCAGTGCAGTAACACAGGCAGGAAATGCTGATGTTGCCTCTAAAGAGGGATGGACTTGAGAAGAAGAAAACATACTGGAGGTGGGAGCTGATGCATGACATGAGCTATATTAATGAATGGGAAGATTTAATATTTAATAATTTGATTTGAATATTGTTAGGATGCTGATTCTCCCCAAATTAATCTAGACTACTGGCAGAGGAAGTGTTGGGTTGAAGGGTATAAACATTTTAGGTTCTTGATATATATTAGCAAATTTGCTTTCCAGAGAGTAGACTTTATTATAGATTCCCTTACCAGCACTGTACCTACTTCACTGTGTCTTCATCAGAATTGAATGTTTACCTTAAAAAGCTTTTTGAGACTTCTTGGTAGAGATGACAAATTAAGCATATACATGGCTACGTCCATTCTGTAATGAAACCCCACTAAAATGACACAAAGGGATTTTTTTTTTTAAGGAAAAAAAAATTCACAAAGATGGAGAAAATAAGAGTGGAGACAATGATAAACAAAACTCTTCAAACTAGAAAACAGATGAATAAACTGAATCTTAAGCCAGTACTTCAGAACATCTGAGAACCAACCTGATTTATACCTCAGAATCCCCCAAATCTTTATAGTCGGTGGCACCAGGCATTCCAGGGGTAAAGATGAATGGGGTGAAAATAAGGATTTGTTCATGTCTATATAAGAAGCTCTGAGATCCCCTCCCATGCTGGGCTACAGGAGGAAATGTGACCCTCCCTCACTCTAGTAAAAGACTGAAGATTTCTTTCTTTCTTTTTTTATTTTTCTATTAAAAGTTTATTGACTTGATCACATTTAACATCATTAGTGAAAAATTATGTTGATATCATTTACCCCCAATATGATATTTTGAGAAGGACACTTCACCAGTGTGGTATTTGTCACAAAAGATCAAATGGTGTAGCCAAGAGAAAACAGCAGACAAACTCAAATTATAGAATGTTATACAAAATACCTGAGCATTTCTCAAAACTGTTGAGGTCATGAAAAAACAGGAAAGACTGTCACAGATCATAGGAGATCAAGATGACATAATGACTAAAGAAAACATGGCATTGTGAATAGGATCCATTTCTGTTTCTCTTCATTTCTTCCTGTGGACTCCAGTTACCATCTGATACAATTTCCTTACTTCAATATAGTATACTTGTTTCCACCCACTCCTTTGTGCTTTCAGTTCTGGAAGTCAGAGGTCCAAATGTGTCTCACTGGGCTAAACTCAAGGTGCCTACAGGCCTGCATTAGTTTTTGGAGGCTCTAGGGAAGAATCTATTTTCTTTCTTTTTCAGCTTCTAGAGCAGTGATCCCCAGCCTTTTTGGCACCAGGGACCGGTTTTATGGAAGATAGTTTTTCCACGGACTGGGGATGGTGGGGTGGGGTGTCGTTGGCGGGGGCGGTGGGCTGTGGAGCCTGTTCCCTAACGGGCCACGGACCGGTAATGGGCCATGGCCTGGGGGTTGGGGACCGCAGTTCTAGAGGTTGCTTAGATTCTTTGGGTCATCATCCCCATTCATCTTGAAAACCAGCTGCGGCCAGTCAAGTCTATCTCACACTGCATCACTCAGATACTGATTCTCCTGACTCCCAGTGAAGATTTATGTCTGAAGAGGTTAAAACAGAGAGTCTCTGGATTGAGGTCTCCTAGGTACAGTTGAGGGTGGAGTTATAGTGAAGATAGGATTTATCATTGTCTACATACTGGATGCTGAGGTTCCCAGCCATCTTCTTCCACTTGGCTGTTAGGACACTGGCAGCCAGGCCTTTTTTTCCCACAGGCAAAAAAATGAGAGCGTTTTCTCTGAGGAATCTGGCCTGAGAGGAAAGACCTAGAGTTTCCCAAACTAAGTGGCTCTGCTAGATCACCCTATGGGGAAATTCACAGTTGACAAGCTTCACCTGTGTACTCAGAGCTTCCATTCAGCGTTTTTGTCTCTTCTTAAATATAAGCTGACAGCACAGATTAACAGACAATTGAGGAAACCCTAGAAAACAAAATAGAACCAAATAAACAGAAAGAAAGCAACTTGGTGAAACAGAGGCTAGGCAGAGAGAAATAAACTTCAAAAGGAAAGGAAAAGAAACTTTATTGATATCTTCAGAGATAAGCATATACTACCAACATGAAAGAAGAGCACAATATTATTAAAAAAGAATATACTGAGAACCGTTAAAGAGCATACTAAGAACATAATGAATTCTTGGAAATTAAAATTATGGTAGCAAAAGTGAAAAACTAAAAAAAAACTCGTAAATAGTTGAGGAAATATCCCAGGAAATAGAATAAAAAGAGATCGGAAAAGGTAGAAAAATATTAGAGAATTTGTCTAGGAGGTTCAATATTAAAATAATAGGAGTTATAAAAAGAATAAATGAAAACTGAGAGGATGAAATCATCAATGAAATCATTCAAGAAAATTTCCATTACTGAAGGACTGAGTTTCCAGAATCAAAGGGCCTACTTGGTACATGAATGAAAATAAATCCATACCAAGATATATCTTGGAGATTTCCATATCACACACTGGAACCAGAAGAATTCTGTAAGCTTCTTGAGAGAGAAACAGGTGTAATTCAAAACATTAGAAATCAGAGGCCGGGCACGGTGGCTCATGCCTGTAATCCTAGCGCTCTGGGAAGCCGAGGCAGGAAGATCGCTTGAGCTCAGGAGTTCGAGACCAGCCTGAGCAAGAGTGAGACCCCTTCTCTACAAAAAATAGAAAAATTAGCCGGGCGTGGTATCATGTGCCTGTAGCCCCAGCTACTTGGGAAGCTGAGGTAGGAGGATCGCTTGAGCCCAGGAGTTTGATGTTGTAGTGAACTGTGGTGACACCACTGTACTCTTGCTAGTGTGACAGAGCAAGACTCTGTCTCAAGAAAAAAAAAAAAATAGAATGACTTCAGACTTTTCAACAACACTGGAATCTAGAACACTAGAGCAATGCCTTCAAAAATGATTTTCATCTTAGACTTCTATATGCAGTCAAGTATGAGAATAAGAATAGAGACATTTTTCAAAAAAAAAAAAAAAAGAATAGATTCTTCCCACCATTTCTCAAGCTATTGGAGGAGGTACTTGAGCATAGCAAAGGAATAAACCGAGAAAGAGGAAGACATGGGATCTAGGGCACAGGAGATCTGTCACAGGAGAGTGACAATCCAGGGAGGACAGCTGGTCCAGATCAGAAGGCTGCATGAGAGACTACTACAGACACTTGTCAGAATGTTAAGGATACATGCATAAAAAATTAAGCGAATTGAGAAAAATTAGGCAATTGAGACTATTTTTAACATAGTCTAGAAGTATGTTGTTTAAGGTTATTAAGGTCAATACCAAAATAATCAGAAGAGGTGAAAGTGTTGGCTCTGGGGAGGGGAGAATGGCAGGATCTGCTGATTTTAAAACAAATCTTATGGAACCATTTGACTCTTAAAACTACATATATGACTGATGAAAATAAATATTAATGAAAAAAGTTTGGCAAGCTTAATGAAAAGTGATATTTATAATTTTTATAAAAATTACTTAGGAAGTTGGAATATTTTGATATGTGCATTTTTGACTCTCAAATCTTCGTCATCTGTCAACACAGATCAAAACCTTGAAGGCAGAGACCAATGGTCCTTTCAAAGTCAGAGGGTCTGGGATTCTATTATCAGACTGTGTTCCCTGAGACTCTCCTTTGTCTCCTTAAGGACCCTGCGCTTAGATCAGGTCTACAGACTGGAAAACCTCTATCTCAGTGGCCTTGGCCTTTCTTCTTCCTCAGGTTGTCCGCACAAACCAGTGTGCAGGAGAATTCGTCATCACCTTCCCCCGTGCTTACCACAGCGGCTTCAACCAAGGCTACAACTTTGCTGAGGCCGTCAACTTTTGCACTGCCGACTGGGTGAGTCTGGAGTGTGGTGGGCTGACAGGGAGAAGAAGGAGAATTGTGGAGAAGCTGAGGCACCACGGCCTCCTAACTTGGCCACACTCAACCTTGAACCTGTCCACAGCTGCCAGCTGGGCGCCAGTGCATTGAGCACTACCGCCGGCTCCGAAGATATTGCGTCTTCTCCCACGAGGAGCTAATCTGCAAGATGGCTGCCTGCCCAGAGAAGCTAGACCTGAACCTGGCGGCAGCTGTGCATAAGGAGATGTTTATCATGGTGCAGGAGGAGCGGCGTCTACGAAAGGCCCTGCTGGAGAAGGTGGGTGGTGGGAAGAATACCCTGGATCGGGCACCCTAGCCCAGTGGAGATGGGGATAGGCAAGGGCTGCACTCAGAAGGAGAAAATGTAGCCTTTACACTTGGAGTGTAGTAAAAATAGCTAGAATCATCTGGATTGAAAACCACATTCCATTCTTTGCTGTACCCTTTACCAGCAACCTTGGACAAGTCAGTTTACTTCATTGAGTGTCAGTTTCCCTATTTGAAAAATGGGATTATGATAATGCTTTTCTTTTTGGATAGTTGAGTGAATTAAAGATAATGTTTGGTAATTGACCCATATCAGGTGCTGGTATAGCAGGTATTCATCATTACTTAAATGACCCAACAAGATAGACCAGCATATGAAACCCTCACTGCTGATTATTTAAATGACCTTATCAAGTTACTTAATCTCTCATAGTCTCACTTTCTCACTCTAAAATAGGAATGAATATCTCACTTGCAAGATAATTGTAAAGCTAGAGTAAGGTAATTTATGTCAAAGCGTCTTACTGCCTTTACAGTGTAGCAGCTGCTGTAATTGGTAATATTAATACATGAAGATACTGATTGAAATGTGGGGCATTTCTTAGGAGATGCCATTTTATTACATTCAGATGGTTCAGGAACTCAAACTAGGGCAATAATATTACTAAGTAGAAGATGGTCCTACTTTAATAGATTTCTCATAAACGTGTCAGTTGTGTGTGTAGCTGAGTGGAAACTGCTACAGAGCTATAAAGTTCACTTGCGTAGTTTCAGCCACCTTCTTCAAGCTCCACACTTACCCGGTTAGGGAATTGACTTAGTGAGAGTCCTCCATAAGATTACAAAGGAATGCTGGTCCTGGGGGATCCCTTGCTGCCTGTTTAGGGCAATACTTTCTAATTTCAAAGCTCATTTATAACTTTCCTGTGAGTGTGGGCTGTAGGAAGAATTACAGCTACAGTCGTGTTGGAAGTCTGGGGCCTCTTAGTCGTGGCGTTAGTTGAGTTACTGGGCTTTTCCGGGCATCATTTTCTCTTTCTGTTCGGTGCTGTTGTTAAATGATAGCTGTGTGGCTGTGGCACGCTACAGAAAGGAGCCAAAGCAAAGTGGGGAGAATAGACCCTCTCATCCTGACATTCAGAATTCTTTACACTTGGCCCTTACCTCAGAGAAGGGTTCTGGACACCCTAGTCTTACAATCCTGTAAGAGATTGTGGGTGTGTGTTTGAGTACTTTTCTGGAGAGAGGACTCATAGTTTGCATCCAGTTCTCAGTCCATGATCCAAAAAACCTAAGGACTTCATCTTTAGAACAGTCTCTGGCTTTGGAGTCAAAATTGATTGCAGTCAGATCCTCACTTTGGCAAATTACTGACGCTGTCTGAGACTTAGTTGCCTCCTTAGTAAAATGAGATAGGCCTGTGAAATATGTATTCTCATCTGAAAATTAGAGCTAATTAACAGTAAACATTTGTTGAGCACTTGATTTAAGTGTTAAAATACTTGTCTAAGTCCTTAGTCGCTTTGTGTTTGTTAATCCTCATAACAACCCAACAAGGATGGTACAGTTATCATCTGAGCAACAGATGAAGTCATTGGCTTAGGTTTGGAAGCCATATTGTTGGGAAAAAATTGTATCTTTAAACCCTGGACACAAGCACATACTGTTGAATTTTTCTAAGTTATATATGTGCACACAGTGTCTTCTGCCTGCTGAGCAGCCTTGAAGCCAGTATTGTTCCCCAGGACACACCCTCCATACTAGCCAGGCCCATCCCTTGGCCGCTCCCACACATTGCCACCTCTCTGGTGCTCTGGTCCACCACTTTCCTCACCTTCTATACCCACAAGGCCCTTTCTGCTGATTTGAATCTTACTTGATGATTATTCTTCTATAGAATTCTCTGCCTCAGCCTCCCAAACCCCATGACTTTCAGCATAGATTTGAGTCTAAAGTGGGGCTCTGTGGTGGCTGGAGGATTCTGCTACCCTGTTCTGAGTCTATATGACACGTGTGGGTTGAATGCCCACAGGGTGTCACAGAGGCTGAGCGAGAGGCTTTTGAGCTGCTCCCAGATGATGAGCGCCAGTGCATCAAGTGCAAGACCACATGTTTCCTGTCAGCCCTGGCCTGCTATGACTGCCCAGATGGCCTTGTCTGCCTTTCCCACATCAATGACCTCTGCAAGTGCCCCAGTAGCCGGCAGTACCTGCGGTGAGCAGAGGCCTACCTGGAGGAGGCGGGGCAATGAGGAGGATGCAGAGCTGGGCCAGACATGCTGTCCCCTGCCCTCTTCCTCAAGGTATCGGTACACCTTGGATGAGCTCCCTGCTATGCTGCATAAGCTGAAGGTTCGGGCTGAGTCCTTTGACACCTGGGCCAACAAAGTGCGAGTGGCCCTGGAGGTGGAGGATGGGCGGAAGCGCAGTGAGTGATGGGGGGATGGAGGGACTCCACAGGCAAGTTCTATTCCCCTTTCTTCTGTACCCCTGACCCCCTTCCTCTGTCTTTACTCTTACACTGCCTACTCCTTGCTGCCCTCATTCTCTCTTCAGGCCTTGAAGAGCTGAGGGCACTAGAATCTGAGGCCCGTGAGCGGAGGTTTCCTAACAGCGAGCTGCTGCAGCAACTGAAGAATTGCCTGAGCGAGGCAGAGGCTTGTGTGTCCCGAGCTCTGGGACTGGTCAGCGGCCAGGAAGCTGGGTATGGCAGTACGAGGTGTTGGGGCACAGATAGCCTGCTGAGGATCCAGCACCTGGGAAAAGTGCTACATGGGGTGGACTCTGAGTCCCATTTGGCAGACTGGACATTAGCAGGAAGCTGCCAAGCACTACAGTGTGAGACAGCCTGGGAGGTGTTGGGGAGGGCAAGGAGACCAGGCAACTTAGAATGGAGAGGAGAGCCTCCATGATAAGAAAGCTAGAAGTGTTTATTTTTATCAGTACCTGGAGGAGATTTGAGAGACAGGCTGAGGGATTTTGTGGGCAGGGAGGAGTTGTGGGAGGTTTAGGGGCAAGAACAGGACACAGATGTATAAACCTGATCACAGCTGCACAGCTTTAGAGTTCACAGTAGAGGATGGATTGACAAGTCCAGTTTCTGTTACCATTCATTAGGTTCTAAGCTCCATCCCCCAATATATTTCCCTGTTTTCTAAAATTCTTTCTCCTCATCATATGAACATGCTTATATTTTAAAACCTCCCTCTAACCTGGGCAGTTGGGGGAACTCTGAGGTATGTGAGATCAAGGTGGACAGGTGTGGTGAGGAAAGGTGATGGGGTCTTAGCACAGAGATGGAGGGAGGGGACTGGGTTTGGACCTGAAACCACATGTGAAACTCCATAGCCCTCACAGGGTGGCTGGTCTACAGATGACCCTGGCTGAGCTCCGGGCCTTTCTGGACCAGATGAACAACCTGCCTTGTGCCATGCACCAGATTGGGGATGTCAAGGTGAGGAGGGGTGGGCTTGGAGTGCTGCCGAAGGATTGGGGGATTGGGGACTTGAGCAACAGATCACTCTTGGCTCCCTTCAAAAGCTTCAAGTATTTGGGCAAGACAGGATGCACATGTGTGAAAAGAGCCAGAGGCATGAGGCAAGGGTCTAGTGACTGCCTCTTAGATATGGGATTTGAAGGACAGGTGGCAAGGGTATGTACAGTATAGGATACAGGGTCAAGGGAAAGTTTCCTGGAGGAGGTGGAGGAAAAGGAGGCAACAAGGGTGTTTGTTGGGCCAGGAATGTTGATTGAAGGTCATGAAGGTGGAGTAGAAGCAGGATGGAGAGGGCAGCAGACCTGGTGTGAGCATGAGGGTTTGTGCAAGGGCTAAGTATAGCATAGCATTTTTTAGGGCTGAGGGTCTCTTGGTGCTCTGAGTGCTGAGTCCTCTGGAGAGTTAAATAAAGCACCGATTTCTGACCAACCCCTATTAAGGATCTCTAGGGTTGGGGCCTAGGAATCTACATTTTTAACAAATTCCCCAGGGCATTCTAATGAGCAGTCAGTGTTAGGAACTACTGTTTTAGGGTTTGGAAAAGGAGAGCCCAGCCTATGTAAGGTTTCCTTTTCCCAAAAGCTTGGAGGGTAAGAAGGTAGGTGGGCAAGGGTATCTGGTGGTGGGACCCCTAAGTGGGCTCAGCTGAGGAATTTGTTTTTCATCCTGTATTCTGGTAGGGTATTCTGGAACAGGTGGAAGCCTACCAGGCTGAGGCTCGTGAGGCCCTGGCCTCACTGCCCTCCAGTCCAGGGCTACTGCAGTCCCTGTTGGAGAGGGGGCGGCAGCTGGGGGTAGAGGTGCCTGAGGCCCAGCAGCTGCAACGGCAGGTGGAACAGGCACGATGGCTGGATGAGGTAAAACGCACACTGGCCCCCTCAGCCCGAAGGGGCACCCTGGCTGTCATGCGGGGACTGTTGGTCGCGGGCGCCAGTGTAGCCCCTAGCCCTGCTGTGGATAAGGCCCGGGCTGAACTACAGGAGCTGCTGACCATTGCTGAACGCTGGGAGGAGAAAGCCCACCTTTGCCTGGAGGCCAGGTAAGTCCAGCCTCTTCCCCTCCCTGCCCTACTCCAACCTTCAAAGTATAGTGGAGAATCTGAAAATGATTCCCATGGGTGGCCTTGGGCATCACACTCCTCTGTTGGTGTATTGACTCTCCTCCCCTCTTTTGTTCCCTATCTTGTCCTTTTTTTTTTTTTTTTTAACTCCAAATACACATAGAGGCAGAGATAGGCTGCTGAAGAAGCAGAGATACACAGACACAGAGATATATAGAGGACTAGCCCTATAGGCTGACCTGTGCACATGCATAGAAGTACAAGTAACAGGCAGATGGACAGATGTTGGTAGAAAGTCGCCACACACAGCAATGTGACAGACTGCAGCAATAGATTATACACAGGTTGTATATGTAGGCATTGCCAACAGGCCAACAGACTGGCAGACAAGCAGAGGCGCAAGAGCAGTGGCAGAAGGGTGAAGTTGGGTACGTGCAGTCTGAGGAAAGCAGGGATTGGCAGCCACCTGTAGGCAGAGTACAAGCAAGTAGGCCCAAGTGGCAGCTGGAATAACATGCCCAGGGGGCCCATGCAGATATTTCTGATGGTCAGGCTGGGCTTCTGGTCAGACAGACCACACCAAACTGAGTTGTCTTTTTTCCCTATCTTCAGGCAGAAGCATCCACCAGCCACACTTGAGGCCATAATCCATGAAGCAGAAAATATCCCTGTTCACCTGCCCAACATCCAGGCTCTCAAGGAGGCTCTTGCTAAAGCCCGGGCCTGGATTGCCGATGTGGATGAGATCCAAGTGAGGACCCTGCCACCTCCCATCTTCTACCCCAGGCTGGGAAGAGATGGCACATATGCTGGGTTGTGCTGGGTTGCTAGCTTGGGTTGGCTAGAGAGAGGAACAGGGCCCAGCACATAGTGGGGAGATAAATGTGCTTGGTGACAGTGTGAAAGGAGGAGTTGTGCAGCTGGCCTGAAGGAAGAGAGGGCGCTGGTTAGGACAAGAATGGTGGGCCAGGGAGGCAGGTGGCGTGGGAGTAGAGCAGGGCAGGGGCGTGGAGGACAGGAGAAGAGGCAAACCACAACAAAATAACTAGTTGGTGGTCCTGGAGACTGACTGGGTACTTGAGGCTGAGGCATACTTGAGGCTGAGGCAATCAGTGGATGCAGGCATTATGGGAGAGCCAGGTGGGTGTTCCTTAGGATGATACCTATTTTTTTCTGCGTCAAGACTGTGAGTTTAATCCATCTTTCCAGCTCAGGGCCAGGCACAGAGTGTTTACTCAGTAGTCAGTAGACATTGGCAAGTTGAACTGAGCTTTCTCTTGCCCTTGTGCCTAGAATGGTGACCACTACCCCTGCTTGGATGACTTGGAGGGCCTGGTGGCTGTGGGCCGAGACCTACCTGTGGGGCTGGAGGAGCTGAGACAGCTAGAGCTGCAGGTACTGACAGCACACTCCTGGAGGGAGAAGGCCTCCAAGACCTTCCTCAAGAAGAATTCTTGCTACACCCTGCTGGAGGTGAGGCCTGGGACCTTGACCCACAGCCTCTCTTGCACCTGGCCTGGCTGCTGTGAGACAGCTTGTATGAGAATGTGGGGTTTTGGGGGGTACCGGGGGGTGGGAGGAGGTAGGGGAAAGCCAGTCATTCCCCCTCTGTCTGCCTGCCTCAGGTGCTCTGCCCGTGTGCAGACGCTGGCTCAGACAGCACCAAGCGCAGCCGGTGGATGGAGAAGGAGCTGGGGTTGTACAAATCTGACACTGAGCTGCTGGGGCTGTCTGCGCAGGACCTCAGGGACCCAGGCTCTGTGGTAAGGAGCTTAGACACAGATGGGGAGAAAAGCTTGGCTATAATAGAGTGTCTGAGCTGGGTGACCATGGGCAGACCGCTTGCTTCCTGAGCTTCAGTTCTCCTGTTTTGGGAGTGTGGTGTTAAGGGGGCCAGAGAAGGGAGGGGATAGGCTACTGACCTACTGTCCTGTCCTGGGCATGGCAGATCGTGGCCTTCAAGGAGGGGGAACAGAAGGAGAAGGAGGGTATCCTGCAGCTGCGTCGCACCAACTCAGCCAAGCCCAGTCCACTGGCATCATTGACCACAGCCGCCTCTGCAACCTCTATCTGTGTGTGTGGGCAGGTGCCAGCCGGGGTGGGAGCTCTGCAGTGTGACCTGTGTCAGGACTGGTTCCATGGGCGGTGTGTGTCAGTGCCCCGCCTCCTCAGCTCTCCAAGGCCCAGTCCCACCTCATCCCCACTGCTGGCCTGGTGGGAATGGGACACCAAATTCCTGTGTCCACTGTGTATGCGCTCACGGCGCCCACGCCTAGAGACCATCCTAGCACTGCTGGTAGCCCTGCAGAGACTGCCTGTGCGACTGCCCGAGGGTGAGGCCCTGCAGTGCCTCACAGAGAGGGCCATCAGCTGGCAAGGCCGTGCCAGACAGGCTCTGGCCTCTGAGGATGTGACTGCCGTGTTGGGACGGCTGGCCGAGCTCCGCCAACGGCTACAGGCTGAACCCAGGCTGGAGGAGCCCTCTACCTACCCTTCAGCCCCTGCCTCTGACTCAATCAGAGAAGGCAGTGGCAAAGATACGCCTAAGGTGAGCTGTTCAGCCCAGCTTTTGTTCTCAAGTTCCTGTCTCCTGGCCCCTGTCCCTATTTAGGCTCAGCCCTGCCCCTGTTCCCCAATTTTTAGCTTCCTTTGGCCCAGCCTCCCTGCCCCATCCTGCATCCATTCAGATCCCTAGACTGTTCCCTGCTGGTGGCCTGTGTCTGCCATCCTCCTCCAAGAGGTGGAGGGTCCCAAGTTTGAGGCTGGGGGAGGAAAAATAGGGCCTGGTTTTTCAGTTTAGTTACCCCTACCCATTCTTGCTCTCCTTGGCAGGCCCAGGGCTTGCTGGAGAATGGAGACAGTGTGACCATTCCTGAGAAGGTAGCCCCGGAGGAGGGCTCAGGTAAGAGAGGTAGGTCTAGGTGTGGTGTGGGGTAGGCTGTTGAGTGCACCGGAGTGATCCATGAGACCAAGGGCAGCCTCTAATCCAGCTTATCCCCACAACCCCCCAGATCTGGAGCTGCTGTCCTCGCTGTTGCCACAATTGAGTGGCCCTGTGCTGGAGTTGCCTGAGGCAACCCGGGCCCCCCTGGAGGAGCTCATGATGGAGGGGGACCTGCTTGAGGTGACCCTGGATGAGAACCACAGCATCTGGCAGCTGCTGCAGGCTGGACAGTCTCCAGACCTGGAGAGGATCCGCACACTTCTGGAGGTGAGGAGAGGGGTCACAGGCCGGGCCAGGAGGTCAGGCTAAGTAGGAAGCCCAGGCCTGACCACTGGTCCACAACCTGTCTTTCTGCCTATCTGTGATCACAGCTGGAGAAGGCAGAGCGCCATGGGAGTCGGGCACGGGGCCGGGCCCTGGAGAGGCGGCGGCGGCGGAAGGTGGATCGGGGTGGGGAGGGCGATGACCCAGCCCGAGAGGAGCTAGAGCCAAAGAGGGTACGGAGCTCAGGGCCAGAGGCCGAGGAGGCCCAGGAGGAGGAGGAGCTGGAGGAGGAGACTGGGGGTGAGGGCCCCCCCGCACCCCTCCCTACCACTGGCAGCCCCAGCACCCAGGAGACCCAGAATGGCTTGGAACCAGCACTAGGGGCCACTTCAGGCCCCATGGGCCCTTTCTCCACTCTGACTCCCCAGCTGCATCTGCCCTGCCCACAGCAGCCGCCTCAGCAACAGTTGTGACAGTGGCTGAGCCTAGCACAGACCCTGACAGAGACCCCCCTCGGCCTCAAGGATCCTCTTTCTGACCATCAAGCCTGCTTCTTGGGAGGTGGGCGGGTAGGGGGGATGGCCACCCCCTTACCTGCCCGCCCCTGAGTCCCTTGACTTTTATATTCTGACTCCAAGGTATTGTTCAGACCTCAGCTCCTGGGGGCCGGCCCCTGGAGTCCCCCTTCCCTGGTAGCCTCTAACCAGCATTCCCAGACACCTGAGGCAGATAGACAGATGGATGGGCAGGTGGGCAGGGGGGCAGGGGGGTGGCTGGGGCTGGGCCAGCACCATTCCAGAGACAAGGCCAGTGCATATGCAAACTGGGGGAATCTCCTCTCCCTTCTCTCCCCAGTTCCGGCCCTGGCCAGGCCATGCTACACTAACCCCCTCCCCACTCTCTTCCCCCCCTCTTTTCCTTCTTCCCTCCTTCCTTCTCCCTTCCCCTGACTATTCCACCCAGGAGGAGGAAACTTCACATAGCTGTGCTCACAGTTTTTTATTTTAAAGGAATTAGGCTGGGGAGCTGAACAGGGCTCCCTGTGATCTGAAGAAAGCTTTTGGTGCTTGTCCTCACAACCACCTCAATCCTCCCTCCCTGTCCTCCCCTGTCTCCTTTCCTCCTCCTGGGTTCATGTTGTAATAAAAGAAGATTGTTGGTGTGTAATTAATTTGTTCAAAAGGAAAGCAAAACGAGAAACTTGGTTCCAACTGAAGCCTATTTTAATTTTATTTTATTATTTTCTTCTTGTTAGAAATAAAACCCTTAGAAACATTTTTTGGAAACATGTTTCTGAAGTGCATTTCTCTTTGAAGGGGAGAACAGTGCTTCCATCACCTGTCAGTGGAGCAGCTGTAGTGCTGGTGGGAGCACTAGGGCTGAAGCCAGGGAGCTCTGGCTTCTGAAACCGAGTTCTGCCAGCTTCTCCTTAACCTTGGGCAAGACATCCCGATCCTCCCCCTACTCCACCTCCAAGGCAGTTTCTCCCAGAGCCAAACAGGTGGGCTCTGGCACCCCCACCTAAACTGCACCACTGCCTCCCCCAGCTTTGTGCCCTCCAGTCTACTTTCCTCTAGCTCCCACAGGGATTTTTTTCCCATAGCTTTATTGAGGTATAATTTACATACCACAAAATTCACCTGTCTTAAAGGTACAATTCAATGATTTGGAGGGTGGTTTCTAAAGTATAGATCTGATCATGTCACTACTGCTTAAAACCTTCCATGATGCTTCATTGCCCTTAAGATCAAGATTATATATATAATCTCATTCTTTCTAGAATGCTTTCCTGTGTAACCCATATGCCACATTCAAGGACCCTTCCCTGAGTTTTGTCTACAGGGTCTTTCTGCCCCTGATGAATGGGGACTAAAGCTCAGATGTGTGGTCACCAAGTTCACTTTTTTCAGACAGCTTATTGAGATATAATTCGTATACCATACAGTTCACCCACTTAAATTGTACAATTCAATGGCTTTTAGTATATTCTCAGAGTTGTGCAATCATCACTGCAAAAAAATATTAGAACATTTTCAATCACCTCAAAAAGAAACTCCACATCCCTTAGGAATCCCTACCCCACCTCCCCCCATTTGCCTATTCTGGATATTTTATATAAATGGAATCGTATAATATGTGATCCTTTGTGTCTGGCTTCTTTCACTTACCATAGTGGTTTCAAGCCCATTAATGGTCCCATAGTAATTGGAAAGATCTCCCTTCTGGGGCCCAAAGTCTTTTAAGATGAGGATGCTGGACTAAATTAGGGACTGTCACCAGGGATTGTTTATGTGTTTTTGTGGGTGTTTGCATGCATGTGTTTTTCTGGTAAGAAGACTAACGAGCTTGTATCAGACTCATAAAGGGATCCTTGACCTTCCAAAGGCTAAGAACCATTCTTTGTGGTCCTGAGTGTTCTGTGTTCGGAGTGTGCCCATGGTATGAGGATACAGAAGAGGAAGCAAGAGCATGGAAGCCCTGCTAAGCCAGACAGCTTTCCATCATGCCTGGCTTCTCAAGGGTTTTCCCTCCTCTCAAGGGTCTGCGTGGAGGCTAAACGCTAGGTGCTGATCTCTAGCCCAAGAGCTCAGCACACTGCCACTCTTATTTTGCTCTTCCCATCTGAATGTTCAGTGGGTTTGTTCATTTTGTTCTATCAAGATTTCCAGTTGATAGGAATCTAGTGATGAATGAGAAAGCCCGCCCTCTTCTGGCAGCTTTGACTGGTGGGAGGGTCTCAGCCCTGCTTTATCCATCCAGTCTTCCAGTCGAGACACTGGGCTATAGAAGGAAGGAGAGGCAGAGACCATTGGACAACCCTGTCTTGGGTCCAGTTTGACCCCAGGTCCCAATTCAGGGGGAAAGACTGGCCTTTTGTCTGCCCAACTCCTTGGAATTGATCGTGAAAAGAGGGTTGGAGGAGATAACAGAAGAGACAGGTGTGAGAGCTGGGTTGGGAGCAGGAAGGGGCCCAATGTTGGCACTTCACCACCATTCCCTACTCCGAGGCAGTCAGCCATGGGAAGAAGTGGCCAGATAGGAGAGAGAGAGATGATGCCTACAACCTGCAGCAACTCCCAGGCTAGAGAACTGCTTGGCCCAGGGTGGGGGTCCTCTAGGGCAGTGGTCCCCAACCTTTTTGGCACCAGGGATCAGTTTCATGGAAGACAATTTTTCCACGGACCGAGGGTGGGGGAGTGGGGTGTCATGGGTTGGGGGGGTAGGTGGTGCGGAGCTCAGGTGGTGACACGTGGCCCGTTTCCTAACAGGCCATGGACCTGTACTGGGCTGCAGTCCAGGGGTTGGGAACTGCAGCTCTAGGGTATGGGCCCATCCCTTGCCAGTTTTTAGATAGCCTTTCCTGTCTTGGCACCTCCCTTCCCCAACTCTCACACACTTTCTGCCTCCTTCACAGTGGACGTGCATCCCATGAACTCTGCAGGAGAAGTCCTAGCCATCATCCTACAAGACCCAGATCAAATCTAATGTCTTCCAGAGACCTTTCTCTGGTTCCAGATTTGTCCCCCTTTCTCAGACACTCCCCTAGAAAGGGAGGAATGACTGGTTCAGGGGACCCCCCAGCTGAGGGGATGGAGACAATGAGGTTGGGAAAGCAGAGGGTATCTTCTCACCTCAAAGTCTCACTTTCTACTATAGAGACACCACCTTGCTGCTGCATCCTCCGAAATGTTGCCACATCGCTCAGGATGGTTCCTGCGTCTACAGGTGACAAGGGGATGGGAAGAGACATCACTTCTACTAGGGACTTTACCCAAACTCTTCCTTCAGGCCAATCTGACCCCCTCCACCTCCCCTCCTTAGTACCTCCATTGTGTCTGAAACATCAGGATTAATGGGTCTGTCTCTCCTCCCATCCCCAAGCTGTCCATACTGGGAGCTTCTGGAGGGAAGGCAAGGCCCAGGCCTGATTCCTCTGTCTCTACTTCCAGGCCAGGGGCCCACAGAGTCTGGACTCAGAAGGAGGGAGGCAGGAGCAGTAGTAGGGGCCCCACACTGCATGTGAGCTCTCTTTTCTCTGCATGGCATAAAGTTCATTGGTACAGGGTGCCACCCCATGGTAGGGGGGCCTGGGGACTGAGATCCATAGTCAATAGGGCCCTGAAGGGGCAGACACTAACCATGCTTCCTAGAAGATCTGAAGTTGTACTGGGAGAAGAGGGGTTAGGAGGCAGAAAGACAGGATCCCTGACCCTGGAGCACTCATAATCTAGGAAAGGGAAAGGAGCAGCCCCTTGTGAACCCCTTCTTGGGTGCCAAGCCCTATGTGAGATAAAAAGGAGGAGAGACAGACCCATTAATCCTGGTGTGACAGACACACAGGAAATAGACCCCTAGAAGAACAGGCCTGGCCCTGGCATGTCAGCCTGGCAGAGCTGGGATTTTCGCCAACTCTCTGTGAACCTAAGGCCTGTGCTGGTTAGAAGAGGCCCAAGGTAATCAGCATGCCACCAGGAAATAATTCATAGTGGGGGTTCCGTGTTGATCTCTGCTGTTGGTAGGTTGGGAACTCAGCAGTGCTATAGCCAGACTGGCCTTGGTAGGTAGAAGTTCATATTGCTGAGGTGGTGCATAACCTCCATGGCTGTCAGTATTAGTTATGTATTGCTGCCTGACAAATTACTTCAAAAACTTAGTGACTTAAAACAACGTTTATCTCTCAGTTCCTGTGGGTTAGGAATCTAGGTGCAACTTAGCTGAGTTTCTATTTCAGGGTCTCTCACAGCCTGCAATCAAGGTGTCAGCTGGGGCTGCAGTCATCTATCTCAAGGCTCGACTGGGGAAGGATCTGCTTTCGAGCTCACTCACGTGGCTGTTGGCAGAATTCAGTTCTTTGCAGGTTGTTGGCCCAAAGACTTCAGTTTCTTGCTGGCTGTTGGCTGGGGGTCACTCTTAGGTTCCTTGCCATGTAGACCTTTTCATAGGGCAGCTCACAACATGGCAGCTTGCTTCATCAGAGCAATTAAGTGAGATGAGCCAGAGACAGAATGAGAGAGTGCCCACATGGAAGACAGAAGTCATAATCTTTATGGCCTAATCTCAGAAGTGCCATCCTATCACTTTTGCAATATTCTGTTCATTAGACGTAAGTCACTCATAGCTCTGTGGCTGTCTAAGAAAAGAAAAAAAAAAGTCACTAGGTCCAGGCCACACTCAAGGGGAAAGGATTACACAAAGGTGTGAATACCAGCAGGCAGGGATCATTGGGGGCCATCCTGGAGGCTGACTAGTATAGTTCACCCTCTGGTCCTTGATGATTCACATTCCTTCCATAAGTAAGATGCATTCAATCCTTCCCAAGGTCTCTAAAAGTCTCATCCAGTTACAGCATCATATACATATCATATAAATCAAGTCCATGTGTGAATGAGGCTCCTCAGGTATATTCCTTAAGTATGGCTCCTTAAGTACTATTTTTCTCCATCTTTAGATTTGTGAAACTTAAGAGGCAAGTTATCTGTCCCCAACACATGCAACATACAATGGTGGAACAGGCATAGGATAACTACTACAGACATTCCAGTTCAAAATGAGGGAAAGTGGGAGACTCAAAGGCGTCACTGGTCTATAACAATTCTGAAATTCAGCTGGGAAAATGGAAGTTCCTTGATTAGATTTCAAGACCAGCAAATAATTCTCCATGGCTCTTGGCTCTGCCCTCTGGGGTCTTGGTACTACCTTCTGTGCCTTCCTTTTTCATGAAAGGTAGCACATGTGCACAGCTGAACAGTTCTCCCAGTCTGCTTCCTGCCAGTAGATTTTGGGGGTCCAATGGCTTCTTTTCACTTTGTCCTTTCTCTGTAATCAACTGCCGCCAAGATATAGTTCCACAAAAGGGCTTGGTGTTTCTCTTCTGTTGGCAGGTTGGGCACTCAGCAGTGGCTTATAGCCAGCTTGGCCTTGGTGGAAGTCCATATTGCAAAGCCCAATGCATAACCTCCACGCCTGCCAACATGGCCATTTTGTTCAGGAGTCCATTGGGCAAGGAAAAGGGTGACAAGATAGAGGTTAAGTGGCATCCACAGAACAGGACACCTACCTGTCTACCTGATTGAGATCCTCCACAGTTGGGAGGGTGGGCGTGGGAGAGAAAAAAAAATAGATTCTCCACAGTGGATTCTCTTTGGTGCTCGTTTATGTGGGACATGAATATCCTCACACTGTGCCCATTCCAAGAAGGACATCCATATGCCTCTTCTTCAGACTTCCTTATCAACAATATTTCAATCCTGTTCTTTCCAAGTCCTTGACCATCTAGCCAAATCATTAGCAACTACTCATGAACCAGTGGAGATCTATCTATACCTCTGACCATCTCTGTGACCAGGCAGTTTTCCTACCAGGAGAATTTCCCTTCAGGACCAACCCTAAGTGGGGCTGTAACACTACAGCTAGCCATGTCCAGTGGGTGCCAGCATATCATGCAGAACTATCTGTAAACCAAGCTTGAATATTGTATCTCTTAGTCACCTGGTCACAAGGAATGACTCATGAGGCCGCAGGTGTGGGTGAGAAAGGGATGGCAGTGCAGCAGATGGGAATATGATCCACTGGCTTAGGCAGCTTACTTCTGTCTTCTAGACCTGCTTGTATAAACCTAGTCTATTTGGTGGTGGAGTGCTGCTGCACATAGATAACTTCATGGCTTGATAGGAGAATTAACACACAGCTCAGCATGCAGCTCAGCTTGCACAGGTCACTTGGAGTCCTATGCTCAGGTATTCACAAAATAGATCCACTTTTCCATTTTTATTTTTCTCTGCTTCTGGGACTCCTGTTATCACAATGTTGCCACTTCCAATTTTATCCTCCATTTCTTTAGTCTTAAAAAAATTTTTTTGTATCTCTTTATTCTTTCCTGTTGATTTCCAGAAGAGGTCCTCAATCTGATATTTCCATTCATTAATTTTTTGTTCTGCTGTAGTCCTCCTCCCTTTATGTCGTCATCTATATTGTGTGTATTCCAATAATGTCTCCAGGAACTGGAGAAACCACCACAGGATTTCTCCAAGGCCCAATATAAGAAAGACTCAGATTGAAATTTCATGTATGACCTGATCCACTCTGGTGGACCACAGTGACAATATGGATCACCAGGGATTGACATTAACTCAGAACAAATATCAAGTCTATTTCAAAAGGCTTGGATATTTCTCTGTCCCCAGTGTACAATTACCCCGACTGCAGGTCCCCATAGGGAAAGCAGGGAGGGAAATTTCACCATACACACTTGTGAAAAGTATAGCAAGGTCCTTCTTCAAATGGACCCTCCGCTTCATTCAGGGGGTTCTGGTCTGTGAACTCGGGGAAAGGCTGGGACTCTACATTTTTGGGGACTAGATTAGGCCTCCAATTGCCAGAATAGAAGTTTTTTGGTTATATAACAAGTAGGACTTTATTAGACTGTCCATCTATTTTGGTCCTAGGGAAACCACTATTACAGATCTCCACAGGTCAAACCATTCTGAACACTGCTATGGATCTGCTTGCTGTCCGTTATAGGAACCAGACCCAACTTGTCTCTGGAGGCGATCCTATCATCTTCATTGAAATCAGAGAGCCCATTCATGATCTGTCACCATGACCCCCACCTACAGAAATAAACCATTGCAATTCTTTATAATAATGCTAGTGCTCATTTATGTATTAGTTAAGGTAAAGCTAGCTTTGAGGACAGAAAAATAATTCTGAGATTTAAGGCAATACAAGTTTACTTCTTGCTCCTGTAGTATTCCAAAACAGGTGTTAATAGTTGGGCTGTGATGATTCAGGGGCATAGGCACCTTCTGTCCAGAGAGTCTGCTATCTTCAAAACATGGTAGTCATCATTGTACTATTGTCATCTCCATCCCAGCCAACCAGAAGAGGAAAAGACCATATGGGAGGTTTTTATGAGCTAAGTCTGGATGCAGCACACATCACGTCTGCTCACATTCCATGAGCTAGAACTCAGTGGGCATACCCAATTGCAAGGGACACTGGAAAATGTGGTCTGAATTTGTCCCCAGGAGGAAGAGGAAATAGGTTTAATGACCACCTAGCTAGTCTCTGCCACATTTCATAATGTATTTGTCAAAGCCCTTGTAAAAGGAACACCCACATAGTTAGAGGGTGAGTTGAATGGTTTACACATGATTAATCAATTCCAACATTCTCATTGCCCTAAACATTTGGATTCCTCTGTCTACATTGTACCATTCTGACATCTTAACCTCATCTAACACAGGCTACTGTTGAGTCCAGGTTTTGGTCGGTCAGTAGATCTCCTGGCTACTTGAGCTAACAAAGTACATCCAGGATTGCTGATGAGTGTACCCATATTGAAAGATTTGGCCCTACCAAAACCAGATAAAGACGTCACAAGAAAAGAAAGTTACGGACCAGTATCCCTTATGAATATAGATGCAAAATCCCCCAACTAGCAAAATAAATCCAAAGGCATAGTAAAAGCATTACACACCATAGCCAAGTGGGATTATCTTAGGAATGCAAGAATGGTTCAATGTAAGCAAATTGATCAAGGTAATAGATCACATTAATAGAACAAGGGAAAAAAAACCACATGATCACCTCAATTGATGTTGAAAAGGTACTCCAGATGTAGAAAAGACATAAAGCTAATAAATTCAGCAAAGTTGCAGGGTGCAAAATCAACATATAAAAATCAGTTGTGATTTTATACACTAGCAATGAACAATCCAAAATGAAACTAAGAAAGCAATTCCATTTACAATAGCATCTAAAAGAATAAAATATCTAATAATAAATTTAACTAAGGAGAAAGACTTGTACATTGAAAACTATAAAACATTGCTGAAAGAAATCAAAGAAGAGCTAAAGAAATGGAAAGACATCCTATGTTTGTGGATTGGAAGACTTAATATTGTTAAGATGTTAATACTAGTCAAAGCAATCTATAGATTCAACACAGTCCCTATGAAAATTCCAACAGCATTTTTGCAGAAATGGAAATTCTTCAAATTCATATGGATTGCCAGGGGCCATGAATAGCCAAAACAATCTTTAAAAAGAAAACAACAATGTCAAATGGCCAACTGGTTTTTGACAAGGGTGCCAAGTCCATTCAATGGGGGAGAGATTAGTCTCTTCAACAGATGGTGGTAGGTGGGACAACTGGATTTCCACATGCAAAAGAATGAAGTTGGACCCCTACCTCATACCATATACCATCAACTCAAAATGGATCAATGACCTAAATTTAAGAGCTAAAACCATAAAACTCTTAGAAGAAAACATAAGGGTTAATCTTCATAACCTTGGATTTAACAACAGATTCTTAGATATGGCACTGCAAGCAAAGAAAAAACAGATAAATTGGACTTCATCAAAATTAAAATTTTTTGTGCATCAAAGGACTCAAGAAAGTGAAAAGACAACCTATAGAGTAGGAGAACATATTTGCAAATCGTATATCTGATAAGGATTTACTATCCTGAATATATAAAGAACCACAACTCAACAACAAAAAGACAAACAACCCAATTGAAAAATGGGCAAAGGACTTGAATAGAAATTTCTCCAAAGAAGATATAGAAATGGCCATGAAGCACATGAAATGATTCTCAATATCATTAGCCATTAGGAAAATGCAAATCAAAGCCATAATGAGATACAATTTCACACCCACTAGGATGACTATAATTTTTTTAAAAAGGGAAAATAAGAAGTGTTGGAAAAGATGTGGAGAAACTGGAACACTAGTACATTACTGCTGGGAATGCAAAATGGGGTAGCCAGTGTGTAAAACAGTTTGGCAGTTCCTCAAAAAGCTAAACAGAATTACCACATGACCCATCAATTTCACTTCTAGGAATATACCCAAAATAATTGAAAACAAAGAGTTAAACAGATACTTATACACCAGTGTTCATAGCAGCATTATTTACAACAGACAAAAGATGAAAACAACCCAAGTGTCCATCAACAGATAAATGTATAAACAAAATGTGGTATATAAAATACTGGAATATTATTCAACCATAAAAAAGAATAAATTTGGATACATGCTACAACACAGATGAACCTTGAAAACATTATTCTAAGTGAAATAATCCAGACACAAAAGGACAAATATTGTATGATTCCACTTAAATGAAATTATCTAGACTAGGCAAATTCATAGAGCCAGACAGTAGATTAGAAGTCACTGGGGGCTGGGGGGGGAATAGGGGAAAGATGGCTTAATGGGTACAGAGTTTCTGTTTGGGGTGATGAAAAAATTTTGGGACTAGATACTGTAGTAATGATGGTTGCACAACATTGTGAATGTAATTGATGCCACCTAATTGTATACTCATGAATGGTTAAAATGGCAAATTTTATGTTATATGTATTTTACCACAATAAAAAAATTTTGGTCCAATCTAAAGTTACATTTCTTTCTCCCTGATCTATCATCCATAGAATTGATTCCCACACATATTATTGAGGTTTCTGCCAATATAAATTAGCTACATCTTACTGTGTGTGTGTGTGTGTGAGTGCGTGGTTTCTCATAGGTTTGACTCAACTTCCCCTGGAATATACAGGAATCTGATCCAGTAATGGGTCTGGAGGCAGCAAGGGGTGATATGGGTGGATCTTGAGAAAGATTAGCCATATCATGAGAGGATCCCCAAGTCATGCAGGACCAGCCCCATTAGACTGGGGACAAAGGGCTGTTTTTGCTGCCACAGGAGGCTCAGTGAGGGCTGGCATTTAGGGCACTCAGATCTATCCAAATCAACCCTGATATTCCTATTCCAATTCTCAAGGTCCCCCTCTTTCCCCTAATCAGTGGCCTTGGTTTTACATAAAAGATGTGGAGATCTGTGAATTTAACCTGCATTGTAATTCAGCAACTTGCAGGATTTGGCTTTATGTCTGATTTCAGGCTACATTGGTCCTGTGCATAGAAGAGATAAAAAAGATTTCTTTCTCTTTTAAAAAAATATAGATTTTATTTTTTAGAGCAGTTTTAGGTCCACAGCAAAAATAAGTGATAAGTACAGAGACTTCTCACATACTCCCTCCCTCCCCACGTGCACAGCCTCTTTCATTATCAACATCCCGCACCCAGAGTGGTACATTTGTTACAATCGATAAACCTACACTGACACATCATCAAACAAGTCCATAGTTTACATTAGCGTTCACTCTTAGTCTTGTACATTCTTTGGGTTTGGACAAATGTGCAATTACATGTATCCACCATTATAGTATCATATACTATAATATAAGGATTTACACTGCTCTGAAAATCCTCTGTGCTCCACCTATTCATCCCTCCCTCTCCCCTAACTCCTGGCAACCACTGATTTTTTTTTACTGTCTCTATAGTTTTGCCTACTCCAGAATGTCATTATCTAGGAATCATACAGTACGCAGGCTTTTCAGATTGCCTTCTTTCACTTAGTAATATGCATTTAAAATTCTTCCATGTCTTTTGGTGGCCTGATGGCTCATTTCTCTTTATTGCTGAATAATATTCCATTGTCTGGATGTATCACAGTTTATTTATCCATTCACTTACTGAAAGACATTTTGGTTGCTTCCATGTTTGGGCAATTATGAATAAAGCTGCTATAAACGCACGTTGCAGGTTTTTATGAGAACATAGTTTTCAAATCATGTGGGTAAATACCGAGGAGTGTGATTGCTGGATCGTATGGGGAGAATATGTTTAATTTTGTAAGAAACTGTCTTCCAAAGTGGCTGTGCCATTTTACATTCCTACCAGCAATGGATAAGAGTTCCTGTTGCTCCACATCCTCATCAGCATTTTGTGTTGTCAGTGTTCTGGATTTTGGCCATTCTAATAGGTATGTGGTAGCATCTCATTGTTATTTTAATTTGCATTTCCCTAATGACATATGATATGGAGCATCTTTTCACATGCTTATTTTCCATTTGTATATCTTCTTTGTTGAAATGTCTGTTCAGGTCTTTTGCCCTTTTTTTAAGGTGGGGTCTTGCCATGTTGGCCAGGCTGGTCTTGGACTCCTGGGCTTAAGCAATTGTCCCATCTCAGCCTCCCAAGTATAAAGCAGAAGTTTTTAACCTTAATGAAGTCCAGCTTATCAATTATTTACTTCATGGATCATGCCTTTGGTGTTGTATCTAAAAAGTCATTGCCATACCCAAGGTCACCTACATTTTCTTCTATATCATCTTCTAGGAGTTTTGTAGTTTTGCATTTTACATTTAGGTTTATGATGCATTTTGAGTTAATTTTTGTGAAAAGCGTAAGGAATATTTCTTTCTTTAGGGCAGTAGAAGAAGCTCCCCAGTGTCTGACATGCCTTGAACTAAAAGTTTAAAACCATGATCTTACCTTTAAAATTTTTTATTAATCATGTCAGCAATATATATTTATTGTTATCATAAATGGTCAAAAGACACTGCCTGTTATTAGACTAAAACAAAGTACAGCTTCTCAAATGCAGCATCACCTAGAGACAGGGAGTGAAAAGGTCAGTCATATGTATACTTTAAAACACCTATATATACATGTATACTCTCACGTTCAATACAGGCAAATGTTCTCCACACTTTGCTTCGAAAGCAGGAAACATTGAGTTGCAGAGGTCCTAAGATACAGAACATGTTAAACACATCTTAACCATAAAAAATGCACTGAAATACAAGAATGAAGTTTCTTTCTTCAAACATTTTGATCTGAGCTCAAGCAAAGAGTACATTAGAACAGATTGGAAAGAAAGTGTACAAATAGACCTGTTTCACTGTCACACTAAAATATTTAACAATTTACTTATTAAACATCAAAGTGAGCCAGTTTAAACCAAAAAATATAATGACTGATTATTGCTCCAAACAGGAATCTGTTGCTCCTTGGTGTCTATGGATAAAAGTTTCACAGATACAAAAACATTATTTACCTGAAAGATCAATTGTATTATAATTAGAGAGTATTCATACAAAACTGTTTCCTGCTTTCTTTTATTTACCTTTTAAAATTATGAAACATAACCACATACAGGAAAAGGTATGTTTAAATAAATTTTAAAAAGCAAACATCTGTGTAGCAACCACCTAGGTCAAGAAATAGAAAATTACCAAAGCCAAAAAATCCCTCCACATGTCCTTTCCTTATCACAACTCCCTCCCCCCAGCCCAGAAATAAGTACCTGACATATTTTTATCTTTTTAAAACTCTTTATTATGAAAATTTCTAAATGTAAACAAAAGTACAGTATACTAAAACCCTCATGCATCCATCATCAAGCTTCAACAAAATTTTGCCATATTTGTTTCAAATAGCCACCTTTCTGTCTCTTTCTCTTTCTTCCTCTCTACCTTTTCCCCCCTCTCCCTCTCCCTCTCTTTCTTGGAATATTTTAAAGCATTATATCATTTCACTCCTAAGAACTTAAGTATGCATCTCAGAAAAAGACATTTCCTTATATAATTACAATACCATAGTACACCTAACACAATTAACAATCATTCCTTAATGTCATCATCATATTCAAATGAATGTCACTATATTCAAAATGTCCCAAGCTAACTAAAAAATATATACATTTTTTGAGACATGAGTCTCCCTATGTTGCCCAGGCTGGTCTCGAACTCCTGGGCTCAAGCAATCCTCCCGCCTCAGCCTTCTCCCCACCAGTGCCTGGGACTACAGGCATGTGCCATTGTGCCTGCTTAAAAAATATCTTTTAATAGTTAGATTGTTTGATCGAGCATCCAAACATTGACTTCTATGGTAACCACTTCCTTACTTTCCTTACTTTACTTTAAAATTTTACCATCTAAGTATGAATTCCTATTAGTTTTACCTGTATTTTAACATAATAAATGGAGTCATACGGTATGTATTCTTTTGTGTTTGATTTCTTTCATTGAACATTATGTTTTAAGATTCATCCATGTTTTTACATAGAGCTATACTTTATTTTCTTGCCTGTATAGTATTTCATTGTATGAATCTACTATAATTTACTTATCCACTCTACTTTTGAAAGATATTTGGATTATTTTTGATTTTTGGCTATATGAACAATGCTGCAAGAACATTTTTGTACATGTTTCCTGGTATACATAAGCATACATTTCTGTAGGGTGTATGCCAAAGAACAGAATTGTTGGGACAAAGGGTATACACATCTTCAACTTTTCTAGCTAGTGTCAAACTTTTCTGAAGTAGTTTTACTGATGTATACTCGGACCAGCAGAGTACGAAAGGTCGTATTTTTCCACATCTTTACCAATCCTTGGTACTGTCCATTTTAAATTTTTGCCAATCTCAGAACTGTGAAACGACATCTCATGTGGTTTAAATTGGCATTTCCCTGATAACTAATGAAGATGAGCACCTTTTCATACTCTTATTGGCTATTTGGGTAGTCTTTTGTGAAATGCCTGTTCAACTCTTTCACATATTTTTCTATTGATTATCTTTCCCTTGTTGAATTGTAGGACTTTATTTTACAATCTGGATATGAAATCTTTGATGATTTTAAGTGATGCCAATATATTTTCTCATTCTGTAGTTTGCCTTTGCACTGTTCACAGTGTCTCTGGGTGAAAAGAAGTTATTATTTTTGATGTAGTCAACTTTATCAGTCCATCGACCTATGAAATCATGAAAAAAAAACTTTATCAGTCCTTTCCTTTTATGGTTCGTACTTTTTGTATCTTGTTTAAGAAATCTTTTACTATTCCAATGTCAAGAATATTCTCCTTTGTTATCTTCTTTGTCTTTCACATTTAGGTCTATAATCTATGCAGGAATTATTTGACTTTTTAAAAAGTATGATGTGAAGTAAACATCCAATTTAGTTTTAGTTTTAATAGTTTTTTTTTTTTTAAATTTGAACACCCAAATGTCCCAGCACCATTTGTTGAAAAGACTGCCCTGCTACCACTGATCTACAGGGCCACATTTTTGTTAAATCAAGTATGCAAATATGCATGGGGCTATTTTTCTGTCCTTGTGCCAAGACTAATTTCTTAATTACTATAGCTTTATTTATTAAAAAAAAAAACCCTTAACATCTGATAGAGCAAGTCCTCTGACATAGTTCTTCTTCAGCAGTCATGGCTATTCTTGACCTTTTTTATTTCTATATACATTTTGCAATCAGTCAAGTTCCACCAAAACAAACAAACCCACCCCATCAGGGTTTAAGTGGAATCCCATTGCATCTGTAGGTCAATTTAGGGAGAATTGACATTCTTGTACTATTGAGTCCACCAGCCTATGAATATCGTATATCACTCCATTTATTTACATCTTCTTTAATCTCTCTTTTACAAGTTCTATAGTTTTCTCAAGAAAGGACTTACACATCTGCTGTTGGATTTATTTCTGGGATTTTTAGATAATTGATTTTAAAATGCTATTTAAATGATAATTAAAATTTTTTGTTTTCTAAATGTATCTGCTTGTATATAGATACAGATGCTTGTAAATTTATTTTGTATACAGCAAACTTTAATCCTGGGATATTTATCTCTATTCTTCAAATATTTTCTATTTATTTATTTACTTATTTATTCTTACACTCTAAGGCTATTATCAAAATGCTGACACTTCTATTCCCCATTTCTCTTGTTTTTTAATTAATGTTTTCTATATTTTTATTCTTTTCTTTCTTTCTTTTTTCTTTTTTTTTTTTTTGTCACAGGGAGGACTCAGTGTATTAACTGCCCACAGAAAAAGAGCTTTGCTGATTTGGCTACAAAGATCTACGAAACAAACGATGCCATAGAAACGGGTGTTTTCTGCCTGACCCAGCATAAGTGGACACCGCATGCTAAGCACACTGGAGTTGAAGGAGGCAAAGTCACATCTCCTCTTGCGCTGCGAGGAAACAATGATTTCTTAATATCTTGATAACTAAATCAAAACACTGGGCCCCATCCTTCCCAAACTCCCAAACCAACCAACCAACAAAAACAAAACAAAAAAGAAAACCCAAAACATTGCGCCAAGAGTGGTTAAAAACAACCTCAAACTTGGATCTGTTAATAACGAAAATTCTTAAGTCTTCACAAAGTTAGACTCTTGCTTGTGGAAGGCAGAGCTGAAGGGTTTGGCCAACGGCCCCAGCACCCACCAGAACTTCTTAGATTGGCTAATATGCTGCTCTGCCAGGAGTGCAGATGGAGAAATCAAACACTGCGGAGAAATCAGCCTCCCTTTCCCACGTAACTAGGGCTACTCACTGTTAACATGTTTGACCTATGTCCTAAGACCAGGATAAGCTATTATATCCAAGTCATTTGCAATAATTAAATAGCAGTATATGAATCAAAGAAGCATCACCACCTACAGCGAAGTGCCAACAGGTGAGGCAGCTCACCTGTGCCTGGGGGAGGTGCTCAGGTGCCCTCATGTGCCAGGTGCCTGGTGTGCTTGCTGCGCCAAGCCTCCTCGTCACCACAGCGTGAAAGTCGTGCATGTGTCTTCTACCTGGAAGTCTTCTTATTTTGCTTCAGTGTCTGTGGAGGGAGCAGCCACCGACTTGCGATTCCTGTGACAATAAGTTATTCCCGAGATACCTCACCACACCTTGGCAGCGACCTCCAGGCTGGTGGCACCTCCTCCATCAGTCTGGCTGTGAGGAAGGCAGAGCCCTGGTGGGGTCCACCTCTACTACTGGGTGCCCGGGATTGTCATTCTATATTTTTTATTCTTTCCTGCTGCTCTCTGGGAGAGTTCCTCAATCTGATCTTCCAACTCACTTATTCATTCTTCATCTGTAGTCAACCTATTTACCCTATCTCTTGTGTTCTTTATTTCAACTATACATTTTTCATAGCTAATATGTCCACTTTTCTGTGCCTGAGGGAAAGTGAGGGAAGATCCCATAGAGAAGGTGGTCATAAGGTGTCTGGAATGATGAGTTGGGGTTTGCCAGGTTGTGAGGAAAGTGAGGACAATCCATCGGAGGGCTCAGCAGTAGCTAAGGCCTGGAGACCAGACAGCAGGGCCCAGCTTGTCTTGCTGGGAATGGCCAGGGCACTGGAAGTAAGGTGGGAGGGAGATCAGGTGGGGAAATACAGGCCTCTATATACTTTATAGGCCTAGGTCATTGAGGCTGGGGAGTGCCCTGACTTGTGACCCCTGCAGACTGTGGTGGCCTCCAGAAGGATGGCAGCTTCAAGGCAGTGTCAGAGGACACCCAGCCCTTTGAGGTGAAAAGATCCCCCTCCACTTCATGCTCTAACTCCATCCCCCTTCCCCTGGGGCACCTGCCAGCAGGTCCCTCCTTTCTTTCTTGGGGAGGAAGGTAAGTGGAGAAGGAGAGCTAGTCCAGAGGGGTTTGGGAGTTGAGGTTGGCTATGGAGAGACTCAAGCTGTGGAGATGCCTTCAGGGCCAGTCTCCTCTCTGGCCATTTCATTCCCTCAACTACTGACAGGGGGTACTGCTGAGATTGAGCCCCTTCCTGCCCTTTACCTGGTATTCAGATCTCATTCTCTTCTGATGACCTCCCTCATAGCACCTCCCTGCTCCTGGACCATGGCATCCCCTGTTTTGTCCTGTGATCAGCTCCAAACAGGAGGGTAGGTAAACAGCCAGGCCTTTCCCCTAGACTAGAGCTTAGGGTCAGGCTGGGCCAGGGCCTGGTGCATCCATTACTTCCTGCCTCCCCTAACTGCAGAACTTAGAGTCCCCAGATGGGCCTATCCTGCTGTGTGGCCTGTGTGGTCAACTACTCAACCTGTAGCTTGGCCTGGAACAGCCCCAATACTGACACTTCTATACAACCAGCCATTGCAGATCAAAAGCTGAGGCCCAAGGGAGCAGAAAGGGTCTCAAGAGGAGTGAGCACATTGAGGGGGCACTCAGAGGGGAAGGGCCACCCACCTAGGGGCTGCTGAACTGCCTGGGTGCAAAGCCTCCCTATGTCTCAGAGGGAACATCATCCTGGCTGTGCCTCTGGCTCTGATTTGGAGGGAGTATGGGGGTGCTGAGAAAGGGAAGGGAAGGCGGCTTGGTGAAAACATGTATTACTTTGTATTTATTTCATACAGTTATGACAAAAAGGAAAATACACAGTATTAGAGAAGATAGTAAATCTTTAATTTGTATAACTATCTAAATAAACTATTTCCACATTTTTAATGACATACTTGAGCATCTTCTATGAATATACATTTTACATAAGGTTTTATTCTGGAAATAGCTACACACAATTCCTGATCAAGATTTTTTTTACTAGCGATCTTTTCAAATTCTTGATTGTTGCTATTAACGAGTAATGATTTTTGTTCAAGTAGGTAGTGGTAAATGGAAAAGGAGAATTTATGTTATTTTTCCAGCCATTAGCCAGAATTTCTATTTCATTCTTGAAATCATTTGAATCCAGTTGAACATTTTAATAGTTTTAAAATAATTCTTTCCTCAAGCTGTTCACAGATGTTACTCTATTCCTTTTGCTATAAACTTAATGTTTGTGCCCCCCAATTCATATGTTGAAATCTAATCCCCAATATGTTGGTATCTGGAGGTGGGGCCTTTGGGAATGGGGAGTCCCCTATGACCAGTTGACAGAGGAAGAGAAGACTCAGGCCTGGTTTACAGACAGTTCTGTGCTATATGCAGGCACTACCTGAAAGTGGACAGCTGCAGCACTACAGCCCCTTTCTGGGATGTCCCTGAAGTACAGTAGTGAAGGGAAATCTTCCCAGTGGGCAGAACTTCAAGCAGCGTGCCTGGTTGCACACTTTGCTGGGAAGGATAAATGGCCAGGGACTTGGAAGGAACATAAATGGAAAATTGGTGACAAGGAAATTTGGGGAAGAGGTATGTGGATAGACTTTTTTGAATGGGCAAAGTGAAGATATTTGGGCCCCATGTGAATGCTCACCAAAGGGTGACCTCAGCAGAGGAGGATTTTCATAATCAAGTGGGTAGGATGACCTGTTCTGTGGAGACCAGTCAGCCTCTTTCCCCAGACACCCCTGTCATCACCCAATGGGCTCATGAACAAAGTGGCCATGGTGGCAGGGCTGGAGGTTATGCATGGGCTCAGCAACATGGACTTCCACTCACCAAGGCCAGCCTGGCTACAGCCAACAGTGAGTGCCCAACCTACCAGCAGCAGAGACCAACACTGAGTCCCTGATATGGCACCATTCTCTGGGGGGATCAGCTACCTGGATGGCAGGTTGATTATATTGGACTCCTTCCATCATGGAAGGGGCAGTGTTTTGTTCTTGCCAGAACAGACATTCTGGATATGGGTTTGCCTTCTCTGCACACAAAGCTTCTGCAAAAACTACCATCCATGGACTTACAGAATGCCTTATCCACCATCATGGTATTCTATACAGCATTGTTTATGGTTAAGGAACTCACTTCAGAGCAAGTGAAGTGCAGCAATGGGCTCATACTCATGGAATTCACTGGTCTCACCATGTTCCCCATCATCCTGAAGCAGCTGGCTTGATAGAATGGTGGAATGGCATTTTGAAGACTCAGTTACAGTGCCAACTAGGTGGCAATACCTTGCAGGGCTGGGGCAAAGTTTTCCAGAAGGCTGTATATGCTCCAAATCAGTGTCTAATATATGCTGCTATTTCTCCCACAGCCCAGATTCACAGGTCCAGGAATCAATGGGTGGAAATGGCACCACTCACCATCACCCCCAGTGACTCACTAGCAAAATTTTTGCTCCTGTTCCAGAGACCTTATGCTCTGCTGGCCTAGAGGTCCTAGTTCCAAAGGGAGGAATGCTTCCACAGGGAGACACAATAATGATTCCACTGAACTGGAAGGTAAGACTGCACCCAGTCACTTCCAGCATCTCATGCCTCTGAACAGGCAAAGAAGGGAGTTACAGTGTTGGCTGGGGTGATTAATCTTGTCTACCAAGGGGAAACTGGACTACTACTCCACAGTGGAGGTAAGGAAAAGTATTCTGGAATATAGGAGATCCCCCTAATAGTAAGAGCATCTCTTACTATTACTATGCCTTATGATTAAGCTTAATGGAAAATTATAACAACCCAAACCAGGCAGAACTATGAATGGCCCAGACCCTTCAGGAATTAAGGTGTGAGTCATCCCACCAGGTAAAAAACCATGACCAGCTGAGGTGCTTGCTGAAGGCAAAGGGAATATGGAATAAATGGGTAATGGAAGAAGGTAGTAGGTATGAATGAATACCAGCTGTGGCCACGTGACCAGTTACAGAAACCAGGGCTGTAATTGTCATGAGTATTTCCTCTTTATTTTGTTATGAATATATTTGTGTGTGTGTGTCAAATATCTTTGTCTTCTTCCCTCTCTTATCCCCTTATCCTGTAATATAAGATGTATTGACTTTATACCATAGTATTTAAGAATTGTTAACTTTACACCATAGTATTTAAGTTATGGGATATCAAAGAAAAGAGTAAATATCAGAGAAGGACTTTACTTCCTTTTCTGGGGAAGGGGTTAGTGCATTTTCAGTTGTACACAGAATAGTTATATCATGTTAAGTGGAATTACGACTGTGTTATAATCTTCACTTAAAGATTAAGTATGGTTTAAGGAGATGTGTATGGGTATCAAGTTAGGGCACGGACTTGTGATGGTTAATTCTATGTGTCAACATGACCAGGCCAGGGGGTACCCAGATATTTGGTCAAACATTATTCTGGGGTTTCTGTGAGGGTGTTTTGGGGGATATTAATGTTTAAATTGGTAGACTGAGTAAAGCAGATTGTCCTTTGGGATGTGGGTGGGCCTCATCAAACAGTTGAAGGCCTGAATAGAACAAAAAACCTTACCCTCTCCATAGTAAGAGAGAATTCTCTTGCCTGACTGCCTTCAAACTGGGACATCAGCTTTTTCCTCCCTTCAGAATTAAACTGAAACATCAGCTCTTCTTGGGTTTTGAGTCTGCCAGTCTTCAGACTGGAACTACATCACTGGTTCTCCTGGGTCTTCAGCTTGATGACTCACCTTGCAGATCTTGGAACTTGTCAACTTCCACAATCATGTGAGCCAACTCCTTACAATAAAATCTGTCTGTCTGTCTGTCTCTCTCTATATTTATATATATACATCCTATTGATGCTGTTTCCCTGGAGAACTCTAATACAGATTTAAAAATAAATATTTGTATAAATTAAATCTATTTATATGTTAGGCTCTTAAAAATTATCATTATTATTATTATTATTATTTTAGAGATGGCATCTTGCTATGTTGCCCAGGCTGGAGTGCAGCAGCAATTCATAGGCACGATCATGGCATACTACAGCCTTGAACTGCTGGGCTTAAGCGATCCTCCTGTCTCAGCCTCCCAAGTAGCTGGGACTACAGGCACATGCCACTGTTCCCTGCTCCAAAATTATTTTTAAATATTAGGGCACATTAAGAGTGCTTTAAAATGAATTGCATTGAAATTTCTAAAAACCCAGATGTAGTAAACAAAATATTAATTTTGGTTAATTTAATAATAAAAATTCTAAAAATTCATAAACTAAATATTACTTACATTCATGTATGGACATATTTTGAATAACAGATTTTTTGAAGCAAGGGCCTATTATCAGCCCACTCTAATGAATCACTTTAATTAAATAATTCCACAGTTATATATTTTCATATTTTTTTCTAAAAGGAAATAATTAAGAGTGAATTTCCATCAAAAATCAGTATTTGGCTAATTGTTAATATCAGAATCCAATAATACAGGGAGAAGGGGAGACAGAGAAATTGGGGAGGGAGAGTGAGAGAGAGAAAGAACGAAGAGAAAGAAAAAAGGGTGAAAGGAAGGAAGGGAGGGAGGGAGGAGGGAGGGAAGGAGGGAAGAAGGAAAGGGAAAGAGAGAATGGGGCAATAACTAAGAAAATAAACAAAATCAATTATGTTCCTTTTAGCAGCACCTAATAGTACATGCTGATGATTCTGATAACGAAGATGAAACTTCCATGTTATCAGAAAAATATTGTGAAAAGAACAGACTGAATGTAATAAAAATTTGAATATTATACATATGCACACAAAACAAAGTATCTTGATGAGCAGGAGCAAAGTAAAAATCAGATTAAGGTGAACGATTCCCCCAGGTCGGAGAAGTGCTGTATAGCGCAGCCCCTGCACGGCTCCTCTGTGGTGGTGGGAGCTGCACATTAAATCTTTTGTGTCAGCACAATGATCACTGCATCTAGAAGTTCAAAGAAGGAACCGTGTGAAATACTGTACTGCCCAAATACAATTTCAAAACACTTTAAAATTGGAAAAAAAAGTTGTCAATGTTTGTTAGAGATATTTTTAAAACATTTATCATTATTTAAAAATTATAACCATTGATAACTCTCACCCAGGAATCAATTTGCAGCACTGTAGGGTACCTGGGCACACAGGCTAGGAAACTCCACTTTAATGAGGGAAGGTTTGTATTTTTACCCTTGGAAGCTTCTAATTTGGAGGGCATACATTTAGTTTTTCGCCTTTTCTTTTTGTGTTTAATGCTTACGGCCCCTTATATCTGTGTGTATTTCCCTAGGATTTATTATATCCAGGGACAGAATAGTTGGGTTACAGAGTATATGCATATCTAATTTGACAAGGTATTTCCAGACATTTCTTCCTCTGCAAATTGCCTGTTCTATGCTTTGGCCAATTTTCAAGTGGCATTGCTATGTTCTTGTTGATTCACAGGAAGTCTGTATATTCTAGATATTAAATCCCTTGTTAGTTTAGACACTGCAAATTATCCTCTCCCAATCTGCACATTATCTCTTGCTTTTGTCCAGTGTCTTTCATCGAGCACAAATCCTTAATTTCTTTGTTTTTAGAGGTCTTGCTATGTTTCCTAGGCTGGAGTGCAGTGGCTATTCGTAGGTGTGATCATAGCGCATTGCAGCCTTGAATCCTGGGCTCAAGCGATCCTCCTGCCTCAGCCTCCCAAGTAAAGCTGTAATCCCAGGTGTGTGCAACCCAGCCTTAATTTTGATGTAATCAAATTAATCATCTCTTCAGCATATGGCTTATAGTCTTGACATCTTGTCCAAGCCTCTAGGTCACAAAGATATTCCCCTACAATTTCTCCTATTAACGTTACACTTTTTTTGGTTTTGCTTTTGTTTTTATTTTTTGTAGAGACAGGGTCTCACTCTGTCGCCCAGGCTAGAGTGCAGTGGTACAATCATATCTCACTGCAACCTCAAACTTCTGGGCTCAAGTGATCCTCCTGCCTCAGCCACCCTCGTAGCTGGGACTACAGGCACATGTCACCACACCCAGCTAATTTTAAAATATTTTGTAGAGACAGGGTCTTGCTATGTTGCCCAGGCTGGTCTTGAACTCCTGGCCTCAAGTGATCCTCCTGCCTTGGCTTCCCAAAGTGCTGGGATTACAGGAGTGAGCCACTGTACCCAGCCCTTAACATTACAGTCAAACTATCTAGAATCCATTTTTGTACATGGTGTGAGGTAGGAATCCAGTTTTATGTTTCTCTATGTCATAAGCCAGTTTTCTCAACACCTTCAACTAAACAACTTTCCTTTCTCCATTGATTTTTATACATTAGATTCCTTTATATACACGTCTGTATCTATGTTGTTGTATTGGTTTACTTTTCTGTTTTTGTGCCACTGACACATTGTTTATATGACTAAATTCGAAGAAACAAGAAATAAATAATGATGATAAGGCAGAAATAAATGAAATAGAGAACAAAAGACAATAGTGAAAATTAACCAAACCAAAGCTGATTCTTTGAAAAGACTAATAAGAGAGACAGACCTCTGACAAGAGTGATCAAGAAAGAAAGAAAAAATTAAAAAACCAAGATACAGAATTAAAAGGGGGCAATAACTAGGGACAAAACAGATTTTTAAAAAATGAATCATTATGAATGACATGCCAATGAATTCAAAAACCCAGATGAAAAGGATACATTCTTAGAAAAATATAACATGCTAAAATTGGCTCAAAAAGAGAGGTCTTGAATAGTCCAGTGAGTATTAAAGAAACCGAAATGGCAAACAACTCTTCTCCCACAAAATTTCAGTTGCTTTTGTAGGTGATTTTTGCAAACTTTCAAGGGATAGTTAATTCTGATCTTATACATAATAATAAAAGAGTAAAACCTATCCATTCCATTTTTTGAACCTAGTGTAACCTAAATTATAAAACCAGATAAGGAGGACCCAAGAAAAAGAAACCCCACGGCCATTTTATTTATGAAACAAAAGTCCTCCCAAAAAAGTTAGCTAACAGACACTAACAGTGTATTAAAAAATACAGATTATAACCAGGTAGAGTTTACCCCAGGAATGTAAAGATGTTATGTTTCAACATCAAATGTATACTAATGTGGGCTGGGTACGGTAGCTCACACCTGTAATCCCAGCACTTTGGGAAGCTGAGGCAAGAGGATTGCTTGAGGCCAGAGTTTGAGACCAGCCTGGGCAACATAGTGAAACCTCATTTCTTTAGAAAAAAAAAAAAAAAAACAAAGAAACCCCTAAAAGACCTGGTGTAGTGGCTCATGCCTGTAATCCTAGCACTTTGGGAGGCTGAGGTGGGAGGATCACTTGAGGCTAGGAGTTTGAGACCAGCCCAAACAACATAGTGAGACCCTGTCTCTACAAAAAAATACAAAAATTAGCCAGGAGTGGTGGTGGCATGCACCTGTAGTTCCAGCTACTTGGGAGGCTGAGGCAGGAGGATCACTTGAGCCCAGGATTTTGAGGTTGCGGTGAGCTCTGATGATGCCACTGCACTCCAGCCTGGGCGACAGGCTAAAAAAACCCCCCCAAAAACCAAAAAGAAGAAAAGAAAAGAAAACAGAAAAAAGTATACTAATGTGATTCACCATATAATTGGCCTAAGGGAGAAAAATCATGAGATTATCTCAATTGATACAGAAAAAAAGCATTCGATAGATTCCTTTTATGTTGAAGTTAATATGCTATCTTGATTTTTAAAAACTATGTGTGTAGGTGGGTTCCATTACTACTAAATTCCACTTCAAGATACTAAAGGGGACATTGGGTTTGATCAGTTGAGACTTACTGCTCTCAGTTGACACTGAGGCATACTGAGAGCCAACAGAACACTGTCTAGTTCCCTTAGAGATAGCCTGAATACTGCTCTGTGAGCTGCTCCACTGTTTAAATGAGAAGCCCAGAGGCTGCCGTGGCCCAGTTCCCTGAGAGTCCTATCTCCAGGACTCAGTATCCTCAGACACTGTTAGTAAATCATCCAATGCCCTACAAAGTCGGATTTCTTTGAAGACAGAGTCATGGATGGGGGATGAGATGCTTCTGAGAGCCTGTGTGCCCAGGATGGGACAGTCAGTGTAACACGGGAAGGGGCAGTCCAAATTACTTGTTGCTGACGGTGGATGAAGGCAGGGCTTGGGGGAATTGGGGTGTCCTGCGACAGAGAAATAGTGTTGGTCAGGTCAACCTCAAGGAAGCCTAAATTGGATTCATGGAGAGGACGGTGGGTTCAGAAGTCTGTGATGAACAGGGGTGACATATGTTCATTAATGTGGTGTGAGTCTTGATTGTGGTGGTAGATCTCTCTGCTCGTAGAAATAAATTTTGCTGACTTTCTTACCAGGAGAATAGGGCTATTGCACAGACTTTGGGTTGGCATTAAGATACCCAGTTTGAGGAGGACACTGATGACAGACTCTTTTCCCTCTTTTGCCAGTTTTGAAAGTGGGCACTGGGGCAAGAAGATGGCAATACATGCCATGTAATTTTGATTTTAATGCGAGTACCGTAAGCAGCTGCCCTCCCTTGTTAAGGTCAGCTGTCCACAAGTTCACTGGGACTTCTCCAAGGGCCTGACCCAGAAAGTCAGCTATTGGAGGTCAGACCAGGGTGATACGGATGGCATGGGGAGGTCCAGTTATACTCCAACTGGCCTGCAGCACATTACTATGTTTAATTTGCAAGGAACATTTCTACCTGATATATTAGTAGACACACAAGTTTAGACAGGAAGGCACATACCTCAGTGAGGCATCCCATGGTAATAGGAAGCCAGTTCGTAAGATAAGAGCTCATTGACTTTATCTCAACTAAAATTGCAGTCAACGATAGATCTGGTGAGGCAAACTGAGCATGGGGAGACAAGGCAGAATAGGCAAACTCAGTGTTGAGGGGAAATGTCTATTTATCCATCAATGGAGACAGGGATGCTACGACTGGGGGACAAAAGGAGGCAGAGTGTGGCTAGGGGTGATCCAAGCAGACTCAATGTAACCCCCACTATCTCTTCTAGCCAGAGGATGGCTGAGGTTTACTCAAGCACTCATTTTTCCAATAGCCAGGTTTTTGTTTTTGTTTTCAAGCTATAGAGGCAATTTCCAAGGCATGGTCCAACATGGGATTATACTTCTAAGGTATGAGGGTTTGGTCTTTCACTCTTGTAGGGACACAAGTTTAGTCCCCTGCTTTCCCCATTGGTTTTATTTGAAATGGGGAGTTTTATTGCAAAATGGGGTGACGAGCTAGGGGCTGCATTCTAGAAATCCTTCAGGAATGTTGGGCAGCAATCCAGACAAAACTTTGGAGAAATGACCAACTTTTGAAGGGGCCTTCAAAATCCTCCATCTCAGAAAACTTTGTGTAGCAACCATTTACTTGATTATAATAATATTTTGGGTACTCATGTGATTTGAGTTTGCACCTATTGATTTTGGACCAGTCAGATTTAGTAGGGTCCAGTTTCTTAAGCACATTTAATATTTATTTTTCCTTTGAATCTCAGGTGCAGAAGGTAGAGGAAACTGTACTCCACTTGTCGTGTTACATTATTATCTTTGATCAGTAGAATGTGTTATCTTTTTATTTATTTATTCATTTATTTATTTATCTTCATTCCCCACTACCATTTCCAACACCCACCCCACCATAGGTAGATATTCTAATGCGTTTATTGTGATTCTCTTTGATTCTATGTGTGCTGTTAGGTGTAAATGTTATTGGGTTTGAAATATCTTTTTGTTTCTTTTAAAATTTTAAATGCGTTCATACAGAAAAGTTTTGAAAACTTCTATGTACAGTTTAAAAAAGTTTAAGAAAACACCATCTACCCAGTGACTGGCTTAAGAATTAGAAAGTTACAGTATTTCAGAAGCCTCTTGTGGATCCCTTCACACATCCCCTTCCCCTGCCCCAGAAGAAATCATTATGTCGACCTTTATGTTCTCATTCTCTTGCTTTTCGTGCAAGTTTTACCTCCCTTATATGTATCCCTAAACAGTATATTGTTTTGTTTTGAAATCCTAAATGACAAGCACACAGCTAGCTGGTTATGGAAGGGGCGATGTTGGTATGATTAGGTGAAGAGTCCCAGGAGAGGATAAGCTGAAGAGAATCTCTTGGTCATAGTCTGGCCTCAGTTTCCCTAAGAGTTTACAAGAGCCACTTCTGAGGAAGTCAGAGGGTAAGGTCATGAGTGAGTCCAGGGAAATAAACCCATGGCTCAGCACAGTCAGGGGACCGGCAGGGCTATTGTGTGGACCAGAAATTAGTTGTCTGGTAACCACACAGTTTGACAGGGAGTGGGCCACTCTGACTCTTTGTTTCTCATCTCCCTGTGACCAGCCCCCACCCTCAATAGTAGATCACAGCAGGTGACTTCTGTGGGGTGAAACAGTGTCCATACCTGCTCCAGGCAGGTGCAGCGCTGGTGGGAGGGGCGGGCAGGAGCTGCAGCAGCGTGTGGTCAAGACGAGCCAGTACTGACCATCTGAGCCAGGCTTACCTGGGCATTCTGGTCTTAGGTGAACAAGGAACAGGTGCGGCTGTTTCCTCCTTAGTGAAGAGCAGATACTAAAGGATGAATGCCACGGGGAGTGGGTGACTAGGCCAAGGGAATAGACACTTTCTGCTTATTTTTTCTTCCCCCCTTTCTTGTTTTGTTTATTCCCTATTATCCATACACCCATTCGTCCCCTAACCCCACCACATAGGCATTTTTTGAATGTGTTTAACTTATATCCTTTTGTGTGAGTTCTTGTAAGATGTATATTTGGTGTGTATGTGCATATATTTGTGACTTGTGAGTAGTGTTATATGGTTCATTCTTTCTCACTCAGTGCTATGTGTTGAAGATCATCAGTGATGCCCTGTGTACATCTAACTCACTCATCTAAAGGCTAAGGGGCCCTCTACGGGGTGCATCTATTACTACTTCCCTGTGTACTCCCCAGTGATGGACACCCAGCATACCTTCAACTTCCCACTGTTGCAAACCATGCCATAATGAACATTCTCTTACATGACCCTTTATGGACCTGTGTGAGAATTTCTTTGGAGGGCCCATGGGGATACTGAATCTGACTAAATGCCATCACATTTATCTCTAGCATGGAAGCTAAAGTCTCTACTACCATTAGAAGTGCATGAGGGCCTCTATGCCCCCATATCCCCACTAAAGGACTTGGCATGATCCAGCTTTTAAAAATTTTGTCCATCTGTGAGATGTAAGGTAAAATCTCATTGTAGTTTTATTTTATGCTTTTCTGATAACTAATATATTTGAACATCTTTTCTTATGCCTGTTAGTTTTTGGGTTTTCTACTTCAGGATTTCCTTGTTCATATCCTTTGCAGACCTGTTTGCAGCCGGAGGCCCCTTCACTGTTTTCACTCTCTATGTGGGCTCCATTGATAGTCCTAATCCTGTGGGAAGGCTGGGCCCTAACCAGGGTTTCTACACTCTATAGTGCCTTTCCATATGAATTTTAGGATAAGCTCTTCAATTTCTGTAAAAAAGCCTGCTGAAATTTTTATAGGGATTACACTGAATCTATAGATCAATCTGGGGAGAACTGACATCATAACAATACTATGTTTTCTGATCCATGAATGTTAAGTTTTCCATTTATTTTTCTCATCTTTCTCTCAGCCATATAGATGTACAGGTATTTCACATCTTTTGTCAGATTTATTCCTCAGTCATATTTTTAGATGTTATTGTAAATGGTATTTAAAAAATTTTTATGTCCAATTGTTCACTGCTAGTATATAGATATAATTGGTTTTTGTATATTGATCTTATATCCTGCAACTTGCTGGACTTATTAGTTATAATAGGGTTTTTTTTCCCCAGTAGATTCCATTGGGTTTTCTACATAGACTATCGTGTTGTCTGTAAATATAGTTTTACTTCTTCCTTTCCAATCTGGATGCCTTTTATTTCTTTTTCTTGCCTGATTGCACTGATGATTGCATTGTACTATTTAACAGTACAATGTTAAATAGAAGTGGTGAGAGTGGACATCCTTGTCTTGTTCCTGATCTTGGGGGAAAAGCATTCAGTCTTTCACCACTAAATATGATGTTAGCTGTGGGTTTTTTTTGTAGATGCCCAACATCAGGTTGAAGAAGTTCCCTTCTATTCCTAATTTGCCAAGAGGTTTTATGTTTTTTGGTCTTTAAAATGAGGAATGGATGCTGAATTTTGTCAAATGCTTTTTCTGAGTTTATTGCAATGATCATATGGGTTTTCTTTTTTGGTTTACTAATATGGTGAATTGCATTGATTGATTTTCTAATGTTAAACCAAGCCTGAATTCCCGGGACAAACCCCACTTGGTTATGATATATATGTCATATATATATATGTGTGTGTGTATGTATATATATATTTTAGAGATGGGGGTCTTGCTATGTTGCCCAGGCTGGTCTCAAACTCCTGGGCTTAAGAGATCCTCCCACCTCAGCCTCCCGAGTAGCTGGGACTATAGGCACAAACCACCACACCCAGCTGGTTATGATATATTATCCTTTTAATACATTGTTAGATTTGATTTCATAAAATTTTGTTTGGAATTTTTGTGTCTCTTGAACTTTCACTTTTAACACTAATGGTTCCTCAATTCTGCCTCCCCACCAAGCACCTATTTTCAGTATGACTCACCCTTCTGTTCATATCCTCTCAGACTGTATCTGGGATGGTTACTGAGGCTGAGACTTTTTCCAAATTTAGGGAGGGCCCAAGAGAATTTAGAACAAAGACTTGAAAGCATTTTTGACGTGGTCGATCCCATCTCTGAGAATGTGAATCAACTCCTGGCAGCAGCCTTGCCCCTTAGCAAAGGTGTCCTTCCCCAACCTGAAGAGCCATCACACCCTTTAAAGCCTCTCAGTACCTGACAGGTTAGTTCCTAAGAGAAAAGCATTATTAAACACCTAGGAAATCCCCTTACCCTAGGTTGTCCCTCTGTCACTGCTCCTCCATTTGGTATTACTCTGCTCTAACAAGGGAATATCCAACACGGGTCACATCTCCAAAGGGACCCACCCTTAAGCACTGCTTCCCATTTTCCCACTGAAGAATTCTGCCCCATTCTGACTACCTACTTAACTTGATATCCCACACCCTAAGGTGGCTCAATAACCCCTTCAAATTCCTGATCTTATGTTTTTTGTGGATGGCTTTTGCTTCCAAGATATTGGGGGAACACACAGGGCAGGATATACTCTGCTTTCCCCATTGTACCATAGAAGCTCTTTTCCTTCCTTCAATCTGACAGTAATAATGGTAGTAATTAGTAATTATTACAAAAGTAATAATGGCAGTAATAGCAAACACATATACAGTGTTTGCTACATGCCAGGCACAATTCCAAACACTTTATATATATTAGCTCATTTAATACCTTCAATAACCCTATGAAGTACATACTATTATTATCCCCATTTTTACAGAAGAAACTAAAGAAGATAGAGGTGAGGTGACTTGACCAGCTCTGGGATTTGAACTCAGGCAGTCTGGCTCCAGAGTCCACTGCACTACAACGCTCTCAAGTGACAGAACTGTGGCACTGACCCATGCTTGCACACTTGTAGAGAGCCCCCCCCCCACTATCTATAAAAATTCTAAGGCTTCAGAATAGGTCATGCCTTTGGTATCTGTGGTGCCTTTTGCCAAATCTGGTGTCAGTGAGAGTTTCTCACTGCTGCTGACACCCAAATATACACATTTGGAAATAAAAACTATGCAGGGAGAATACTTTTTAAAAAGATACTATTATTTAATGCCCTCAGATTGACAAGAAAAAATATTGCATTCATGAAGCAAGATCAGGAAGCTATAAAAAGGAACATTCAGAGAACAACAAAAAAGCTCTAGTCAAGCAATAATCAAAGAAAGATCTTCAAAGCAGCCAGAGAAAAAGAACACCTACCAAAAAACAATAAGAGTGAGAGTAGACTTTGCAACAGTAATAATGGAAACCAGAAGAGAGTGCCATATTATTTTCTAAGCATTAAGAGGGAAAAAAGGTAATTTAGAATTGGGTACCCAGCAAACCTATCTTTCAAGAAGAATAAAGTGGGGGAAAAAGGCATTTATAGATAAACACTGACTAAGAGTTTCCTATTAACTGATCTGCACTAAAGAATCTTCTAAAGTACTGTATATATTTCAAGAAGAAAAATCATCTCAAAAAAGGGAGGTCTGAGGTAAAAGAAGATAGGTAGGCAAATAATATGGTAAATGAGTATTTAAATCTAAGCAAACACTATGTGCATAAAATAATGATTATTGTTAGTGTCTTCCTTTAAAAAGGAAGAACTAAAATAGCAGACACAATAACATGTAAACTGGCAGACATTAAAGGTCTATAACATACTTTAATTGTTTCAGTGGAGATTATGATAATGTTTAACTTTAAATTTTAGGTTAAATATGTATGGTAAAATTTCAAGGGTAACCACTAAAAAAATCTCTGGAGGGACTAACAAGAAAAAAAGAGAAAAGGCACAAATAATATGAACAATGTAAAAGATATAGCAAAAATTTAAAAATAAGAGAATACACTTAATTTGAAAACTTAGATTTCAAATTCTAGGAATTGGACCAATTCCTAGAAAACTCTTTATTGGATGAGATCACTATAACCTCAACAAGACAAATACGGTAAATGGCTAAAGATGCAAAAATCCTAAACAACTTATTAACAAACCAAATCCAGGATGAATAAAATAAGATTTAATATAACATGAAAATGTTGGGTTTAATTCCGGAAGTGCAAGAGTGGTTTAACATTAGAAAATTCCAAGAAGGTGGCCCTGTAACTCTGAGGGGGCAGCTTGGTCCCCTTTGACAGCCTTAGAAAGAAGAGGAGGCTGAGGAAGGGGTAGGTCCCCAGGGGAGGGAGGAGGTCTCTCAGGAGGGCAGGTTGGGGAGGGGCCTGGGGTCTGTGAAGGCCCCCACCTTACATATTATACACTGCTATAATCATACACAAAAAACTCTGAGCTAGGTACATTAACCTCATTTTACAAATGATACTTGACCAAGGTCACAACGCTAGTTAGGTAGTTAAGTTGCAATCCAAATCCAGGTTGGTCCAGATCTAAAGCTCATGCTCTTAACCACTATACTGTCCTCCCTTTAATACTGATAGTAGTAGGTGTTCAATAATGGTGGCCAGGTGCCAGGTACTTTACATATGCTCTTAACACCCACAAGGACTGTCCAAGGTAGGCATTAGCTTCTTTTACTGATGAGGAAACTGACACTCAGAGAGAACAGGTAACTTGGCTAAGGTCATACTACCAAGACGTGACTCCTTGCTTTGCAACTGGGCCTGCCAGACTCCATGATCCACTTTTCCTGGGTTAGTAAGGGTGTGAATGAAGCCCAAGGGGAGATGAACCCCAATATCTGAAGACAAGATGCATAAGCCCTGTACATTCCTTGAAAGATGAGGTTTCTACTCTATGGCTGGTGTCAGGAGTCAGAAAAACTCTCCACAATACCTCCACACATGGGGCTGAGGGAGACTACATAACTTCCAGGACAGTGGGAGTGACCTCAACCCCAGGGGATGTCTAGAGGAAGCAGGTCACATAAATCCCATGGTCTAGACAAGGAAGCTAGGGACACTGGAACCTGGTGTGGACAAGCTCATGGACAGTCATGTCAGATCACCTTTTCAACAACTTTCTGAATAGTTACCAGATTAGCATGTCAAGGGAGGCCACAAACTCCTTATGTCTGGATTTTGGTATGTGTCACAGCCTCCTAGGATGGTCTCATGGAAAGACAAGTGAACTGTGAGTGTAGTTAGTTAGGCAGGTTGGTACACACCATGATGCTTCCCATCTTTGGGCCTTTGCCCATGTTGTACCCTTTGCCTGGATTGCCCTCTCCTCCCTTTGTTAATCATCTAGAAGATTTATACTCATCTTTTAAGATTCAGTTCATATGCCATCTCTTCCAAGAAACCTTCTCTGGTCCTCTGAGCTGGGTTGTGTGTTCCTTAGGGGCTCTCACAGTCTATTCTGCCCACCACTGTTACTGCACTGACCACAATGCCCTGAAATTATGAATCTGTGTCTGGGAACAGACCTCATTCACCTCTGTGTCTTCAGTATAGAGCAGGAGGCCTGACACATAGCAGGTAGTCAGTCAAACTTTGCTCAATTGAACCTATAACTAGTTGGATGGTTAAACCCAGTGTGATAATGATTAATGAATTGATATTGGCCTGGAGAGGGAGGTCTCTAGTGGTGTGCCACAGGGCTCTGTGTATATTGATGGCATTCCAATGAAATTAGTGGTTGACAAAAAAACAGGGGAGTAGGTCACACATTAGACAACAGAATTAGTATCCAAAGAGTCATGGAAAGGCAGAAATACTTAGAGCCAGGCTCATTCCCAGTAGGGCTGGGAGCAAAGTCAGGACTAAAACCCCACACAGCCTGTTGCCACTTTGACAATGCAAAAAAGTCTTTTTGAGCTTAAACTTACCTTCCTGTGGTGTTCTTCATTATAACAACACTTACTATGTGCCTGGCATTGTACCAGCCTCACACTATCCCCTCCCTCCCAAGTACCACAGATAAAGTCTAATGGGAGTGATCTGCTTGCTCTGGGGACCAAGAAACAGTTCCTCACAGGGGAAGAGAAAGGGGGATGCTAGCTAGGATTACAATGCCTAGTGAGAGTTGGGGCTGTTTTTTACCAACTAACCAGTGGTCATGACAACACAACAGTTTGAGGCTGTTTGAGAAAGAGGCAGGCCCACTTTCAGGAGCCCTAGGGTGTAGAGCCAGTCATAGAGAAAACGGGGCTTTGCCACTATCCACCAAATGAGAACTTGCATCCCAAAAGAACCCAGGAGCTATCCTCACCTCACTGCTTCTTCACAGCTCCCATCCTTCTGAACAATGATATCCAAGTTCCTTAGCATGGCATTAAAGGCCTTCATGCCTAGCCTACTCCTCAAGACATTTCTTTTTCTATCCTCCACATTAATTAATTAAGTCATTCATTCATTCATTCAGTTTATTCCACAAATATTTATTGTCTACTAAATATTACTATGCACTGTTCTTTTTGGCACTGGGGATACAGCAGTGAACAAAACAGAAGTCCCTGCTTTGTGGAGCTTACAGTCTATTGGGGAGAGACAAACACTAACCACAATAAGTAAATATAAAATATATCAGGTGTGATCAGTGCTTTGTATAAAAACATAACACATAAAGTAGAATAAGGGGATAGAAAATGCAGGTAAGTGGGGCTATCTTAGATATGCTGATCAGGAAATACTTCTCTTAGGGAGATGACATTTGAGTGTACTGGAAGTAATAGGGAAAATCATCAGATTATTTGAGAGGAAGGGTGTTCCTCAGTGAGAAGGAACAAGTACAAAGGCCCTGAAGAGGGAGGGTACCTAGCATGCTTGGGGAAGAGCAAGGAGGCCAGTGTGGCTGGAGAAGAGTGATAGAGAGAGTGGCAGGAGATGAAGTCAGAGAGGTAAAGGGAACCAGATTAGGTAGGGACTTTTGGGCCACGGTGAGGGCTTTAGCTTTTGTTCTGAGGGAAATGAAAGCCATGAGGGAAGTCTGAGCAGAGGGAGGACATGATCTGATTTGGATCTTAAAAAGAATTTCAAGAATAATTAGTAATAGGCACTAGAACACTAAGCAAAAGGAAACATAACAGATAATTATTAGCTCCTAGGAAAACAAAAAGGTATACAACAAAGGATATGTAATTAGTGTATACCATATAGTTTAGATGTGAACAATATTTACAATGTCATACTCATGCATACAGTGACCGTTGGTTGAACAAAAATTGTATAAAATGTTTAAAGAAGTAATAGATGTAATCACAAAGATGACCAAGCAACAAGAGACTATTAGGGATGACTAAGCAGATTAGAAAGTAAAATATATGGGCTTTTACAAATGAAAAATATGATTTTTGAAATAAAGAACTCAATGGACAGATTAAAGAGCAGATTAGACATAGCTGAAGAGAGAATCAGTAAGCTGAAGAATATATCTGAGGAACTTACCCAGAATGAAGTGCAGAAAGACAAGGAAATAGAAAATATTGGAGATGTTATGAGATATGGAAGACAGAATGAGGCGGTCCAAAATATGACTAACTGTAGTCTGAGAAAGAACAAATAGAATGAAAGAAAGGCAATATTTGAAGAGATAATGGTTGAGAATTTTCCAGAAATTATGAAAAACATGAATCTACTGAGCCATAAAGCACATTTCTAAAGTAGAATAAATAAAAGAGAAATACATGCCTAAACATGTTAGAATAAAACTGCAGGATCCCCTGCATATTCCACTCAAAAAAAAAAAAAACCCAGCAATTAGTCTGATAGCAGATTTCTTAACAGCAATAAAGCAGACTTCTCAAAGCCAAAAGAGAATGGAATAATATATTCTAAGCATTGAGTAAAAATATCTGTAACAAACTATCTTTTAAGAATGAGGATAAAATAGAGACATTACATATAACAAAGACTGGGAGAATTTAACACCAAGAGACCTATAGTAAAAGAACATTTAAACACTATATTCATAATGAAAGGAAATGGTCCTAGAAGGATGATCTGAGATAAAAGAATGCATGCATTTAAGTCCAAACACTGTCTATATAAAATAATACTGATAATGATGTATAATTGTGAGGTTAGGAAAAAAAAGAAGAAACTAACATATCTGAAAACAATAGTATATGGTCATGAGAGAAATGACTAGAGTTGAAGTTTCTAAGCTTCCTGCATTCTTCAAGATGGGGGTTAAAATACTGCTTAACTTTAGGCTTTATAAGTTAAACAGACATGGAAAAATTTCAGGGATAATCACAGAAAGAAAAGAAAAAGAAATCCAAAAATAGGGAGGTAAAAAATCAAATAAAACAAATCTCAAAACTAAAAAAGCAGGTGAGAAAAGAGAAAATGAAGCATAGAAAAGGTGGTGATGGAAAATAGAAATAAAATAATATGAGGGTAGAAACAAATCCAAATATGTCACAGTAAATGTAAACAGACTAAACTTGCCAATTAAATGACAGAACATCAGATTAGATTTTTTAAAAAGGTTCAGCTATATGTTGTTTCTAAGAGATATAATTAAAGGATAAAGGCATGAAAATGCTCAAAAGTAAAAGGATGGACAATTATATACCACACAAATCCTAACAGAAAGACTTTGTGTTACTATATTAATATAAGAAAAAATAGGCTTCAAGGAAAATTGCATTATGAGGAATATAGAAGGTCATTACATATTTACTAGGAATATATAACAATGCTTAATTTGAATATTCCTAATAAAATAGCCTCAAAATATATAAAGCAAAAAAAGAGAGAATTAAAAGGAGAAATTGACAAATCCACTGCTATAGTTGACTATTAACACACTTCTTTGAATTATTAGTAGATCATAACAAAAAGAAGTCAGTATAAATAAAATTTTAACAACACAGTTAACGAACTTGATAATAGACATGTAGAACCCTGTATTCAACAATTAGAGAACACACATTCTTATAAAGCACATGGGAATCATTCAAAATATTGATCACATACTAAGCCATAAAACAAGTATAAATAAATTTCAAAGAGTTTTTATCACACAGACCACATCCTCTGACCATAATGCAATTAAGATAGATTTCAATAACAAAGGGATAAATTTTAAAATCCCCAAACATTTGGAAATTTAAAAACACATTTCTATATAGCTCACAAGTCAAAGAAGTAACCATGATGGAAATGTTGAAGTACTTGAAACTGAACAATAATGAAAATACTACATAGCTGAACTTGTATAAAAGCAGTATTTAGAGGGAAATTCATATCCTTAAATGTACAAATTAGAAAACAAGCAAGACTGAAAATTAATGAGCTCGATGTCCAATTTAAGAAATTAGAAAAAGAACAACAGAATAAACCCAAAAAATGTGGAAGGAAGGAGATCAAAAAAGATAAGAGCAGAAATTAAAGAAATAGAAAACAAAGACACAATAGAGAGGAGCAACAAAGCCAAAAGTTGGTTCTTTGAAAAGACCAATAAAATAGACAAACCTCTGGAGAGATTGATCAAGAAAAAAAGTGAGAAGGCACAAATAACCAATATTAGCAATGAAAAAGGAGACATAGCTACAGATTATATACAGCAGAGAATAAAAAAAATAAGGAAACTTTATGCCAATGAATTTGAAAATGTAGACAAAATGGACCAATTCTAGAAAACTGTATCTTACCAAAAACTCAAGAAGAAAAAGAAATCCTAAATAGTCCTATAACTATTAAAAGGATTGAAGTGGTAGTTAAAACTCTTCCCACCAAAAGAACAAACAAACAAAAAATAGCAGGCAGAGTTTTCCCGTTGGTATGAGGATTACAGGCAGGTGAAGAGATATTGATCCTCTCAGCCCTAGAGGTGTCCAGGTAGGACCTGAGGCAGTGGAGACCCTAGGCAGGCCAACTCTCTCTACGGGCAGCCTTCTCTGGAGATCCTTAGAGGGTGGCCCTTAGTAAAGTGGGGTCTGACAAATCCCTCTACAGTCCCTGTAGGTGGTGAGCAAGAATAAGCAGCATCCAGCGCTCAGTTACTGCTCTGTGGTAAATGTGCTAAGCAGGGCCAAGAGGTGCTCTATCACTTGAACAGTCTCTTCAGTAGCCAGCTTCTGTAGTCTTCTGCTCATTGAGGACAAGGGGCCTGTGGAACTGCTGGAGGAGTCAGTGTTCCAGTTTCCAAGAAACACCACACACAGCTCAAGTTGTGACTGGTTGGGATGGGGCTGGGTGCAGGGAGGCCAAGCAGGGGCTTTTCGAGGAGGTAGCTCTAGGTAGAAGCCCTGAAACTCTGTCTTCACGAATATCAGATACTTCTATCCGTTTGTAGCTGATGAGCCCTTTTAATGGTGTCCAAGCTAGCTGCAGGGTGATGGTTCTAATAATGATGCATGTTCTGCAAATAAGAGCTTCATCATTATTTTGAAATAGTTAATATGAAAGCGTTCAACTGGATTTGAAATCTACTCACATTATCACAAGAAATTTTAACAATATATTTGTCAGTGAAACAAAAAGAAAAGCTGTTAGATATTTCAATTGTTAAACATTTTGAACAATTTAAAAATTAGTTTAAATATTTTATCACTTACTTGCACAAAGAAAGATTTTTGTTGATGGTGACTGTTAAGAATTTGAAGAACATATCATTAAAAAGTCTTCGTTAGGATTTGTGTGTAGCCATTTCAAGCATAAAACCTTACATAAAATAAATGTTATGGAAGCAAATTTCAAGTTTCTCATTTTAAAATTCTGAAAAGATTTTAATGTAGAAGTTTAATACTAACTCAATATTAAAAAGGAAAACACCAGACCAAGATGGTTTTGCAGGAGAGATCTACCAAACAGATCATTCCAAAGTCATACAGCATCTTCCAGAATTTTCTAAAAGAGGGAACACTCTCTGATCCATTCTATGATACCAGCAGAACCTTATGCCAAAAGCAAATAAGGACAGGATACAAAAGGAAAATTAAAGACCAATTTCATTCACGGACACAGATGCAAAAATCCTAAACAAAATATTACCAACCCAAATCCAACACTGTATAAAAAATAAAAGACCATGACCACATTGTGTTTGTGTAAGAAACGTAAAGGTGGTCTAATACAAGGGAAATCTGTGTCATTTACCACATTATCAGATTATTGGAAGAAAAAAGGTAGAATCATCCTAAGAAATGGAAAAGGCATCTGATAAAAAAATTCAACACCCTTTCATGATTTTAAAAAAATAATAAAAACTTCTTAGCATAGAGTAATAGAATGGAACTTGCTTAACCTGATAAAACCTGTAGAAATCTATAGCAAATACAGTATCATTCTTAACAGGGAAAAGTTAGCAGTGTTTCCTCTAAAATATACAACAAGACACAGATGCCCACTATCACCTTTGCTATTCATCATTGTACTGGATGTCCTGGCCATCTCCATAAGGCAAGAGAAATACATTAAAGGCATAAAGATCAGAAAGGAAAAACAAAACTATCATTATTTATAGGTGATATGGTTGTCAACATAGAAAACATAGAATATACAGAACCAGGGCTCCTTGGAGAAATGGCTGATTCTAGGCCTAGGGCAGGAAAATGCAAGATGAATCTGGAGCATCTTATAGTGCTGGAAAGTAAAGAAGTGCTCAAAAACAAACGATAGGAGTAAGTCAAAGGGACGCAGGTGCCAACCTGAAAGAGCCCCCAGTGGCCAAAGCTGGAACAATTTGACCAAGAAAACAAAGAACACAGCATTGAATTTATAACACAAATTATTAAACTAATATGCATGAGTTCATACCGATATAAACAAGTGACTGAATAAATATGTAAATAAATAAATAAAGGATAAGAGCCAACTCTTCTTTATAGAAGAGTTTCAAATAATATAAATACCCTCTTCCAGGAGCTGTAGCTTAATTCCTCCCCCTCTCCTTGAGGGTGGGCTAGATTCTTCCAAAGCGCAGAGTATGAAAAGGGAAAAAGAGCAACTTTCCACTGGAGAAAACTGGCAAACACCACCTTAACCAGGGGATTAAGGTTCACATCACCAGGGACATCATATGGATACCACGTACCCCCTGATATGATGTGATGAGAAAGACATTTAAACTTTGGTATTCTTTCCAAAAACAATGCCAGTCTAATTATGAGAAAAACTTCAGACAAATACAAATTGAGGGACATTCTACAGTATTCCTCAAAACTGTTAAGGTCATAAAAAAAAAGAGGGCAGACTGAGAAAATGTCATAGACCAGAGGACACTAAGGAGACATGACAACTAAATGCAATGTGGTATTTTGAATTGGATCCTAGAACAGAAAAAGGACATTAGTGGGAAAACGGATAAATCCATGTAAAGTCTAATGTTTAGTTAATAGTAATAAAACAACGTTGCTTTCTTAATTTTGATAAATGTACTATAGTGAGGAATATACAGGAACTCTCTGTACTATCTCTTTACTAACTCTTCTGTAAATCTTAAATTATTCCAAAATAAAAAGCTTGTTTAAAAATAATAAGTTTAATAAGGCAAATGGTTATGATACTAATATGCAAAAACCAACTTCATTTCTACACACCTGCAAAAGAGATAAAAACACACTAAATTAAAAGATCCCATTTATAATAGAAGTAAAAGAATAAAGTATCAAGAAATAAATCTAACACAAGATATGCAAGACCTTATGCAGAAAATTATAATGCTCTGCCAAAGGACATTCAATAACTTATTTAAAATAGAGGGATATATCATGTTCATAGGTAGGAAGACTCAACACCATAAACATATCAATTCTCTTCAAACTGATCTATAGATTCATTGCAATTCCAAAAGTTTTATAGAATATGACAAGCTGATTCTGAAATGTGTTTCAAAAAACAAAAGGCCAAGAATACCTGATACTCCTGAAGAAAAATAAGATGGGAAGGTTTTGCTTTATCAAATATCAAGATTTATTATGAAGGTAAAGTAATTCAGGTGGTATGCTACTGGCTCAGGGACAAAAAGTTGGCCAATAGCAAAGGGAGTCCACAAACAGACCTATACAGATACGGAACTTTCATATTCCAGAGATGGAGCTTCAGATCATTATGTTGTATCTATATGAAAAACACTGGAACCAGCTCCCTACCTTATACCACACAAAACCCAATTCTAGTTGGATTAAGGCCTTAAATGTGAAAGGTAAACTTTTAAACTTTTATTAGAGAAAATAAAGAATATGTTTATGACTATAGGTTAGGAAAGACAAGACAAAAAATTTCTGGCTATAATAGAGAAAAGATTAATTTGTTCAACTCAATTAAAAATAAGAATTTCTGCTCATGTAAAGATACCATAAAGAAAAAAAGCCCCAAACTGAGAGAAGATATTCAACACATACAACTGACAGATGATGATTATCCAAAATAATTAAAGAACTTCTACAAATCATTAAAAAATGATTTAAAAAAATTTTAAATAGGCAATAAATATTATTATAATAGTTCTTTTATAGAAGAGGAAACATGTGGGGCTAAGAACCATGCAAAGATGCTCAACCACATTAACGACTGGGAAAATGCTAATGAGTCCACAGTGAAATTATCATTTTACGCTCACTATAATGACAAAAATGAAGAAGTGGGACAATATAAAGTATATGAGGGTGTGGATCATGGGACCTCTTATACACTGCTGAAAGGAGTGTAAATTGATACCATCAGTTTAGAATACAGTTTAGCATAATCCTCAAGCTGAAACTTTTACATGGCCTATTAACCAGCAATTCTATTCCTAGGTATACACCTTAGAAAAATTGGTGTGTACATGTCCCAGGAGGCATGTATAAGAATGTTCATAGTAGCACTATTCATAAGAGCCATAAAGCTGGAAATGACCCGAATGTCCAATCACAGATAAAGGGATAATTTATTTTATGATCATGCAAGGAAATATTGTACAGCGTATTGAACAAACTACAGCTACATGCAACAACATAGGTGAATCTTAGAAACATAATATTGAGTGAAAAAGTAACTCACAGAAGACCACATACAGTATGATACTATTTTTACAAAGCTCACAACCAAGCCAAATAAACAATGTATTGGTTAAACATCCCCACAAATATGAAAAAGATCTCATATATCAAAAAGAGCAAGTGAATGTTAAACACAAGACTTAAGAGAGTAGTAATTTTGGTGGTGGGGAGAATGGAACAGAAAATGGGTAGATGCTATCATTAATGTTCTTGAGTGGGATTGTGGGTTCCTGGGTTTTCATTACATAATTATCTTCATAATGTCTGTGTATAATGTATATATTCTTTTATCATATATCTAATATATGTTATATGACCAAAAGAATAGAAGAACATGAGGAACAATTCTTTTGGAGAGTTTTGCTGTTAGGGGAATTGAGAAATAAAGTCATAACTGCAAGGGCATGGGGGATGAAAAGGGTTAACTTTTTTAAAATAGGAGCAGTAGAAGATTGGTAGAATGGCAGAGCAAGGACTTTGGGAAATTCACTTTCCCTCTAAAACAATGAAAATATGGGCAAAGCAACTAAAATCAACCATTTTAGAACTCTGGCAATTAACCAAAGCCACAAAATAAAGTGAAAATCATCTATCCAAGAGAAACTAACTGAAGCTTGGCAAGACAGTGGGGTCTGTGATATTTTATTTGTGGCTATTCCTATCCTCCCTCCCTATCCCTCCCCAGCTCAGTGGTGCAGTATCCAAAAGGTGACCAAATTCCAGGCAACAGAGAAATCTGACCACTTTGGGAATTTAAAAGGAAATCCTGGAGAATGAGATAAGACAACCACAGGGAACACTGAAGAGCTCTGACATATTCCAGGGATCTAAAGAGCTATGCACAGACTCAAGGCTATGTGCATGCCCAGGAAAGAGCTTGGAAAGGAGAGGACCCAAGTCACTTACCTCTGTCTGACTATGAGGCCCTGTGTAAGCAGAAAGTGAAAGTTAAGGCTGTCTTGTACACTGGCCGGACTTTGAAGGCATGCTTTCTCACACACATCCTCTTGGCAAAGGGTGGAAGGCATACAGGGAAGGCATTTAAGGATATTCTGACCAATCATTGGCTGACCACCAAATTATATTTACCCAGGTGTGACCCTTAACAATCCAGGTTTAAAAATAAAAACAAGAACTTTAAAAAAAAAAAAGGCTACCAGACAACTCAGGGGCCACATAATGCAGGGAATATAGAATCTACTGAATTAGTCCAGAAAAGTCACTAAACAAATAAACAGCAACAAGAAAAATAACTACAACAACAGTGACAAAAACAAAAACAAACAACAACAAACCTTGGGAGTCCAGATGTCAGCAAGATGGCAGAATAGGACTTTCCAGTGCTTGTCCCCCCGCAGAAACATCAATTTGAACAACTATCCATGCACGGAAATACTTCACAAGAGCTAAGGAAACCAGGTGAAAGATTACAGCACCTGGGTATAGCACAGAAATAAGAAAAGACACATTGGAGAAGGTAGGAAGGACAGTTTTACATTACCTGTGTTACCTCTCCTGCAACCCCAGGCAGAACAGCAGGAAGAGAGATACTCTTTCTTTGGGGAAGAAGAGAGAAATGAGCAGTGGACTTTCCCTCAGACCCCAACACCAGGCCTGCCCCAGTAAAACCCAGTGCTGGGCAGGCACCCATGGCCCAAGACTTCAGGCTGGTACCCAAAGACTGAGCCTCCAGGCTTGCCCCAGTGCCAGACCATATCCCACTACTTTAGGCTCCAAGCCTGCTTGGCATACTCAGTGTCTGGGCCCAACCCAGCACCAGGCCAGCTCCCACAGACCCAGGGTCCAGGCCCACCCCAGTAGACCCTAGTGACAAACTGGCCCCCATGCCACCAAGGCTCCAGGACCACCCCTGCAGACCCAGGATCCAGGCCAGCCCCCGTGGATGCAGAACTGAGGCTAGACACCGCAGATTCAAGCTCCAGACCTTCCCCAGCACCATGTCAGCCCCTGTGGACCCAGATATGAGGCTAGCCCCCAGGGATACAGGATACAGATATGTCCTTGTGGACTCAGGATCCAGGCCCACCCCCCACATACTCAATCACCAGGTCCACCTGTTTGGATCCAGGCTCCAGGCCAAGCCCTGTGGATCCAGACATCAGGTCTACCCACCTTCTGACCCAGGAACCGCACCAGTCTGCCTGAGGACTACAGCAGCAAGCCCACCCACAGACCATGCCAGATGGCCAGGGCCAGAATCTCTGGACAGACTGACTGGTGAAGGGCTTTCCCAAAGCCAGTCTGCAAAGACTAGAATAAGTCTCTTATTTCTTCAAATATGCAGATACCAATACACAGCCACAAGGATCAAAAAGAGTCAGGGAAACACAACACCAACAAAGGAACAAAATAAAACATCAGTAACCACCTCCAGAGAAGAGATTTATGAACTGGCCTACAAAGAATTCAAAATAATTATTTTAAGAAAGCTCAGCAAACTTCAAGAAAATACAAAGAAACAATTCAATGATATCAAGAAAAAAATAAATGACTAAAATGAGAAATTTAACAGAGAGATTGAAATTATAAAAAAATCAAATAGCCAGGCATGGTGGCGCATACTTATAGTCCTAGCTAGTTGCTGAGGTGGAAGGATCACTTGAGCCCAGGAGTTTGAGGATGCAGTGAGCTACGATTGTGCCACTGCACTCCAGCCTGGGTGACAGAGCAAACCTCGTTTCTTAAAAAAAAAAGAAAGAAAGAAAGAAAGAAAGAAAAGAAAAAAAAATCAAACAAAAATTCTGGAGCTGGAAAATATAATTAATGAAATGAAAAATGGAATAGACAGCATCAACAGCAGAACTGATCAAGCAGAAGCAAGAATCTGTGAACTTGAAGACAGGTTATTTGAAAATACAGAGTAAGAGAAAAAAGAAAAAAGAATGAAAAGGAATTAAGAAACCTTATGGGATTTAAAGGATAGCACCAAAAGAACAAATTTTTGAATTATACACTTTGTGAAAGAGAAGAGAGAAACAAAAGAAAAGAAAGCTTACTTAAAGAAATAATAGCAGAAAACTTTCCAAATTTTGAGAAAGATATAAATATCTACGTATAGAAAGGTCAAAGTTCTCCAATTGGATTAAATTAAAACAAGACTACAGTAAGACATATTATAATCAAACTGTCAAAAATCAAGGATAAGCTGGGCATGGAGGTACACGCCTGTAATCCCAGTTCCTTGGGAGGCTGAGGCAGAAGGATTGCTTGAGCCCAGGAGTTTGATGCCAACCTAGGTGAGACCTCATCTGAAAAAAGGAAATCAAGGACAAGGAGAGTATCCTGAAAGCAGCAAGAGAAAAGAAGCAAATAACATGTATGGGAATTCTAACAAGGCTAGCAGTGGATTTCTCAGCAGAGACCTTACAGGCCAAGAGAGAGTGGGATGATATATTCAACATGCTGAAGGAAAAAAAACTTCCAACCCAGAATACTGTACCTGGCAAAGCTGTTCTTCAGAAATGAGGGAGAGATAAAGACTTTCCCAGGAAAACAAAAGCTGAGGGAGTTCATCAACACCAGATCCGTCTTATGCTAAATGGGAGTTCTTCAAGCTGAAAGAAAAGGACACTAATTAGTAAAACAAAACATATGAAAGAATAAAACAACTCACAGGTAAAAGTAAGTATACAGTCAAATTCAGAATACTATAATATCGTAGTGGTGGTGTGTAAATCTTTAGTATAAAGGTTAAAAGACAAAACTGTTAAAAATAATATCTATAATAATTTGTTAAGGGATACATAATATAAAAAGATGTAAATTATGACATCAAAAACATAAAATGTGCTGGGGGTAGAAGTGGAGTAAAAGTGCAGAGTTTTTAATGTAATCAAAATTGTTATCAACTTTAGATACCCAGTTACAATTATAAGATGTTTTATGTAAATTTCATGGTAACTGCAAAGCAAAAAACCTATAGTAGATACACAAGAGAGAAAAAGAAAGGAGAATCAAAGCATACTACCAGAGAAAAATCACCTAATCACAAAGGAAGAGAGCAAAAGAGGAATAAAGGATCAAAAGATCTACAAAACAACCAGAAAACAATTCACAAAATGGCAGTAGTAAGTCCTTACCTATCAATAATTACCTTGAATGTAAATAGATTAAATTATCCATTCAAAAGGCATAGAGTGGCTGAATGGATAAAAAGGCAAGATTCAACTATATGCTGTCTACAAGAGACTCACTTCAGCTTTAAGTACACACATAGACTGAAAGTGAAGTGATGGAAAAATATATTCCATGCAAATGGAAACCAAAAGAGAGTAGTGGTAGCTAAACTTATAACAGATAAAATAGACTTTAAGTAAAAAAATGTAAAAAAAAAGGCTGGGCGCAGTGGCTCACACCTGTAATACTAGCACTCTGGGAGGCCAAGGCAGGAGGATTGCTTGAGCTCAGGAGTTTGAGACCAGCCTGAGCAAGAGTGAGACCCCGTCTCTACTAAAAATAGAAAAATTAGCCAGGCGTTGGTGGCATGTGCCTGTAGTCCCAGCTACTCAGGAGTCTGAGGCAGGAGGATCACTTGACCCCAGCAGTTGGAGGTTGCAGTGAGCTATGATGATGCCACTACACTCTACCCAGGGCAACAGAGTGAGACTCTGTCTCAACAACAACAACAAAACAAAACAAAACAACTGTAAAAAGAGACAAAGAAGGTCACATAGTGATAAAGGGTTCATTCATCAAGAGGATATAACAAATAGCTGGGTGCAGTGGCTCATGCCTGTAATCCCAGCTACAGGAGGCTGAGGTGGGAGGATTGCTTGAGGCCAGGAGTTTGAGACTAGCCTGGGCAACATAGTGAGACCCTGTCTTAAATTTTTTTTTAATTAGCTGGGCATAGTGGTATGCACCTGTAGCCCCAGCTACTCAGGAGGCTGAGGTGGGAGAATCACTTGAGCCCATGAGTTCGAGGCTGCAGTAAGCTATGATTGTGCCACTGCACACCAGCCTGAGTGACAGAGTGAGACCCCATCTCTATTTTAAAAAAGAGAATGTAACAATTGTAAATATATGTGTACCCAACATTGGAGCACCTAAATATATAAAGCAAATATTAACGCATCTGAAGGGAGAGATAGACTGCAATGAAATAATAGTAGGGGACATTAACACCCCACTTTCAGCAATGAACAGATCATCCAGACAGAAAATCAATAAGGAAACATCGAACTTAAACTACACTTTAGACCAAATGGACCTAACAGACATACATAGAACATTCCATCCAACAGCAACAGAATACACATTTTTCTCAAGAGCACATGGACCATTCTCCAGGATAGATAATATACTACACAATAAAACAAGTCTTAAATTTAAGAAGATTGAAATCATATCAAGTATCTTTTCTGACCACAATGGTATGGAACTAAAAATCAATAACAAGAGGAATTTCAGAAAAATCACAAACACATGGAAATGAAACAACATGCTCCTGAACAATTAATGAGTCAAAGGAGAAATCAAAAGAGAAATTTAAAAATATCTTGAGACAAATGAAAATGGACACACAACATACCAAAACTTATGAGATGCAGCAAAAGCAGTTCTAACAGGGGAGTTTATAGCAGTAAACATCTATACCAAAAAAAAAACAAAGATCTCAAATGGACAACCTAACATTATACCTCAAGGAACTAGAAAAAGAAGAACAAACTAAGTCCAAAGGTGGTGGAAGGAAGAAAATTATAAAGATCAGAGCATATGAGCCCAGGAATTTGAGGTTGCAGTGAGCTACAATGACACCACTGTACTCTAGCCCGGGCAACACAGTGATATCCTGTCTCAAAAAAAAAAAAAAAAAAAAAAATCAGAGCATAAATAAATGCCATAAAGACTAGAAAAAAATAGAAAAGATCAACAAAACTAAGATGCAGTTTTTTGAAAAGATAAACAAAATTGCCAAACCATTAGCTAAACTGATTAAAAAAGAGAGAAAGGACTCAAATAAATAAAATCAGAAATGAAAGAGGAAAAATTACAACTGATACCACAGGAATACAAAGGATATAGGAAATTACTATGAGCAATTATATACCAACAAATTGGATAAGCTAGAAGAAACAGAAAAATTCCCAGACACAACCTGCCAAGACGAGTCATGAAGAAACAGAAAATCTGAACAAACCAATTATGAGTAAGGAGATTGAATCAGTAATAAAGTCTTCCATCAAAAAAAGGCCCAGGACCTGATGGCTTCACTGATGAATTCTACCAAACATTTAAAGAACTAATACCAATCATTATGAAACTCTTCCACAAAACTAAAGAAGAAAATATACTTACAAATTCATTTTATGAGGCCGGCATTACCCTGATACCAAAGCCAGAAAAAGACACTACAAGAAAGGAAAATTACAGGCCAATATGCCTGATGAATACAGAAACAAAAAATCTCAACAAAGTACTAGTAAACCAAATTTAACAGCACATTAAGTGGATCATTCACCATGAGCAAGTAGGATGTATCCCAGGGATGCAAGGATGGTTCAACACATACAAACCAATAAATGTGATATGCCACATTAACAAAATGAAGGACAAAAACCACATGATCATCTCAATAGATGCAAAAAAAATGCATATGACAAAATTCTACATACTTTCATTATAAAACTCAAAAAACTAGGCACAGGAGGAATGTACCTCAACACAATAAAGACCATATATAACAAACCCACAGCTAACATCATACTCAATGGTGAAAAGTTGAAAGCTTTTCCTCTAAGATCAGGAATGAGACACCCTTGCCACTTCTATTCAACATAGTACTAGACATCCTAGCCAGAGCAATGAAGCAAAAGAAAGAAATAAGAGGCATTCAAATTGGAAAGGAGGAAGTAAAATCGTCCTTGTTCGCAGATGACATGATCTTATATATAGAAAACCCTAAAGATTCCACCAAAAAACTGTTAAAACTAATATATGAATTGAGTAAAGTTGGAGAATACAAAATCATCATACAAAAATCAGCACTTCTATACACTAACAACAATCTATCCAAAAAAGAAATCAAGCAAACAATCCCATTTATAACAGCTACAGAAAAAATAAAATACTTAGGAATGAATTAGACCCTTATCTCACACCATATACAAAAATCAAATCAAAATGGATTAAAGACTGAAACTTAAGACCTTAAACTGTAAAACTCCTAGATGGAAACATAGGGTAAAAGCTCCATGACATTGGTCTGGGCAATGATATTTTGGATATGACCACAAAAACACAGGAAACAAAAGTGAAAATAGACAAATGGGATTATATCAACCAAAAATCTTCTGCACAGCAAAGGAAACAATCAACTGAGTGAAGAGACAACCTATGGAATGGGAGAATATATTTGCAAACAATACATCTGAAAAGGGGTTAATATCCAAAATATATAAGGAATTCAAACAATTTAATAGCAAGAAAACAAATTGCCTGATCTTAAAATGAGCAAAACACCTTAATAGACATTTCCCCAAAGGATACACACAAATGGCCAACAGGTACATGAAAAAATATCAGCATTACTAATCATCAGGGAAATGCAAATTAAAACCACAGTGAGGTATTACCTTATACTTGTTAAAATGGCTATTATCAAAAACGTGAAAGATAAGTATTGGCAAGGATGTGGAGAAAAGGGAACCCTTGCATACTGTTGGCAGGAATGTAAATTAGTACAGTCATTATGGAAAACAGCATAGATGTTCCTCAAAAAATTAAAAACAGAACTATCATATAATCCAGAAATCCACTGCTGGATGTATATCCAAAGGAAATGAAAGCAGTACGTTGAAGAGATATCCGCACTCCCATGTTCATTGCAGCATTATTCACAATAGCTAAGATATGGAATCAACCTAAGTGTCCATCAACAGATAAAGAAAATGTGGTATAAATACACAATGGAATACTATTCAGCCTTAAAAAAGGAAATCCTGTCATTTGTGACAATATAGATGAACCTGGAGGACATTATATTAAGTGAAATAAGCGAGGCACAGAAAGACAAATACTGCATGATCTCACATGTGGAATTTTAAAAAATTGAACTCACAGAAGCAGAGAGTAGAATGGTGGTTACCAGCATCTGTGGGGGTGTTGTTGGGGAGATGTTGGTCAAAGAGTACAAAATTTCAGTTAGATAGGAGGAATACGTTCAAAAGATCGATTGTGGCTGGGTACGGTGGCTTATGCCTATAATTCTAGCACTTTGGGAGGCTGAGGAGGGGGGATCACTTGAGGCCAGGAGTTCAAGACCAGCCTGAGTAAGAGCAAGACCCTGTCTCTATAAAAAAATAGAAAAATTAGCCAGGCATGGTGTTGTGTGCCTGTAGTCCCAGCTACTCGGGAGGCTGAGGCAGGAGGATTGCTTGAGCCCAGGAGTTTGAGGTTGCAGTGAACTATGATGTCACCACTGCACTCTAGCCTGGGCAACAGAACAAGACCTGCTCTCAAAAAATAAAAATAAAATAAAAAATAAGTAAAAAAAATCAATTGTACAGCATGGTGACTACAGTTAATAACAATGTATTGTATTCTTGAAAATTGCTAAAAGGGTAGATTTTACGTTTTCTCACCACAAAAAATGAAAAGTATGTGAGGTAATGCCTATGTTAATTAGCTTGATTTGGCCATTCTACAATGTATATATATTTCAAAACATTATGTTTTACATGATAAAAATATGATTTTTATTTGTCAATTAAAATAAATAAATAAATTTAATAATAAAAGTATTATTTTATTGTTCTCATAAAAGAACAATTACAAACCTTGAGGGTGGAAGGGTCTGACACCAGAATTATTAGAATAAAGTAACTACAATGCCCAGTTTTTGACAAAAAATTACGAGACATGCAAAGAAACAGGAAAGTATACCACATACATAGGGGAAAAAAGCAACCAACAGAACATGTCCGTGAGCGGGCCCATGTTTTGGGCTTAATAGACAAAGACCTTAAATTAGCTATATTTTAATATTTTTTTTATATTTATATATATATAAATAAAAATAGAGAGAGAGAGAAATAGGGTATCACTCTGTCACCCAGGGGCTGGGGTATAGTAGTGGAATCACAGCTCACTGCATCCTCAAACTCCTAGGCTCAAGCGATCCTCCCACCCCATCCTCCTGAGTAGCTGGGACTATAGGCCCTTTTTTTTTTTTTTTTTTGTAGAGACAGGATGCCACCATCTTACCCAGGCTGGTCTTAAACTCCTGGGCTCAAGCGATCCTCCCGCCTTGGCCTCCCAAAGTGCCAGGATTACAGGTGTGTGCCACTGCACCCAGCCAGATTATAAATATTTTCAAAGAACTAAAAGAAACCATATCTAAAGTATTAAAGGAAAGTATGAGAACAATGTCTCACCAAATGGAGAATATCAATAAAGAGATAACTACAAAAAAGGATCAAATAGAAAATCTGAAGTTGAAAAGTACAATAACTGAAATAAAAAATTTATTACAGGGGCTCAACAACAGATCTGAGCTTGCAGGAGAGTGAAAAAGTAAATGTGATGATAGGTCAATAGAGATTACCCATTCTGAGAAACAGAGAGAAAAACAAAGAAAGAAAAACAAGAGCCTCACAGACCTGCGGGATGCCATCAAGCATATCAACATATATACAATGGAGTCCCAGAAGAAGAGGAAGAGAAAGGGCTGAAACTTCTCAAATTTGATGAAAACTATTAATCTACACATTCACAAAGCTCAAACAGAATAAACTCAAAGAGATCCACACTTAGGCACATCATGGTGAAACTGACAAAAGCCAAAGATAAAAATAAAATCTTAAAAGTAGCAAGATAAAATGATTTATTGCATGTAAGGGATCTTTAATAAGATTAACAGCTTACTCTCATCAGAAACCATGCAGGCCAGAAGATAGTGTCATGACATCTTCAAAATGTTGAAAGAAAAAGACTGTCAACCAAGAATTCTATATCCAACTATGTCCTTTGAAAATGAAAGAGAAGTTAAGACAAGAAAAACAGAGAGAATTGGTTACTAGCAGACCTATCCTACAAGACACACTAATTTCAGGGTGAAATTAAAGGACTAAATAGTAACATACAGGTATTATGAAAGAAAGTATTTTTGTTTGTAACTCTTTTATTCAATTGCTTCTAGGCCTTTTGGCTAAGATCAAGTGTAACTCTTTTATTCTCCTTTCTATTTTAAATGACAACTGCATAAAGTAATAATAATAAAACTCTGTCACTGGGCTTATAATATATAAAGAAATAATTTGTATGATAATACTACAAAGAAGATGGGAGGGAATAGAGATATATTGAAGCAAAGCTTTTATATACAGTCATGTGTCACTTAATGACAGGGATATGTTCTGAGAAATGTGTCATTAGGCCATTTCATCATGGCACAAACACCATAAAGTGTACTTCCACAAACCTAGATGGTATAGCCTACTACACACCTAGGCTATATGGTATAGCCTATTGCTCCTAGCCTAAAACTGTACTTAATACTGTAGGCAACTCTAACACAATGGTAAGCATTTGTGTATCTAAACATAACTAAATATATAAAAGGTAGAGTAAAAATACAGTATAAAAGATAAAAAATGGTACACCTGTATAGGGTACTTACCATGAATGGAGCCTGCAGGACTGGAAGTTGCTCTGAGTGAGTCAGTATGTGAGTGGTGAATGAATGTGAAGGCCTAGGACATTACTGTACACTACTGTAGACTTCATATACACTGTACACTTAGGGTACACTAAATTTATAAAAAAATTTTTCTTTTTTCAATAACAAATTAACCGTAGCTTACTGTAACTTTTTAACTTTATAAACTTTTTAATTTTTAAAAAACTTTTTGACTCTTTTGTAATAACACTTAGCTTAAAACAAAAATACATTGTACAGCTATACAAAAATATTTTCTTTCTTCATATCCTTATTCTATAAGCTTTTTTCTATTTTTAAAAATTCTTGTTGTTTTTCATTTTTAAAGTTTTTTGTTAAAAACTAACGGTACAAACACACACCTTAGCCTAGGCCTACATAGGGTAAGGATCACCAAGACATCACTAGGTGATAGGAATTTTTTCAGCTCCATTATAATCTCATGGGACCACTGTTACATATGCGGTCCATTGTTGACCGAAATGTCATTATGTGGCGCATGACTGCACTATTTGAAATTAAGTTAGTATTAATCCAAAGTAGATTGTTTTAAGTTATGATGTTAATTGTATTACCCAGAGAAATCACTAAGAACTTAACTCAAAAAAATGTAGTTAATAAGGGAATTAAAAAGTTACAGCACAAAATATCTACTTAACACAAAAGAAGAGAGAAATTGAGGAAAAGAACAAAAACAACATAAGCCACCAAATACAAATCTTTCACAAACCCTTCCAAAAAACAGAGGAGGAGAAAACACTTCTCAACTCATTCTATGCAGCAAATATGACTCTGATACCAAAACCAGACAAAGACATTACAAGAAAAGAAAATTACAAACCAGTATCCCTTATGAATATAGGTGGAAAAATCTCAACAAATTACTAGCAAACCAAGTCCAGTATTATATAACATGACCAAGTGGGATTTATCTCCAGAATGAAAGGTTGATTTATCATCTGAATATTAATCAATGTAATATACTATCTTAATAGAATAAAGCATGAACTCCACATCATCATCTCCATAGATACAGAAAAAGCATTTGACAAAATCCAATACCCATTCATGGGTAATGAAAACATTCAATGAATTAGGAGTAGAGGGGAACTTCCTCAACTTGATAAAGGGTATCTATATAAAACCCATAGCTAACATCATACTTAATCAAGAAAGACTCAATACTTTCCCCCTAAGATCAGGAGCAAGACAAGGATGTCTGCTCTTATCACTTCTAGTCAACATTGTACTAGAAGGTCTAGACAGGGCAATTAGGCTAGAAAGAAAAATAAAAGGCATCCAGATAGGAAAGGAAAAAGTAAAACTATCTCTATTTGCAGATAATATGATCTTGTATATAAAAAATCCTAAGGAATACACCAAAAAACTATTTGAACTAATAAACAAGTTCGGCAATGTGGCAAGATAGAAGATCAATAAATAAAAATCAATTATATTTCTATATACTAGCAATGAACAATCAAAAAATGAAATTAAGAAAAAAATCCCATTTATAATAGCATCAGAAAGAATAAAATGCCTAGGAATAAATTTAACAAAAGAACCGCAAGGCTTGTACACTGTAAACTATGAAACACTCCTGAAAGAAATTAAAGATCTAAATAAATAGAAGAACATCCCCTGTTCACAGACTGGAAGACAACATTGCTATATGACAATACTCCCCAAATTGATATATAGATTTGACACAATTCCTATGAAAATTCTAGCTGTTCTTTTTAAAGAAATTGACAAGCTGGCCCTAAAATTCATATGGAAATGCAAGGATAGCCAAAACAATCTTGAAAAAGAAGAAAATTAGAGGACTCTCACTTCCTGATTTCAAAATGTATTATACTGCTCCAGTAATCAAGACAGCGTGGTCTGGCATAGTGACAGACATATAGGGCCAATGGAATAGAACTAAGAGTCCAGAAATTAACCATTACATTTATATGATTTATCGTCAATTCTTTTTTGTTGTTGTTGTTTTTACAGATGGGGGTCTTGCTGTGTTGCCCAGGCTGGCCTCAAACTCCTGGGCTGAAGAGATCCTCCACCTCAGCCTCCTGAGTAGTGGGAATACTGCGACCAGCCTATGGCCAATTGATTTTTGACAAGGTTGCCAAGACAATCCAATGGGGAAAAGAATACTTTTTTCAACAAATGGTGCTGGGAGGCTAAGGAGACATGATGACTAAGTGCAATGTGGGGGCGTGAATTGGATCCTAGAAGATAAAAATAATATTAGTGGAAAAACTCATGAAATCTAAGTTTTGTACATTTGTTAATAGTACAGGCATACCTCATTTTATTGCGCTTCCCTCCATTGCACTTTGCAGATAATGTGTTGTTTACAAATTGAAGGTTTTTTGCAACCCAGCACCGAGCAAATTTATCAGTCCATTTTTCCAACAGCAGGTGCTCACTTAGTGTCTGTCTCATATTTTCAAATTTTTATACTATTAAAAACTTTTTCTTATTATATCTCTTACAGTGATCTGTGATCAGTGAGTTTTGATGTTACTATTGTAATTGTTTTGGGGCGCCACAAGCTGCACCCATATAAGATGGTGAACCTAATTAATAAATGTTGCATGTGTTTTGACTGCTCCACTAACTGGTCATTCCCCATCTCTCTCCCTCTCTTCAGGCTTTCCTATTCCCAGAGACAGAACAATATTGAAATTAGGCCTATTAATCACCCTACAATGGCCTCTAAGTGTTCAAGTGAAAGGAAGATTCGCATGTCTCTCACCTTAAATCAAAGGATAGAAATGATTAAGGTTAGTGAGGAAAGCATGGTGAAAGCAGAGATAGGCTGAAAGCTAGGCCTCTTGAGCCAGTTAGCCAAGCTGTGAATGCAAAGGAAAAGTTCTTGAAGGAAATTAAAAGTGTTACGCCAGTGAACAAATGAATGACAAGAAAGTGAAACAGCCTTATTGCTGATATGGAGACAAGTTTTAGTGGTCTGGAGAGATCAAACCAGCCACATCATTCCCCTAAGCCAAAGCCTAATCCAGAGCAAGGCCCTAATTCTCTTCAATTCTATGAAAGCTGAGAGGTGAGGAAGCTGCAAAAGAAAAGGTGGAAGCTAGCAGAGGTTGGCTCACGAAATTTAAGGAAAGAAGCTGTCTTTATAACATAAAAGTGCAAGGTGAAGCAGCAAGTGATGTAGAAGCTGCAGCAAGTTATCCAGAAGATCTAGCTAAGATAACTGATAAAGATGGCTACACTAAACAACAAATTTTCCATGTATATGAAACAGCCTTCTATCAGAAGAAGATGTCATCTAAGACTTTCATAGCTAGAGGTGAGAAGTCAATGCCTGGCTTCAAAGCTTCAAAGGACAGGCTGACTTGCTTGTTAGGGGCTAATGCAACTGGTGACTTTGAGCTGAAGCCAATGTTCATTTACCATTCTGAAAATCCTAGGGCCCTTAAGAATTATGCTAAATCCACCATGCCTGTGCTCTATAAATGGAACAACAAAGCCTGGATGACAGCACATCTGTTTTTAGCATGGTTTACTGAATATTTTAAGCTCACTGTTGAGACCTACCCTCAGGAAAAAAAAAAGATTCCTTTCAAAATATTACTGCTCACTGACAATGCACCTGGTCACCCAAGATCTCTAATGGTGATGTATAAGGAGATTCATGTTGGTTTCATGCTTACTAACACAATATCCATTCTGTAGCTCATGGATCAAGGAGTAATTTTGACTTTCAAGTCTTATTATTTAAGAAATACACTTCATAAGGCTATAGATGCCATAGATAGTGATTCTTCTGGGCAAAGTAAATTGAAAGTCTTCTGAAAGGACTCACCATTCTAGAAGCCATTCATTTGTAATTCATGGGAGGAGGTCAAAATATCAAAATTAACAGGAGTTTGGAAGAAGTTGATTCCAAGCCTCATGGATGACTTCAAGGGGTTCAACACTGCAGTAGAGGAAGTAACTGCAGAGGTGGTGGAAACAGCAAGAGAACTAGAATTAGAAGTGGAGCTTGAAGATGTGACTGAATTGCTGCAATCTCATTATAAAATCTGAATGGATGAAGAGTTGCTTTTTATGGATGAACAAAGAAAGTGGTTTCTTGAGATGGAATCTACTCATGGTGAAGAGGCCGTGAACACTGTTGAAATGACAACAAAGGATTCAGAATATTACATAAACTTAGTTGATAAGGCAGCAGCAATGTTTGAGAGGATTGATTCTAATTTTGAAAGAAGTTCTACTGTGGGTAAAATGCTATCAAACAGTATTGCATGCTACAGAGAACGCTTTCATGAAAGGAAGAGTCAATAGATGTAGCAAACTTCATTACTTCATTGCTATCTTTTTTTTTTGAGACAGGGTCTTGACCTGTTGCCTGGGCTAGAGTACAATGGTGTCAACATAGCTCACTGCAACCTCAAACTCTTGGGCTCAAGCAATCCTCCTGCCTCAGCCTCCTGAGTAGCTAGGGCTACAGGTGCAGGCCATCACACCAGGCTAATTTTTGTAGAGACAGGGATCTCACTATGCTGCCCAGGCTAGTCTCAAACTCCTAGCCTCAAGTGATCCTCCCACCTTGGCCTCCCAAAATGCTACAATTACAGGCATGAGCCACGGTGCCCGACCTCATTGTTATCTTAAGAAATCACCACAGCCACCCCAACCTCCAGCAACCAGCAACCAGCAACCAGCATCCTGATCAATTAGCAGCCATCAACATCAAGGCAAGACCCTCCACCAGCAAAAAGATTACAACTCACTGAAGGCTCAGATGATCATTAGCATTTTTTAGCAATAAAATATTTTTAAATTAAGGTATGTACATGTTTTTAGACATAATGCTATTATATACTGAATAGACTACAGTAAAGTGTAAACATAACTTTTATGTGTACTAGAAAACCAAAAAATTTGTGTTACTCGCTTTATTGTGTTGGTCTGGAACTGAACCTGCAATATCTCTGAGATGTGCCTGTACTGCAATTAATTTTTAAATTTTGATACTTAAACTGTAGTTATATAATTTCTTAACATTTGGGGAATCTGAGTGAAGGATATATGGAATTCTTTGTATAATTTTTACAACGTTTTTTAAAGTCTGAAATTATTTTTTTTTTAAGTTTTAAAATTCTAAAAACAAACAAAAAAGGGTTAAAGAGGAGGGAAAGAAAATGTCTGCAAAGGGCAATTTGGAGCAAGGACACTTACCCCTACCTCTCAGTCTCCCGGGAAGTGGGGTATGAGGGGGTTGCTGGGGGAACAGAATGTTCAGGGGAAAGCCAGATCGCCATTCAAGCAGTGGTTCTCGGGGGGGGGGTTGAACAGCTAAGGGTGTTTGGGGGCATTTTTGATTGTCACAATAATTGGAGATCATTAGTGACATGTAGTGGGTATGGGCCAGGTATGCTTAGCTTCCTGCAGCTCCACACAACAAGGAATTATACCATATCCCATGTCACTTTTTTTTTTTTACTTTTTTCCTTTTAAATTTTCTTTTGTTTCATTTTTTTTGTTTTATCTTTTCTTCTTTCTTATCCTAGCCACTAGACCACAAGTGACCATACAACTTTAGAATGTCCCACCACACAGTCATGTTAGTGAAAAACCAGTTCATTTGTCCCTTTATTCATTCAACAAACATTTATTGAGAAAGTCTACTATGTGCCAAGCACTGTTTTAAGGTAATAGGTTTGCATTAGGAAACAAAAAAGACAAAAATCCCTGCCCTTCTGGAGCTTACAATTGAGTGGGAGAGTCAGACAATAAACAACAACATAATAAAGAGGTAAATGATACATTGTGTAAGAATGTAACAAGTACTACGGAATATATAGAGCAGGGTCATGTTAGGGGAGAGCTGCAATTTTAAACAGGACTGTCAGGGTAGCCCTCTGAGAAAGTAACATCTGAGTGGAGGCTTGAAGGAAGTACGAGCATGAGTCTTGTGGATATTGGGGAAAGAACATTCTAAGTACAGGGAATGGTCCAGTACAAAACCCCTGAGGCGGAAGTGTGCCTCATGTGTTCAAGTAACATTAAGGAGGCCAGAATGGGTGGAATAGAGCAAGCAAGGGAGGACAGTGGTAGGAAAGAAGGTCAGAGAGATTAGGGGGCCAGATCTAGGATATTAATATGTACTGAGTTCTCCAGAAATTCAACAACCATATAAATTGAAGATTGCACATTGTTTTGTTTAGAACTTTATGAAGAATTGTTCATCATTTAGGAAAACTGCATCACCCTACCTGTGGCTTCTGAGTCACCAATCAACACACATGTAGCTGTCACATTCACAGATACAAGTATCATTACGTGTAAGACCATTTCATTATGTCCTCTAGTGGAGTCATATCCCAGTCTTTATATACTGAAATACATTTTATTTTATTATAAATTACTCTTCCTTTACTTCTCCCTTATATTACAATTAGGGTATTATATTGGTTTTCGGTGAATTATGTGTGTAAATAGATTCTATTTTCTATGTACTTCATTTCAGAATAGTGACGCATTTTAAAATGTACCTTATAAAAATGGAGTGTTGGGTCCAATAGGTATGAGAACAACCAAAGCACAGCAAGAAAATGAAGGAAGTATTCAGAAGCCAGGATGAGAATGGAGGAGATTTTGCTGATGACTGAAGGTGAGTTCCAGAAGGCCTGGTCAAAGGATTTCAGGATGGAGACAGAAAGGAAGACGTCCAGGGCTGTATGAAGATGTAACCAGGAGATCTCTAGGCTGTTTGTGGTGACTAACATTCCATAGGATAAAAAGTGGTTTTTAATCTAATTTGTTCCCAACCCTGGGTATCTCTACCTGTTTAACAGAGTAGGCTGGGGAACAAAGAGGGTTCTCTTCTCAATGAGACCAGCAGCAGCTGGAAGCCAGGCTCCATTTTTTACCCACAGAACAGGTGGGAGCCTCAGGTTAAGTTCATAGGTGCTCTCAGGCCAAGCTCATTGCTATAAACTATACAGCTCTAACTTCTTTTTCCTCTTTCTTAAGAAAGAGGAAAAACAATAACAGAGAAAGACAAAAGCACTCAGAAAGAAGATTCAATGGGGAAGGGTCAGAGACAGGGAGAAAACAAAGATGAGACCAACAGGGACAATATTCTTTTCAATCAAGACAGTCATTATTTGTTAAAAATTTTCCAAGGGCCGGGTGCTGGGCAAAGTGATGCACATGCATTGTCTCAGGTCGAGAGTATTAAACCCCATTTGACAGATGAGGAAACTGAGGCCCAGATGGGTGAAGTAGATGGCTCAGGTGTCATAGCTAGTTTAAACTGGTCGGGTCAGGATTCAGCCTCTATGTCTGGGATGTCTAGTATGTCTGAGAGGGAGACAGACAGAAAGAGACAGAGACTGGCGGGGGTGGGGGGATATGGAGACGGACACGCAAGCAGACGATCACGTGAGCGGCAGACCTACACAGAATCGTTTCCCAAGACACTGGGGCGGGCACAGGTGCTCCGCAGGGTACTCACCTGGTTGCCCTGTGGGGCCGCAGGAGCATTCGGCCTCCCTGTGCTACCCGCGCGATCCTCTACAACCCGCCGACCTAGGGTTGAGAGGCCGCCCAGGTAAAAGCTCGCCCAGACCCCACCCCTTACGCGCTCCGGCCCGGCCTATTCCCGCCGCCACTCCCCCCAGCCCAGTCTTTACCGCTTCTCCCCCGACACCTCTAGCCGTCGTCTGCGCCGCAGCTGCCGCGCGCTAACAGATACGAGGGGTCGGCAGCAAGATCTCGAGAATACACTGGACGCGTCCCTCCCGCCGGCTGGAGCGCGAGCCGAGCCACGGGCCTACACCGCTACCGACGGCTCCCCGGCTCCCATTGGAGGAGTGCCCTCCTGCCTTCCCTAGGATTGGCTGGAGATGGAAACACTTTATTTTTACCCCCTAGGCTTGGATCCAGGCAGAAGAAAACTCCGCCCCTTCGGGGGACTCTCATTGGTTTACGAGCCAAGCCCACCCTTTAATAGGACTGGCCAGGAAAGGAGCGCTCGTCATTGCCCTTTGCCGGTCTATTCGACAGCGCTTCGGGGGTTCGTTGGGAACACGCAGGCGCGAAGCCCGAAGCCCGGCCAGGCGGAACAATCCGAGATACCGGATTCTTTACGTCTTACTCTCCGTAAGCCACCTTGCACTCCACCGCTCTGCCAAGAGACAGGACTCTGCCCCTGTCGCCTACAGCTCCACACCCATCTGCAGGGATTTCTGAGCTAGGTTTCTCTAGCTATAAGTGAGCAGAGTTCCTAATTCCATCCACGGAGGATGAGGTGGTTTGGGGGATGTGGCGCGTCACTCACTAGCCCCTGCTACTTACTGAGACTTTGGTCAAGTGACAGCCTCGCTAGGAGCCTCAGTTTAACCATCTGTGAAATGGAAAGATATTTAAATTTTTTCCTGACAATGTTGTGAGGATTAAATGAGAGAATATAAATTAATTGTCTGGGGCATGAATAATTAAGGTCTCTCCTCCCAATTCTTGCCTTTCCCAATGCTCAAGTGAGGGACCTATAGCCCAGAGAAGCAAACTGATTGGCTTGAAGTCACGCAGCAATAAAACCCAGAATAAAATCCAGGTTTCCATCTTCCAAAGGAAAACTGTTTAATAAGGAAGGAGAGAGGGGAAGGACCCTCCTATCAGCAGAGGTTCCTAATTTGGTTTCCACAGACCTCCAATTGAATCAGGGGACAGGGTTTGGAGGAGTCCATGAATTTGGATGGGAACAAATTTACATCTTTACATTCACTCTCCTTTAACTGAAATTTAGCGTTTTTTCAATAAAGAATGTAACTAACCATAGTAGTAGTAGCAGTATTGGTGACTGTCACCAGTAGAAATCAGAGATTTTTCATATCACATTATAGATGTTGCAGATCTCTTGAAATATCATATAATCTCATCACTAAAGAGATTTAAAATCATGATAGTCATTAGACCCCCCATTAGACCTTATGATTTAATAGATTAATGGGGAGTACATATATTACTATAGCACATATTTGCTTTTTCCATATTTTAATAACTATTTCAATATAATTGGTTTCCTTTGTAATTCTAGGTATTTTATTTTATGAATCTAAAAGATTTTTTTTTTCTGAGAAAAGGTCCAGGGGCTTCACTAGTTCACCAAAGGGGTTCATGGCACAAAAAATGTTAAGAATATTTGTCTTGAACTCTGGGCTTTAGGAGGACAAAGACTTGGTCTATCTTGTTTCCTTGCTGTATCACCCAGCTCAGTATCAGGTATGCAGTAGGTGCTCAGTGAGTGTTTACTGAGTAAATAATAGAATTCCTCCTCAAACATCCTGCACATTCCCACTTGAGGGAGCCAGTGCTGGCCCTTTTGGTCACCTAAGAAGGAGGGACATTCCTGAATCTAGTTTTGTCCCTGATTCTGCTCACAGAAGTGGGTGGCACTTTAAAGGTCTGGCCCCAGGAGATGCTGGGAACCTCATGCCCAGGAGCAGGACCCTCTGCTGCAGAGGAGCAGAGTAAGGTATGAAGGATATAAAGACATGTAGTTTCAGCATGGGAACAGGTCCTGGGGCACATTGGGTTCATGACTCCTCATTCTCCTCATGGTTTCTGTTTAAGGTCCCAGCAAATGGGGCCTGTCTTCTCTGGTCTTCAGTGAAGACTACATTTTAGAGCTAGATGTGGCCTTAAAGACCTCCTAGAACAGCCCTCCCTTTTGGAGGTCCAGACTGAGGAGTGAGGGCACATGGAACAAGATGTCACTCTGGGCAAAGAACATCCTTTTCTCCTATGCCTCAGCCCAGGACATGAGCACCCAGGTCAACTATATTATTATAGAGTCCTATAATTGACTTCTAAGAGTATCCCTGAAGATGAAGACCAGAGACCCTCTCTGAAAGGGTGGGTGAAGAGGAGTCTCAAATGCCAGGATGAGCAGCTGGGGATTTGATTGGAGGGACAGAGAGGAATCAGGAAAGAGCATGATGGAGGCCAGACTTCAGAGGCCTGCTTCAAGGCTAGGCTCCATCTTGGAACAGGTTGCTTTTCCTGGGCTGATCCCCCAGTATGATTAGCCTAAGTTTGTAGATGGGAAAACTGAGGCCCTTAGAGAGGATGAGGAGAGTCACATGAGGTAGGGCAGATTGAGGCAAGAGTAACCAGGCTGGCTATCTCTGATTGGCTGGGATCCTCTGGCCAGGCTGATTTCTTCCTGGCCCACTCCAGGGCCTTTGCCCCTGCTGCTTTCCCCTCCTCTCCTCTTCACCCCATGCTCATTGGGTCTGGCTCCAGATATCGCACATAGATGTCTCTTTCCTCTGCACAAGATGCCTTGACTTAGGATCCTGTACTCTCAGCTCTGGCCCTGAGGTATTGCATTGCCTTGGGCAAGACATTTCCCTTTCTGAGCCTCAGTCCTCTCCACACCTCTGAGAGTATGATTCAAGGTCAAACCACAGGCATCAAAACCTCCATCTTCTCCCCAAAACATTTATCAGAATCATGGAGATTTATGTCCAAGATCAGATGTTTCAACCATTTCACAGAGGAGGCACAGAGAGGGAAGGGGCCTTGCCAAAAGTCCCACACCAGCCTGGTAGTTATCTCAACTCCTCTCAATCCCTCTCCTATAGCTAAAGCCTGTTGAGTCCAACATCTTAAAAGCTCTCATAGAATAGACAAATTTCTCATGCAGAAGAATTCCAATTAATTTATGTAGACACTTCCCTCTCAAGGAAATGGAACATAACTCCCCACTCCCTAAGCATGGGCTATGCTTAGTTAGCTTCCTTCCAAAGAGTACAGCATGGACAATGGGGGAAAGGAGTAACTTTACAGTGGAGAAACCTGACAGACACTACCTCAGCCAGGTGATCAAAGTTAACATCAACAGTGATAAGTGATAGTATGTATCCTTGATATGATGTGATGAGAATGGCATTTGACTTCTGTGGTCTTCCTCCCCCAAATCCATAACCCCAGTTTAATCACAAGAAAAATATCAGACAAATCCCCATTAAGGGACATTCTACAAAATACCTGTCCAGTACTCCTCAAATGTTGACTCCAGGTCATCAAAAACAAGGAAAGTCTGAGAAAGTGTCATAGCCAAGAGGAGCCTAAGGAGACGAGATGACTAAATGTGGTATGGTGTTCTGGATGGGATCCTGGAACAGAAGAAGGACATTAGGTTAAAACTAAGGAAATCTGAATAAAGTATAGACTTTAGTTGATAATAATGTACTGATATTGGTTCATTAATTGTGACCAATGTATCAAACTAATGTAAAATGTTAATAATATGGGAAACTGGCTGTGGGCCATCCGGGATTTTTCTGTGTTATCTTCGCAATAATTCTGTAAATTTAAAATTATTCTGAAATTAAAAGCTTAAAAAAAAAAAAAACTCTCCCATATCCGCCCCCCATCATGTCGCTCTCACCTGAGGGTCTAGCGTTCACTTCCTCACTGCTCTCCCTCCCTCCAATCCGTTCTCCTGGCAGCCAGCAGAGGGCATTCTCTAAAACGCAAATCTGACCGTATCTGAAGCCTTCCAGCAAAATAAAGGGTTGGATGGAAATTTCGGGAGGTATATTGTAAAAGACCGACCTGGATGTCTGTATAAGTTATCATTATGATCCAGAACGAATCTGGGAAATATTTCTAGTGTCCGTTGAAATAAAATTACTGTATCCAAAATTTAATACAACTCAGCCTTTCCAAGGTCTTCCAGTTAAAGCCTGCCTTTCCTATGTCCAACTTCCGACCTCCCCACCCTGTCGCACAGCTACATAGTAATTTCCCTTTGTTTTTCCTTTATCTCTACGGACACTCCTCGGCCTGAGCCATCTTTTCCTGCCTTCTCCCCTAGGCCTAGCTCCAGAGATCTCCCTCGCAAAAGAGATCCAGCACCCTCTCCTAATGCACGATTGGGTTGTGATGTCAGGATCGAAGTCTTTTATTTTTATTTTTATTTTTGCTAAATGCGAACGAGAAAAATGGATTCCTCTGGCTCCCTCACGCCCAGCTCACACTATGCCGGAAGAAAGGTTTGACGCACTATAAATGAAAAGATGAATCATTCAATAAATGGATGTTCTAGGGCGCAGGGTGTCTGTGCGCGTGCGCCAGAGGGTAAGGCGTGGGAAGCTCTTTGCTACCTGGCTGGGTCCATAGCGGGCGTCAGGAGCGGGAGGGGCTTCCTCAGCCTCGCCCTGCCATTGGCCGGGACGGTCCGCATTGGTCTGACGCAACGCCTCTGCGGCTCAGCGGAGCTCGCCCCCCGCCCGACCCAGCCCCCGCAACTGCGAAGTTGCAGGCTACTGCGTAGGTTCGGCGGCTTCGTGCGGTCCTGTGGGGAGACTGGCCGCTGGGGATGGCGCACCGGGCGGAACAAAAGACTCGAAGGGGCACTTTGAATTTGCTCAGAATTTTATTAGGATTACCAGGGTTCACAGGGAAAGAGGCGGGCCTTCTGGGGGAGGGGAGCAGGAATACCGCAATGGCGAAGCGGCCTGGCTTAGACACCGAGGCGGGCTAGCGGGCACGACTGGAAAAGGAGCGGGATGGAGAGGGGAGAAAGGGAGAGAACTTGGGAGAACAGGGTGGCAGCAGCGCCTCCAAGGGCACTGTGCGGCTGCGACGAAGGCCACAACGGCCCTCCCCGCTTTGGGATCAGGGTGTCCACTCCATACAGCACGGGGAGAGGGGCTGGGGCCAACACCGACGAGGAGAAAGGGGATAGAGGGGCCCTGACCAAGGCATCACAATAAATACGTTTAGCAGCACACAGAAGCCTGCGGGGGAGGAGGGCCAAAAGAAGGGGGTTATCCCCCTTTCCCTCCCCCCAAAATAAGAACTCTGCAATTACTAAACCATAAAAATAAACTTTAAACCCGTGTACGAAGTCGGTCACCCCCCAGAAGTGCAATGTGGGGCCGCGCGGCCCTAGCTGAGGGGGAGGGTAAACGGGGTCTGGGGTGGGGGACACAGAGAGGCGACCCCCGCAAGGGTAAGCTGTTTATCTGCAAGGGTAAGATGTTTATCCGGTTTTTCCCCTCTTCCCCGGGTTGGCCCAAGCGTTTGGGACCTGAAGCACCTCCTCCAGGTCCGAGCCTTCAGAATCTTCTCCTTCTTCCCAGTCGTCCTCACTTCCTTCCTCTTCATAGCCTCCTTCCTCATAGCAGTCCCCACATTCTTGCTCGATGCCTGCAGAGGGGGAGAGAGGCAAGGAAGGGGAAATAAAGAGGACGGTTACACGGGCAAGTAGATGTCACTCTAAAAGAGAACAGAGCCCACAGCCAGGGCTTTGGGGGACCTGGGACCACTTGCCAAGTGCCTCTGCTTGGAACAAGCAGCCAAGTGTGTGTGCATGAACTCAAGCAAGCCCACAGAGTGAGGGGGGTGGGAGGGAGGCAGGAAGGCAGGGTGGGCTCCCTGCCTCTGTCCTGTCAAAATTGATACATCTCTGAAAGTAGTTTTTTCTCCCCTCTGTATACGTCAATGTGTGTCTCTTCCTGAGCTCCGACCTCAGCTGAATAAACCTTCTATTCATCTCCAGGCAGCTCCTTTTCCCCAGTCTGATCCAAACAGGCCCCAGTCTGTCTTCTTCAGCCCAATTCCCCACCCCCACTCCCATTCCAGGCCTGGGCAGACAGCTTTGCTTCCCCTTCTCTGAAAGAAGAGATGCCATCAGGTGGGAGGGGAAGAGGACTGACAACTCCCTCAGTTGCCCTGCCCTACCTGAAAATATGTCTACATTGAGGCTGCTTACTCATTCAGTGCCTCCTTCCTCGGTACCCTGCCCCTGCCCTCAATGGAAGTTTGCCAGGGACCCCATGGCCAGAAACTCCAGGAGTGGTTTTCCTGCCCCTTCCACCTCCCCCAGGGGCGTGCCTCTCCTCTGCCTACAGCCAGGCTCAAACACCTCCTTTGACCAGCCAGGCAAGCCAGAACCAAACCCGGGAGTCACCTTAGATACTGCCTTCTCCCTCAAACTCTGGTATGCAACTCTTCCTCAGCATTTCCCAAAATGCATTCTTCAGTGGGCAGTGAACAATGGCTTCTGTGGTCAAGAAGTTTGGGAAAGGCTGGGTTCCACAAAGTTAAATAGGGTTTTTTACAGCAGGATTTCTCAGAGCCTTTAAGGTGCTAATGTACATGTGACTCTACAAGAGGATGTTGTTGTATGCAGTTCTTTCCCCAACATATTTGACCACTGACCCTTTTGTGAGAAGCAGCTTTCAGAACTGGTGAAGGATCCTCAGGAGACAATTTTGGAATCCCTGCCCAAAATACCATGTATTTTCACTTTCCAGGTCCTTGTTCACATGATCCCTTCCACTGAGAATGCTCCATAATGCTCCTCAGTGTGGATGCAGCCTCCAATTCAAATGTCACCTCCTTTCTCTAGTTCTCCCCTTCCCCATCTTTGAGGTAGAATTAGCTGCACCTTCCTTTAGGTTCACAGAGCACAATGTTCACTTCACACTCAGTTCCCCAAACAAGCCTGGGAATTCCCAGAAGGCCAAGGCTGGGTACAGAGTGTGCTGAATTGCAATGTGTTCTGCCACTACCCCACCTCTGTGTGAACCTGTCCTTTTTAGTTTTCCATCCACTGTCTCCTATGTCTCTTTGTCTACTCTTCATTTGTCTTTTGCTCTGTTACAACCTATCTATGCTCTGTTACAACCTATCCATCTATCACCTAGAACTAAAATGTTTCTTTGGTTTTGTTACATTTGTAAGTTAAACGTTCCCTGGCCTTCCCTTGTTTAAAAAGTTGTGCAGAATGCTGTTATGTCCTCCATAAAAGCGGATTGTGTTCATGCCTTGATACCTTGACCCTGGTCAGGCTTTTTCTGAGAGAAGAGAAAGAAGGGGAAGACAAGAGGGGGTCTAGCTCACCTTCCTCCTCCTCTGATTCTTCAGAGATAATCTCTATCTCGTCCTCATAGTCATACTGGTTGGTGCTGTAATCTTGATCCTTGTCAAAGTCGTCAATGACATTCTCATAATACTCAATGTCTCTGTCGTCGTCATCGCTGCCTTCATTGTCACCTTCGTTGCCATCATCATCACTGCCTTCATTGTCACCTTCGTTGCCATCATTATCTTCATCATCACTGCCCTCATCTCCTTCGTTGTCACTGTCACTGCTGTCCTGGTTGTTGCCACTGCTGCCCTGGTTGCCACCTCTGAAGTTCTTGTTGTCACCATCAGCATTCTCGTCGTTGTTAGGGTTCTCTTCATTGTCATTGGTGTTCTTGTTATTGTCTTCAGGGTTCTCACTGTTGTCTTCAGCACTCTCATTGTTGTCAGTGGTCTCGTTGTCATCAGTGGTCTCATTGTTGGGGACCTCATTGTGGTCAGGGCTCTCACTGTCACAGACGCTCTCATTGATGTCAGTTATCTCGTTGTCAGTGGTCTCAAAGTAGTCGGTGGTCTCCATGAAGTCAGAGATCTTGATGTCATGAATGGTCTCATCAATGTCTGAGATCTCGCTGAAAATGTCTTCCACTGCGTAATAGTCATAAACGTCGTCCACGATCACCACTTCACATTCATCCTTGATTTTACTGTAGGAAAGCCTGGGGCTGAGTGTGGGGTTGGTGGGAAGGGGTATACCCATGGCAGACACTGAAAGGTGGTAAGTAACTGGGGAGGGAGTAGACTATAAAGGTTCCCAGGGAAGAGGCTAGGGTGGGAAGAGTCCCATTTCTGCCCCTGTGTAACCTCAGGCCATTACTGGACCTCATCCCCCCGCCCCCCTTGTAAAACATACTGCACTGGATTGGCTCTACAAATCCTGTGTGACACTAGTCTAGTCTTTGCCTACGAACTACCTTTCAGCCACTAAACCCCCATCACCTTTCCTTCTCTTCTTGCTTCTTTCTGTTTGTCCTGTAGCCTCCTTCTCTCATCATGTAGTAGCGTAAAGGATTGACCCACAGGTCATTCTTGATAATCTGTTGAAAGAGAGGGGAGAAAGGAGAACAGAGCCATAAAAACAAGCCCCAGCCCAGACCCCTACTCCCAATTCCCTGGGCACCCAGGGAAAAGCCTAGGAAGGCCTTCTCTGGTGATGCCTGGAAGGGCCCCACCTCAGCAATCCTGTCAGCCTCTGGGAGGCTGTGGTTTGAGAACCAGCTGAAGAAGCTGTGGCTGGTGTCCTGGTTCCCATGCCTGTGGGCCTGGGGTTCCTGGCCCCGGTGCCAGCGGATCGGGGTGGAGTGAGACACCAGCCGGCCTGGTGGAAGAAGAGGCTATGAAGAGGGGACTGAACAAAGATAGATTGGCGGGGGCACAGATTTACCCTGGGACTGCCTCTTACCCGAACGGTTGCGCTGGAACTCCTTGACAATCACCATGTTTGTAAAGTAGGGGTTTGTCTGGAAGTACAGCTTCATTTTGTAGCCCATGGAGATATGTCTGAGATCCTGTACCTGCTCAGGGTGGGGGTGATGGTGGAATCTGCTCCCCCCCCATGACCTTTCCCCCCTCACCTCCAAGGACCAGATTCCTTGCCTGGTCCTACTAAAAAATGTCTCTTTGGCCTGACCTGCAGATTGGTCAAGTAGCGGAAAATGTCTTCATCACGTTGGTTGATCAAGATTGAAATTCTGGGGTGGTTGAGGAACTGATGAGTGGAGCAGTTTAGGTCAAGGATTGACTATTCAGTGAAAGGGAAGGAGGGAAGATCAGGCAGAGCAGAACAAAAGAGAGGCTGGAACAGGATTCCTTCTGTGTTCATATGATGTGTGTGGAGCAAGTGCGTTGTGGGACATGACCCATACTTTTATTCCCATGATAAACCTCTGTGTTAGGTGGCTTTGCTGGGTGCTGAGGGTCTATGTCCATGTGATGTTTGTCTCTGGGTACTGAGGGCTTGTGTTCACAAAATGCTGTATGTCTGGGTGCTGAAGGGCCGTGTCCAAGTGATGTTGTATCTGATTGCTGAGGCCCTGTGGTCACATGATATTGTGTGTGTGGGTATGGATGGTCTGTGTCCACATATTGCTGTGTGAATGGCTCCAAGGGCTTGTGTCCAAGTGATGCTGTGTGTCTACATGCTGAGGACCTGTGGCCACATAATACTGTCTGGGTGCTGAGGTCCTGTGTCTACATGATAGTGTGTTCCTGGGTGCTGAGGGCCTGTTATCATGTGCTTCTTTGTATGAGGGTGCCAAGGGTCTGTATCCATGTAATTCTGTTAGGATGTTAAACTCATGTGTTCTTAACATGTAACATGCATGTATGTGTGTGCTCCAGAGATGAGCTTAACAATCACCATTAGTGAATGGGATTCTTCCTACTTTCCCCTTTCCTTCATTTAACTCCTTAATCTCTGTACCCAGATACTCCCTCTCCTGACCCTTCAGGGGCTTGAGCCCCTCTCTAGCTCCCTTCCCCCCAAAGCAGGTCACTCAGCCAGGATTGGGGTCTCCTAATCTCCTAGGCTTACAGAGCCCTGTATGGCTTAGGCATCTTCTCTGGGGAGTTTCTCTGCTGTGTATCATTCCCCTCCCTCTTCACTGTCTCTGAGTCAGTTCATCTTCTGTGTGCCCCTCCCCTCCTCCTTTCACCTTCTCTGGTCCAATTTTTCTGCAGTGTGCCCCTCTACCACCCTCCCCCTTTCACCGTCTGTGATCCATTTTTTATGCTATGCTCGTCCTCTCCCCTCCTTTCCCATCTGTGGTCCAGTTTTTGTACTGTGTGCCCTCCTCCCCCCTTCATCATCTCCAGTCCAGCTTCTCTCCTGTTTTGCCCTCCTCCACCCAGTCTACTCAGTCTTCCGATAGGGGGTTCGCCATATCTGGCCCTCCCCCACACCCATTCACCCTTTCTCTCCCTCCCCCCACCTCCCCGTTCCTGTCATGGGCTTCTGGCCCATGAGTATCGATGAGAAGGATACTGCTTTGACCCAGAAGCCCGGGATATGCTGGATGATGAGGTCTCTGCGCTCCAGGAAGGGTCTTCGCATCTGGATGAACTTGCGCTTGAGACGCAGGAAGGCCTTGCCTGCCTTGATGTTAACAGCCTCCAGGTCCAGTTGAATATTCTCCAGTGCCTGCAGGATGCTCTCCATCCTCTCGGCATTCCTCTCTTTGCTCTCCTTCTTCATCTTCCTCTGCTTCCTCCTCCTCCTCCTCCTCCTCCTGCTGCTCCTCAAACCTTCCTGTTCATCCTCATCCTCATCTTCCACTAGGATGACAGCCTCTTCCTTGCTCTTTGGACCGACTAACCTCTGGGGCCCCCACCCCCCTGCGCTACAGGTTTCTAGGACCTTCTCTCCATCAGGGCTGCTGGGATCCACAACCTGAAAATCGATTTCCAGGCTTTCCCCAGAGACCTCAGAAGGGGGGAGTGTATCCAGGCTCTCCGTGGGAGGGGGCGCCTCCCCATACCCTGACTCGATCGTAGACTCCCAGTCGGGACCCCCAGAACCCAGGGTGAAGTACGCGCGGATCCCCCCCTCCTCGAGAATGACATAGGGTGGCGGTGGGGGCAGCGCGGGGCCCAGTCCCACCCCCCTCATGTCAGCCAGCACCTGTGCTGCCTCGGTTTCCTCCCGGAGCCTTGGGCGCTGCTGAGGTGGAGGCAGGGGCAGTCGCAGCAGCGGCGGCGGCGGCGGCGGCGGCGGCGGGTCGCGCTGAGGAGGCTCGGAGCTGCTCAGGCGACGGGTCTTGGCCGGAGGCCCCTCATCCGGGCGGTCCATGGTGACCGCGCTCACACAGCTCAGGGGATCGCACTCGCCCCTTCGCTCTCAGCCGGGCCGCCTCTGCCAGTCACACTCGAAGTGGAGCCGCCGCGCCTCACGCGACTAGCTCTCCTGACCGCCTCGCTCTGGCGTTCCCTCCCACAGCGCCTGCCCTACTCCCTCCGCGCCTGGCGCCAAGGCCCCGCCCACTCCCTGACGCAAGGGATCCGCTCTGCCTCGCCATTGGCTGCCGGCTGCCGCGGCGCCGCTCGCCCTCCCTCGACCCCTGCCCGCTCTCACGCAATCTGCTTGCCAACACTACACATCATCACTTTCCGATTGGCTCCCCTCGGACCCGCCAATCAACGGGCTGACTCCCCCAGCGATGAGAGGGAGTCTGCAGGGTGATTGGCTGCGAGGAAAGCTAAGGGGAAAGAAGCCCCTCTCCCTCACCCTTGCAACGTTTTATCCAATGGGAAAAGTACCAGTGGTTCTGAAGACCGAAAAACAAACGCAGGCGCTGAGCAGGATGTGCTCGAATAAAATTAGGAGAGCCTCGCTATCATTTCCCCCGCCCCCCTCCCCTCAGCAACTACGCACTTTTAAAATCGGCCGCTTCCCCCACCCCCTGCTTCTGCCCCTGGGGAGAACTCTGCTGTAGCCCCGCGGGGCTCGAGCCACCCTATGCGCGCCTGCTATTTAGGCACCCAGGGCGTTAGGTTTGGGGGCTAGGTTTTGACGTGGCGTTTTCCATCTCTCCAAAATGGCTCTAGAAATAATAATCACACACCAAAAAAGTAACTTCCTCTGCGTCATAAAAAAGATTGTGATTCAGCTCATCTGCTAGATTTTTCTAGGACCTTCTATCTCTTCAGGTACTGAACATTTCTCCTTTCCATTTTCCATCCTTTCCTCTCCCTTTCCCAAGTGTACGCTGTTCTTAATCGTATTTTAAGATTTTTTTTTTTTTAACCAAGATGGATGGTCTTTTGTGAGGCATGGTGGTGGAGTTCTGGTTTTGGTTCTGGGATTCACATCACGGGTGTGCCCCTCACTTTGTAACTCTAACCAAATCACTGCCCCTCTCTGAGCTTCAGCTTCTTCTCCTCCAAATTAGGCATCCCTGAGAGAGGTGTAACTGCCCATTGCAGCCTATTGTGGTAGCAGAGAATTAGAGGCAACCTAGGGATCCATCACCAGGGGAATGGATAAGAAAAATGTGATATATGTTTAAGATGGACCAGTAGATGAATTAGATCTATATACGGCAACATGGCTGGATCTCTCCAAAACAGAATGTTTGAGTGAAAAAAGAAACAGAACAAGATTTAGTACAATACTGTTTATGTAAATTAAAACACACAACAATACCATATATTTTTCACAGATACACATATATGTAAATAAACACATGAACGGTGGATTGGAAGGACATACGTCAAATACACGAGAGTGGGTGCCTATGTGGCAGGGGATGGGATCAGGGATGGGTGATGAAGGGGACAAAACAAAACAAAATAAAGAATAAAAGGGCCTCACATGGACCAATGATGATACAGTGTGCCAAGAACTGAGGAGTATGGTTAACTCAATTCTGTGCACCTGAGAGAATAAATAAATAGTAAATTAATGAGTGCCCAGGGAGCAGGCTGGCTGGGTAGACTCCCAGGCTTGGGTGTTTTTTCCCCCTGTGACACCCCTCCCTCTGATTTTGGTCAAAGCTGACCAAAGTCCAGCTGTATACAGTGGACCCTTAGGAAGGGCTTCCATCCCAGGCTGAGCAATCCATCCAGAAGCCGTTACTTTTTGGGAGGCATTTCCTAACCCCATCAATTCCCCCCAACATTTGATCCCCAATTCCCAGCCCCCATTCTCCATGGTGTCCAATATCAGGAACATCTTGTTTGAGCTTGGGAAGGAGACTGACAGCAGAGTTAGGAGTGGTACCTGGGGCTCCAGGCTTTGGGAGGAGATGAGGTTCTCAAGTACCCTGCCCCCTCCCATGCTCAGAGCCTAGGCCAAGGGCAGTGATCTTAGGAGATGGGAGTCTACCCTCTCGCTATGCACATACCTACCGTTTCCAAGTTCCATCTCCCGACCACCGCTCTACTTCCTGCTGCAGGCACATACTCTAGTTTGTCTCCTCTCAACTAGGGGTGTGTGTGTGTGTGTGTGTGTGTGTGTGTGTGTGTGCTGTATTATGTCTCCACATACAGGCATTTGCTCACATGTGTGCACCAGGCAAGTTTTCCTCAGGGGCACCTCCCCACACAAAGTTACACAGACACACACTGTCTCACTCAATCATACCTCCCCACATGTGGTCACACAGACAGGACACACAGACACAGACACACACACACACACACAGTCAGAAAGAGAAAACATCCAATATAGCATTGTTCATTTCAGTTTTTCCATTTACAAAATCCAATGGTGAATCCAGGCAGTTAGAAAAAAGAAATGGAGGAAAACCCTCCTGAATGTGCCCTATCTACCCCCCACCCGCTTGGTCTTCCCACCCCACCCCCTCGGAAAGGCACCCCCATCACTATCACTGAGAGAACAGGTCCCCCCACTCCCGGCCTCTCAGCCACTCTGGCCTGCCTTTCCAAGGCCACTCTGCAGCCAGGCTCGTTAATGTCTCTCCCGCCTAGAGTGCTGTCCCCATTCCTTTTGGGTCAGCTTCTCCAGTTCTGGGGCTGTCTTGGGGTAGGGAGGGAGCTTGGGACAAGGGCTTCTGTCAAGAAGGGGAAGAGGGGGTGGATAAATACAGACTCTCCCCCCGCAGGAAATGAGAGGGGCGCAGAGAGCCTGGGCAAGACCGGGCAGAGGAGTGCCAGCTTGGCTCACCAATCCACAGAACCGGCCTGGAAGTAAGCCCATGATGGACTCTGCCCCAGGGAGGGAAGCTTGGGATCTCCCACCTGGAGAATCTGGCCGCAGTCTGCTCCACTTTGGGTGTAGGTAAGGACAAAGGGAGAAAGGGGGAGAGGGCTGTTGGGAGGAAGAATGTTTGGGTCTGAGGGCCCAGAAGGCTGAGGGCTACCAAGGAGGGGCTTGAGGCCCCTGAAGCTTGAGGGGAACAAAAAGAGGTCAGATAGGAATGGACTCAAGACCACAGTGCCTTGGAGTTTGTACCACTATCAGTTACCAAGGCCCCAAAAGAATTTTCATCTTCAGAAGAGTAGTGTGAACCCAGGAGAAAATCCCGGGGTTGTCTTCAGCTCTGACCCAAGGCTCTGTGGTCCAGTTACTTTGGGGAGCTTGGCTGCCCCACTATACTTCCTTGGGGGGCTGCTCCTGCCTGTACGGCACCCACATCAGCCCTAGTGGGGCTGAAATGGATTTCCATCCTCAGGAAGAAGGGGTGGGGGCCAGGGATTCAGAAGGCAGCGCGACAGAATGAGGCCAAGTTTGGGTCTCTTCAGCTTGAGGAGTTCAGCTCACATCCTGCTCTTCACCTAGCGTGGGCCCATCCTGGAGACCCAGCTCCCTACCCTCTTGGCTTCCCCAACAGATGCACGAGAACCACTTGGGAGGTCTGGACATGGTGGGGAAGGAGAGAAGACCGGGCTGGGGACCAGGGTTGGCCTAAAACATTGCACACAACATAGCAATTAAACATCCTTGCTCCCTGGGGACCCAGCACCCCCTTTGGTCCCTCTTGTCAGCAGCCTTGGATTGATTTCTCCCTAAACATCCAGGCCTTGCTAAAGGACTTAGAAGGGGAGGATGCCTGGGAGCAGAGGGGGCAGTAAGAGCTCTGGAAGTCTATTTTACAGGACAAATTTCCCCCTTCTGGACAATGTCAGAAGGAGAGACATTAAAGCAAGAAAGCCTGTCTCCTCAGCTGTTAGTAGAAAAACCTGCATTCCCAGTTTTGTTTTCTTTTTCTGAACTGTCACTTCTGAGAGAGAGAAAGAGAGAGAGAGAGAGAGAGAGAGAGAGAGAATATGAGATTGTGGAAGTGGAGAAGGAGGCGGCGGAGACAGGCCCCACAAAACTAAAAATGCCTCTTTCCCAGTCCCCGCCCAATCCCCCACCCTGGGGAGGTGTTGGCAAAGGTGCCTAGATTACAGGTGGTTCAAGGGGCTGGGGCTGGAGCTCAGAAAGGAAGGCTCCTATATGGGGACCCACCCCTCCCTTGCTGTTGGCCCCATTATGGTGGCCTTGACCTTCTCCCTGCCTGTCTGCCTACCAGCCTGCTTCACATGACACAGTAGGGTTCTCTGGGAGCCGGGGCACCTCCTGTACCCCAGCATGGGGCGTGAGTCCTCAGGCACTTCTTGAGGTCCTTGTTGAGCAGGAAGCAGACGATTGGGTTGACAGCAGCCTGGGCGAAGCTCATCCAAACAGCGGTGGCCAAGTAGCGGTGGGGCACGGCGCAGGCTTTCACAAATACTCGCCAGTAGCAGGCCACAATGTAGGGTGACCAGAGGAGTAGGAAGAGCAGTGTGATCGCATAGAACATGCGGCCCAGCTGCTTTTCACCCTTGACCTCGTCCATGCCCAGCAGCCGCCGGCTGGCTGCGTGCCCATTCTGCCGGATACCCAGCAGGGTTGGTGGCATGGGCCCACGGCCAAAGCCGGCGATCCAGTTGGCAGCAGCCTGGCCGGTGGCCCCGGGGCCATGGAATGTCCAGTTCTGGCTGATGGCTGGTACCATCTGCACTGGCTTCATCTTGCGGTGACGATACTCGAAGAGGAGCAGCTTGCCATAGACAGCATGTGTGGCTGCCATGAGCACAGCCAACATAAGCATGAAGCCCAGTGTGTCATTGGCCTTGAAGTAGCGATGCTCAAAGATGCACTGGTCCTCCTCCCGGATAAACTTGTAGGTACCCACGTCGAAGACAGGTGGGAAGGCCATGGCCACAGAAAGGGTCCAGGCCATGCAGATGACAGCTGCACATGTCCAGAGTGTCATGCGCTTGGCATAGAAGCGGTGGTGGGCGATGGCCATGTAGCGGGTGACGCTGATGCAGAACAGCATGAAGGCCGCATGGAAGCAAAAGAGCACGGCCATAAAGGCCACAATCTTGCAGCTGAGTGCACTGAAGGTCCATGAGGAGCCGTGACGCACAGAAGCCAGCACAAAAGGGAAACAGACGGCAGAGCGTATGCCATCGGCCAGGCACAAGTCCAGCAGAAAGTAGTAAGGAGCCTTGTGCAGGGCACGCTCCTTGAGCACCAGCAGGGACAAGATGGCGTTGCCCGCCAGGCTCACGCACATGATCAGTCCGAGCAGCACCAGCTTCACATAAGCCGATGCTGACGGTGGGGACAGTGCGCCGCTCACCTCCTCGGGCTCCCCGGTGGTGTTGGCCATACTGAAGGGCAGGGGCTACTGCCAACCCTGTGGGGTCAGCCAGTCCGGTACTCGATGGGCCCTGGGGGCTCCATCAGTTGTCCTGCTGTGCTGCACCTGCAAATGGGGACAATGGGGGAGACACAGACACAGAGAGACAGAGAGATGAAGGCAGGAGAGAGACAGAGAGAGAAAAACACACAGACACACAAAGACAGAGTGCGAGAGAAAAAGAGATAGAACAAAGAGATAGAAAAATGGCAACAAGGATATGAATGGATAGAAATCGACACAGACATGGAGGGGATGAGAAAGAGCGAGGAGAGAGAGAGAAGAGAGACAGAGACCGACAGACCGGAGAGAGACAGTGAGAAACATGGAGAGGAAAGGTGAGGGAGAAACAGAAAGGGCAGGGTTAGTGTGTCTATGAGCCCTCCGCACTTACTCCCCGGCTGGTGCCAGGCCCTGTCCCCGGACCACTGCTGCACCTACCCCTCCTTGTTGGGTGAGGATGCTCCATCTCTCTGCATGTCCTTGGTTACCTGTTTCCTCCATTGGTGAGTCTGTGGGGCAGGGATGTTGCTGCAGCTCTTCTCCCCCTTTGCAAAGCCCTGAGGTTGTGTTCAGACTTTTTTGACTGCTAGCCATAGTAAAAAGTACATTTTACATCACAACCCAGTACACATACACGCACGTGCACACACAGCTCAACCAAAAATTTCACAAAACAGTACTGATCCTATGTGTAATGTACCCCATTCGTTTCTATTCTCGTTTGTGTTTTCTTAAAATGCTGGTAGCCACTCATTACATAGATTCATTTATTCATGATCAGGAATGTGCTTAGCTTGCTCGAGGAACATCGGGAAGACTAATGTGGCCAGAACAGTGTGAGCGAGGGAGACAGAGGTAGAAGAGCTTGCAGGAGTGTCCGGGACTGTGGGCCATGATGAGGATTTTGGTTTTTATTTTAGGTGAGGTGGGGAGTATGTGTGAATATAAAGATGTAGGTATGCTTGTGCATACTCATTCATACAGTGAAATAGTATTTATTGAGCATTTACTGTGCACCAGGAACTGTTCTAGGAACTGGGGATACAGCTATGAACCAGACAGATAAAGATCCTGGCCTTTGTGGAGCGGACATTCTAGATAATAAAGAATAGACATAGGGGAAGTGTAGTCCATCAGATGATGACAAGTTCCTAAGAATAAACATCAGTGAGGGAAGGGGGATAGGAAGTGTTAGGAGTGGGGAAGGTGTTGCAGTTTTAGATGAGGTGGATGACAGGGAAAGCTTCATGGAGGAGGTGTCATCTGAGCAAAGACCTGAAGGAGGTGAGAGAGTGAGGCATGTGGCTATTTGGGGGAAGAGAAGTCCAGGCAGGGGAACAGCCAGAGCCAAGGCCCTGAGGTGGGACTATACATCTGCGGTCCCCAAGTCCCGGGCCACAGCCCGGTACCAGTTAGTGGCCTGTTAGGAAACAGGCCGCCCATTACCACCTGAGGTCCACACCACTCCCCCCCAACGCCCACCCCCCCAGTCTGTGGAAAAATTGTCTTCCATGAAATCGGTCCCTGGTGCCAAAAAGGTTGGGGACTGCTGCTATACATGGCACATTTGAGGAAGAGCAAGGAGGCCTCAGTGGGTGGAACAGAGTGAGGGAGGGGAAAGTGGTGGGAGGTGAGGTCAGAAAGGTGGCGAGGCGAGATCATGGAGGCCATGGTGAGGACTTGGACTTTTTTTCTGAATGAGATGGGAATCATGGGAGGATTTTTAGCAGAGGCCAGACATGATATGATTTAGGATTGAACAGGATTCCACTTGCTGCTGTGAGGAGACCGGATCACATGGGTCACAGGTGGAAGTCGGGAGATTGCTCAGGGGGCTCCTGCAGCAATCCAGGTGAGGGCAATAGCACCCCACGCCCCTTTCCCTCTTTTATTTTTCTTCCTGGAATTTCTCTTTTCTAATGCAACAATATAATTTACTTTTAAATTTAGTTTATTGCCTGCCTCTTCCTAACAGAACAAAAGCTCCACGAGGGCAGGGATTATAGGTTCATGCTCCTCTAGAAGAGCACCACATAGCACATGCATGGTAAGCTCTCTGTGATAATATGTTGAATTAATCGATTGAGGGACTAAATGGGCTGGGGGGTCAGAGCGGGCTCCTTGGAGACATCCAGGCAGGATTTGCTGAAAGAGGGGCCTGAGGAGCGCATCTGGCCGTGAGAGCAGCACGGCAAAGCTTGGTGGGGGGAACAGGAGAGCTCCAGGGGTGTGGGGATGTGATAAGGTAACAGGGCAGGTCCCAGAGGGAAGGCATTGAGGCAACTGGAGCAGGAGCTGGAGAAACTCAGGATCACTGTTGGGGCCGGGGCAGGGGCGGGCCTGGGGCCCCGGGAGGCGGGGCTTGAGCGGATGTCTTCCTACTGCCTCACTCCCAGGCACAGGCTCCCCTCTGCACTGTTTCCCAGCTCAATCCAACCTTGCCTGCCACCACCACCTGGGGCCAGGCTTTTTTGATGGCACCCTGAGGTCCCAGAGCCTGTGCCAGTAGGCCACTAGAGGGTGCTAGGGCAGGGGCCGAGGAGAAGTGGGGATGGTGGGCCCTCTTTCAGCCCCTTAAGGCATGTGAACCAGCCCCCCCACGCCTTTGCCTGGAAGGGAGGCGGGGTGGGGGTGGGGGGAAGGAATAGAGACAGAGACTGAATTTAAGAGAGAGACACACACACAGTGACAGAGGAGAGAGGTGTGTGTGAGAGATGGAGACACAGGAGGGACAGAGAAAGGGGGAGAGCCTTACACACAGAGAGGAAGAGAGAGAACAGAGACAGAAAGGGGAAGAAGAGAGAAAATGAGAGTGAGCACAAACAGAGCCACACACAGAACAGCACGGCAGACGGAGAAGGGCCAGAAACAGACAGAGACAGAGAGAAAGAGAGACAAAGGAGACGGGTGGGGGACAGAGATAATGCCAGGGAAGAAAGAGAGAAAGATAGAGAAAGAGAGAGACGGCTGGGCTGGGGCGTGAGAGACAGGGGAGCGGGAGACAGACAGAGACAGAGACGGAAGTGAAGATGGAGATAGAGACGGAGACACAGAGAGACACACTAAGACCGAGAAGGTGGATAACGTGTAGCCCAGAGTCTCAGTGAAAACAAAAGCTAAAACTAAAACAAAACAACCCCCCCCCCAAACAGTAGCAGCAAACAAACAAAACCCCGGTGCGGCTGGGAAAGCTGGCGAGATGCCACGAGCAAGTGAGGCGAGGGCTCTCCCCATCGGCCCGGCGGCTGCGGCGGAGGATGCGCGCGCAGCCACACGACACCCGCGCAGCTGCTCGTGCTCGGACACCTGCACGCCCCTCGCCCACACGCACACAGCCGACTGCCGTGGAGACCCGCGGCCAGCAGCCAGCTCGCACGTGGGGAACCCACGCGCGCACACACGGAGGCGGAGGTACGTCTTGTACTCTGCCGCGTTCACACAGGTACACGGGGTACCCTGCCTAAGCGCCCGCGCTTTGTCCTGAACAAAGGCGTTACTGCCCCCTAGGGGACATTTTGGAAATCTGTAGGAGCATTTTTGGTTGCTACAATGAGGGGTGTAGCGTGTCCTTCTAACAGTCACAGGTCTGGGGCGAGGATGCTGGCCATCCAGCGATATGCCGGGCAGTCCCACACAGCCCACACAGGTCCCGCATCGCCTAGGATTTGGACCTGTAACTAAATGAACCTAGAATCTAACTCTATTACACAGATAAACACCAGGGTTTTTTTTAGAGACAAAGTTTCGCTTTGTCGCCCAGGCTGGAGTGCAGTGGCCCGATCACAGCTCACTGCAGCCTCGAACTTCAGGGCTCAAGCGATCCTCCTGCCTCAGCCTCCTGTGTAGCTGAGAATACAGATGCGCGCCACCACGCCTGGCTAATTTTTTTTTGTTGTTTTTTAAAGAAACGGGGTCTCACTATGTCGCCCAGGCTACTCTTGAACTCCTGGCCTCCAGTGAGGCTCCTGCCTCAGCCTCCCGGAGTGCTAGGATTACAGGTGTGAGCCACCTCGCCTGCCTTAAACACCATTTTTTCCCTCTTGGTTTTAACATACCCTGAATTATCCAGGAATGTGGCTGTCATGTAAGTCAAGAGGAGACTGTACTTGCAGTGTGCTTTCCTTGAAGTCCTTCACTATTTCAGAAAATCTCACCCAGAGGTCTTTGCCTGTCATTTTCCTGCACTTTCTGCCTCTGACGTTTCCTTCTCCTAAATCCGTATTTACTCATTATAAAACCGTCAGGAGCCTCAAATTACCTCCTTGAATCATGCCCAAGCATTTACATATTGAAATACAAATTATTTTCTTATAAGTCACTTTCCTTTTATTTCTTATTTGTATAATAGTTAATACAATATGGAGATTGTATAAAATACTGTATGGATTTTCTTTTGAAATTACATGTGCAGAGATTATTATCTAAGAACTTCATTTCCAGATAGTACAGGAGTGTTACAAAATATCTGTTACATAAAAGAGGGCGTTGGGTATGAGAGGGCTGAGAATTGCTCATATACACAGACACACTCAGACACATACACACATAAGCAATGGCCCACAAAACCATATTTATAAACTCCCCTGACACACAAACACACACACATACACACAGATGAACTCTCAAACACTGAGAGGTATACACAAGCAAACCTACTCATATACACTTTTCACTCACACACAGACACATATATACCCATTGACCCGATATATCTGATTATTCAAATCCTCTCACATATTCAAACTTTCACAACACAGATATATACAAAGTGGCATATCGATATCATCACATATACAAACACTGTTAGACACATTAACACTCAGATTCAAAGTCACTTATGTATATGCCAATGTGCTCACATGCACTTGAACCCTGCCACATGTACCTACACACACACAGAAGTATGTATATATAGACAGAATACCCCTCAGATACCTACAGATATATTTGCACTGAGAAAAAAATAGGCAAGTAAAAAACTGCTCACGTACACACACACAATCTAACACAAAGAGATCCGTTCAAATCCTCTCATATAGATTAGGTGCACTCGCCAACACAAATGTGTACATCCTGCACATGTACACACACACCCATTCACATACACACTCTCACCCATGAACAGACATATAACAGCTCCAACACACACACATGTGAACAGAGGCATACTCACACACACACACACACTTTAACAATATGCAAGTACAACCAAACACAAAGATAAAAATTGCCCACATATACAGACACATATGCATGGGCAAATGTATGTGCACATACAAATTTGCTTACACACAGAGAAATACTTACTGACATACACATCCTGCAGCAGATACACTCCCAGAACTAAACCCACTCATGTGCACAGACCGGCTGACTTCTGCACCTACAGATGGAAATATGAGCAGAGCTGCCCAGCTGGTCGGCTCCTGCCACAGGAGGGACTGGAGCAAGAATGGCTCCAGGGGGCCCTGTGCAAAGGGAGGTTGTAAATGTTTTTATTGCTTCCTGTTGAAACATCCCCGATAGTCTGATTATTACTTTGCTACTTGTTTATCATCAGTGAGGTTTTTTGGTTTGGCCTATACCTTCCTGTACAATGTTTGTTTTTTTAAAAATTTGATCTTGTTCTTATTTTTCCACAATTTTTCTTTCTACAAAAATAGAAGGGTTATATGATTGTTACTATTGTGGACTATTATACAGTATTAGGTGTTCCTAAGGAGAATAGAATTATTTTCTTTTCCTTGATTGTTGCTTCTTTATTTAAAAAACTTTTTATTATAGATCATTTCAAATAAAAAAAGTAGAGGGAATACTGTAATGAACCTCAGTGGACCCATTGTCCTGATTCACCAATTATCAACTCATAGCTAGTCTTGTTTTGCCTATAACCCTGCCCACTTCCTTCACTTTCCAGTATTCTAAAGCATATCAATTATACCATTTCAACCTTAAGTATTTCACTATCTATTTCTAAAAGGCAAGGACTCTTTAAAAGCACTAAAACAATATCATTTTTATTATTTCTTGGTTTATTTATCAATTTACTTGTTATTGGCACTTGATACTAAAAATTAGCCAAATCTGGTTCTTGGTGGGATTTCATAATTTATTATTATCTTTTGTTTTTAGGTAAAAATATTTGTCAATAAACTCGTGAAGCCTGAGCCGGCACAGTGGCTTATGCCTATAATCCCAGCTACTTGGGAGGCTGAGGCAGGAGGATCACTTGAGCCCAGGAATTCCAGACCAGCCTGGGCGACATAGTGAGACCCCATCTAAAAAAAAAAAATGAACGAAATATGACAATAGTTTAATTGAATTGATTCATTAAAGGGAAGGCTAAACCTTTATGGCTTTGTTTCAGAGTGTTGCTTTCTTAAAAATGCAGAGAAAAATCAGTTTTCAGAAGTCACAAAGGACTGCTGACACCTTTAATAGAAAGATTTGGACTTTTTAAGACGTCTGGAAGTGTAAATTGAGAAACTGGAATCTTTTATGAGATGGGTTAGAACATTCTTAAATGAAGCTCAACAGACTAGTGACAGGGTTGCACGATTAACAAGTAAGGCTAAGATCCCCGCCCCCCGCCCCCGGTAGAATCTCACAGATTAGCAGTCTGCAGAGAAATTGTTCACAATTTCCATGACGTAAAGGGAATAGGAAAGGGGCCATTTTCAATTATTGCTATTAGGAGACACACCGATGACAGGTCAAAGGACATTGAGATGACACTAACCTAGAAGATTGTTGAATCAGAAGGGTTTTCATTTTTTATCCATGCATCTATGGATGTTGACTAACTGTGCTTAGTTTATAGTACTTGTTAGGAACCCTGAAGAGAAATGCAAGAAGCACCAAAATAAACTAAGGTGGGAATACTCAAAGTGATACGTGAATATTTTGAAACACTGTGGAAACTGTGCAGGAGTCTGCAGACTGACGCTGCCGTTGTGAGGGCAGGAAGTTTGTTCTGAAAATGCCGAGATTCATCTACCAAGAAACCCTCACCTGTAAAAGTTTGTCTGTAGGTCTAATTTCTACAGTAAATGATGCTAGATGAATTTAATGAAATCTAAGACACTCCCCACCCGCCTTTTAGCTTTCTGTGAAGAAATGGGATCAGTACACCCTTCTCTGCTGTTTTAAGCCTAAGTGTGTAGAGATTTTGTTAAAAATGTATGCACTAAAAGACACATTTCAGCATTTCTTTGTGAATGATTCTCACTTTGCAGATTTGATGCTTACCGGCTTCAACAAATGGCTTTTTGAGCACATGAATAAAATTACATCAAAAATTTTAACGACACTCAAGAATATACTGGAGTGTACTGACAAGGTTTATGGATTTGGAGCAAAACTAACTTAGGAGAAGTGAGGTCAAGTATGGTTCCCTGGGTGATGTTTACTTGGTGTTACAATTTGAATACTAAATAAGAGTTACTAGGATGAGCAGAGCAGTGTCTATGTCTAATTAGAGGGAAAACTTCATTAGTTTGAGATACTGAAAATGAAAATTTTCTGTTGCATTCAAAACTCATAAGCATTTGTTACAAGAAATTTCAACATCACATTTGATTGAAAGAAAAGAAGGAGGTGCTAGATTTAAAGAAGAATCTTCCCTTTGAAGCACAAAATTCAAACACTACAAATTATCCAAATTCTGATTATTGGTGAGAAAGGAGTTTTAGTCAGTAAAAAAATATATATACTCTTTGACTGTTTGCTGCCACCTACTTATGCAAGCAGTTTCCTGTTGTTGGTGACTACTAAGAGATAGGAGATCATGTAGCTATCTCAAGTATAAAACCTGGGTCTCTGCCTGGGCATGGCAAGAACTAGTGAGTTATAAAAGGGAGGTGGAAAAGGGAGGCACAAAGAAGCAGTTCTTCTATTTCTTAATAAAAGTTGGTATTGTGTGAAAGCACCAGCCACATTCAACACTAGAAACTGTACCTGATGCTTCAGAGAAACCAAAATGGTATCTGGTGACCCCAAAGCTGGTGGTGTCGAGGTCAGCTTTGCCGACCTGCGGAACCATGCAGCTACATTTCATACATTCAAGCTAATCACTGAGGACATTAGGGAAAACATCAGGTTGTGCTTGAACAACCTCCATGGAATGGGTCTTACCTTCAAAAACATGGCCCTTCCAAGATCCAGAAGTGGCAGGCCACAACGGAAGTTTATATCCATGTCAAAACTACCAATTGTTATTTGCTTCATTTGTTTTATTTGGGTTTTCACCAAGAAACACAATAACTTGATGTAGAAGATCTATGGTCAGCACCAGCGAATTTACCAAATCAAGATTAAAATGACCATAAATGAATCAAATGACCATAAAATAAATCAAGGCAGTCATGATTAAAGGCTCAGAAGTAGGCATGAATGTTGATCACTGCAAATTCACATCACTGAATAAAAAAGTTATGTTCTGCTATGGTTTGAATGTGTCCCCCAAAGCTTATGTGTTGGAAACTTAATCCCCAATGCAGTAGTGTTGAGAGGTGGGACCTTTATGAGGTGCCCTCATAAATGGATTAATGCCATTATCACAGGAGTGGGTAAGTTATCTTGGGAGGGTTCCTGATAAAAGGATGAGTTCAGCTCCCTTCCCTTTTCTGTTTCTCTCTCTCTCCCCACCTTCCACCATGGGATGATGCAGCAACAAGGCCCTTGCCCTCAACCTTGGACTTCCCAGACTCCAGAAATGTGAAGAAATAAATCTCTGTTCTTTATAGATTACCCAGTCTCAGGTATAAGGCATAAGACATATTCCTAGAAATGTGCTCAAGTCTCAAGTGTGTCATGAAAAAATTCTGAAAAGATTTCATTTGAAAGTTGTGTACAAACTCAATATTTACTAACTCCCCTAAAACTTTGCATTTTTGTTTTTCTTCCCACAATTGTATAATGTGAAGAAAATGTAAGAAATTTCTTTTCATTAAACCTCAGTACCCCTAAATCCTCTTCAGTTTACTCCAGTGTGCCACACAAAGATTTCACTTTCTTTGTGTGCCATGTTGTGAATGCCCCAACGCACTCACATCTAGTCACATTGCATAGAAACACTAGCACACACAGGTAGATATGTGCACATGGGAACATGTGTACATGGAGATGCAAATTTGCACTCACATCCAGACTTAAACCAACTGACAAGCACAACAATCAGGTGTTCATATACAGACACACACACACAGACACACACACACATCCTTCCTCATCTACACAGAAACGGATAGACGTGTGTAGGTACCCATCCACCAGCAAATCCTCAAGATACACACCTACACACACACACACACAGATATGACTGCCTTTCTATAGAAATACAGGCTTAGGCAGAGACACATTCACCATTCACACGGGCACTTGCAGACATACATACATACAAACTAAATGTCATGAAACTACCCACTTACAGACACAGTCTTATATGCACAGATGTAAGAATTGACATTCAGACACAAGTCAAGTCCTCCTCCCATCCTACAGATCCAGGCCCTCCCCTGCCCCACCACACTGGCTCTTACACTAAGAGATTAAAACCCACTATCTTATACAAAGCCACTCTCACAAATCTGCCCTGGCATACATACATATACACACAGTACAGACATGCTCACACCTATGGTCACATGCAGGCTCACTGCTACACACACACAGAGGCAAGCAGGCATGTAGTGCAACACAGACTCACGCATACATACCCACATAGCCACCAAGGCTTATAAATACAGAGACACTAACCCTCAGATGCACACACCCATTCACACCTACACATAAACCCACACAACACAGATACATACACCCTGATGCACAGCCATATGGACACAAGCCCTTTACACACACACATATCCACCTGCATCATCACATATAAACCTGGATACCAACCTTCTAACATTTACAGACACTCACAACAGAGATTCGCACACACACATTTACATACTGACTCCTACAAACCTGTTTACATGGTCAGATAAAAACACACTGTCATGTACACACACATATACAGACAGAAAGAAGCATGCTCATATACGCAGACAGACCAGCAACGCAGGCAACACCCACACTCACACAGTCACTACACTACCACAGACACAGGTGTGTGTACTCATACACCCAGATGTGTGTGCACTGGGAAATATACACATAGAACCAAGCCCCTCCACCCACCCCCTGGATACTTACTTCCTTCCTCACATGCTCATGGTTTTACGTGCACACTTGGACACATAGGTACCAACCCACTTTCATGTACAATCACACACTCACCTGTACACAGGATATGCTCATTCTTTCACACATACACATAGACATGGACAGTGGGGCAAATATGCACACAGAAACCCCCTTCACACTTGCAGGTGGACACATAATTTTACTTATCCACTGGCACAGCTAACAATTATAGTGATAGGTAACACCTTATATGGCACAGAGGACTTGTTATGTGCAGACACGGTTCTAAGAACTTTTCATATATTAACTCACCCAATCCTCACCCTATGAGATGGGTAATATTATTACTCCCACTTTACAGATAAGACACTGGGGCTTTGTTGAGGTTAGGTGTCTTGCCCAAAGGCACATAGCTAATAAACGGCAGAACTAGGATTCAAACCCAAAGGCTGCCTCCACAGACCTCGCAGATCCAATTTACATGTAGAAATACACTCATCCCATACACACGTGCAGCTACATAGCACTCTAGCACAAGCACATGCACACACAAGCCAGCTCCCATTTGCTGACACACTCAGGTACAAATGGCTACACACATCTAGTCACATACATAAACAAACATGGACATGTTCACATTTAAAGACATCCCAGCAGAGATACATATGCCCTAGGAAATACATACACATTCATACACATGCTTACAATCACACACCCTGCCCAGACACACCCACACTATTGAACACACAAAACATCCAGATATACCACCTACATGCTCACATACAGATACACCCACATTCTCAGATACATTCCCCAACCAAATACATCCAGTCACACGCACCATCCAGATACACCCACATGCACCCCCCCAGATCCACTCACTCACATCCTCCCCAGATTCACCTACACACACTCATTCTCTTTCACACCACCCAGATACACTCTCTCTCACACACACCATCCAGAGACAACACAACCTACCTAGATATACACATCCTGACACATGGCCATGTAGACATTCAGACACAGGTCAAGCCCTGCTCACATCTTACAGATCTTAGATAGCAGTCTTAGTGGGTCTTAGATATACCCACACTCTCACACACTCCAACCCAGATATACCTACTTTCTCCTTCTCACACACACCAGTCAGATATACTCACTTTCACACATACACCCAACACCAATATGCCCACATGCTCTCACACAAATCCCATCCAAATCCACCCGTCTTTATATACACACACCTCAATACACTTACGCTCACAGGCACTCTACCTAGATACAGCCACACTTACACAAACTCTTAACTCAGGACAGCCACACTCTCACAGCCATTATTCTGATACACTCAAACTTACACCCCGCCCCAACTCACAGCCCTCATACTGACCCGGGTGCACCTACAATCTCTCTTTCACACACACAGTGTCAAGACACACCCGTAATGACACATACACCTTCCAAAGGTACTACACTCATCTGGGTTATACACACCCCACCCAGATACTCACACTCACAAGTTCCTAACCCAAATACATCTACACACAGAGACACACACTTTGTTCACATACCCTCCTACACATAATCCAGAGAACCCACACTCACACACAAATCCTATCCAGATATACACCTACACTTTCTCATGTTGTCTCTCTCTCTCTCAGACGTATGTGCATGTGCACATGCACACATGCACACACACACACACCCCCCTCACACAGCCCCACTCAGATACATCCACCCTCTCATACACGCATCATCACCCAGATTCATCTGAGGCTGTGTATAGATCATTGAGATGCACTCAAAGCCACACACACCATGTAGGTATATCTACATCCACACATACATCCCACACAGACATATCCAATTCTCACATACGACATCCAGGTGCACCTCTCCACACACACCACTCCCCAGATACACCCATGTTCTCATCCCGTCCACACTACCCAGATGTACCCACACTCCATAACACACTTCCCACTCATGTGTGCCCCCAAACTCTCTCTTTCATACACCCATCCAGTTATACACACACACACCGCCCCATGTACATATGCACCCACACTCTGCACCTAGATACACAACCAAAGGTCTCACTACACACCTTACTATACATTCCATCACCCAAATATACCTGTGCTCTCACCTGCCCTCCATTGAGATAAACCCACATTCAAACCCACCCCACCCCAAATACACCCACACACTGTCTCACACACAGCCCAAATGTACCTACACACCATCTGGATACACCCACACCTCACACACACCTATTATCCTGAGACACATGCACCCCCAACCCAGTTAAACCCAAACTCTCCTACCCCATCCACATCCACATCCACACTCTTCCCACTGGAGACATCCCCGCTCACACCCATACCACATTCAGAAATACCCCCACTCTCTCTTGCACACACACACAATCCAGACCCCCTTCTCTCTCTTAATCACTGTCAATCTACCCACACTCCACACGCACAATGCAGATACACCCATACTCTCACACACACCACCCACACACAGCTCACCCAGATATATCCCCACACACCATCCACAGACACCCCAATTATATACACACTCACATACACCCTCACCCACGCCCAGATGTGCACAAATTCTCTCTCTCTTACGCACGCCATCATGATACACTCTATCACACGCTTCCATTGCCTAGATACACTCACCCACTTACACACCACCCAGATATACCCATACTTGAATCCCCCCACCCAATACACCCATGCTCCCTCATATACATACACTACCCAGAAAACACCCACACTCTCTTAATACACGACAAGGTACAGCCACACTATCAAACACATACTCCATCCAGATAACCCCCCACTCTCTCTCACCATCCAGATACACCCATACTCACACACCCCTCAAATATATACATCCTCACACATATCCCCACCCCAACTCTCACTCATACCATCCTCCACCCAAACAGGCCACTTTACATACACCCACATTCACCCCTCCCCTCCCAAATACACCCAGATGTCTCACATGCGCACCCTACCAGAAACACTCATGCTCTTTCTTACATGCAATGCACATCCTTTCTCTCTCTCTCACCAGATACACCACACCTCTCTGTCTCTTTCTCTCCCCCCCATATATACTTTCACTTATATATATACATTCACGTTTAGATTTCTGCCTGGATGGCATAATTTGGGTGCTGTCAGTGAAAACCATTTACCAACCTTAGATACCACACAATGCCATTCTGCCCTGGCCTTTAATGGCGGGAGATGAGAAGGGAGGTCTTTGTGTTTCAAGGAATCTTTTTCTAAAGAGCTCACAGGTCCCTTTCCCACAGTAGGACATCAGCCATGATTGCTTCCTACTTCTTGGGTGTGAATGATGACAGGAGTGATGACAGGTCCTGAGACCCCCACAAAAGCCCAGCAAATGGTCAAGGCCAGAGAGGACTCAGAAAGAAGGTCATGGACTGCTAAGGTGTCATAGCTTGCCAATCTGTAGGATGTTTACACAGTTATAGACAGACATGGTCCAGCAGGACACCACTGACTCTCAGACAGGCACACAAATACACACTGAGGTACACATAGAGTCACACAGACTCATAAGTACCCTCTCTCATCACCCCTTCAGTGATAATGCCCATCTGCACAAGCCCAAGGCCAAGTGTCTCTATCTCTCACACCCACTGTCAGACAGGCACGTGCACAAATACTTACACTCATCCCTACACATGGGCACACTTACAGTAATGCACACTTGCCCTGTACTTGGTCACACGTGTGCACATCTATTTACCCTTAAACACAGGCATACATACATGACATACGCTCACATGAAATAATGCCCATGAGTGACATATATCCACTCACAAACATAGGGGTACACACAAGCACACTTTCACATGTCCACAGACAGACTCTGTATCACACCCAAAGAGACAATGAACAAATATGGACACAGAGAGACAAAATCCCAAATGTGTATACATACACACCCAGACATGACCAAATAAGTATATTTATACATGATCCCACATCTGTGTAGGCATACTCACACACATAAACACCCAGATGTGCACATGCTTATAAATGAGATGATGTATAGATATGCAGATATTCTAACACACAGACTTGTATGCACAACCGGGTGTGTACACCTATGAGCATATTCACATTCATGTAGATTTGCCCATTAATTCATTCCCATATGCATACAATCAGACATGGAAACAGAAATGTAATCACAAAACACACTCACACTATCACAGCCAGATATTTAAACCATGTATATTCCCACACATTCATACACCCATATGAGAAGCTATGCAAACAAAAGAAGAATCATTTACACCTACATTTCCACAGATGGATTTGGACACAAAGGCATATTCACATACCTGCACATGTGGAAGTATACTCACATACGCACACAAACCTGTACATCTGCACAAGAATTGATCCACACTCATCACAGACACATACATGCAAAGACATCCTCATATATATATACACACACTCAGACACCTTATAGGCTGAGAGTGGCATGCATGCGTGTACGTTTACTTACATTGTTCTAAAACATATGCTCTAGAACAAACAAAGACATATAAACACAAACACACATATGCCAATAATTAAAACTGTACAAACTGGTACATTCACATACCTGTACATTCAAACAGGCATATACACAGGCATATTCACACGCACACAATTAGATATGCATGAACACACAGGCGTATATATAAGATATGTTCAATGAAACACACAGTCAGATGTGCACACATACTAGCATATACACCCACATATACTCTCACAATCACTCACAGGCATATTCACACACACTTGCACTCACACTCACACTCAGAGATTCAAACAAAACCCATAATGAGACATGTGTACCCATGTATTATGAAATGTAGTTACTCATGCATGCCACAGACATGCAGTCACATGTAACAGTGCACACACAAACATAATTACACATATATACAAATGCATTGATTCACCTATGCACACAGCTGTGTGTGTGTATACAAGCATACACCCCCCACAGCCATACTCATATACATAATCAAATGTGCACACATGAGCACACCCACAAAATATATCTTCATTCATATATTCACCCCTACTCACACAATTAGTTCTCCTTATACTAGTGTGCCCACCCACACTAACATTTCCCTAATTGGATGTGAACATATAGGTTTGTGTGTAGATGATACACACTCAAACATGCACACACAGACATATATATATAATTCAAAAATGCTGGAGAGTCCACATAGACATTCACACAAATTCACAGGCCTACTCACACAAATACAGGAGAGACACACCCACACAGAAGCATGTTCACACACACATACACACACACTCCCTCCCATACATGCATGGACATGCACATATATATGTCCTTACACTCACAAACACACCATTTAGATGCACCTACACTCACATACACATGTAGGCATATACCAGTATACACAATCAGATACAACTAGGTGTTCACCTAATTGGATGTGCATACCCAGACATTCTGAAACCCACACACTCATACGCATACAACCAGATATGTACACTCAAAGACAAATTGATACCATACACATATACAACCATACATTCAACAGGCCTATTGGCTCAGAGAAACACACCCACACTCAGGCTTAGAATCAAACATGCCCATTTCCTTACCCAGACAGACATGCAAAGTCATACCCACCTTCCTGTACACACACAAGCCTACCCAGACACCCACAAACTCACGCACATGCCATCACACGGCCTGCTCACACACACAGACTCATACCTATCCACAGTGTCCACGAACAGACACATACAGACTGCACGCTCAGCCACACATTTTCAGTAGCACATATACATCCACGCTCATGCCCAGATACAGACCACAGGCTGGGTCCTATCCCTTCCACACCAAATGCTTCTTCAGAAAAGTCTACTCTATGCCTCAAAGCCCCACCCCTCCCTGCCCCCACAGAGAGGATCTTCTGGGTCTCAGTCTTTTCCCTCCTCCCCTCTTCCTCTGGCCACCGACCCCACCACATCTCCACACCCAGAAACCAGCCAGCAGACCCCATTCTCCCCCAACCCCAGGGTGTAAGTGAGCAACTCCCTGGGACCCGTCCCCCACAGGTCTGGCTGCTGCATGGGCCACACCCCAGCTCTACCCAAAGCCCTATGATCTCAGGAGCTTCAGCCTTGCCTCCAGGCCCTGCCAACCACTGACCACAGGCCAAACTCTTGCCAAGTCTCCCCTCAATGGGGAGACGCATACATCACCAGGGCCAGGAATGCTGTAGGCTGCAAGCCAGGCCTCTGCTGGCTCATGGGGGCTCAAGCCTCTGTGTGTGTGTGTGTGTGCACAAACAGGGGCATGTTCAGGGAAAGAAGCCTGGAGTGGGGTGGGGAGGGGTGGCTCTGCCCATAGCCACCATTTCTCATTTCCTACAAATGGGAAGTAACAACATAGAGCTGCTCCTGCCTCCCCTCCACTCCCCCCACCCACCTCCCTGCCATTTGCCCACCTGATGCCCTCCCCAGATCTCTGCTGAGACCCTGGAGAAGAGGGACCAGTCCCCTCCCATAAATAATCAATAACAATATTAATCATGAGTAATTAACAACAATATTGACCACGAGCTTTGCTGACTGCTTTAGTGCCACCTCGATGCACATCCTTTATTTACATGCACCAACTCATTTAATCCCTACACACACCCATGAAGGAAGGGTTACCAGTGTCTTTGCCAGATGGGAAAACTGAGGTTCAATAAGCAGCATGCTTCCACTAAAGTTGCAGAGCTAGTAGTTGGGACAAGTGTCCCTGGGAGAATCCATGTTCTCCATGTATCAAGTTTTCCTGCCCCACCAGATATAAGGACCTCTGGCCACTGTGCACAAGGCCATAAGATCTGGGAGTCCCAGACATGGGCATCTGAAACAGAGATAGACAGCCCTGTGGTGGAGGCTGGGGCCCACATTGTGGGGATGACCATGTTGTACCTGGCCCCGCAGGTTGTCAAGTGGCTTGGTCTTTGCCCCTGCAGAGCCATCAGGCAGCCCAGGGCCTGGAAGTGTGCTCCACCCCCCCACCTTCCTTTAGCCCTACAGTGGCTTCCTCCCCCTAGCTGGGAAGCACAGCAATATCTTCAGTGGTGAGTGAGCAAAAGTCTGTGCTACCTGTGGGGAGAGACAGGGAGTGGAAGGAAGGAAGGAAGGAAGGAAGGAGTGGGGGGTGGTCTAGGGTGGGAGCAGCTTCTCTGTTATGTCTACCCACTTGCTTGCTACCCAGGTGCACGCACACACACACACTGCAAGCAGGCCAAGGATCCTGGAGAAGAGCGGAGGAGGAAGGAAAGGGAGAGGAGGCAGCCGCAAGAGGCTGAGCCTGCCCAGGGTGCATGGCCGGGCTCCCAGGCACCTCTCCCACAACTAGCACACAAGGAAATATTAACACAGCCTCTTGCCCAAACATGACCATAGTGATAAAAGCAGACCTTGTGCGGGGAAACAGGTGGTGGTTCCCTTTCTCATGGGACATTTGGGATTGGGGAAGACAGGAAAAGATGAGGAGTCTCTAGGCTTGGGTGCCCAAGTAGCCCCTGTGATGGAGCAGTGAGAGAGAGAGAGAGAGAGACTAACAGAGTCAGAGAGAGACATAGCATGGCAGTGATGGAGACTGAAATATGTGTGGGGAGACAGAAGAGAAGTCCCAGCCCCCCATCCTTGGTGGAGGGATGCTGACTGCTTACCTGGGCTTTCTCAGCAGGGATGTCTTGGAATCCAGGATGGGGGCTCAAGCCGTCTCACCCAGGATAAATCACAGCCCAGGCCACATTGTGGGACCCTCAGTGATCTGGCGGGCAGTGACACTCCTGCTTCTGTTGCCGTGGATACAGCCGGCTGGTCTAAATCGCAGGCATCAGGAAAGGCAGGCACCGGAGGGGTGCACTGGGCAGGGCTGGGGGTGTTGGGGAACACCAGGTGGACAGCACACAGCCTTGGGGTGCCCAACTAGCTGGCAGGTGGGGGTACCGGCAGGTGCTTCCCCCAGTACACACTCCCACCCCCATCTTCATGCCACCGCCAAGCTGGGAGGGGGGCCAGCACTGGCCCCTGCTACCCGTCTGCCCGCCTGGCTACCGGTGCCCCCCTCCCCCCTCCCTGCCTGCTGGCCGCCGCCTTTTGTCCTCAGAAGACACGGTCCCCACGGGGCCTCTGCCAAGCCTTTAGCAGATGCTCAGGGTCCGGGGCTCCTCCCTGGGAGCACACGGGCCATGGCCTGGGAGAGCCCCAGGTTGAGGGGGCTCTCATCCAGGCTCACCCTGCTTCCCAGGCCTGGCGGGGATGGGGAAGAGGTGCAGGTCCACAGCCAGAGGCAGCAGCAGAGGTGGTGTTGGGGAGGGGATGGACGCCAGAAAGAGGGGGTGGGGTGGAGAGAGAGGCTGGCCTGATAGCTGTGTCCCGGGTTTTAGATCCGGGTTGAGGAGGGTGGCTCAGAGCATCCGAGGGGGGGTCCTGATGCAAAACGAGGGCACCACGGGCCTGCCGGAGGGACCTTCCTGGCCTGGAAACCACCCCAGCACACACAAATCCAGGTCCCAAGATGCTGGGGACACCCAGCCTGGATAGGGCCTCAGTGGGGAGTCCAGAGCCTTAAGTTGGACCCCATCCGGCCCGTCTGTCCCCCCTCTCCTCGATTTGCACGGTCCCTGCCTCAGGGGCGGGCGGGGGAGGGAGGGAGGCAGTGAGGGAGAAGGAGGGAAGGAGGGAGGCTGAGCAGGCAGGGAGACTCCCAGCCGCCAGCCTGGTCCTCCCTGGGGCGGGGCGGGGCGGGGAGCGGGGACTGGCGAGGCCAGGGAGCAGCCGGCTGGCTGGCTGGCTGGCTGGGTGGGGATGCTGGCGTGGCGGCTGTGCTGCCAGGACAATAGCTGGCTGGGGAAGTCAGGCTCCGGCCTTTTTGAGAGAGGCATGCGTGGAGGTGGAGAGAGATGGCCAAGAAGCTGCTGAGAGAGCAACTCACACGGGCTACAAGTGCAGAGGAGGCAGAGTGTAGGGGGGTCTGGGGTCTGGGTCTGGACGAGATCCGGTGGAAGTTTTTTAAAAGCTTTGGAATGGGAGGGATGCTTAGGGCTCTGAGAGGTAGGATAGATAAATTTTATTTAGAATGGAGTTCCGTGGGCATTTTCCCAGCAAGACCTGGAGGTAGGCTGGGGGTAGGGGTGGGGAAGGAGCGCTGCCCTGCTCTGAACAGCCCCTCTCAGGATGTCTCCTGTGCCACTTCTACTTTCTCTGGGCCAGTAGACAGAACCCATACTTAAGGCCATGTCCCAGGACAGCAGAATAGGACAGGTGAGGAGAACACCTGGTAGGCAGAGAGACGAAGACAAGGGAAAAATATTTCTGTTTCGAATAGGATTACATTGGGATCAAATGATGCCACAGTGACTCCCCTAATTTATAGCATTCAAGAATTCCAATTCTCTTTATATAAGAAATTTTATTTTACTTCACTTCCCTTCTTCCCTCATCCATTGGTTCATTCATTTATTGAACATGACTTTATGTTAGGCCCAGTGGTGGGCACTGATGATACAGGTGAATCAGACTTGCTCTGCTACCAGACTGTGGGCCTGGAACCCACATGTGTCTGAATCACCCAGGCCTACTTCCCAGAAATACTAATCTAGCTGGTTTGAGATGGGGCTCCAAAATCTGTGTTTTGACAAGGCCGTCAGGTGGTTATTTTTATGCCCACTGAAGTTTGGGCACTATGTTTTGGAGAGGGAGGAAAATCCATGGGTCAAAGATAAATTTACAATGGAAATTAGAAAACATTCTGACTTGATTGATCTGAAATCCTGTGGGATGCTGCTAAGGCCGTGCTTAAAGAGAAATTTATAGCTTTAAATTAATATATTTTAAATATAAAAAAAGAAAGGGTTGTAATCTACCTCAAGAAGTTAGAAAAGGTAGCAAATTAAACTTAAAGAAAGCAGAAGGAGGGAAATACTAGAGATGAGAGCAGAGATCAATGAAACAGAAAACAGAACTACAACAAAGAGGATCAACAAAGCTAAAAGTTGTTTTTTTGGAAAAAGCTAGAAAAATGATAAATCCCTGGGACCAATCCAGAAAAAAATATAGAAGGTACATGAGTATCAGGAAAAAAAGAGGGCACTACACTACAGGCCACAGAGATGAAAATATAGTAAAAGAATACTATGAAGAACTGCTTTATACTAACAGATTTGAAAATTTTGACAAAATGGAAAAATCCATTGAAAAATACAAATCACTAAAACTCACACAAGAAAAAACAGAAAATCTGAACAATCCTATAACTAGTAAATAAATTGAATTTATAATTAAAAAACTTTCCACAAAGAAACCTCCAGGCCCAGAGACTGTTAATGGTGAATTCTACAAAATATTTAAGAAGAAAACCCCACTAATTTTCTAATTTTACACAAATTCTTCCAGGGAATTGGAGAAAAATTACATGATTTAAATAGATGTAAAAAAAAAAGCACCATGACAAAAAAACTTAGCAAACTTAAGTTTGCCAAGAATATAAGGAAAATTCCTTAATTTAATATATGTTATCTACAAAAAACCTGTAGAAAATATCAAACCTGGGGGGACATGTTAAATGCCTAATGCCTTCGATTTAAGATTAAAAATGAGACAAAGATGCCCACTATAATCACTTTTATTCAAATTATCTGGGAGGCCCTGGCCAGTGCACCAAAGCAAGAAAAATAAATAAAAGACATAGGATTAGAAAGGAAAATATAAACACGCAAATATTCACAGATGATAAAACTTTTATGTGTAGAAAATCCAAAAGAATTTATAGAAAAATTATTAGAATCAATAAGTAAGTTTGTCAGGATTATGAGACACAAGAGCAATATATTACAAAAATCAATTTTTGGGCATGGTGGCTCACGCCTGTAGTCCTAGCACTCTGGGAGGCCAAGGCAGGAGGATTGCTTGAGCTCAGGAGACCAGCCTGAGCAAGTGTGAGACCAGTCTCTACTAAAAATAGAAAAGTTGGGGGGGGCAGGGGTGTTTTGGCACATGCCTGTAGTCTCAGCTACTCGGGAGGCTGAGGCAGGAGGATCACTTGAGCCCAGGAGTTTGAGGTTGCAGTAAGCTATGATGTTGCCACTGCACTGTACCTGAGGCGACAGAGCAAGACTCTGTCTCAAAAAAAAAAAAAAAGAAGATACCGTTTATTTATTTTTATTTTTTTCTGAGCATTCTTGTTGCTACAAAGATACCATTTATATCATCTACACAGCAAACTATAAAACATAATTGAAAAAATTAAAGAAGACAAATAAATGGAGCAATATACCATGTTCACGAATTATAAGGACATACAATCTTCCAAAGTTGATAGAGTTAAAATGAAATTCTAATAAAAATTCCAACGTGTGTGTGTGTAATTTGACAAGCTCATTCTAATACATCTTTAGCATTGCAAAGAGCCAAGAATAACCAAAACAAGAGGAGATTTCCTCTACCAGATATTAAGAGTTATAACGCTGCAGTATTTAAGATGAGGCAGCATTGGTGCAAGGATAAATAGACTTCCAAAACAGAATAGAGCCCAGTAAGCGACCTATACATATACAGTAACTTGATTTATGACAAAGTTGGCACTGTAGAGCAGTAGGGAGCAGTCTTTTCAATACATGGTTCTGTTTTAGTTGGATACTCATAGAAAAATGTATCTTGACTTCTACCTTACACCCAAATCAATTTGCTGTACATTGAGATGTTAATATGAAAGGCAAAACAACAAAGCTTCTAAAATATGATATAGGAGAGTATCTTCATAACTTTGGAGTAAGGAAAGACTTAAACAGGACAAGAAGTATTACCATAAAGGAAAGGATTGATACATTGAACAGCATTAAAATTAAAAACTTCTGGTCATCAAAAGACACCACTAAGAGAATGAAAAGGTAAGTCATAGAATGGGAGGAAATATTTGTAAAATGTATATCCAATAAAAGACTCATCCAGAATATGCAAAGAACTCCCACCAACCAATAAGAAAATGACAGATAACCCAATAGAATAACAAGCAAGACACTTGAACAGGGACCTTACAAAAGAGGATATCCAACTGGACAAAAAGTTAGGAAAATGTGCTCAACCTCATTGGTAGTGAGGAAAATATAAAATGAAACCACACTCACTAGAATGACTACAAAGAAAAGACAATACTGAATGTTGGTGAGAGTGTGGAGTGACTAGAACTGTCATGCAATCCTCGTGAGAGTATAAATTGATATAACCACTTTAGAAACTCTTTACCAATATCTACTAAGGTGACCATATGCACACCTCATAATCCAGCAATTCTACTTTTAGGTATGTGCCCATAAGAAATATTTATGTACGTTTACCAAAAGACATACACAATAATGTCCATAAAAGCACTATTTGTAATAGTATAAACTGGCAACAACCCAAATGCCATCAACAGGAGAATGATAAATAAATTGTGGCGTATTCACGCAATGGAATACTATACATCAGTGAGAAGAAATGACCCACAACTACCGTTTGTGTGATGAATCCCACAAACGTTATGCTGAGCAGAATGAATCAGACACAAAAGAGTACATACTTTGTGATTCCATATATATAAAGTTTGAAAACAGGCCGAACTAATATATGGAGGTAGAAGTCAGAATAGTGATAACCCCCGGGGTCTGAGTCTGAGTCTGAGTAGGAGGCCCAAGGAGACTTTCTGGACTGTCGGGAACATTCTGTTTCTTGATTTCAGTGCCGATTATGCATGTGGTTACTTAGTAACAATTCATTGAGAGCTATGCATTTATGTCTTGAGTACTTTTCTTTGTGTGTGTTATACTACTTCAAGAAAAAAAGTTTTTAAAAATGAAAAAGTAAAAGAGGCAATCAGATCGTTTCATCATAATGTGAGGCAAAGGTGGAAACCGGGAGGTGTGGGAGCCGAAGCTGTCAGGGGTGGGGTGGGGAGAGGTACTGGCACCGGGATAAGTACGGAAGAAGTGGAAGTGAGTCAGGAGAAGTTTAAGAGGCAGCATGGTGTAGTGGCTAAGAGCACTGACTCTAGCACCAGATTGCTTGGGTTTGAATCCATGCCTTCTACTCTCCCTGTGCCTTAAGTTCCTCATCTGTTAAATGGGGTGATAAAAGTGCTTACAACATACGGTTGTGAGGACAAATGAGTAATATCTGTAAAGTGTTCGTAACAGTGTCAAGACACAGTCAGTACCATATACCTCTTAAATAAATTTTAAAAGGTGAGGGAAACAGCCTGTGCAAAGGCTTAGATGTGTTTGAAGCATGGTGGAAGCAATTTGGTGTGGCCTGGTGAGGCATGCTCATCAGGTGGGGATCAGGCCCTGAATGCCAGGCTAAGGATCTCAGACTTTATCTCAAAGACAGAGATCTTGACCTGGACTCCTGCTATCTTGGTTTGCCCTCAGTTAGCTTCACCCATGACCTTAAGAGAAAGGATCATTCTGCTCCAGTGAGGTTGTTGGCGATGGTAAGGAACAGCGATGAGGAGGGAACGGCTTGCAAAGGAGGGTGGGAGAGGCCACCTGGACTCAGGCCCCCCTACCCCCAGCCTTCCTCCCTTGGCAGTGGGATGAAAGGATTCTCCAAAAAGGCCTGTTTCTGTGAGAAGAACACATAGAAACCAATAGGCAGAACTGTAGGGAGAAAAGGCAAGGAAAACTGAGTCATGTACTTATAGCTACAGTCCCCCATTTTGAATCAGCTCCAGCACTCTAGGAACTGCAGAGCCCTGGTTCCCTTCTGCCTGTGCCCCTCTGTTTGCCACCTTGAGTGGGCAGGAGATAAGCACATTTTAGAGGATTTAAGAACTTCCTTATGTATTTCCTCCTGTTCTGTTCTCTGAAATGACAGTACGCCACCACCTGTTGGGCAAAAACACCTTTGTGGGGCTGTGGTGGTCTCCTTAACCAGACCAGGCTGCACTGAATTGGGAGAAAGAGTGTCATGTTCTACTATTCCATTATACTTTTCAAAAATTCAGCTTTTTAAGTTGTGAAATATAATGTACAGATAGAAATGTGCTTAAGACTTATAGATTCAGATTAACAAATAGTCATAAAGTGAACACCCACTTAACCACTTGCTCAGCTCAAGAAGTAGAATGTTAACGTTACCCAGAAGCCCCCAGAATTAATGATTCTTTTATTTTAAAAAAACACATTCTTATCATAAGGAATTTTCTATTTGGTGTATAAACAGCTGGGAATGGTTTGGTACATTTCTCACCCATTATAACTGTCCTAGTTACTGAATCTAAACAACGCTTTCACCCCAGGCTTGAATAAAAATGCTTCAATTTACTCTGAACATTTTCTTAGAGTCAGGGTCCCTTTTCTTTCACTCTCTCAAAATACTTTAATTTGTAAAATTATGAACATTTCAAACATGCAGAGAGTAATACTATGAAACACTCATACACACAATGAATAAGATTCTACCATATTTGTTTCATCTACTCCATTTGTTGAAGTATTTCAAAGCAAATCTCAGACATTGTATCACATCCCTACATACTTCAGTATGCAATTCTAAAAAATGGGCATATCTTAAAACCACTATGACATTACTAAACTGAAGCATAGTGACAATCCCTTGGTAATGTCTAATAACAGCAAGTCCATAATTACTCAATTATGTTCATAACGAAATGTCTTTTTACGGTGGGTTTGTTCTAACCAGAACACACTGACTTGTTTGATATGTCTTTTGAGGGTCCCTTAATCCTAGAGCAAGTTCTCCCTTCCCACTTTTTGTTTCATGCCACTGACTTGTTGCAGTTGTCCTGTAGAAGGACCCATCTTTTGGATTTGTCTGTTTGCTCCCTTGTGGTGTCATTAACATATTCTTTATTCCCCAATTGTCCCCAGAGAGGAAATTAGCTCTTAGGACTCTATTGCCTTCTGGTTATTTATTATTTATTATTTATTTTTTTGCAAGAACACTTCAGAGGTGGTGCTGTGAGATTCCTATTTCATCACACCGGGCTGCACGTGATGTCTGGTGGTCCTGCTTTTAGTGATGTTAAGATTTATCAGGGGGTTATGGTGGTAATAGCCTGATCCCTCCATGGTAAATTTTCCCATGAACCTTTCATGTAATGGTTTCATCTTTTGCTGGTTGTTGCCTTGGATCAGTTATTTTCTTAGGACTTGCAAGTGGTGATCTTTCTAATTCTGTCACTTTTCACATAAATATTCATGGGTGGCACTTTTCTATTATACTGAAAATCTTGGTTCCCAACAATATTTATATGATGGCTTCATTGCATTAAAGTAATAAACAAATATTTCTACCAAAAATTAGACTCCTGAAAGAAGTCTGAGATTTCTTAGTAGTTCTATTTGTTCTTGGAATATATTCCACTAAGTATATGCAATCAAAACACTGTGTTCTAAAGTTGCTGGAAATAGTATATCATCTCTGGAAGCTACATCACCAATGTGATATAGTTAGGTTTATTCATTCCAGTTTGTTTTCAATTTTTAGAGATTGATTTTTTTTAATTTTTAGTTGAATTTTAATTTTTGAATATGTAAAATATTTTTATGTTTCCAAAGTCTCAACTATATAATAAGAAGAGAAATCTCATTTGCATCTTGTCCCTATACCCTGTTACACTCCCTCCCTCATAGTTCACTATTTTTAATAATTTCTGGTTTATCCTTCTGGTGTTTCTCTTCGCAATTACAAGTGTCTATCTACATATAGATGCGTCTACATATGTATGTCTATATGTACTTATATATAATACTTATACTTTGCATTTACCCCTGTTCTTATGCAAAGATAGCAGACTGGATATATTGTTTTACACCTTCTGCAAGCATCTATTGAGTGCTTATTATATTCCCAGCACTGTGCTGAGGTAGTCAGGCAAGAGCGATCCTACTTATCACCATGTTCCAGTGTATTTTTTGGTATTGCAGTTAATTAGGGCTGCTGCTCTTATCTCTGTCTCTCAGGAGACAGTGCTCCTGGGTGCCACCTCAGCACGACTTATTTACCTCCACTATCTTGCAGTGAGCACTGACAGTGACGAGCACTTGTCCCTCAGCATGTCAAAAGAATATACATATTTTTAATTACAAAAGCAATGCATGAGAACATGCACATTGTGAGACGCTTGAACAACACACAAGCGTATGGAATAAAAAGCCATGGTTTCCCCTCACCCTCGCCCAATCCCACTGCACTTGCCTGAAACAATTATTATGTTGGTGGTTGCCAAATGGTGATTTTCTAATTCCATTATTCCTTCTACATTTATTGGTTTACATTCTACAACAAGGAGGAGTTTTCTTTCTTCCTCCATTTATTTATTCATTCATTCAGTTAGTTAGTTTTTATCATGGATTTGTGGATTCTTATTTTATTCCATGGGTTAGAAAATGCTACATTTATTATTTATTTTCATGCCTAAATTGTTCCAGAATTTGACAGGGGGAGCCCTTTCCTTTGTAGCTTGCTCTTGTGTCCTTTTGTTATGCCCTGTCTTTGAGCACTTTCTCACTTTCTGGAACAACAAGATGCTCCAGGCTCGTCTTGCACTTTTCCTGCCACAGCCAGTTCTCCAAGAATCCAGGCTTGATTCCTTTTGGTAGAAATACCAAGATATGGGCATTAGGTGTGCTCTTGCTACTGGGGGGAGGTCATTGTTTCTAGGCCATCTCAGTGGGCAGAGCTATGCGTCTACCTATCTATCCATCCATTTATCTATCATCTATCTATCTAACGTCTGTATCATTTTAAAAACCATGAGCTCATGCTGATGCTCTAATTCCAATCCCAAGCCACAAGGTTCATTCTAGCCTTCCTGCTTTCCATCTTTTCCCACCCTCCCTCCTTCCTTTCCTTTCCTTTTCTTTTCTTTTCTTTTCTTTTCTTTCTTTCTTCAAGAGCTTTCTCTGTTGCCCGGGCTGGAGTGCAGTGGTGTGATCATAGCTCACTGCAACTTCAAACTCCTGGGCTCGAACAATTCTCCCACCTCAGCCTCCTGAGTAGCTAGGATTACAGGGGTGTGCCACCACACCCAGCTAATTTTTAAATTTAATTTTTTTTAATTTATTTTTTTATTTGAGAATATTATGGGGGTACAACACTTTGGTTATATATATTGCCCATGCACTGCCCGTGTCAGAGCTACAATCGTGGTCATCTCCCAAACTGTGCTCCCCGCATCCCTTCAGTGAGAGTTTTTCCCATCCCCTCCACCCCCCTCCCGCCTGCCCACCCCCTGATGAGTATTATTGCCCTGTGTGATGTAGGTGTTGATCAGTTAGTACCAATTTGATGGTGAGTACCAGTGGTGCATGTTTTTCCATTCCTGTGACACTTCGCTTCGAAGAATGGGTTCTAGCTCCAACCAGGATAATACCAGATGTGTTAATTCACTATTGTTCCTTATTGCTGAGTAATACTCCATGGTATACATATACCACATTTTATTTATCCACTCGTGTATTGATGGGCACCTGGGTTGTTTCCATAACTTTGCAATTGTGAATTGTGCTGCTATAAACATTCGTGAGCAGATGTCTTTATTGTAAAATGTCTTTTTTTCCTTTGGGTAAATACCCAGTAGTGGGATTGCTGGGTCAAATGGTAATTCTACTTTTAATTCTTTGAGGTATTTCCATATTACTTTCCATAGAGGTTGTACTAATTTGCAGTCCCACCAGCAGTGTATGAGTGCTCCTATCTGTCCGCATCCCCGCCAACATTTGTTGTTTGGGGATTTTTTAATATGAGCCAATCTCACTGGAGTTAAGTGATATCTCATTGTGGTTTTGATTTGCATTTCCCTGATGATTAGAGAAGTTGAGCAATTTTTTATATGTTTGCTGGCCATTATGATGTCTTCTTTGGAAAAGTTTCTGTTCCATGTCCTTTGCCCACTTTTTTATGGGGTTGTTTGATTTTTTCTTGTTGATTTTCCTAAGTTCTGTATAGATTCTGGTTATCAGCCCTTTATCAGAGGTGTAGCATGCAAATATTTTCTCCCATTCTGTAGGTTGTCTGTTCCCTCTAGTGATAGTTTCCTTGGCTGTGCAGAAGCTTTTTAATTTGATCAGGTCCCATGTATTTATTTTGATTGCTGCTGTGATTGCTTTGGGGGTTTTCTTCATAAATTCTTTGCCTAGGTCAATGTCCATAAGAGTTTTTCCAACGTTTTCTTCAAGAATTCTTATGGTTTCATGTCTTAGGTTTACATCTGTTATCCATTGTGAGTTGATTTTTGTGAGAGGTGAGAGGTGTGGGTCCAGTTTCAGTCTTCTACATATGGCCATCCAGTTTTCCCAGCACCATTTGTTGAATAGGGAATCTTTTCCCCAGTGTATGTTTTTTTGGAATTTGTCAAAGATCAGGTGACTGTATGAGGTTGGTTTTATATTTGGGTTCTTGGTCCTGTTCCATTGGTCTACGTCTCTGTTCTTGTGCCAATACCATGCAGTTTTGGTTACTATAGCCTTGTAGTATAGTTTGAAGTCTGGTAGATAGATGCCTCCCAATTTGTTCTTTTTGCTTAAGATTGCTTTGGCTAGACGGGGTCTTCTCTGGTTCCACATGAAGCGTAGAATTATTTTTTCTAGATTGGCAAAAAATGATGTTGGTATTTTGATAGGGACTGCGTTGATTCTGTAAATCACTTTAGGTAGCAAAGCCATTTTTACTATGTTGACTCTGCCTATCCAAGAGCATGGTAGGGTTTTCCATCTATTTACCTCCTCTGCTATTTCTTTTCTCAGTGTTTTGTAATTCTCTCTATATAGGTCTTTGACCTCCTTAGTTAGATATGTTCCTAAATATTTAATTTTCTTTGGTGCTATTGTGAAAGGTATTGCATCTTTAATTTGTTGCTCGGCTTGATTGTTATTAGCATATATGAAGGCTATGGATTTGTGTGTATTAATTTTGTATCCTGAGACTTTGCTGAATTCATTTATCAATTCCAGTAATCTCTTGGTTGAATCTTTGGGGTTTTCTATGTATAATATCATATCGTCTGCGAATAGTGAAAGTTTGACCTCTTCTGCCCCCATCTGGACGCCCCTGATTCCTCTGTCTTGTCTGATTGCTCTGGCAAGGACTTCCAGCACTATGTTGAAAAGAAGTGGAGATAGTGGGCACCCTTGTCTGGTGCCAGTTTTAAGGGGGAATGCTTTCAATTTTTCCCCATTCAGTATGATATTGGCTGTGGGTTTATCGTATATAGCTTTAATAGTTTCAAGGTATGAGCCATCTATGCCTATATTGTTAAGAGTTCTTATCATAAAAGGGTGCTGGATTTTGTCAAAAGCCTTTTCTGCATCTATTGGAAGGATCATATAATCTTTGTTCTTGCTTTTATTTATATGGTGAATTACATTTATAGATTTGCGTATGTTGAACCATCCCTGCATCTCGGGAATGAAGCCCACCTGATCGTGATGAATTATTTTTTTGATGTACATTTGAATTCGGTTTGCAAGGATTTTATTGAGAATTTTTGCATCTATATTCATAAGGGATATTGGTCTGTAGTTTTATTTTTTTGTTGTGTCCTTTCCTGGCTTTGGTATCAAGGTGATATTGGCTTCGTAGAATGAGTTTGGGAGGACTCCATCCTTCTGGATATTTTCAAATAATTTCTGCAGTGTAGGCACCAGTTCTTCTTTGTAGGCTTGGTAGAATTCAGGTGTGAACCCATCTGGTCCAGGACTTTTTTCTGTGGGAAGATTTTTTATTACTGCTTTGATTTCGGTGCTTGATATTGGTCTGTTTAGAAATTCTGTTTCTTGCTGGTTGAGCCTAGGGAGGTAGTATGTTTCTAAGAATTTGTCCATTTCCTCCACGTTTTCGTGTTTGTGGGCATAGAGGTTTTTGTAGTATTCGAAGATGATGTTTCGTATTTCCATGGTATCAGTTGTGACTTCTCCTTTCTCATTTCTCATTGAGCTTATTAGAGTCCTTTCCTTTCTGCTTCTGGTCAACCTGGCGAGTGGCCTGTCTATTTTGTTTATCTTTTCAAAGAACCAACTTTTCATTTTATTAATCTTCTGTATTGTTCTTTTGTTCTCGATTTCATTTAATTCTGCTCTGATCTTGGTTATTTCTTTTCTCTGGCTTTAGGATTGCTTTGCTCTTCCTTTTCCATTTCCTTAAGATGATTCATTAGTTTACTGATTTGTGACCTTTCTGTCTTTTGGATGTGGGCATTTAAGGCGATAAGTTTTCCTCTCAGGACTGCTTTTGCTGTATCCCACAGATTTTGATAACTTGTGTCCCCATTATTGTTTAGTTCGAAGAATCTTTTGATTTCCATTTGAATCTCCTCCTTGACCCAATAGTCTTTCAGCAACAAATTGTTTAGTTTCCAAGTTTTTGGATGAAGATGTGAGTTTCTGTTGGAATTGATTTCTAATTTTATTCCGCTGTGGTCTGAAAAGATACATGGTTATGATTTCTATTTTTTTGAATTTGTTGAGATCTGTTTTGTGGCCTAGGATGTGGTCAATTTTTAAATTTAATTTTTGTGTAGAGACAGAGTCTCACTATGTTACCCAGGCTGATCTTGAACTCGTGGCCTCAAGAGATCCTCCTGCCTCGGCCTCCCACAGTGCTAAGAGCCACTGCTTCCGACCTGTTTTCCATGTTTCTAACTCCCTTCTCTGACAGTGAGAAACCTCTTTTCCATTATTCACAATATATTTACTTGTTTATTCAATCATAGGATACACATTCAGTAGTTTCAGAATTGTCAGCCCACACCACTGTGAAAAATAAAACTACTAACAAAGGTTTAATATTTGTCTACAATTCTTTTTGTTTTCCCTCTTCAGTATAGTCATGTTAAATTGAAATGGGCTCATTTGTTTCTGTTTGTATTCCATTCACTCCACCATCTTTGTTGATTGATTATGTGAAACATTAACATAATTTTTAAAGTCAAAACTATGCAAAAAATTAAACCCAGAGAAGTGTTACTCCATCCCCTGTACCCCATCCCGTCCTCTCATCATTTTCATCCCGTTCCCACCCACACCCTCTCGGTAAGAAATCTCTCTAGTTTCTGGTTTACCCTTCTTGTGCTTTTTTTTTTTTTTGCACAAAGGAGCGATATATATTTATCATTTCTTCTTTATAGTACACACAAGATAGCATACTATAGATACTCTATTGCACTTTGCTTTTTCTTTTGCCCTGTTTGCTTTGCAACTGTATCCTGGAAATGTACATACTTTTAAAAATATTTTTATGGTAAAATATAATATACATATAAAAAAAGTACACAAAACATATGTTCACTTTTAAAGAATAATTGCAAATCAAACACCAGTATAACCACCACTCGGGTTAAGAAATAGAACGTTGTTAGCACCCTAGAAGTGCTAACAATGGGTGGCTTTTGCCAATCATAGCTCCCGCTCTGTCTTCCAGAGGTGACCATCATCCAGAATCTTATGGTGTTTACTTCCTTCCTTGCTTCTCTTCATGGTTTCACCTTAGTTTAGTTTTGCCTTTATTCAAGTATAACACACACATCGAAGTGCACAAAAATTATGGACAACTTGATGAGTTTTCACAAACTGAACATACCCAAGTAAAGAAACAGATGTTGACCAGCACCCCAGAAGGCCCACCTGCGTCCCCTCCCAGTCACTGTCCAGGGTAGTCACCATCCTCACTTCTAAGGGCATGGTTTAGTTTTGCCTGGTTTTGTACTTAACTGAAAGACTAAAAGATTATGTACTTCTTTTACTTAATTTTATGTTTGTGATACTTATTCACTCTGTTGACTGAAAAGATAGTTCATTTTTATTGCCAAATAACATTCCATTGTCTGAATATACCACAATTTTGTATCCATTTCACTGACACTGCTGGGAACTTGAGTTGTACATACATAGCTTGTAAAATTAGGGAAAAGTAACTTGAAGATCATAGCCTCACAGGTCAGACAGACAGATGAGGCAGACAGTTGCAGTGTGTTCACCATGAGAGTTACACACGTGGAGTTATGGGCACATGAACCTAGAGGATTGAGCTAAGCTTTCAAGGGTGAAAAGATAGGATCTCTCTAGGAGGATATGAAGAGAGAGATGATAGAGATACAGATAAAGAGATAGATGAGAGAGAGAGAGAGAGAGAGAGAGAGAGAGAGAGAGAGAGAGAGAGAGAGAATGTTATTCCAGGCAGAGGGCGAGCAGAGGGAGAGCATGAGGAACTGCTAGCCTTTGGGAAGGCTGGGTCAGAGGGAGGTGCATTTTGACATGGAGGGGAGGTTGCAGGGTTGGTTGGTGAGGCAAAGGACATGTCAGAAAAAGTCCTAGGGTTCTGGGTTAAAGAAGATGGGACTTTATTCCTTAAGAGAAGTTCAAATAAACTCTGCAAAATTAAAAAAAAAAAAAAGACAGAGATTGGGACAGTACTGAATTTTTTTCTCCCCCCCTTTTTTTTTTTTAAAAAAGCAGAGTCATCACATGGCCTATTTTACTGTTTAGAAGGATCTGTCCAGCAGGGAAGGCAGAGAGGATGAACTGGAGGGGTGAAAACAGGAGGCAGGGAGACCTGTAAGGAAGCCACAGCAACATTCAGGGAGTGATACATATTGGTGGTCAGGAGCAAAAGTCCTGGAGTCTGGCTCCTAAATTTGTGTCTCCAGCCCATTTCTCTCTCCATTTTGATCTCCAGACTCTCATGGCCAACTTTCTACTCAACATCCCCACTTCAATATCTCATAGGCATTCTCAAATCAACACTTCTGAAATTGAACTCCCAGCCTTACTCCTAAAACAAGTCCCTGCCTCGGTCTCCCAAAGTGCTGGGGTTGCAGGTGCGAGCCACAGAGCCCGGCCTTTTGCATTCACCTTTATACCAGGACCGCACCACGTTTACTACTGTAGCTGGAAATGGGGCAGTGTAAGTCCTCTAATTTTGTTTTTTTTCAAAATTGTTTTGGTTCTAGCTCATTTGCATTTCCACATAAATTTTAGAATCAGCTTGTCATTTATGCATCTTAGCAATATTGAGTCTTCTAGTCTGTGAACACAGGATATCTTCTTTAATTGCTCTCAGCAATGTTTTATAATTTCCAGTGTCTTGTATGTCTTTTATTAAATTTATCTCTAAGTATTTTATATATTGTGGTGCTATTGTCAAGGGCATTTTAAATTTCAAAGTCTGATTGTTGATTGCCAGTATATGGAAATACAGTTGATTTTGTTTGTTGACCGTTTACCTTGCAGACTTGCCACACTCATTTGATAGTTTCTTTTGTAGATTGCTTAGGATTTTCTATAGACAATAATGTCATATGTGAAAAAGATAGCTTTACTTCTTCCTTTACAATCTGGATACCTTTTATTTCATTTTCTTACCATATTACAATGGCTAGAACCTCCAGTACAATGTTGACTAGAAGTTGGGAAGTCAGACATTCTTACCTTGTTGCTGATCTTAAAGATAAAACATTCAATCTCCCCCCATGAGTATGTTAGCTGTAGGTTTTTTGTAGATACCCTTTATCAGATTGAGAAAAATATCTTGTATTCCGAGTTTGGTGAGAGTTTAATGCATGAATGGGCATTTGATTTTTTTCAAGTGCTTTTCTGCCTCTATTGACATGGTCATATAGATTTTCTTTTTAAATTGTGTTAATATGGTGAATTACATTGATTGATCTTCAAATATTAAAAACAACCTTACACTCCTGGGATAAAACCTCACTTGGTTTTAAGGATCTGCTTATATATTTTTGGATTTTATTTGTTAAATCATTGTTAAAAATTTTCATGTATATGTTCATGAGGGATATTGTTCTGTAGTATTCTTTATTTATAAATTCTTTTTCTGATTTTGTTATGTTTAATTCTGGCCTCATAGAATAGGTTGTGTAATGTTCTTTTCTCTTCAACTTTCTCAAAGAGATTGTGTAGATATGATATTATTTTTCCCTTAAATGTTTGGTAGAATTCATTAGTAAAGCCAACTGAACCTGGGGCTTTCATTATGGGAGGGTTTTGAATGCAAATTCCATTTATTTAATAAATATATGTTTATTCAGCTTATTTGTTTCTTTTTGAGTGAGCTTTGGTAGTTTATATATTTCAAAGAATATGTGCAGTTCATCTAAGTTGTCAAATTTATAGGCATAATGCTGTTCACAATTGAGTAGGAAAAAACAAACTAGGTTTCACTTGCACCAGATGTGTGGGGATTTCTCCTGCCAGCAAGCAAGCAATCAATTCTACAGCAGACACCAGCTGGGTGTCCTCTAATTCAATTCAATTCTGACACTATCTACATGGAGATATGGTGAGATCACACAAGTAAAGGATGCAGTCACACAAGACTGAGCCCCACTTCTGATGCCAGTTGCAAGCCCCAGGTTATTTTACCTGTGCTTCTGACCAACTGGCTATAAATCAGGGTTCCCACAGCTCCCGCCTCCTTGGGTTCAATTAACTTTCTAGAGCAGCTCACAGAACTCAGGGAAACACTTACTAACATTTACCAGTTTATTACAAAGGATGTATATTTTTTTAATTCACATACCATATGTATTAGTTTCTTAGGGCTATAAATTACCACAAACTGGGTGGCTTAAAACAACAGAAATTTATTCTCTCATAGTACTGAAGACTAGAAGTCCAAAATCAAGATGTCAGCAGGGCCGTGCTCCTGAAGGCTCTGGGGAAGAATCCTTTCTTGCCTCTTTCTAGGTTCTGGTGGTTGTCAACAATCCTTGGTGTTCTTTGGCTTGTAACTCCATTGCTTCAATTTCTGTCTCTGTCATCACATGGCATTTGTCCCTGTTTCTCCTCTGTGTCTTTGAATCTTTCTCTTCTTATAAGGACACGAGGCATTGGATTTAGTGTCCATCTTAATCCAGTATGACTCCATCTTAACTTGATTACATCTGCAAAGACCCTATTTCTAAATAAGGCTACATTCACAGGTACAGGGGGTAGGACTTCAACATATCTTTTTAGTGGATACAAATCAACCCACAACACCATACAATTCACCACCCACTTAAAGTGTACAATTCAATGGTTTTTAGTATATTCACAGGATTGTTCAATCATCACACCAACTTTAGAATATTTTCATCACCCCTCAAAGAAACCCTGTACCCATTAACAGTCATTGCCCATCTCTTCCCAACACTTCCCCAAGCCCTAGGCAACCACTAATCTACTTTCTGTCTATATAGATTTGCCTATTCTGGACATTTCATATAAATGGAATAATACAATATGTGGTCTTTTGTGTCTGGCTTCTTTTGCTTAGTATTATGTTTTCAAGGTTCATCCATGCTATAGCATGTGTCAGCACTTAATTTCTTTTAATGGCCAAATAATATTCCATTGTATGGATATACCACATTTTATTTATCCATTTATCAGTTGATGGACATTTGCATTGTTTCTACTTTTAGAAGAAAATGTTGGAAAAACTCTTATAGACATCACCCCAGGCAAAGAATTTATGAAGAAGACCCCAAAAGCAATCACAGCAACAACAAAAATAAATAAATGGGACCTGATCAAATTAAAAATCTTCTGCACAGCCAAGGGAACAATCATTAGAGTGAATAGACAGCCCACAGAATGGGAGAAAATATTTGCATGCTATACATCTGATAAAGGGCTGATAACTAGAAACTATAAAGAATGCAAGCAAATCAGCAAGAAAAAAATCAAACAATCCCATTAAAAAGTAGGAAAAAGACACGAACAGAAACTTTTCAAAAGAAGATAGACTAATGGCCAACAAACATATGAAAAAATGCTCAATGTCTAATCATCAGGGAAATGCAAATCAAAACCACAACGAGATATCACCTAACTCCAGTGAGAACGGCTTTTATAAAAAAGTCCCAAAACAACAAATGTTGGTGGGACTGCAAATTAGTACAACCTCTATGGAAAGTAATATGGAGATACCTCAAAGAACTAAAAGTAGAACTACCATTTGATCCAGCAATCCCACTACTGGGTATTTACCCAAAGGAAGAAAAGACATTCTATAAAAAAGACACCTGCATTTGAATGTTTATAGCAGCACAATTCACAACTGCAAAGATGTGGAAACAACCCAAGTGCCCATCAATACATGAGTGGATTAATAAAATATGGTATATGTACACCATGCAGTACTACTCAGCCACAAAAACAACGGTGAACTAACACCTCTTATATCAACCTGGGTGGAACTGGAGACCATTCTTGTAAGTGAAGTATCACAAGAATGGAAAAACAAACACCACATGTACTCACCATTAAATTGGAACTAATCAATCAACACTTATATGCACACATGGAAATAACATTCATCGGAAATCAAGCAGGTGGAAAGGGGAGGAGGGGACGGGTAAATTCACACCTAACGGGTACAATGCACACTATCTGGGGGATAGGCACACCTATAACTGACTCAAATGGTACAAAAGCAATTTATGTAACCAAAACGTTTGTACCCCCATAATATTCTGAAATTAAAAAAAAAGAAAAGAAAAAGAAAAATAGTAAGTGTTGATGAGGGTGTGGAGAAATTGGTTAGAATCCTCGTACATTGCTAGCAGGACAGTCTGGCAGTTCTTCAAACAGTTAAACGTACAGTTACTATATGACCCAGTAACTCTATTCCTAGGTATATTCCCAGGAGAAAATGAAAACATATATTCACACAGAAACTTGAACACAAAGTTTCATAGCAGCATTATTCAAATACAAAGGATATTTTAAAGGATACAAATAAATAGCCAGATGAAGAGACACATACGGCAATTTCTGGAAGGGTCCTGAGTACAGGACCCATGGAGTTGGGGTGCACCCACCTTCCCTACACTCATGTGGATATGTAACCCCCAAATGTTCAGCTATCTGCAAGTTCTCTGAACCCTGTCCCTTTTGGGGTTTTATAGAAATTTCATTACGTAGCCATGATTGATTAAACCATTGGCCATTAGTGATCAACTTAACCTTTAGCCTCTCTCCCATCCCCAAGGGTGGCGGAGGTGGGGCTGAAAGTTCCAACCCTCTGAGCATCTGGCTGGTTCCCCTGGTGACCAAGCCCCCATCCTGTGATATCAAGCTGATTTCCAAAGATCATCTCATTAACATAAGTCCAGGTGTGTTTGAAAGGACTTCTTGTAAATAACAAAAGACTGTCTTTCACCTTTATATTAATAGTTCAGGCACTACTTCAGGAACCAAGGACAAAGGACGAAATACTTTAACAAAATATATTCTTCTTATTGCTCTAGTCACTTAGGAAATAACAAGGCTTACTGGAGCTGAGAGCCAGGATCATGGATGAAAACAAATTATACACATCATAATATCACAGGCCACCCTCTAGTTTTCCAACAGGATCCCTTGCAGCAAAATATCTATACCTGTTTGAGCATTTACATTTGTTGCAGCATTTATAAAACAGACATAGCAATTGTACCAACATAAATATGCTTAATATTCAGAGAAGCCAGTGTGAGTTAGTGATAGACTGAAATAAACAAATAATTTATCCTGTGAAACTGTTACAAAAATTTTCATATTCTTGTGCTCACTTTATCATTCCCTTTCCTCCTTGATCTACTACTATTTGTACCTTTTGATAAACTTATGCAGAACTATCCAGCACAAAAATCTGCTAATGGTTAGCTAGATATGTTACAGCCCAACCAGATTATATTGCCTGCTGCACAGAGAAGAGCCAATACACTGAGACAGCCAGGGTTGCAGCAGGGAAAGAGTTTAATATCACAGGCGCCAAGTGAGGAGATGAGAGGAATTTCTCAAATCCATCTCCTCAAGAGTTTGGGAGAGAGGGTTTTTAAAGATAGTTTGGTGGGCAAAGGGCTAGACAATTGGGTCTGCTGATTGGCTGGATTTGGGGCAGAACCACAGGGGTGTAGAAATCATTTTCTTGTGCTGAGTCAGTTCCTGGGCGGGGGTTGCAAAGCAGTTGAGTCAGTTCCTTGGTATGGGCCACTGGTCTGGGAGGGTCAGCTGATCCACTGGAATGCAGGCGCTAGAATATATCTCAAAAACTAGCCTTAGGTTTCACAAGGGTGATGTTATCTATGGAGAAAGTTTATGACCATCAGCTATGTGACTTCTGAGTAGCAATTATAGGAAAGCAAAGTAGGGGACAATGGCTGGTTATTATTATTATTTTTAACTATGCCTGTGCCTTTGCAGAGTTTAGGCCCCTAGCACAGTTCTTGCCTTGTACCCCTTTATTAATTTGTAAAGGGCAGTTTCAGATTTAGTTCCTCCTCAGGTCAGTCATTTTCCATAGGTACAGTATTACATCCTGAGAAGGTTTTAATTAAATTTCCCAATACATTTGATCATCAATATCAGTATTATCATAAGAAGACTTATTTACGAGAGGGAGTTGAATCTTACCAACACCATATTGGTAAGTATTATACCATATTGCAGTGTAAAGTAAAAATAAAATATTAAGTCCCCCAGCCAACTTAATTGGACCCCCTCTTGGCCAAGGGGACCCCAGAAAACCCTTAAACCCGAGTTCCTGGCCATGAAGGGAAAGGAGGTCAGATACCCCTCCCTTTGTAACTGGCTCTATGAACAAATTTCAATGACCCCTATGTGTTTTTTGGTAATCCTCTTCCTTAACTACTTGACCTTTTCAGTTGTTTCCTAGAAATGGTGAATTTTTTGCAAGACAAAGGAGCTGAGATTCTGAAGGCCCCTGGGCAGACTTCTTGATGTCAAGATTCACCTGCCCCAATGCCTGTAGCCCCTTGTTAATTGCACTGCAACCTGCCTCAAGGCACATGACCCCTCCTTAAAAAGCCCATGATCTCTGTTAGTCCATCTCCTAAAAGAAGTCTTTTGTATTAAAAAAAATTCCTTTCTCCCCTAGCAATCCTAGTTGTCTCAACAATTGGATCTTTGTGTGACTAGCAACTGGACCTAGGCCAAAAACCCCCAGTTTTGATAACACCTTTTGGAGTTTAGATACAAAAATTGACTAACATTAATGTTAAAACAGAGATCATAAGACTGACAGAACAGACTCTTTCTGACAATAAGATACTGAATTATTAACAGGACCTAAGGCCATGCAAGGCAAAGATTAAATCACACCTGTAGGCCATCAATTTGCTTAACAGATCACTTGAGTCTGTATATTGTGGCTTGTCTCTGATTAACAGACTTTCTTGTCTTAAAATATTCCAAGCCTTTAGACAAAGCTTCATTCCTTTAACCAGTTACAAATTAAAGAATCTCTGAATCTACTTATAACCTGTTAACCTCCCCCCTTCAAGATGTCCTGCCTTTTCAGGCCAAACCAATGTATACCTTCCATGTATTGATTTATGACTTTGTATATAATTCCTATCTCCCTAAAATGTATAAAACCAAACTGTAACCCAACCGCCTCAGGACCACTTACTCAAGTCTTCTTGGGTATGGCTCCCCGGGCCGTTGGTCACTCATGTTTGGCTCAGAATAAACTTCTTTAAAATGTTTTGCATAGTTTGGTTTTTTTTCCATTAGCAGCGATATGATCATGGTATAATTCATTTTCATTGCAGAACAGATCAGTAAGAATTATGGAGGTATTTGCTTTGCCTTTGTTGTAAAACCCCAAATTCAGGCTCGTGTACCTGATGTGCAGCTGAAGTCAAACACTGTGACACTGGTGCTTGATTTGGCCAAAGTAGAAGGTAGAAGAGCAAAATATCTCAGGTCCTTCTTCCCAAAGAGAGGAAGTGGGGAGGTTTCATGAGGCTAAGCGGGTAAGGGAGGGGATCTCAGGGGACTGAGGGTGAAGTCTGTGTTTCTTTAGTCTCAGATAACATCTGGAACAACCAGACTTCTGAGTATCAGCAGCTAACTCCTTCAAAGGCGTTCACTCCTCCTGCAAAACAAACTCACAAATTTTTCTTGTGACCCTGGAGTTGTCTCCTCCTGCTTGACAAAAAACAGTACAGCAGCAGTTACTGATTACTATGAGAACCAGGGGTATTGGGCAGGAAGTGAGCACTTATCAGATGCACACGAACAAGGGCCTAATCAAAATTTACATTATGTTGGTCACTAAAAGTGCTGGGGTACTAAAATCTCACGGGGCCCAGCTAGACCTTCCCAACAGAATCTACTCTTGCCCATATACCAGATATTATTAAGGACAGGTGTTGTTACAATAGGCAATGACTCAGTTATTTATGAATTCCAAGTTAATTGGGGACAAAGCCAATCATCCTGTTTCATTTCACGGGCTTGTACTAAGACTGGTTTCTGCTGTGTGTTATTATACAGCAAGGTCCACCTCCCTCCCACAGGGAGAAAATGCATGGCATTTAGAATAATAGCTCCTATCTCTGCTAACTGTACCTCAGTATGTGTTTTATTTTGCCCTATTCTGGGGGTGAGGGCAGTCATAGAACATTGATATAATTATAAGCACCCCCCGAGAACTTTCATAAGTTTGGAAGGCCATAAGATTCCCATAGGTGTGCCCCTTGAGCCTCAGGAGCCAGGATAGAGGGCCACTGCCCCATGGCCACTTCAGCCTCCATTTGCACTAAAATAGCCAAGAGGTCCTGTTGGGTTTGGGTACAGGCCCTTTCACAAAGCTGGGTTTTGAGCATTATCCAGCATTATTTGTTGTCTGCCTGACCCACTTTGCTAAAGCTTTATTATCTTTCCCAGGCTGACTCCCATCCCTTTGCCTTCCTCCTGGAAGAGAACTCCCTCTAATCTGCCTATTCTAGTTAATAAATTTTTTTCCTCTGAACTCTGCTCCTCATTAAAAGCAAACTCAGCTTGTCCTAGGATACCTAGACTTGCACCCGTCTCCCCTAAGGCCGTTTTCTTTCTGGTGAGCCAGTGTTGTTTAAACCACCATGCGTGTTGTTGCCACCATGTATTAACAGCCTGAGTACAGTTGGGATGCATGTTTTGCGCCCAAAAATGTTGGGTGCCCCTTACTAGGTTTAGATGAGTGGTGGTCATATCTAGATGTAATTTAGTTTGAGTGTGCCATAAGGCCTTCCATATCCTTCTTTGTCTCAGGGTGGCGCCATTCCCCAGGGGAACTTGGATTCACCAAGTAATGCCTACTGCTTTAATCCTACCAGGAACCCATTGTTTTTCCCTATTCTGCTTAATAGCTTTCCATCCACAAAAACAAGGGTGATGTGTGTTTGTGTACAGCACCCTGTGGCATGTGGGGCTACATTATATTTTGTCCTTTATAACCAGGGACCTTTCTAAGCGTTCTGTCATCAATGTTTACAGTTACACAGTGATCAGTCTGCTGGGAGCCGTACACCACACGGTTTGAAGTCCCAGTAGGAAGCAGTTCTTGGAAAGTTCCTTCCCAAATGATACCCTTTATAGTAGATGTAGCCTGAAAAATAGAAGTCAAAAGATACCAGCACATTACTAAAGTCCCATTTAGTCCATTAACATTTGGTCCAGTTCATCAACATATCATATGAACAGAGTGTCTCCCAGAGAAATGTCACTCAGGTTTGCAGGTTGCCATTCAAACTTGTCAGGTTCCAAAAGCAGGTGTGGTCTTGGAAAACATACAGCTTCACCCTTCTGGGCATCTGGTAATACTTGTGCTAAGAGATAATATTGTTCTCTTGCTCTGAGCCTCTTGAGGTACTAATATAATGTTGGGTTTCCCTCATTGCATCACCCACTTACTCATTCCTTTACCCTCAGCTATTATTTCTCCTTCTCTCCATTTGTCATTTACTTTTACCCAAACTTTGTCGCCTTTGGAAGGAACATTAGGTTTGGCCACTGAGCTGGTTCAGATGCAGCACTACTAGTCTAGCAAGTGCCTCCCCCTTAGTCCACTCCCATTCCTGTAGGGTGTGGTTAGATAGGTACTGAACCAGTGGGCTATCCTGACCACTAAGCAGCATAGTGGCATTTACTGTTAGCCTTAACTTTGCCAAATAGGGTGGAGGCATAATCCACCCAATCAGGCCTTTAGGAATTCTGACATAAAGGTTTAAAGTTATATTTACAGTTTCTTGCTTAGGAATCATTCCTGCTTCTGACACCTGCAGCTGCATCCCTGGTCCTGGGACCCTTGCATCAGGCAAGAGAAAAGAAAGTTGAGGTGATGTGGGGAAGAATTGTATAGTTGCATTAGCATCCTCCATTACCCCCTCTTCCCCAGATCCCCCAGAAAAGTGGAGGGATCTATCCAGTGGGGACCCTCCCTTAGTCCCCATCATGTCGAGTGAGCACACACTCATGAAGGCAAGTAAGCCAGCCCTCATGCCTTCATCTCCCCCTGTCTTAGACAGTAAATGTTTCAACTGCCCATCCCAATTCTCTATTAGACCATTATTCTGAGGATAATATGCAATGTGATATGCCTATTGATGTGGTATTTTATTTTATTTTTTGCCCATAGTCGGACACTATGGGCTGTAAAATGTGTCCCTCAGTCTGAAGAAATGTAACTCAGAGGTCCAAATTGGTACAGTATCTTCTGCTTGTGGGGGTGAGGGGAAACTTCCCCTTTGCCCCAGAAGGTTCGCTGAAAGATCAACTCACAATAAGGCAGGTTAATAAGAGAAAGAAATTTATTTACCATGCACATCACGAGAATCACAGAGTGATTACCCAATATCCTAGTGGGCTCCAGAAATTTATATACTCTCATTTTAGAGGGAAGGGGTGTTACCGGCTATTGAATTCCTCAGTTCTTGTCTTCTCATGATGGAAGAATAAAAGCAAGAGACAGTTTTGAAGCAGCAAGCAGCAAAGTTTATTAAAGCAAAAGTTCACTCTTAAAGGGGTTAAGAGCGGGCACACGTCCCAGCAGATAGTGGCACTGGGGTCTCTTTGGGTTTCTCCTTTTCTTTCCTGTCTGGCCTTTCCTCCCTTGTGATGTTGTCTCTTCTTTTTTTCTTGACCAATGGGGATGTTGTCTCCTTCCTGCCATTGGGTGGAGGGAGTTTTTCACCTTCTATGGTTAGGCCCGGATGTGTTGTGGTGTCCAAAGCCCACTGCAGGGCAGGGGGGGGAGGTGGGGGGGGAGAGGGCAAACTGTAATGTGTAATGTGCCCTGTGTTGCTTCTGTTATGTTTCTTGTGATAGTTGTAGTTACCCTTTATCCTGTTGTTGTTACAGTATGTTCTCTTACTCAGCATCCCGTTTGTTTACATTGTTTGCTTTTGTATTTTCTCTGCTCATGTCTCACTTTTCTTACACTAACATTCTGTGACACTTCCGGCTACCTTTATCTTGCAATATGTTTTCTTACTCAGTATCCCGTTTGTTTACATGGCCTGTTCTGTACCTTCTCTGCTCATGTCTCACTTTCCTACCTACACTAACAGGGGAGATGAGGAATAGAGGTAATTCTGTTTAGGGGCAATAAATGGTTACTAGGGAGGATGAATAGATACTTGGGAGAATGAAGGGATGGGGGAAACAGATTGACTTGTAAATGATTCTCTTTGGAAATTAAATTAACCTGAGAGACAGGTATTACATTCAAATGATTTGGGCCAGGTCTGGTTGCATTCTTGGTCTTCTTTCCTGCACTATATTGAGACAACAGGGAAGGGAAGTGAAGTTGATTGTTTTTTTTGATGGGTCCATGAGGTTTTATACAGATAGGGGGAAAGCCCCTTCCAAGGCCTATTGATCTCTAAGGGCCTTTAATTCAAAATGCTCTTTATACCAAGGAGTCATATTTTGGGGTGAAATTTCCTGATCTTCTTCAGGTTCCCATCCTATAATAGTGTCTTGAGCATTTGTATCTACCACTGGGTATGCAAAGCCCAGTCCACAGTAAGTATCTATTCCTGTCAGGACCCATTTATAGCCCCCCAGAGCTACCAGCATTGGCCCAATGTAATCCACTTGCAAGCTATGTGTGGGGCCTTCTCCCCAGGCGATCTTCCCTGTAGCCATCTGCAGTCTCTCTCTCATTGACAGAACAGTTCTTGTTGACTTCAGAATTTCATGCTTCAGAGGGTGCAAGAGGAATATGTCTAGATTCAGCCTATTTCTACACTTCTGAAGTCCCCCTTGTCCACCCATTTCATAGAGCTGGTGGGCACCTCAAGGGAGCTCACTAAAAGGTCCACTTGGTGGTTCTGATCATCTTCTGAGCCTGGAAGGGGGTTCTTCTGATGAACATCGACATGTCCTACTTTAATGTGCCCCTTACATTCCCAGAGTGATTTCCACAGGGCTGCTGCACCCCACACAGGCATTCCTTTAATAGTCCAGTTCTCCATTGCCCATCTACATGACCATATGGCCAGGCCATTGGTTATTGCCCACTGTTACCAAAAGCTCAGCCACTTGTCCTCAAGGCCGCATCAGAAGAACGAGAACAAGTGGTTTGAGGGGAAGGAAAGAGAATTTTTATTACTTTGCTGGCAAAGGAGGAAGATGGAGACTCCTGTCTGAAATACCATCGTCCTAATAATAAGCAGAAATACAGAGCTTTTAAAGGATGAGTTCTAAGCTTCAGTCAATTACTGTTCAACTACAGTTGATGATTCTGATTTTCCCATCTTGGCTGAAGACAATCTCCTGACCTCCACCCAGGACCTGGTCTGGGCAGAGCCATCTCCTTTAGCACAAATAACAAAAGACTTACCCTGCCCCTCCCAACCACTGGCCTGAGGCAGGGATGCAGGTTTTAGTTCTCAAAAAGGAGTGGAGGATGTTTTAAAGAGACATAAAATAATTTTACCGGTTTTTTTCCAGATCATTCCCTCTGTTACATATTCCCCACTCTCAATATTTCCCCTCCATATCTATGGGAGGAGGGGTTACTATTCTGTTACACCACCTGTTGGCTAAAAACCCAAACACAGGGGCTTTTACCACTGTTAACTTCTAGGAAAACAGCATGCAATTCGGCCCTTTGAGCTGATTTATTCTTACCTTCTTCAATCAATGTCTTCCTATCTACTGGCCTTAATGCAGCAGCTTTCCAAACAAGGCATTGTCCATTCACCTCGGAATTACTATCTGTAAATCAAACAGCTCTTTGTTGGTCAATCGAGAGCTGTTCATAGGGAACTGTCCATGTAGCAATACGTTCTGGCAGCTCCTCACATGGTTCCAAAGTCGGTCCTAGAGGAAAAGAGGCTACCTCCTTGTGGATACGGTGGGTGCATCCCTGCATTCCCCTCGTTGTCTGCTCCTGTATAAACCATTTCCATTTTATTGCGGAGCTCTTTTGGGCACCACCTTCCTTATCAGAGTGTTTCTCTGACATCACCCAAGATGTGGGTTTCTCAGGTTTCATGCTTATGTTATGTCCTTCAGTCATTGAGGCAGTCTCAAGCAATGCCCAATAGCAAGCTAGTAATTGTCTCTCAGATGATGTGTACTGGGTGGCAGCATCTGGAAATTTTCTGATCCAAAATCCCAATGACCATTGCTGGGAGGCACTCATTGGGCTTTTGCCACAAGCTCCAGTCCTCATGAGTGTGAGTGGCAGACACTTCCAAAATAATGTCTGAGTGGGGGTCATACAGGCCCAAATGTGTTGAGAGAGCTACTGCTTTTTGTAATTCAGACATGGCCTGCTTTTGTTCAGGTCCCCATTCAAATAGGACTTTCTTTCAGGTAGTCTTATAGATAGGAGCCAGCAATATTCCCAGATGTGGAATGTGCATTCTTCAAAATCCAAATAGACCAACCAAATGCTGGGCTTCTTGTTCGGTCCTGGGGATGGGTAGTGACAGCAATTCATTTGTAGTCACTTGTGGAATATCTCAGGTGGCTCCTGCCCAGGTTATTTCTAAGAATTTTACAGTTTGGGCAGGCCCTTGGAGCTTTGCTGCATTTATTAACCAGCCTTGGTTGGTCATGTGAGTCACCATTTTATTCAAATCAGTCCTAGCCTGCGCTTCAGTTTCCAACATTATCATAACATCATCGATATAGTGCATTATCACACTTGAGACCTGCATCAAGTCCAAATCCCTCCTGACCAAATTATGACAGTAAGCTGGTGAATTCAGATAACCCTGTGGCAGCACAGTAAATGTAAATTGCGATCCTTCCCACGTGAAAGTGAACTGTAGTTGGCTCTTTTCTGAAATTGAGATAGGGAAGAAGGCATTTGCAAGCTCAATCACTGAATACCAGTCTCCTTTAGCCTGTTGTATTTTCTATATGGTTGAAACCATGTCTGGGACTGCTGAGGTTATGGGTTATGTGTTATGAGGTTATTTAAACCTGGATAGTCTACTGTTAGTCTCCAGGAGTCATCTGCCTTTTTCACGGGCCACACAGGGCTACTGCACAGAGAGATCGTTGGTTACCAGCACTCCAGCTTCTAGCATGTCATTGGTTAAAGTGGTACTCTCTTTCTGCCCACCAGGTACTCCATATTGTTTTAAATTAGCCACTTGTGTGTGTTCAGGCAGTTTAGTGGTTCTCATTTAGCATATGCCCAGTCAAGACTGGCCTGAGGGCAGACTTACATGCCTTCTGTTTTACACTATTAAGTAGGGGAAGCAATCCGCAGTCAGACATAATATCCATCCCAATAATGCACTCAAGTACAGGAGACATGACCACCTCATATAAAGTTTGTGCAACAATCCCAACTTTCATTCAAATTTTCACCTTAGTCCCATCACACTGTTGTGTCTTTGTCTCTTCCCAATCTAGGCTTAGCCCCAGGTAAGTTTTCACTAAAAGGTTTTGGAATCACAGCGCCTTGGGATCCTACGTCAAGGAGTCCCAATAAGTTTTCCTCTCCCCACACTTGTGCAAATGGCCTCAGGTCCCCAGCCAGGTGGCCAGGAGACCCTGGCCTCTCTGTCAGTCACTACCCTCATCAATCAGTCTAACCATTGTCCCAGGTGCTTCCAGGTGGTGTTCCTCACCTAATCTTTCCCTTCCAGCTTTTTAAATTCCTCTAAATTGGGATAAATGGAGCAGACTTGCTTGGGGCCTTTTAAGGTTGGGGGACAGGGGTGGGGGTGTTGCATCAGCACCTTTGTTTCAGCACTATCAATGTCCACTCTATTCCTCCCATTTTTCAATAACCATCTAAAGATTTCTACCCTGTTGGGACTGGTTCCCTGACTCTCCCCTCTGTCTTTCCCCATTTTGCTTTTAATAACTTTAATGTCCTTGGTACCAGTGAGACATATACAGACAGCAAATCAGATAAGACTTGTCCAACTGTTGTACGATTTTGCAGGAGTAGTGTCAACATGGGGTGCCCATGCAGAAGGGGCTCCCTTAATCACAGCATTTGCCATAGCCTGGGTAACAGATATTCGGTGAGTGAATATCCTGGTCATCGTAAAGCCAGTCCCACGTGGCTTCCATATGAAGCATATCAGCTGCATCTCCTGGGGTGCTCCACTTGGCATTTATGGGGGAGTTGGGCAGTCCCTCTTCTCAGGGTAAACAGACCTTACAGTGGCTTTTATCCAGTCCACCAGGCTGGCTGTTCCCTCAGGAATAACCTCCTGCATGTCTGGATCAGATATAGGCATTTGTGATAGTTAGTGAGCTGTGGGTCCTACATCAACCCAAACATGCTCTTCCACCCTGCAGCATTTAAAATCAAAGATGCTGCTCCTAATTACTTACTCTCAGAATGCATTTTAGTAAAGGCTCCTCAGGAAGTTAATGGTTCTGATCTACAAAATCCTTCACACCATACCCTTTAGTTTCAATAGTTTCTTGGTTTTGCCCTTACCCCACTTTTTTGGTAACCACAGGTCCTAGAGGTACTTTCTGTTTGCCTGCATAATTTTTCCCTTGGGGGTCAGCTTTGAGGCTAGCGGCCAGGCTCAAATTCAGTGAAATCTAAGCTCGGTCTAGTATCAAGGTCCGACCTAGCTCTCTCTTTTAATTTCATTTGAGCTATTACAGATAACAATAACCAAGGGATTGAATATTTTGCTTTTTTCTTATTAGTTTGCATTTCCTTATGCATCCAGTGAACCAACTCCCCAGGAATTGGATCCATCTATAGATTCCACTGGTAACTTTTTCCTTTAGTAACTGAGCACAGCACAGCTGCAGTTCCATACCATGGGTGACTAGGTAGCCACACAGGAATCAAAGGTTCCTCATCCTCCACATTTTCATGCTTTCTCTTCCTAAACCACATGTTTCTGTGAGCCAGGGCCATTCTAGCAAATCCCTCTTCACTGACACCAAATAAGTAGGAAAAAAACCCCTTGGTTTCTTCCACTATACTCTCACAACACACTTTCATTTTTTTTGTTTTTTGCTTTTTTTGAGACAGGGTCTCACTGTGTCACCCAGGCTCAAGTGCAGCGGCACAATCATAGCTCACCACAGCCTCAAACTCCTAGAACCAAGAGATCCTCCTGTCTCAGCCTCCCAAGTAGTTAGGACTACAGGTGCATGCCGCCATGCCTGGCTAATTTTTCTATTTTTCTGTAGAGATGGGGTCTCACTATGTTGCCCAGGCTGCTGTTGAACTCCTGGCCTCAAGCGATCCTCTCGCCTCGGCCTCCCAGAGTGCTAGGATTACAGGCGTGAGCCACTAAGCCCGGCCTGACAGACTTTTTACACCTTTTTTCTTTTTAAGGGCAGGTTTGCTGATGAATTCTTTTAGCTTCATAAATCTAAAAAAGTCATTATTTTATTTCCATTATTGAAAATTATTTTAAATTGGTTTTCAATTTTAGTTTAACAATTCCTTTCTTTCACTGCATTAACAATGTTGCTCCACTGTTTTCTGGTTTCTATTCTTTCTGAAAAGAAGTGTGCTGTCATTTTTATCCTTGTTCCACTTTACATAATGAGTCTTTTTGCCTCTGGCTGCTTTTAAGATCTTCTCTGTTTTGCAGCTTTTAAACATTTTGATCATAATGTGCCTGGGTGTGCTTTTCTTTATGTTTCTTGTGCTTGGAATTCATTGAGCTTCTTGGACACGTGGATTTATGCTTTCCATCAAATTTGGAAAAATATCAGCTATTATTTCCATAAATATTTTTTGTGTCCACCTTTCTTCAGCAATTCCAATAATATGTATATTAGGCTGCTTGAACTTGTCTACAGCTCACTGTTGCTTCATTCAGTTTCTAAAAGACTTTATTTTTTCCTTTGTGTGCTTCATTTTGGACATTTAAAAAATTTCATTATGTCTTCAAGTTCATTATGCTTTTCTTCTGCAAGGTCTAATCTACTATTAATCTCCTCCAATATATTATTCATATCAGACCATGTATTTTCCATCTCTAGAAGTTCAATTTGGGCCTTTTTACATAACTTCATATCTGCTCTTCACATGCTCACTCTTTCCTTTATCTTCTTCTATATATAGAATACATCTATAATAGCTGTTTTAATGTCCTTGTCAGTTAACTCTACTACTTGTGTTATTTCTGTGTCCGTTTCTATTGATTGATTTTTCTCCTTGTAATTGGCAGTATTTTTCTGCTTCTGTGCATGCCTAATAATTTTTTACTGGGTACCAGACATTGTGAATTTTGCCTTGTTGGGTTCTGGATTTAATAATAATAATAGTAATAATTCCTTTGAACGATTTTGAGCTTTGTCCTGGCATGCAGTTGGAAACAGTTTAATCCTTTTGTGGCTTACTTTCAAGCATTGTTAGATGGAACAAGAGCAGTCTTTAGAGCTAATTTGCCCACTACTGAGGTAATATCTTGCTGAGTACTCTACCTAAAAGCCTGCATATTATGAAATTTTTCTCCTCTCTGGCAGGTAAGAAGATAAACTATTTTCATCCTTTTGTGAATGCTGGGGTTGTTCCACCCACTCCTTTTTGGTGGCTCTTTTTCCAGCCTTGGGTAGTTTCTTCCTACACTTGTGCCGATCAGAATTTAGCTGACAGCTCAAGGGGACCCTCGCCAGATCTCCAGAGCTCTCACTCTCTGCTGCTCTCTCCTCTCCATGTAACTCTTTCTTCTCAGAACTTCTGCTCTATGAATTCTGTCTTGGCCTCCCTGAATTCTCAACTCTGTTGTGTCAACTCTGGGTTTCCTTTCCATGCACTGATGCCTGGAAACTCTCTCCAGGAAGTGATTTGGGGGCAGTTGTAGTACTCACTTCATTTCCCCCTTCTTTCGGGTATCGATGCCTGCACTGCCTGTTGTACCATGTCCTAAAATGGTTTCTTCCAATTTTTTAGTTCTTTAAAGTGGGAAGATAAATCTAGACCCTATTTCTCTATCATGGAGTAGCAGGCCAGAAGCAATTCCTTGGTCAGTCTTGAATTAGGCCTGGCATGTTATGCTCAGAGGGTTGGCCATCTTTCTCATATGACATGTGTGTGTGTCCTGTAATGAGGTTAAGGGAAACTCCCCACGTTCTGTCAGTGTAAAGATTTAACAGCTGTTACCGTCATGACAATTACCATTTATGACGATGAGGTTAGAGACATCATGTGTAAATTACATGACAGGAGGGCACCATTTAAAGAGCTGCTAACAGAGGCAGATTAGAATGTTGTTTTAGGTTAGGACATCTAGAAAGTGTAGTGTGTGAATCCAAGCTTTGCCATGGACTCATGGAGGGACTCTGAGCAAGTGGTCTAACCCTTGGTACCTAGGTCCCCTTATCCACTGGTCTAATAACAGAATCAAGGGTGACTGTGGGCTATTGCAGCCACTCAAAGGGGAGAGTGCAGGAAGGAGACCACAAAGGGTCAGCTGGGCTCGGGGGCAGAAAGTCCCTAGAACAGGAGGCCTCAGCATGCTCCACCCAGCAGTGCAGGGAGAGATGGGTGTTGCTTAGGTCAGCTTTCGACACGATTCTGCATGTGGCTCAGATGTCCCTGGATACAGCACCCAGCCCAGAGGACATGCACAGGGAGGAGTGGCTTGCTGAGACTGAGAGTACTTCAAATATCTAGTCTTTCCTCAGCATGTTGTGGGGACTGCATCTGCATTTGCAGATGGGGTCTTTGCTCAGCTTTGGCTGTCTTTGTGACCTCAGTGGCTATCACTATCACTGAAACTTCTGTAGAATAAGCCACAGCAAGGGGTTATGGGCAGAAGCTCTGGGGCCAGACAGACCTGGATGTAAATACTGGCATTTCCCCTCTGGCTCTGGTGAGCTTGAGTAAGTTAGTTAGCTGATGTACAGTGCCTCAGTTTACTCATCTGTAAAATGGTGATTAATAATAATAACCACCTCCCAGGGATGTTATCGGTATTAAAGGAGTTAACTGATGATTAAAATAGAGCATCTCTGGAAACAATAATAATGACAAAAACAATAATAATGCCGGCTAATGTTTACCTCACATTTATTCTGTGCCAGTCCCTGTGAAAACTCTTACTGAGATCATATTGTCTACTCTTCACTATTTCACAGTGGAGAAGACTGAGGTACAGAGAGGGTAAGGGAATGATCCCCAGTCACACAGCTGGTACAAAGACGAGAAGCTGGGATGTTCACTCAGGGGAACAGCAGAACCCAGGCTCCTGACCACTGCTGGGGATTGGGGGAGAAGGGTGTGGAGGGGTCCATTCCAGAGGGGGCTCTGCTGGGGCTAAAAACTAAGAAGGAATCAGAGAAATCTGCTGTGGGCAGTGAGTACTGGGAAGACACAAGTGGAGGAAAGGGGTCGGAGGGCAGGTGATCATGCCTACCAGATGGTGGGGATTGCAGTGTAGACCCAGGACCCTAGGATCGGAGGAGAAAGAGGCCCAGAGGTGGGCATCACAGGAGACACCACTGACTGAGAACAGGAGCCCTTCTGCAAGTCTGGATGTTAGCTCCTGAATTCATTTATTCATTCAAAAGGCATTTCCTGAATCGCTGCTGTCTTCCAAAAAGGTTCCAGAAGGCTCCAGATAGACTTGCCTTAGACTGGAGCCCCCAGACCCACTCCCACTCCTAGACACATTGTTCTATATGGCTTATACAGAGGTGGACTGAACTACAATTTTTGTCAATTTAATTTTTTTCTATCACTTAAGAAAATGGGAGATGACAAAAACCCAGAATTCTAGCTTCTTTGGGAAAATCACAAGGCCTGGCCATGCAGGGATCTCATTCTTGCACAAGGACAGTAGGCAGTAGCTGCCCTGTAGATGCCCCCTGAGATGGGATGTGGGGTGTGGGGTCTGTACCAGCCCCATCTTCTCTATTAGTACCCACTCCAGAGGCTGATTGGCAGGGAACATTTATCACGCCCATTGTGCTGCTCTTCCTTACCTTGAGATGAACTGGGTTCTCTTATGCACTTTAGCTGTCTGGCCCTGGGGCATATACCCAGAACTCTGTTCCTGGACACCCTCCAGATACCCTCACACAAAACTGCTCTGTGGTACAGGTATTGCTTTCATCACATGACTTTGCTTTATAAAGAGTTACTGGAATATTAAGTGAATATGGGCCTGGTGTAAAAGACTCCATTAATACATCAGTACACAGACTACACAGGCCATCCCCTTCCTCCATATTCTCTCGTCCCCAGCCTACCACTGGGGTGAGAGCTGGGCGTTTCCTTGTTTTCTTTCAAGTGCATTTCTCTGTATTTAAACACACACATGCACACATGCACACCCCGGGTCCCGCTATGAGCATCTTCCCATTTCTTTCCCCTTTCCCCACATTAACAGCATGTCCTGAAGAAGATCCCTTTGACCAGTACTGGTCCTCTCATTCTGTTCCATGGCCAGTGGGTGCTCCCTGGTATAACATGAATCCCTCATCCTTCATTTACCATCCAATGATCACTGACTATTAATGGACATTTAGAGGTTTTCCCCGATTATTTGCTACTACCTTCTTTGCATGTACTTCTGTGCATGTGTGTGTTTACTATACATTCTTTTAAGTGGAATTGTTGAGTCAAAGAGTTCAGTCATTCAACAATCATCCAGTGAGCGCCTGCTATGTGCTAGGCACTGGGGAGACTGAGGAAACTGGACAAAAAAATGTCCCTGCCCTCATGGACTTAACATCCTAAGGGCTTAAATATAAGGATTTTTCATTTTGATGGATGCTGCCACCATGCAGAAGAAGAAAAATTTGTTTACTGGCATCCTAACACCACTCATGGGGCAGGAGCTCTGCAGCAGTGTACTGGAGGCTTAGACCTTTGCTCTCTTTAAGATCTTCAGGGTCTGGTGATAAGACTGTTCATTTGGGTGTGTTGGGGGTGAGGGAGGGAGGGAAAGACGGAGAAGGGTCGGTTTACTAGTGATAGGGAGGAGGGAGATGGGAATAGGAGTCTGCTTAGTTGTGCAGAGGGAGGCTGGGAGTGGTTAGCAATGCAAATTCTTGGGCTCCACCTCAGATCCACAGAATAGGAAACTCTGAGAGGTGGGGCCCAGCAATTGGTGTTTTAACAAGCCCTCTAGGTGATTCTGATGCACACTAAGGTTTGAGAAACACCAGGTTAATCCACGGGACAAAAGTATGAAATAGCCTCTCTTGGATCTCACCTCTAGGGAGTGTGCGGGGTGGGGGTCGGAGGGACGAGGGGCATAGAGGTTGGAACTGTCCCCTCCTGCAACGTACCATTGCAGGTACCCGGAATGAACACACCACTAAGGGAAGTACCATAGGGGAGGGAAGGTTCTATTTTGTAAGACTACAAATACTGTGCGTGGAGGGACAATAAAGCCCAGCCCACCCCGGCGTGATCAGCCCCACCCTTTGACAGAAGTGTGGACGACGCCGTGTCGACCGCCACAGCCGGCAATCCGTCCTCCTGGTTTCCACCCGGCCTCAAGCGGACACCCATTCTCGGACTTTCCCAGAGACCCCTATAGTCCCATTTTTTGGCCACGCCTGTTCGTTTTACAGATTTGAATAAACCGGGAGCCTGCAGAGGGGCAGTCGATTGGTTGCGGGACGGGGACGGCGAGGAGTCAAGGACGGCTCCGGGAGGCTCACCCGGAGACTGCCGGCTCTGGCGCTCACGGGGTACAGCGGGAGAGGCCCCAAAGCCCGGTCCCTGCACTCGCGTGCAGTCAGGCACAGGAGTTCGTGATGCGGGGCCCGGGCTTTAAGGACTGGAGGACCAGTTGAATCCAGTCTCCGAGACGTGGTCTGCTGTCCAGTAGAGATGCTTCCCCATTCAGAGGCAGGGTTTAGTGAGATCACTCGCTAGGAGTCAGCTGGCGCTCGGTGTGAGGGGCTCTAAGTTTTAGGTAATCGTAGATCTCATAAGCAGCGTCCCTAAGCACATCTTATATACTACCTCACTTAATCCTCACCAGGACCCTTGGAAGGAAACCCTGCCATCTCTGTCACTGATGAGGACACTGAGGCACGGAGAAGGTGGCAGTCGGGGCACTCCCCATGTTTACACTGCCCCAGTCACTCCCAGGTCCCTCTCCTGTCCTCACAGACCTAGTTCTGCTCTGTCATCCCATCTCTGGAGGGGACACTCACCACAGCTCCTTCCTCAGGATTCTCAGCCCTAGGGGAATTGCCCTGGACTCCCAGTCTGGGTCAGGGGTTTCATCTGGAGCCAGGAGAGATTTTCCACTCTGCCCTAACAGGGATGTTGTGACAGACCCCTGTGTGGGGCAGGAGGGAGGTCTGTCTTGCACAACGATCTGCACTTTCAGGGAGCAGGGAGGGTCCTGAGGAGGTCTTCTGAGGCAGGCCTGGGTGCTAGGTGAGAGGACACAAAGGAGGGGGGGGGGAGGCTGTAACTGAGGCCTGTGACTAGGGCTGGGGTGGGGGGGTACAGGCGTCCCTAGGGTGGAAGGGGAGACTTAGTGACCCACAAGGGTGGGGATTTGGGGAGAGAGAGGAGTTGTGGCAGCTGCTACCAGGAGAGAGGGTTTGGGGGATAGGATCAGGATGTTCAGAGGGGCCTTAATGGGGGTTGCCATCTGCAGTGTGAAGGGAAGACCTCTCCTCTCTCTCCAGGACCCAGTACCCCAGTGGGTGGGTGCTAAGAGATGGCAGAGATGACCGGGTCCACAGGTCTCCTACTGTGTTCTGGGATTCACCCTGAAGCCCCCATGGGGCAGGATACAAAAGTCCCCATGACCAGAGGTGACTAGGGTTGGTCAGATGATGGCCATTCCTGGGGCCTATATATGAGAGCTCACTCTCAGAAACCCTCAGTCCCAGAGAGTCCTCCCCATCCCTGGTGTGAACATGCCTTCTTTATGACAACACGGTGGTGACTGCAGACAGCAGGGAACTGCAGGACCTGAGGCCTCTCCCCAACAGGATTGGATGGTACAGAGACTCAGTGTCAGTGTCACTGCCCACAGCCTTGAGCTGAATTTTTGTGGGTCTGTGTCCCAGGGTGTAGCCTGTAAGCTCTTTGTGGGTTGATGTGTAGGTCTCTGAGCTGTTGGGGAGCTGTTACCTAGGGGTAGGAATTCTCTGAGTTGGTTGGGGGGTCTATATCCTCAGGTGTGGCATCTGTGAGCTGTTTGGTGGTTGGTGTCTAGGGCGAGAGATTTCTGAACTATTTGTGGGTCTCTGTCCCAGGGCATGAGGTCTCTGAACTATTTGAGGTGGGGGTCTTTGCCCAGAGAGTTAGGTCTCTGAGCTTTTCATATATCTGCATCCCAGGATGTTTTGGTGAGGAAGGCAGGATGGACCTTTCTCTCACAGGGCCTATGATGTCACATGTGCCTTGGTACCAAAGAGATGAAAACATAGGATCCTTATTCTCAGGGAGGGCAAGTCCTCAGTCATGTGCAGAATGTAGGAGCCCATGGTAATAAGACTCATAAGAATAACAATATCTGCTGACATCAACCTCATCCTTGCTCCGGGCCAAGCCCTGTGACAAACCCATGTACACATATTAACTCAATTAATCTGCCAAACACCCAATGAGGAGGCCACCATTTGCAGATGAGGAGGCTGAAGCCAAATGCGGATGGGTGATGTGCTCACAATCTCCAGCTCACGAGGAAGGGAGGAAACGGTGTAAAACTGGACTCATTGGAGGAGTCAGGGGAAGGCTTAGGCACAGCTGAGGCCAGGTGGGGGATGACAAGGAAAGGGGAAAGGGAAAGGTTTGCCCAGGGCCTCAAGGACCCTGTAACTGACTCATTGTCAGGATATCTGCCTCTCTGTCACACACCGTTTCGTACTTGGTACAGAATGCAATCCTCACATTATCAGTGGAGGTGGTGGCATAAGGTAGAGATAAAAGTCTCCACACAGGTGGGGAAATACCTCAGATTCATCAATTTGTACAAGGCCCCCCAGAAAATGTAGAGATCCCCTTCCCCCTTTAAAGAATTTTTCAGCACTGAGAGTCACCAGGAGAGCAGTCAAGGGCTTGAGGGGCTGTGGGGGACTCTGTATATAGCATGAGCCTCCCCATAACTGGAACGTGCCCTTGTCCTGATGGGCAGAGGGTCCCATGTGTGTCAAGGCAGTGGAGAGGGTCTTCCATCGTGACTGAGGCCCAGGCCAAGGGCAGCTGAGTCAATCCCTAGAAACTGTCCCTGGGGAGGGGCTTCCTTTCCCTTGTAGAGACAGGCACAGCACCCAGTAGCATGGATGGGGGTTCAGACCGGTGGGTGCTAATTCAGTGGGGACTGTGGGCTGCCAGAAACAGTCTCCTTGTCCCTGTCTCTCTAGTGCTCTTTCTTTCTCTGTGTCTTCTCTGTGTTTGTTACCTTGTCTCTGTCACACATGGGGCTTGGTGTGACCTCATTCACGCTATGAGGGCCCTTGATCAGGCTCTCCTAAGGGTATCGTCTTCTGACATGGATTTTCATGGGGAGCAGTTGGGCGGATCCCCCCGAGTCTAAGGGATTGTCCAGGGAAGGCATTTCAGCTGCAGAGGGGCTGGGGAAGGGGTCCTTCCTTGGGGGAAAACCAGGAGCTCCTCCCTATACATTGAGTGACCTGGGCCTCTGGCCTCTGACAGCAGCATAAGGGCTTCTCTGCTAATAAGCCCTCCCATGGCTCCCTCAGAGTAAGTCAAAGCCCTCACCATGGCCCAGAAGGCTCTGCATGATCTGGCTCTCATCACCTCTCTGACCTCATCTCCAACTTCCCTTTCTGTTGATCGTTGAGCTGTGCCAGCCATACTGGCCTCCCCACTGTGCCTCACACATGCTAGGCAGAGTTCCACTCCAGCACTTCTGCACTGGCTCTTACCTCTACCTGGAAAGCTTTTGTAACTAGCTCCCCATTGAACAAATTTCAATGACCCATATATAATCCTCTCCCTTAACTAACTACTTGACCACCAGAAATGGTGGATTTTCTGCAAGACAAAGGAGCTGAGATTCTGAAGGCCCCTGGGCAGAATTCCTGACACCAAGATTCACCATCCCCCACAATCTGCCCCCAAAGAATGTAGCCCCTCGTGAGATACACCAGAACCTGCCCCAAGGCATGTGGCCCCTCCTTTAAAAGCCCATAATCTCCCTTAGTTGAAGAGACAGATTTGAGGTAGCTTCTCCCATTCTCCGGATAAGACATCTGTCATATTAAAAATTCCCCTCTTCCTTGGCAATCCTCATTGTCTCAATAATTGGATCTTTGTGTGAAAAGCAACTAGACCTAGACCAAAAGGCAGTTTCCACAGGGCTTGTCCAGGATGGCACTGCTCATGGTTCAGTGGCTGCGGAGAAGGGAGAGACCAAAAATTTCCTTTAGCAGCTACCTGGCCATATTTGCCAGAGGATGGCTTTGGACTCACCCACCAGCTCTCTGCCATTACTGGCCTCCATCACATTGGTGATGGCCTCCTGATTGCTTGAGAAGAAAGTAACTCTGGATTTGGATTTTGACATTTGCCTCCAGGCGGGTGAGTGCTATTTGAAGGTACTGCACTGTGGGGGATGCCCCTCTCATGGATAAGCTCCCAGCCATTTCTGAGAGTGGTAACTAACCTAACTGTTTTGATTTGGCACTCCCAAGGGGTTATTAGATGAAACTGCAGTTGGTTTGTTTGGAACCTTTTGAATTTCTCTTTATGTTGAGTGTTTATCTATATTGGTGTGTGGTGTGTAAACATAAAATCTTTCAAGCTTTGTCTCTATTTTCTTTTTGCCTCCTTTAAATTTGCCATTGATGGTATTTTAAGTGCAGTCCAAGGTCTGATAGATTAAAATACATCTCTGTCCTAAGGTCTGGGAGGTTAAAAGACATCTCTGTCCTAAGGTATAAGAGATTGAAAGACATCTCCATCCATAGAGGCAACCTGGCCAAGATGCAGGGACACCGGCTGTTGGACAGGGAAACAGGAATGGAAACATAATGTATACAGATTTATGTGGAACTTCAGAGGATCTCATGGCTAGAGTTCTCAGATAAAAGCTATTCAAACTTTGTGTGCATGTGTATGTGTTTACATGTGTTTTATGTATGTACATGTATTATATGTCTACATGGTACCAAAATTGGCTTATAAATAAAAGGAGCTCTTATAAATTAAATAAATAAGCCCAAATGCTTTTCAAGTTCATGTGAATTTAGTAATCTTTGGTAAATAAGCTGGTTTTTAAGTGTAAGTGAATTAGAATAAATAAAACTCTAAGTAAAGCACAAAAACAGAAACTTATGGTGAAAGGTTTGTGAAGATATTTTGGTTTTGGTCACTCTTCTGAGTACTGGTTGCAAGCTAGCCTATTATGTGTACGTCGTGTTGCCATAGCAAAGGCTTTTGCTTAGAAAATTTTTTTAAAGAATCCTTGAACTGTTAATTTTTGTATGGTAATTTATTTCAAAATGTACAAAATGGTTATTCTTAGAATCCAAAGAGAATCTCAAAACAATCTTATTCTTTGGAAGTATTACATGTAATTGAATTTGCACTTAAGTAGAAAAATGTTTTGAGATCAGTTAGATTGTTTTTAAAATAGCTTGATCTTGATTCTTATGTAAAAAAAAAGTTATGACTTTGTGCCATTATTTGAGATGCTAAGGCTTGATGTTAGAGATTTATTTGGTCTACAGTCAGGTGATGTCATGTCAATAAATTTTATTTAGGGATATTGGTATTTTAGAAAGATCAAATTAGTTAACATCTTTAAGCAGGATGTGTTCTAAAACTTCTACTATATTTATAGAACTTAAAGATGTTACATTATTCAGAATAGCAAGTCTTTCTAAAATACTTACGTTTGTTATTTTGGTAGGTTTTTTAAAGTCTAAAAGTAATCGTTAAAACTATATTTTGTGATTGTTTCCCAGCCTATTTAAAAAAATTCATTTCCTTCTCTTTTCTCCCAATTTTGTTTATAAAAATATGTTTAGATATTAAATTTGTTTAGACATTAAATGACTTTGTTGAGGGCACAATTAATCACATTGGTTGTGTATCTAATATTCATAAGCTATCAAAATGGTTAAGTAAATTGCTAAAATAAATTAGGCAAATGTAAATGAGATAAATGTAATAAAATTGCAAGAGGTTTCCTATAATTTGCTTCTTTCGAAACTTCTCAGAATTATATCTCAGAAGTTCAACTCTTGCTGTGTCTTACTGCTTTTAGCTTTTCCTCCCCTTGAGAAGGCCTGAGATGGTAACTCTCTCCTTCTACCTTTTCGTAGGCTCCTGTAACTTTTTCCCTCTCTGGTTCTAAGACTGCTGTTAAGGTCGGACACTGAAATGTTTCCCTTAAAGGTCTGAAAAGTAATGTTTCTTTTTCTTCACTTCTTAATATGTCTGAATTGTTCAACATGGTCAGAAATCTTCCTATGCTGTTACTAAGAGTTGTATATTCCCCTCCTCAAGGTATTAGTTTTCAGGTTTCTTGTTTCCTTTATAATATAATGTTCACTCGTGACCCTGAACACAGTCTTCTTATGACTGATAAATTCTGGTACCCTCCATTTGATCCAGCAATCCCACTACTGGGTATTTACCCAAAGGAAAAAAAGACATTTTATAATAAAGACATCTGCTCACGAATGTTTATAGCAGCACAATTCACAATTGCAAAGATGTGGAAACAACCCAGGTGCCCATCAATACACGAGTGGATTAATAAAATGTGGTGTATGTATACCATGGAGTATTACTCAGCAATAAGGAACAATAGTGAATTAACACATCTGGTATTATCCTGGTTGGAGCTAGAACCATTCTTCGAAGCGAAATGTCACAGGATTGGAAAAACAAGCACCACTGGTACTCACCATCAAATTGGTACTAACTGATCAACACCTACATCACACATGGCAATAATATTCATCAGGAGGCGGGCAGGCGGGAGGGGGGTGGAGGGGATGGGAAAAACTCTCACTGAAGGGATGCGGGGAGCACAGTTTGGGAGATGACCACGATTGTAGCTCTGACACGGGCAGTGCATGGGCAATATATACAGCCAAAGTGTTGTACCCCCATAATATTCTGAAATAAAAAAATAAAAAAAAATTTAAAAAAATTCTGGTACCCTTATCATGAGGTTTGACTTCCAAGTTGTCTAAATGGGTTTCCCATAAGAAAAAACAATTGCACTAAAGAAAGTTTTTCTTTACCTTTTCATTAACTTGCCTAAAAAACAAAGATTTTATGTTTTATCAAGATAATTCCTATGTTTTCCTTATTAGGGTTTTGATTACTTGGGAAAATTGAGCTTTAAAACGTTAAGTTTTTTTTCTGTACTGCCTTTAAAGTCTTCTGATTATCACTCTTGGTTAAGTGAATTGCTGTTATTTTACAATAACCTGTGATTCTGTTTTGATCAAATGTTGTGAGCCTTTCAACATCTTTGACAAATGTCCACCAAATCTAGATAATTAGAATGTTTAGCTACCTGAAAGTGTCTGTTTTCCTGTCATTGTCGGAACTAGATAGGACTTATAACTTTTTGTTTACAATGATGTTTGTCCATTCTGATACAAGAGTCTCTAAATCCTTAGCTCAAATGATTTTAACAAATGCTTATGTTTTGTATAGCAAATTCCTACACATCTGACAGTAGCTTGATGTTATAGATAAGTTAATTTTATAATCTTGCTTTTGGCATTTGGCTTTTCTTGGCTCTTATGTTGCTTAAAAGATTTTAAAGTTTGATAAAGCCTGTCTACCTCCATTCTCATCTGGCCTAGAACATTTAATTGGCTATAAGTCTTTTGACCTTAAGTCCTTTGGCCGCAGGGTCTCACTGAGGGACAGGATGGAACTGGGGCAGGTAGCCATGCCACCCCAGCAATGATGGGACAAAATAAAAGTTTGGCCATTGATGTTGCTTCTGGCAAATCGTGGCCAAAAGACATGAATGTAAACTGAAATAAAATCCTAGGTACCTCTCCTGCCCCCAAGGGGACCCCAAGGAAAAAACCTTAAAACTGAGTTCCTGGCCATGAAGGGAAGGGAGGTCAGACACACCTTGTTATAGTCCCATAATGTATGTCAAAAAGAATCTGGAACCTAGGAATACCAGTTTGTTCAAGATGTAAGGGCAATAAACCAAATAGGGGAGGATATTCTTCCTATAGTACCTAATCCTTACACCCTCCTTACCACTTCATCTGGAAATTTTGCCTGATTTTCAGTAATATATTTAAAAGACATTTTATTTTGCACTCCTCTTGCTCCTGAATCCCAAGTACTATTTGCTTTTGAATGGGAAGACTTAAAGTCTAAAGACAAATGCCAGTACTGCTGGACCGCACTTCTTGAGGGATTAAAAACAAAAAACAAAAAATTCCCCGACAATCTTTGGAAAATTCTGGCCAGAGATTTGAGGGAAATAGTTTTAGGCAAGGAAATGATTTTACAGTATGTATACAAAACCCTGATAGCCAGTGAGACTGAGGCTGAATCAAGGCAACAAGCTGTAATTATACTAAATGTACTAGCTGACAAAGGATATAAAGCATCTCAGAAAAAGCTCAGATCTCACTTACCACTGTCAGATACTTGGGGTTTAAATTCTTTTGAAACTCAGAACCTTCTTCCAGAATGGAGAGAGGCTGTAAATCGAATAGCAGTCTATACTACCCATAAGCAGTTGTGAGGATTCTTGGGTATGGCTGGGGTTTGGGGATTTAGATTCCTAATTTCAGGCTAATAGCAAAACCCTTTTATATAAAGCCTTAAAAGGGAAAGAAAAAGAACTGCTTACTTGGACTGAGGAATGAATGCCACAAAGCTTTCTTGACTATCAAAAATTAATGACTGCCCCTGCATTGGGCCCCCTGGACTTATATAAGCCTTTTGATTTGTTCATTCAAGAAAGGCAAGGAATTGGACTCAGGGTATTGACACAAACTTTGGGGGATCATAAGCAACCCGTACCTTATTTCTCTGAGCAATTGGATGTGATAACAAAAGGATGGCCCACTTGTCTGAGAGCAGTAGCTGCTACTTATGATATTTTATAGGAAGCTGAAAAGTTTGCCCTTGGGCAACTGGTGACTGTTCACACCATGTATTATGTATTACCCCTACTAGAACAAAAAGGAGGCTTTTGGTTACTGGCAAGTGACCGGATGAGTAAATATCAGGCTACTTTGTTAGATAATCCTAATATAACTCTGAAGTTGGTGTCCAACTTAAATCCAGCCACCTTGCTGCCTATGAACTCTCATTCCCCATTCTATGATAACATTCAGGTTCTAGTCTCTAGGATTTGACAAGCCCCTGTCAGACCTAGATAAGGAGCTCTTTACAGATGGAAGCAGTGTTAAGGAACAGGGAAAATACAAAGCTAGGTGTGCTGTGGTTACTGGCCAAAAGGTAATTGAGGCACAAGCCCTACTCCATGGGATGTCTGAAAATATATACACTGTATGCCTAGCTTGTCCTTTGGGGATTTTCATTTGTATGGCAAGAGAACTCTTTAGTTAAGATCTCTCAATCTATTGCCTCTTCTGCTAACCTATCTCACTGCTGGATCAGCTATCTTAAAACTGTTTTCATAAATCACTATGGGAATTTTAGGATGGAGATTCCATCTGGGGAAACACTGGGCCAATATTTCCTGGGAGGGATCCCAAACAGGAATGGATACTTCTTTTGATATACTTTAGTACCTTGGTGGGGAGAGGGTGGCAACTTAGCAACATGTACTAAAAACTTTCATTTACAGGCCCAACATGTTCATTCTTCCTCATACCCCAACTATGTCCCATTTCAGCAGGAAGCAGTCAGATAGATTGATGTCCTGATTCCCCAAGACTGAGGAATGAACTAAAAAGAAGGAGGGAGCTGTAACCATGTCCCCCATTGAACAAATGTCAATGACCCATATATAATCCTCTTCCTTAACTAACTGCTTGACCTTTTGAGTTGTTTCCCAGAAATGGTGGATTTTCTGCAAGACACAGGAGCTGAGATTCTGAAGTCCCCTGGGCAGACTTCCTGACACCAAGATTCACCATCCCCCACAACCTGCCCCCAATGCATGCAGCCCCTTGTGAGATACACCATGTGGCCCTCCTTTAAAAGCCCATGATCTCCTTTAGTTGGAGAGACGGCTTTGAGGCAGCTTCTCCTGTTGCCCTGATAAGACATCTGTCATATTAAAAATTCCTTCCTTCCTTGGCAATCCTTGGCAGTCCTCATTGTCTCAATAATTGGATCTTTGTGCAATGAGTAACTGGACCTAGACTAAAACCCCTTGTGGTTTCGACATTTTTCTCCTAGACATTCATCTCCTATAGATTTCCACTCAAATGTCACATTCTCAGAAAGACCTTCCTTGACCACTCTTTCTGGAAATGCTCCTTCTCTTCTATTTCATTACCCTGACTTAATTTTCGTTACAGCAATTAATACCACCTGACAAATTACATACTTACATTTTTGTGCTGTATGATCCCAACAGAATGTAAGCTCCATGAAGGCAAGGTTGGTTTGTTTGTTTGTTTGTTTCCACATAGCTGTATTCCTAACACCCACAACAGTGTCCTGGCACATAATTTGGACAGAATGAGTGAGTGAATAAACAAATGCAAAGTTGTGGTGAGAGACATAGCTAGACAGATTTAGAATTCTGCTAGGGAACATGTTCAGGGGTGACAGAATTTATTTGACCTACTCAGTATCTTTGGGGCCACTGGGAGATGGCCCTTTCCCTAACAGAACCCAGAGGTCCTGCTGTTCCCTTCGCCCATTACTGTCAAGGACAGAGACCTGGTCTGCATCAGGCCTTCTGACCCCAGTCAGGTGCTCCATTCTTCCTGCCCCTTGGGGGACTGTGGCTGGGTTCCCAGACCCTCTATTAGACTTATTCTGCATTACCCAGGGAGGCACAAGTGAGTACCATGCCCAGCACGTGGTAAGCGTTTGATAGCGCTCCCTGTTATTAATGGTGGATGCTGCAGGGAGGTAAATTTCAGCTTAAGAAGACCTTTTCCCATGTTTAATACTGCAGTAAGCATGCAGAGTTTTCTTCCTGTCTTTGCTCTCTCACCCTTTGGGGACCAGCCTGGAATGGTCCATGGGTATCTGCATCAACCAGTTGTTCCTTGTTTGCACCACCAAGGGGCGTGCGGGATGGAAAGTTCTGTCTTGGGACATACCACTGAGGGGCGCAGAGGTAGGACAGTCTACTGCGGGAGGTACCACTGGGGAGGGGGCGTCCATTTTGGAATAATCCTTTGTATGTGTGACAGCACTAAGGGTCTCCTTAAGCCCAAGTGGGGCATCAACCACAGTTCCCAATGGACGCAGTAATGGCCCCGCTTGGTCCATCCCTACTCCCATCTCTCCGTTCTCGAGACCTGGCCCATTCGAGCCTACTGTAGCCATCCCATTCACTTCTTCACCTCCACCCCTTCGTTTCCGCATAGTGAATCGAGCCGCGGACCGCTAAGGGGCAAGCGATTGGCTCCGGGATGTGAAGGGCGGGGTCAATGACCGTCCTGGGCGGTGATTGGTTACCGCGGGAGTGTCCGACTAAGCCTTTCCGGGGTGCGGAGCGGCCCCGGATGGAGGACCTAGTCCCTGCCTTCCTCTTCACGTACCTCGTTACCATTGGCAGTCGGCTTGGGGCAGGCGCTAAGATTGTAGAGCTGGAGTTCAGGCAGCGGGATGAGGGGTGTGTGTGGCTTTTTAGACTGTAGAATGTGTTGGACTACTCACCAACTGACTGTCCCAAAGGGACTGAAGATGCTACCCTGGCAAGGTTCGCCCTAGTCACTTGCTCGTAGCCCGAGTCTGACGCTGAAACCGCGGGATGACGGGTGCTTTCTTGACGTGAGCTCTTAAAAGTCTTGTTTACCTGCAAGTCAGTCACAAGCCTAGTCAGGCGCTTTTAGCACCGCACCATCATTCCTACAGATGCGTTCAATTAACTTCCAGGTAGCGGTCTCTGAGCTTGTTTGGTATCTGCTTAGGAAGTAAAGTGAGTAAGGCAGTTTTGGGGATGTGTATCACTGGGTATGGCAGTCTCAGATGCTGTTTGGGTATATTTGATCACTCTGGGCCATTTGGGGCCCAGACTGTGTCTGAGTGGGATATTTTATCTGAGTGAATTTTGTGTGCCACGGTATGAGGTCTCTGGGTGTGAATTTTCTGAGCTTTTTCGCCATTTGTGTCCCTGGATGTGAGATCTCTATGTAGGCATCTGCATCCCAGAGGATGAAGTCTCTGAACTGTGATTCTGGGTCCTAAGCTGTGATGTCTCTGAGCTGCTGGGGTGCCTGGAACGACTTTGTCTTAAGGTGTAAACTGTAAAGTATTTGAGCTGTTTGGGGGGCTCTGTCCAGGATGTAGGTTCTCTGATTTGTCTGAGGACTTTATCTTAAGGTTATGTGATGTCTTTGAGTTATTCGAACTTCTGTATCTCTGTTTTGGGGGTCTTTGTATTAGGTTGGGAGGTGTCTGAGTGGTTGGGGGTCTGTCTATAGGGTGCAAGGTAGCTAAACAATGTTAGTGTTTTTCCCAGGAGTGAGAATGTTGGTCTGCTGTGTGTGTGGGTCTTTGTCAGTGTGTGTGGTCTCTGTTGTGTTTCAGGGTCTGTGTCTCAAGTTAGGAGGTCTCTCTGCAGGGATTTTTGGAGTCTGTCGTAAGTTGTGAGTTCAGTGAGCTGTTTTTGGTATCTCTGAGTATTTGAGCTGTTTGGGGGTCCATGCCTCAGACGTGAAATCTCTTACTTTTTTGGTTGTGAGGTCTCTGTAGGAACTGTGGGTTTTGGAGCCCGGCACACATGATTCCAAAGCCTGGAGCCCCCAAGTTCTGGTTATGTGACATTGGGCAAGTCACTTCTCTCCTAGAGCTTCAATATATATCATTATGAATAAAATGGGGCCAATGTCCATCTTGAAGGGTATCTGTGTAACTCAACAATGTGTGTAAAGGGCTCCTCTCCCAGCCATCCTTCAACAAGAATTTTCTGAACACCTGCTATGTGCCTAAGTATTGTTCTAGGTTTTGGGGATTCAACAGATATCAAAACTGACAATGTCCCTGATTTCATAGATTTGGTAAGTAAATATATAGCATATCACAGGATGGCAGGTGCTGTGAAGCAAGTTAAGACAGGGTCAGAGGAAAGGGTAAGTGAGCAGAAAGTTGTCACTCTATTTAGAGGACATGGGGAAAAGGTGATGACAGAGCAAGACCTGGAGGAAGTGAGCGAGCAGGCCATGTGGTTACCCAGGGGAAGAGCATTCCAGGCAGAAGGAGCAGCATGTGCAACAGCCCTGGGGGGTAGGGTAGCGCTTGGTGGGTTCCTGGATATCAAGGAGTCCTGTGATACTCGTATGGCCTCATCCCAGGTTTTGGCACGTGGCACTCATTGAAAGGCGCCTGGTGTCCCCGTCTCTATTTCTCCCACGACCTTTGAGGGAGGTGGGGTTGTCCCCATGCTACAGGTGAAGGACCCGAGGCTCAGAGAAGTGCCCTGAGCCTGCTCTCCCGCTCACACCTGAAATTCCTAAAGGATGCGTGACCTGCTGCATCATGGGAGACAGAGGGCTGGAGCCCCACAGCTGGAGGGAGGATGCCATCCACACTGAATGTCAGCCACAGCCAGTATAAATCATAAATTATAATAAGGGAACCACGGCCATCATAGCATTTCTACTTTCGACGGAGGGCAGGACTTCAGGAATGAGAAAGGAGCTGGGGTGGAAGAGAGAGGCAGAGAGGGGAAGAGGGGGACAGTGGGGAAGAACACACTGATTGGGAGGGGACCCTGAGGACTTCTGGGATGATGATGGGCCTTGAACTTTATGGTTGTTACACGCATGTGCAACTTATTCATTGTAATTAAAACGTACCTTTATGTTTTATACACTCAGGCAAAAAACCCACAAGCGAAACGAAGTGCAGGGAGAAGTGGGGGCAGCGTGACAGTGCGGGACCCCCACAGGCTCCCGGCGCCCCCTCCTGGCCCAGACCCCGAGGTGTGGGGGCCTGCTTCCTTCAGAGCCTCCCTGGGCTCGGGGCTTGCCTTCTCGCCTGGAGGCTGCAGAGCTCCCTCAGTCCTGTTCGTGGAGATCATCTTGTGGGGAATTGTTTATCCTGCGTCTCCTGACACCAGCTGTGGAGCAGGGACAGCCATCTCTGGGGATGGACAGGACCTCCCCATTTTGTCCTTAGATGTTGGGGTCCATCTCCTCTCGGGCCTCATTCACACCCACAACAGCCCGGGACGCATGCGTTTTGGAGCCTGGCAGACCTCAGATGAAAGCCTGGAACCTCAACCCTGGTTGTGGGACCTTGGGCAAGACACCTGTCCTCTCCGAGCCTCAGTTCCCCATTCATAAAAGGGGGCTATAGCCCACTGGGAGGGGTAGGTGTGGGCCCTGGGGAAAACATATAACATGTTCCTCACCTGTGCCCACGTTCGATGGATCTCGTGGTTGAGGCAGTGCAGCCAGGTGGGCAGGAGCAGGGGCTGGAGCGACACAGGCCAGGACTAGACTGCCCCCGTCCACGTGGTGGGCAAGCGACTTAAGCTCTCTGTGCCCCCCTTTTCTCCTCTGTCATCGGGGTAATAGCTTCCCCTCCTTGTAGGGTTATATGAAGGAGAAAGGAGACAACTCATCAGTCACTGAGAGCAGGGCCTGGCACACAGCAAGACTGAGTGTGCACCCGCTATTACCACCCTCGCTAAAATAGGTTCTAGGGATTAGGACGTGGACATGTTTGGGGGGGCCACTATTCTACCTACCACATACACTCTCCCTCAACAAGCCTTTATGGTAAATGTCACTGTCCCCACACTGGGACCACAGTGGTGGACGGATGGGATTTACCCTCCAAGGGAGCAAGATGCCCACCCTATAGAGGAGAACAACACGTCAACAGTCAGTTAACAGACTGATTCCTGTTACGTTATTGTGATGGTTAATTTTAGGTATCAACTTGGCTGGTTTAAGGAATACCCAAATGGCAGGGAAAGCATTGTTTCCGAACGTGTCTGTGAGGCTGTTTCCAGGAGAGACTGGCATTTGAGTCAGTGGACTGAGTAAGGAAGATCCGCCCTCACCCAATGTGAACAGGCATCATCTGATCCCTTGAGGGCTTGGAGAGAAGACGAAGGCAGAGGAAAGGCAAACTTACTTTCCATTCTGCAGTGTGGACCCATCTTCTCCTGCCCTTGGACATCAGAACTCCAGGTTTTCAGGCCTTCAAACTCCAAGACTTACATTATTGGCTTCCCTGGTTCTCAGGCCTTTGAACTCAAACTGAATCGCAGCACTGGCTTCCCTGGTTCTCCAGCTTGCAGATGGCAGATCGTGGGACCTGTCAGCCCCCATAATCACGTGAGCTGATTTCCATGATAAGTCCCCTCTTATATATCTGCATGTATAGATGTATAACCTATTGCTTCTGTTTCTCCAGAGAACCCTAATACAACTATCTATAACAATACTGTCAGCATTTACCTCACAATTACTCTGTGCTAGGCACCGGCTGACCACCTAACACGAATCATGCTTTTTTCACACCAACTCCATGAGTGTCAATTCTACTTTTATCACCAGTTTCCAGATGAGGACACTGAGGCCCTGACGGTCTTCTGTGTTCTCATGAGTTCTGAGCACAGTCCTTTGCAGGAAGCTTCCAGATCTTCCTCTCCCTCCTCCTCCTTGTTACAAGGCCCAGCATGTTATTCGCAAGGTGGCCTCTGTTCTCTGTCCTCAGCCCCTCTGCCTGGCTGTCGCCTGCCCACATCCTGCACCCCCTCCACTTCCCCTTCTGGGAGCCTGTGGTCCAGGTTGAGACCACCTCCAAACCTGAGCTTCCTACGAAGTCAAAATGAGCTTTTCCATTCAGCCAGGTAAGCATGACTGAAACCTGTGGTCACACGGTGAGGTCTTGGTGTCACCAGGTGCAGGTCAGCCATGGACTGTCCATGTTACAGCAATACCAGCCTTTGCCAGCAGGGGGTATCTCATCTCCATGACCCGGAAGGCCTGGGAGAAGAAAGAGGAGGGGCAGAGTCTTCTACATTCATACCTGGTGGGGTGACTGGCCTCTGGGTACACGAACCCCAGGCTGGGGTGTCCCTTGGAGCCTCCCTCCCTGCGTGTGGACAGGTGGGGGCAGCCTAGGGCCGGGACTGCCTCTTGCTCCCGAAGGGCCCCGGTTTCAGTCAGTGCTGTGCCAGGTCTTTGGCAGATGACCCTCCCCCTCCTCTTCTTCCTCTTCCTCCTTCCAGGAGCTCATTTCCATCGTTAAAGGGAGTTTCCCATCTTTTTAATCTTCTTTTTCTCACTAAAGGCTGCATTATAGGCTTCTTTTCCACAAGACGCATTGGCTGAGCAGCCTGGACCCTGGGGAGCTCAGGCTACAGCTTGGCCTGTCCTGAGGGCACAGGCCTGGATCCTAAAGACACTGGGGACCCCCCATGCAGAGCCTGGGGTTTAGGAAAAGGCTACCAACCCCCCAGCCAGATCCTGGCCAGCTGCCAGCTCTGCCTCCACCCAGTCCCCTCCCAGGGCCTGAGCGCTGGGTCTAGAACCCAGTTGGGATGAGTAGATGCCCCAGCCTGGTGGTCTGGGAGAGACACAGGCCGGGGGGCCCATAGAGCAGGAGGCAGCAGAAAGTCTCCATACGGCTGAGGGGTGTACAGCTGTGGGGTGAGGCACAGCCCACCCACCACCGGCCCACTGACCTGCTGTGCAGCTGCAGGCCCCGCTCCTGCCCTCTGTGGGCCTCAGTCTCCTCACCTGCACCGGGGCAGGGGGGACACAATTATGCTCCCAGCATGCAGGGCATGCTCGTGAATGGAGGGGAGCTGGAGCGATGAGAAAGACTGCACCCCAGAGCAGAAGGAGCTGGTCGGAGTTGGTGGGGGAGGACTGACGTGGGCCGCCTGGGGCACTCCCGGCCAGGGCTGCCTTCCTGGAAGTGCTCAGGGAAGTCAGAGGGAGGAAGCTCTGAGGCTGTGATCAGAACCAGAGTCCTGGAGACCAGGTGAAGTCGTCTCTGTAGTGCTCTGGGGTGGCCAGCTGCTGGTGTCACTGGCTCCTTCATGTGCATCCTCATCTGTGCCCATAGTCAGCCCCGAGATGACTCAGTGAGCTCACTACCCCATTGGTTACTGCAACCCACATGCAGTTGTTAGAGCCATGTGCCATCATCACCACAGCCACCGTTAGCGCTTGCGTAATTTATCCAAATAATGGCTCACAGGTTCTGAGATGATTTTGATGATATGTCATCATTTATTGTAGCCATAGTTTATTCAGTTTCTCCTGTTGGATGGCTAGGTAGTGTTTGATTTACTTTTCTGCCTTCATAAACTAGCTGTGGTGAGCATTCTTGCCCATACATGTGAAACTGGGAGAGATACAGGAGTGTTCATGTAGTAAAACTATTTGTAATAGCGGAAAACTGGAAATAACCCAGTTATACACCAATAAGAAAATACATAACTAAACTGTGCTATATTGACACCTTGGAATACTACACAGTATGAGAAGGAATGAACTAAGGTACATACAGAGATAATGTTAGGTGAAAGAAGCCAGATACAAAAGGATGCCCGATATGAGTCTCTTTATATATGGCTCAAAACCAAACAAAACTAGTATTTAGGCATACATACACGTATGTTAAAACAGTTTTACAGAAAGCAAGGATTCTCACCTGCCTGATTGGCAGATTTTTAATTTTTTAAAAAATTGGGGGAAGTAGGGAGATGTTGGTCAAAGGGTACAAATTTTCAGTTATAAGATATGTAAATTCTGGAGATGTAATGTACAGCATGGTGACAATAGTTAATACTACTGTATTGTTCACTTGAAATTTGCTGAGATAGCAGATTTTAAGTGTCCTCACCTCCCCCCCACACACAAATAGTAACTATGGGTGGTGATGGATGTGTTAATTAATTTGGCGATCATTACACAATGTATACATATATCACATCATCATGTTGTACACCTTGAATATATACAATTTTTGTCAGTTAAATCTTTTTTTTTAAATCACAAAAAGTTATTGACGTTTGGGGAATACAGTTCTATAAATTTGAACATGTCTATAGATTCATATAACCACCACCACAGTCAGAATACAGAATTGTTCTATCACCCCAAAGAATCCCCTTGTGCTGCCCCTTTATAGTCACATCCTCCCCCCATCCCTAGACCCTGACAACTATTGATTTGTTCTTCATCACTATACTTTTGTCTTTCGTGAATGTCATATAAATGAATAATACAGCATGCAATCTTTTGAGACTGGAATCACTCAGCATGCCTTTGAGTTTCATCCAAGTTGTTGAGTGTGTCAATAGTTCATCATTCTTTTTATTGCTGAGTAATATTCCATTGTATGGATGTACCACAGTTTGTTTATTCTGCACCCACTGAAAGACATTTGGGTTGTTTCCAGTTTTTGGCAATATGAGTAGAGCTGCCATAGCATTTCTGTAGGGGTTTTTGTGTAAACATAGGTTTTCATTCCTCCTGGATAAATACCCTAGATTTCTAATTGTTCCGACACCATTTGTTGAAAAGACTGTCTTCTCTCCGATAAATTAGAATTCTACAGTTCTTTTCACACAAATATGGCCAATTGATTTTTGCAAAGGTGTGTCTGTCCCTTTGCTGATACCACACTGTCTTGATTATTGTAGCTTCATGATAAGTCTTAAAATCAGTGTTACTCCTCCAATTTTGTTCTTTTTCAAAATTATTTGGCTATTTCAGTTCCTTTGCCTTTCCATATACATTTTTTAATCAATTAGTCCGTATTTACAAAAAATCCTGCAGAGATTTTTGATTGGAATTGTGTTAAATCTATAAATTAATTTGGGGACTGTTGACATCTTAATTATATTGAGTCTATCAACCCATGAACACTGTATGTCTCTCCATTTATTTGGATTTTCTATTTCTTTCATCAGCTTCTTGTAGTTTTCAGCATAAAGATCCTGCACATTTTCTTAGGCTTTTGGGGGAAGCTATTGTAAGTGGTATGTGTATATGTTTTGTTTTTTACATTTTTGTTTCCAATTGTTCATTACTAGTATATAGAAATGTGCTTCATTTTTATGGTGAACTTACATCCTACAACATTGCTAAACTCACTTATTAGTTCTAGGTTTTTTTTTAAAAAAATAGATTCCATGGGATTTTCTACGTAGATAATCATGTCATCTATGAATTGGAGCAGTTTTATTTCCTCCTTTCCAATCTGTAAACCATTTATTTCTTTTTCTTGCCTTGAGTGGCTAGGACTTCTAGGACAATGTCAAACAGCAGGAGTGAGAGTAGATATCCTTGCCCCGTTCCTGTTATTAGAAAGAAAGAAAACATTTAGTCTTTCTCCATTAAGTGTGATGGAAGGTGTATTTTTGTAGATGATCTATATCAGGTTAAGAATGTTCCCTTCTATTCCTGCTTTGCTGAATTTTTTTAAAAAATCGTGAATGAATGTTGAATTTTGTCAAATGATTTTTAAAAATTAAAAAAAAAATTTTTTTTAAGACAGGGTTTCACTTTGTCACCCAGGCTGGAGTGCAGTGGTGTGATCATAGCTCACTGTAACCTCGAACTCCTGGGCTCAAGTGATCCTCCTGGCTCAGCCTCCCAAGAAGCTGAGAATATAGGCATGCACCACCATGCCTGGCTAATTTTTAAAATTTTTTGTAGAGATTGGGTCTTGCTATGTTGCCCAGGCTGGTCTTGAACTCCTGACCTCAAGCAATACTCCTGCCTTGGCCTCCCAAAGTGCTTGGATTACAGGCATGAGCCACCACACCTGGCCATCAAGTGCTTTTTTTGCATCAATTGATAAGATCATGTGGTTCTTTTTCTTTAGTACACTAATATAGTGGATTTCATTGATAGATTTTTGAATTTTGCACCAGCTTTGCATTTCATGAGTAAATCCTACTTTGGTCATGGTTTATTTTTCTTTTTTATATTATTGGGTTTAACTTGCTAATATTTTGTTGAGAATTTTCTGCATCTATGTTCAGTCTTTGTCTGATTTTAGTATCAGGGTAATGCCAATTTGATAAAACGATGAAGTATTCTTGCTCTTCTATTTCTTTGACAAGATTGTGTAGAATTGCTATTATTTCTTCTTAAGTATTTGGTAGGATTTTCCAGGGAAACCATCTGGGCCTGGAGATTTCTTTTTTGAAAGTTTTTCGACTACAAATTTGATTTTTAAATAGATATACATCTATTCAGATGATTTGTTTCTTTTTGGATAAGCTTTGGTAGTTTGTGTCTTTCAAGCAATTGTTCCATTTCATCTAAGTTGCTAAATGTACGTGGGAAGAGTTATTTGTAGTATCCTTTTAATTTCTGTGGGGTCTATAGCCTATTTCATTCCTGATATTGGAAAGTTGTGCCTTTACTTATCTTTCTCTGTTTTGTCATTCTGGGTAGAAGGTTATGAATTTTATCGACCTTTTCAAAGAATCAGCATTTGGTTTCATGCGTTATCTCTTTTTCTCCTCATTCTGCTTCAATATTTATTCTCTCATTGTGCTTGCTTTGGGTTTATATTGGTTCCCTTTTTCTAGATTCTTGAGGTAAAAGCTCTCATCATTGATTTGAGTCCTTTAATCTTTTCTAATATAAACATTTAATTCTGTAAATTTACTGCTAAGTATTGCTTTAGCCATATCTGGCAGTTTTTGATATGTTTTCATTTTCATTCATTTAAAAATATTTTTAAATTTCCTTTGAGACTCGCCCTTTGACTGATGGATTATTTAAAAGTGCATGCCTTCATTTTCATGTGTTTGGAGATGTTCCTGTTAACCTTTCCTTCTTTATTGGTGTTTTCTTTTCCTATTTTGGTTAGACAACATTCTTTGTATGATTTTAACTATTTTACATTTGGTAAGATTTGTTTTATGAGCCAGGATATGGTCTATCTTGGTGAAACTTCCACATGCACTTGAGAAGAATACATAGTCTGCTGTGGGTTATGTGGAGTGTTCTATACATCTCAGTTAGATCCAATTGGTTCATGGTGTTGTTCAGTTCATCTGCATATTGATGATTTTTTTCTATTGGTTCTGTCTGATTTGGTTATATATTTTGAAGGTTTGTTATTGAGTTCTGTGCAGAAAAGAGTTAGCATAACAGGCCTGAGACTACTATCCTTACAAAGGCCAGCTTGCAAGATTGGACCTTGCCTGGCATCTGGGCACCTGGATTTCAGGAGGTTTCCCACCATTCTCTACCTGATGAGTGGTTTAATCTTCCAAAACCGTCTGTTCAGGCAGTATGTTTATGCTGAACACCAGTGTTCCTTCTGGAAATCTCCAATCTTGGTGCATGTTAGACAGTGCCTTTGTGACCAGTCCCCAATAAAAACTGGGGCACTGAGTTTCTAATGAGCTTCCCTGATAGATAGCATGTCACACGTGTTGTCATGATTCATTAATGGAGGGACAAATTGTGTGACTCCACTGGGAAAAAGCCCTTGGAAGCTGGACTGGTTTCCTCCAGACCTTGCCCAGTGCACCTTTCCCCTTTGCTGATTTTCCTTTGTGTCCTTTTGCTGTAATAAGTCTTAGTATCGAGGATGACTATACATTCAGTCTTTGCGTCCTCCTAGGGCATCACTGAAAGTGAGGGTGGTCTTAGGGATCCCTGACACAGCAATGTGGTTCACTAGCAAGACCCTGACTCGCTAAAATATGGTGGAAGCCTTGTTTGAATAAAGGAAGAATGAAGGGGGAGGGGGAGGGGTGATGTGCCTTTGACACTATGGATTTACCCATAATATGACGCAGCAGCTGAATTGTTGTCTTGTGAGAAACACATATTACTCACAGAACTTAAAAATAACATGTTCGACTGCAAGAGAGTTGGCTCACTGGATCCCTTAGCTGCTTTTCCATGCTGGATGATGTGAGGGGGAAGTGCAGCCAGATGCTGACTATGGTTTTTGTTCTCTCCTCCAGGCAGGAGGAGAAAGGATCCAAATGTTCCCAAAGCTGAGCTTTGGGTAGGCCAAAACTGTTAAAAGTTTGATTTGCTCCCTCCTCCAGGCGGGAGGGGAAGGGCTGGAGCAAAGCTTTAGAGAAAGCAAAGGGAAAAAGAGGGGAAAACACACTCCAGCCTTGTTGCCACCTTGGCTGCTGCTGCTGTCTGCTGCTGCTGCTGCTGCTGCTGCTGCTGCGGCCCCTGCCAGCGCTCAGCCAGGATCTCCCTTGGCCACGGTGATGGTAACCCTGTGACTCTAAATTTACTGCTAGAGGCTTCAAGGCATTTTCAATGAGATGAAAGAAGGAGGAATTCAAAAAATGGCTTTGCATTTTGTGACTCTTGCATCTGGACGTATGATAACATTGATAGAAGATGCCCGGCAGTTTGACTACTCAACGCTGCTGCCCCAGCAAGGGATTGTTCTTTCCCAGCCTGCTCACTGGATAAGTGACAGAGATGAAAGGGATGGGAGGTTATTTCTTAAACTTTCATGAATTCAGGATTTCATCCTGACCATTTTCCTAAACATGATGTATCTTTGTAGTTAAATTATGTAAAAATGTTTTTCTATGAAAATGCTTTTGTCCCTCTTGCATGCAACCCTTCCAGACAAAAGGTCTGGAGGAAAAAAGGGGATAATTAAAGAAATGGAAAGTTTTAATCACAGAATGGCACACACTGATTGTGTAACAATGGAGAAGATACAAAACCTGTGAAGAGTGAAGGGAGGGAGAGAAGACATAGTTATCTCTGTTTTTCAAAACAGTTCCTGGAACCTTTTCACTTTTTGTAAAGAACTACTCCCCATTGCAGCCTTTCCAAGCTGCTGTGAGCATTTTGAAATCACAGTGACTTCTGGCCCACAATCACTGTGGGACAGCAGGGGTGACCCCAGCTCCTGAACTTCCCACGCAGAACACCCATAGATGTCGTCCACACCTGTAAAGAGGAAGAACTGGTGTCAATGACTAACAACACCGGAACTGACTGCCTCACTGATGGTCCCTCTGAACCCAAAGACACAAATAAATTGTTTGGACTGGATGGGAAACCCTAGAGCGAAGGGTCCCACAGTGGGAGGCCACACTGGGGGTCCTGGCCAGTTGTCCTGGCTGATCAATGTATGTCCTGCAGGGGTGCCCTAACAGTTGTAAACTCCTGGATTCCAGGGGCATCATGTGTGTCCTCTGGCATTGTACTGGCATGTGCCCCCTGACTAACCTGATACTGCCTCAGCCCAGGTAGGCATTCAGGTCAGCTTCAGCTTACTGGCCAGAATGTGCTGAGCCTGAATTGGTGGCTTGAGCCAGGCAAAAATAGTTAATACAGAAACTTAGTAGTAAGTCATCTGTCTTTCTGAGATAGACCTTAATGGTTAATGGGATTTGTATTATCTGGCTATGATGGTTAATTTGAAGTGTCAACTAGACTAGGCCACAGTATACAGGCATTTGTTCAATCACCAGTCTAGGTGTCTCTGTGAAGGTGTTTTTAGATGAGACTAACATGTAAATCAGTAGACTGGGCAAAGCAGATTACCCCCCAAAATGTTGGAGTAATCCAATCAGTTGAAGTCCTTAAGAAAAAATGATTGGGAGCCAGGTGCAGTGGCTCACGCCTGTAATCCCAGCTACTCAGGAGGCTGAGGAGGGAGGATTGCTTGAGGCCAGGATTTTGAGACCACCCTGAGCAACATAGTGAGACCCCATCTCTTAAAAAAAAAAGAAAAAGGAAAAAGGCTGGGGTCCCTGTCCCCACATGAAGAAAAACTTCTGTCTCCACACTGCCTGTGGATTCCAGCTGCAACGTCACCTCTTCCCTGGGTCTCCAGCCTGATGTCCTACTCTGCAAAGGTTGGACTTGCCACCCCCACAGTTGTGTGAGCCAGATCCTCAAAACCAATCAATAACTCATTCTTATTCTCTCTGTCCCCCTTTCCCCCTCTCCCTCTCTCCCCCCTCCCCCTCTCCCCCCACTCCCACATGACAACCCTAGCTCATCTGGGACCCTCAAAGATCATAACTGAGATCAGTACCACAGGTTGGTCTTACTCTGCTACATGGGTCCCAAGACAGAGACCTGTAGCATTCCTCTCCCACCCTCTGCACACTGACATCCATATGGGTCATCATTATGACACTGGATTTGGTCATTCAACCATTTAGAGAGTCCTCCAATTCCACGAGTGTTGACTGGCCGCCTTCTGTGTGTCAGGTCCTCTGCTCTGTCCTGAGGACACAGGGTTCTACTGCGTTTGTTTCCAACCTTCCAGGAAGGACCTAAGAGTCTGGTGAGGGAGATGGACCTGGAAACAGAACTTCAGCACAGTAACAGCAATGGGCATAACTGGTTTTGGTCACCAGCTCATGAGAAATCTGACTATGAACATCTCTCACTTAATTTTACACATCAATTAAAAGCTTATCCTGAAAACGATCCTTCTGGTCAGTAAGCGGGAATCCCCTCATTCTGTTTCCTCCAGGCATGCACAGCTACAAAGGAAACTGATACTGGTACTGTGTCAGACTGGAATCCATGAATGGAATTGCCTTCAGTGATGTGATTTTCCAAAGCAGTCAATAAGTCTATATGTTTCCAGATAAGGCAACATACAAGCTTTCCTCTATTTGAAGGTTAGGTACATGTATGTATAGAAAATCCAGTTTGTTTTAGTCTCTGCAAAAAAAAGTTTGCATCCCTGTAACTCTCAGCCCCCAAATGCCAGTAACCTCCTCTAATCATTCCAACAACTTAAACTGCTTTCTGAAATTTCAAAAATGCCTAAATTCGACAGTAATATTTCTGGGTTATTGCGAACTAAAAGTCCTAAGCCCCTCACTGACTGAACAGACCCTCTCTCGACCAAAGGGGACCCCAGAGAAACCTTATATCTGAGTTCCCAGCCGTGACGGGATGAGAGGCTAGATAAGCATCATTTTACCCCCTCCCTTGCTAACAGCCATTAGGCTTTTTTCCGGAAGGGCTAAACAGAAACCAGTCTCGTGATCCAGACCAGCATTCTTTTCTGATAAAAGAACACCAACCATGAAGTGGGTTTAACCAGTCTGCATGCACAGACAGGATTTTGAGTCCTTGCTTCACCTTTTTCCTATAAGAGGGCAGCCATTTCTGAACATGGACCCCATAAAAGGGCAGAAAGCTGCCTTGTGCAGGTGCAGGTTTCTCTTTTCATAAATATTCATGACTCCTCCTATAGCTTGTTAAATATGTGTATTTGGCTATCCCCTCAGTATAAATTCCTGTTCCCATTGTCCCTGCCTTGAAGCACGTGTTCCTGGCTTCTGCCCTGGGGCTCATCTTCCCAGCCTGTTGGAATGGCCACCCACAGGCTACAACCCTCTATGAGAAAAAAAGCTCTCCTTTCCAAATTATGAAACTTGTTATTTCTTCAGTTAATATTATAAAAAACAAGTTTAGGATTTAAAAAGTACCCCCAAACTTCTTACATCAAAAGGATAGGAATGGTGCAGTTGGTGCCAGGATTTGGTGCAGAGCAAATAACCTGGCAGGGTGGAGGAGGGCATGATATTCCCCAGCAAGGACTGTGGGCACCTTCCCCCACACCCCGTCTTGCTTTCTGTGATAAGAAAGTGCTTCAGGGACAGCTGGGGTGTGTGGTGAAGCTTCGTTTCAAAGGTCACCCACTGCCATGGGATGTTGATGCTCAGGATGGTTCTGGGGTAGTCGCAGCTCTTGGCTCCTGGGACTTGTGTCCTTCTCAGCAAGGACAGCCCCCTCTAGGCTAAGGGGCCAGGCTAGGTCTTTAGGCTACCAGGGAAAGCTGTCTGGTGTGGGATAGCAGATGAGGTCAGGAGAAGGACAGCAGAGAGCAGAAGAGGGGAGACAGTCTCCTCAGGTGACGGGAAGGTTTCTGTGAGTGAAGGGAAGACATAGCCCTAAGTCCTGGTATTGATCTAGGCTGCATGGAATGGCCTGGTGGTTCAGGAAAGGAACAAAGGCTGGTGGGAGGTGGGACAATAGATTGCATCACCTCACATTCTATGTGCTAATGGTCCCTGAGAAGAGCCATGCCCTTTGGGGATCTGAAAGCTCATTTCCTGTCACTGCCTCCATCCACTGTCCTTGAAGAGAAGGGATTTGAGATAAACTGAAGCCTTCAGGGACAAAGGCCAGTGGGAGTTGTGGTATCTTCTCCAAAGAGACACTGCCCCACCCTGGCCTACCCTTGTGACTCTCACGCTGTGTTCATTATGTTCTGTCTTCTTGTGTTCAACTGCGTGTCTGTCCCAGGAGGAATCAGTATATTGGAGACAGTCTTGCTACCAACAGGATTCAATAAAGTTCCTGAAAGTTTCCCATGCTGGGTACTAAAAATCCCAGATTCTAGGGCACCACTGTGGCCACACTAAGTGAGATTCACTGGTGTGAATAGTGGAATCTGCATTTTTATAAAGTTCTTGCCTTCCAACTTACGTGGAAACTTGTCTGAGAACTACTAGAGCAGGGGAATAGTCTTATTTTCCCAGCTACCAGACTTTTTCCTCCACTGTTAGGGTGTAGAAGTGTCAGGTTTGGTGCATTTTCTGATGCACAGAACCAAGACCTTCAGGTTAGGAGAGTGATGTGCTGCCTGTCATACTAAGGAGGCTCTCCGATGATTGTCTCCAAATAATATCCAGATTCCAATCTTTTCAAATCTGCATCTCTAAAGGATTTCTGAAGAAATCAAATTTCTATTGACTTTGCAGTCCCATGCTGTAAAATTCTAAATATTTTGCGATAGCCTGTGGATCTTAGCCTTGATTGAATAAACACGGGGCACAGGAGAATTTTTCACAGTGCCTCTGACCTGTGGCTCTACCACTTACTGCTGGGCAACACTGAGCAAGTTCCTTAACATCTCTGTGCCTCATTTCTCCATTAGTCAAATGGAACTACTACTAGTAAATTCATCTACTTCTTGGGGCAGTTTAGAGCACTGACTATGTTAAGACATGTAAAGTTGTCAGGAGAGTGCCTGGCATATGGTAAGTTCCCAATCAATTCTAGCTGTCGTTGTTGTTAATATCGTTGCTGTTCCCACATTTCCCTGGGGCTGCTCCAGAGAGCCGATGTCAAGACTACTTTTGACTCATTGAACGATCTTGGGATTATCACTTCAGCTCTTCAGAGACTCAAGAACTGGGTCTATGGGACTTGGGGGAGGGCATTTTTTATTAGCATTAATGAATATTCAACTCTCCTGATAGGGTTATTTTGAAGCCCAAATGCAGTGCTGGAGTTTCATCATCATAAGCTTGTATGGAACATTTGAACGGAAACTTCTCTAGGAAATTAGAACTCTAATGACCTCTTCATGTGATATGTATAATGCTGGAAAAGTAAGTGGTCACTGGATAATGATTTTTTTTTCAGATACAGAGTCTCACTTTGTTACTGAGGCTGGAGTGTAGTGGTGTGATCATAGCTCACAGCAGCCTCAAACTCCTGGGCTCAAGCGATTGTCCTGCCTCAGCCTCCCCTGTGCAACCACGCCTGACTAATTTTTCTATTTTTTTGTAGAGACGGGATCTTTCTATGTTGTCCAGGCTAGTCTCGAACCCCTGGGCTTGAATGATCATCCTGCCTCGGCCTCCCAAAGTGCCAGGATTACAGGTGTGAGCCACCCCACCCGGCGGTTGTATAGATTTTGATGAGAAGTCTGATGACCTTAAATTTGTTCCTCAGTATATAGTGTATCATTTTTTCTTGTCTTTTTTTGTCAGGGCATTGGTGTTGGTGCTTGAATCAATCTTTTCCATTGAGTGGCACTTCAGTTGTGTTGTTCCTGTAGTTATTTTCAATATAACATAAGACTTCAGATTTAGCTTGCAAGATATAAGATCAGTATACAAAAATCTGTTATTATTTTTTAATTGACATATAATAATGGGAGAACTTAATCCTCCTATCTAGCTGTAATTTTGTATCCTTTAACAGAAATCTTTCCCTATCCCTGCTTTTCCCCCTACCCTTCCAAGCCTGTAGTATACTCTGTTCTGCTTTTTACTTCTATGAGATTAATTCTTTTTAGGTTCCACATATGAGTGAGAACATGTGGTGTTTAACTGTTCATGGCTTATTTCACTTAACATAATGTCCTCCAGTTCCATCCATGTTGTTGTGAACGACAAGAGTTCATTCTTTTTTATGGTTGAATAGTATTCCATTTATACACCCCATGTTCTTTTCTTTTTTTAAGAGACAGGGTCTTGCTCTGTTGCCCAGGCTGGAGTGCAGTGGCACGATCATAGCTCACCGCAGCCTTGAACTCCTGGGCTCAAGTGATCCTCACTCCTCAGCCTCTCAAGTAGCTGGGACTACAGGTGTGTGCCACCGTGCCCAGCTAATATTTTTCATTTTTGTTAGAGATGGGTCTTGGTATGTTACCCAGGCTGGTCTTCAACTCCTGGCCTCAAGCGATCCTCCTGCCTCAGCCTCCCTAGTCGTTGGGATTACAGGTGTGAACCCCTGTGCCTAGCTCCACATTTTCTTTATCCATTCATCTGTTGTTGGACCCCTAGGCTGATACCACATCCTGGCTATTGTAAATAGTGTTGCAATAAACATGGGGGTACAGATGTCTCTTCGATATAATGATATCTGTTCCTTTGGATAAATGTCCAGTAGTGGGATTGCTGGATCAGATGGTAGTTCTATTTGTAGTGTTGTGAGGATCCTCCATACTGTTCTCCATAGTGGCTGTACTAGTTTACATTCCCATAAACAGTGTATAAGAATCCCCTTTTCTCTGCATCCTCGTCAGCATTTGTTATTTTTTGACTTTTTGATAACAGCCATCCTAACTGGGGTGAGATGATACGTCATCCTGATTTTGATTTACATTTCCGTGATGATTAGTGATGTTGAGCATCTTTACATATACCTGTTGGCCATTTGTATGTTGTCTTTTGAGAAATGTCCGTTCGGATCACTTGCCCATTTTTTTAATTGGATTTTTTGTTTTCTTCATGTTGAGATATTTGAGTTCTTTGTATATGCTGGATATTAATCAGATGAATAGTTTGCAAATAGTTTCTCTAATTCTGTAGGTTGCCCTTTCACTCTCTTGTTTCCTTTGCTGTGCCTTTTAGTTTGATACGTCATTTGCTTATTTTTGCTTTTGTTGCCTGTGCTCTCAAGGTCTTATTCATAAAATCTTTTCCTAGACCAATGTTCTGAAGTATTTCCTCTATGTTTTGGTTTTTTCTTTTCTTTTTCTTTCTTTCTTTTTTTTTTTTGAGGCATGGCTAGAGTGCAGTGGCATCATCATAGCTCACTGCAACCTCGAACTCCTGGGCTCAAGTGGTCCTCCTGCCTCAGCCTCCTGAGTAGCTGGGACTACAGGTGCATGCCACCGCACCTGGCTAATTTTCCTATTTTTTGTAGAGATGGGGTCTTGCTATGTTGCTCAGGCTGATCTTGAACTCCTGGCCTCATGCAATCCTCCTGCCTTGGCCTCCCAAAGTGCTAGTGAACCACCGCACCTGGCCTCCCCTATGTTTTCTTCTAGTAGTTTTATAGTTTGGGGGTCTTACATTTAGGTCTTTGATCCATTTTGAGTTGATTTTTGTATAGGGGGAGAGGTGGAGGTCTAGTTTCATTCTTCTGCATATGGATATCCAGTTTTCCCAGCACCATTTATTGAAGAGACTGTCCTTTCCCCAATGAGTGTTCTTGGCGTCTTTGACAAAATTCAGTTGGCTGTAGATACATGGGTTAATTTTTGGGCTCTCTATTCCGTTCCATTGTTCTATGTGTCAGTTTTTATGCTGGTACCATGCTGTTTTGGTTACAACAGCTTTGTTGTATATTTTGAAGTCTGGTAGTGTGATTCCTCCAGATTTGTTCTTTTTGCTCAGGATTGCTTTGGGTATTTAGGATCTTTTGAGGTTCCATGAATATTTTAAGATTTCTTGGTTCTCTTTTTGTGGGGAATATCTTTCGTGTTTTCATAGGGATTGCACTGAATCTATAGATTGCTTTGGGTAGTAATATTTCCATATACTAGCAATGAAAAATACAAACAAGTAATTAAGAGAACAATATCAGGTACAATAGAATCAAAAGAAAAAAATACATAGGAGGTAATTTAACCAAGGAAGTTCAAGAGTTGTACATTGGAAATTATAAAACATTGTTGGAAGAAATTTAAGAAAACATAAACAAATGGAAAGACATCCTGTGTCCATAGGTTGGAAGACTTAATTTGTTAAGATGGCAATATTCCCCAAATGGATCTATACATTCAGTGCAATTCCTATCAAAATTCCAACTGCAGTTTTTGTAGAAACTGACAAGCTCATCCTAAAATTCATATGGACATTCAGTGACCCAAATAGCTTAAATAATCTTGAAAAAGAAAACCAAAGTTGGAGGACTCATGCTTTCCAATTTCAAAATTTAATGCGTATGTGTTATCAATGGCTGCTTTAAAAAATACTTAATACAAAGCTACAGTAATGAAGACAGTGTGGCACTGGCATAAGGATAGACCTATAGATCAATGGAATTGAATTGAGAGTCCAAAAATAAACTCATACATATATGATGAATTAAATTTGGACAAAGATGCCAAGACAATCAAATGGCAAAAGAAGAGAATTTTCATCAAACCTTGCTGGGACAACTGGAATCCACATATAAAAGAATGAATTTGAAGCCCCACCTCATACCACAGACAAAAATTAAGTAAAAATGAATCAAAATCCAAATATAAGAGCTAAAACTATAAAACTCCTATGAGAGAGCATAGGAATAAATCTTTGTGACTTTGGGTTAGGCAATAGATTCTTAGATCTGACACTAAAAGCTAAAGCAATAAATGAAAAAAAATTAGATAGAACCGAGACACCATAAGAATGAAGGAATGACTCACAGAATGGGAGAAAACATTTGGAAATCATACATTTGAAAAGGGTCTGGTGTCCAGAATGTTTAAAGAACTCTTAAAAACTAAAAATAAAAAAAGAAATAATCCAATTAAAAACGGGCTAAGCATTTGAACAGACATTTCTATGAGGAAGATATACAAATGGCCAAAGCGCACAGGGAAAGATGCTCAAAAATGTTAGTCATTAGAGAAATAAAAATTGAAAACACAACGAATTACCACTTCACATCTACTAGTATGGACATAATTTCTTAAAATGACAAGTAATAAGTATTGGGGGAAGATGTGGAGAAATTGGAATCCTCATGCATTGCTGGTGGGAATGCAAAATGGCACAGCTGCTGTGGAAAACAGTTTGGCATTTCCTCAAAAAGTTAAAGGTAGGGTTACTACATGACCCAGCGACCCCAGTCCCAGGTATATGCCAAAAACTGAAAACATAAGTCCATACAAAAACGTTCATACAAATGTTCCTAGTGGCATTATTCATAATAGCCAAAGGACTGGCAACCCAAATGTCCGCCAGCTAATGGATATATAAACCACATGGGGTGGTATATCCCTATAATGGAATATTATTCTGCCATAAAGGAAATGAAGTACTCATACATGCTACGACATGGGTGAAACTTAAAAATCATCATGCTAAGTGAAAGAAGCCAGACACTAAAGTTACATATTAAATGATTCTATTTATATGAAATGTCCAGAATGGGTAAACCTATAGAGACAG